>CM069911.1:5772274-6409495 GCA_036172215.1 Camellia granthamiana | reverse complement strand
GTTTCCAGAATACATGGATAATAAGAACCCAAGTGGAACTTAAGTTCACATTAGGGGGCAGAGAGTTGGAAAATGGTTTTAACACTTGTTGAAATTTATGATAAATTTACAAGTTGAAGTTAAACCGAGATCATGTTTAATACTTGTTGAAATTTGTGAAAAATTTACAAGTTGAAGTTAAACCGGGATCATGTTTAACACTTGTTGAAATTTGTGAAAAATTTACAAGTTGAAGTTAAACCGCGATCATGTTTAACACTTGTTAAAATTTGTGAAAAATTTACAAGTTGAAGTTAAACCGAGATCATGTTTTACACTTGTTGAAATTTGTTAAAAATTTACAAGTTGAAATTAAACCGGGTTCATGTTTAACACTTGTTAAAATTTGTGAAAAATTTACAAGTTGAAGTTTAACACTTGTTGAAATTTGTGAAAAATTTACAAGTTGAAGTTAAACCGGGATCATGTTTAACACTTGTTGAAATTTGCAAAAAATTTACAAGTTGAAGTTAAACCGGGATCAGGTTTAACACTTGTTAAAATTTGTGAAAAATTTACAAGTTGAAGTTAAACGGAGATCATGTTAACACTTGTTTAAATTTGTGAAAAATTTTACAAGTTGAAGTTAAACCGAGATCATGTTTAACGCTTGTTGAAATTTGTGAAAAATTTACAAGTTGAAGTTAAACCGGGATCATGTTTAACGCTTGTTGAAATTTGTGAAAAATTACAAGTTGAAGTTAAACCGGGATCATGTTTAACGCTTGTTGAAATTTGTGAAAAATTTACAAGTTGAAATTAAACCGAGATCATGTTTAACGCTTGTTGAAATTTATGATAAATTTACAAGTTGAAGTTAAACCGAGATTATGTTTAACACTTGTTGAAATTTGTGATAAATTTACAAGTTGAAGTTAAACCGAGATTATGTTTAACACTTGTTGAAATTTGTGATAAATTCACAAGTTGAAATTAAACCGAGATCATGTTTAACACTTGTTGAAACTTGAGTTTACAAGTTAAAGTTAAACTAAGTTTATATTGAATACTTGTTGAAATTTGTAAAAAATTTACAAGTTGAAGACCAAGACTGTACCAAGAAAGGTACTAATATACTTGTCGAGGTAAACCATTGGCTTGTATAAACCGAGGTATGTCACCCCGAGAAGGCGACACAAGACTAGGGTGTATATTGAAGACACAAAATTATTCCAAGTATGAAAGTCATGCAAAAGCAGTAAAGGGATGATAAAGATACAAGCATTCAGGAAAAGAAGTTGCATTTATGTACAAAAGAGGGCACTTCAGCCTACCAAAAGAGTAATTGTTTAGAGATTACAAAGGAAGACACGTCGGCCATGTGAAGAGCTTACATTGTTTCAAAGAAAAACCAAAATGCAAAGCATAGAAGCAAAAGAAAAAACATCCAAACTAAGACTCTTCAGCACCACTAGCAGGTTGGGTTTGAAGTTCAGAAGACTGCTGGAGGACATCTCGGCAGCCTTCTCAACCACGAGCTCGGCGTCTATTTCTTGAAGGGTTTGATCGAGGCTCTTGTCGGCAAAAGGCACGTCCGAAGATGCCTTCTCAAGTGTAGCGTCCTTGGGAACCTCCTCACCTTCCTCGTCTTGAGTCAAGTCCAGGACTTGCTCAATTGGAGTAGGGGACTTGGCCCCAACAGCTTCCTTCAACTTCCTCACTAGAGCCTCTTCCTCAGACTCAGAATCGTCGTCAGATTGGCTTGGAGTTGGGGGGAATGGCAGAGGAAGGACGTCGGTGTTCCTAAGGGGGGAGTCATCGGGGATTTCGAGCTTTTTAAGTAAAGTCATCCAACCAGGGTGAACCCTTGTTGCATGCCTACTTTACTTGTTTCTCGTAATCCGCCGTGACATCGGCCACCCCTTCATTGTAGCCCTTCTCGTCGGCAGCCTTGACCTCGGCCTCTTTCATAGCCAAGGCATCTTGAAGTTCTTTCTGGGCCTGGACATCTTTTTCCCGGCCTCTCTTTTTTGGGCCCCGAGAACCTTCCTGATGGCCTCAGCGGATTCTGCCTTTTCTTCGGCGTCATTTGAGCTTATTAGAGCAGCTATCCAAGTCCTTCATGATCCTCCAAGGTCTTCATCTTTGATTGCAAGTTTTACTTAGTCTTTGCAGACTAGCAGCCTCCCTCTTCTTGTCGGCCAGCTCCTTCCGATTCTCAAAGGCTTGCATTGAGAAAGAATGAGCATGCTGGAATGGGCTTGAAAGTGAACAGACTGAAGTTATTAGAAATTTTCTAAGTACAAAAAAGTAAAAACCCAAGTACCTGATAGAGAGACTTACTTGAACAGAGTGCTGCGAGCATCAGAGCAAAGTTTTCATACTCGCTCATATCGGCATTCCGGTCGAGATCGCCGGGAAGCAAAGCGGTACTAAGAGCGATGCCGACGTTCAATGTCATCGGCATTGTCGCTAGCTCAGACTGGCCTATCTTCCAGTGTATTTTGGGGACCCAAGGGGAGTTGGACTTTCATAGAACCCGAAGCTGTTGCAGAAGACGACCTCGGCCTCTTTGATCTTGTGGATTCGGATGGTTGGGCCTCGGCTGGCCTCTTCTCTGTAGCAGAATGGGTCTTGTCGCTCTCGGCCAATTTAGAGATCGATAAGGTGTCCTCGGTATCAACCTGAGTCACCGTTGCCTTTGGCTGCGCCTTCTTTATCCTCTTTTGTTTTGGCTTTGGCTGGGTTGGTACTGGTTGAGCATCACTGGGTCAGGAATATTAGCCAAAAGATCTTTAGCAACTGTCTTCTGACGGCCCATCTCGGCAGAAAAAACAGTTCGTCGCCGACGTTGGCACTGGGATATTGGGATTAGATATGGAGCCGAAGTTGGCGGCTGCTCTGCTGGATCAGAAGTCGATCCTTGATCTAGCCGAGATGTGAAGGCGGCTTGAGGAGTCGTGGCAGAAGGAGGAGACAGACTCTTCTTCTTCTTTGGAATGTCGGGAAGAACCGACTTGTAGGTGGGAATGAAATTAAGTACCAAAGGGGCCCTCCGCTTGTAGATTCGCAGATCCAATAGTTTCCTCAAGTCTTTGTTGGAAAGAAAGACTGGTGGAAACCCTTTGGTGGCTAAGGAAGAGCTGCAAGAGAAAACAGACATTAGAACGAATAAAGTATTGAAGACTTTAAAAACAAGTTAGTATGAACACAGGGCTCTTACCATTGCCCTCTACAAAAACTGATCGAGGAAGAGGGTAGAGGTGGATGTCCTCGTCTGGAGCGAACTCCCAGCTCCTCGAGGTAATGAAATAATCATCCCCAGCTCCCTTGTTGGAGTCAGGGAGGTCGGCAACAATTTTGTACTCCGTAGACCTCGGCTTGAGGTAGTAAACGTAGCCGTATCTTTTTTGAGGCCACACATGGTGTAGCAGTATTGGATATCGGCTAGAGTAACTCTAGCATTTTCCTGTTTGGCTAAGGCTATTAGGCATTGATGACTCGGTAGGAGTTGATGGCAAGCTGCATCGGGTTCAACTTATAGTAATGAAGTATCTCGCGGAAAAAGGATATTGAGTAGGAGCCGAAGTCCGCACTTGATAAAGGCTACAATGGGAAAGGGCATAGAATCAATTGTGGGCATGATAGAGTCATCCTCCCCAGCCAACCTCAGATGAACGTCGGCTGGGATGTCAAACTCTCACCTAAAATGCTCTAATTTGGTTGGGGTATCTACCCTATGCTTCCACATACCCATGATGTCGGCTTAAATTGTGGAAGCTGGATGTTAGAAAAAAAAGGTGTTTTGTAAGAGTTATATGGACCTCGGCGAAAACCTAAAAGTAAGCTGAGGTAAGAATTTGTGAGGATCGTTTCAGTTTTTCCTAAAGATTTGTGAGTTCTACAAACAAATCCCAAACCTAGATCTGTGGAAACGAAGATTGAAGGCACGAATCTGACAAAGTCACAGAAAATAGAAAAGCAAGAATGTATTTCAGAATCAAGAACAATGATGGACTATCAAGACTATTGTGCCAGAGTGGGTGCAGGGGTGTAAGGCCAAGAATAGTGGCAAAAGTGCAAGAAGATTGTGAGCAATGTGTGTATTCAAGACATGGGCAAAAGCAAAGTCATGAAATAAACACACTCTGATACATGATTCATAGATTGAATACTTGAGCAAAACAGCAATGACAACAAGTAATGAAGCGGAACTTCTTGAAGAGCAACAAGAAATAAAACCAGGAGGAACAGTGGCTTACCAGAAAAAGCGAGGTCGATATGGGGATTGCTGAAGTCTGACGACGATCGCAAAAGTGGGAAATCGGTGAAAATCACGCCGGAAGTGGTGAACAGAGCGAGTTGCATAGTTAAGCAAGCTTGAACAATGGCGGACTTGGGAGAAAAAGTAAGAGAGAGAAAGAGCTTCAGAAACGATGGTAAAAAGTGAAAAAACGGAACGAGAAAGGAAGTTTTGTTAAAACTCGAAACGGCGGCAAAAAGGCAATTAATGCGCCTAAAACAACGTATGCGTCAGGCGGTGCACGGAAGAGAAATTCGACTTACAGACGCGTACCAAGTACGATCCAGTAAGGTTAAGACGTGTGGCTAAAAACGGTTGAGTTATTATGCATAACAGCTCATACGCGTGAAGGAGCTCGTGGAATTCTTACTCTTAAAAAGACATGTCGGCCTGTATGATGATCTCGGCTGAGACACTTTAAATCAAGTTACTGCCATAAAGTGCTAATATAGGTTCTATCACCTCAGAATGCCGAGGTAATAGAACCTAGGGGCAGTTGTGGGGATATATTTTCTGAGTACCAACACGTGGCCAAGGTGACACCGACGTGTCAGTCGAGGTGCCACGTGTCCTGTTTGTGACGCCGAGGTGATCTCGGCTAGGTCGATGTTACCTTCGAAGATATCGGAATCTGAGATAAACGATAAGGCACAAGAGTCTTAGAATGAGGAAGGACTTCAGCATGGATAAGGATAACACTCTTAGGGAGTTTATCTTTTATCTCTTGAAGAGTCCAGGATAAGTATTAAGCAGAAGTCCATTGAAACTAGGCTTCTATGGGGACCAGGATTGAATTAACTATAAAAGAAAGGCACCCCCGATGGGTCTAAGGTACGCAATATATATTCTGAATAGTGAGTTTAGCTGTTGGCTTTTTGGCTTTCGAAGGGTATTTTTGTAAATGCGAGCGTGCCAGCAAGGATCAATCAGTCCTTACAGAAATTATAATTGCCAACCAATTATCAGACGATTGTGTTTTGGTTCTTTCAGCGTCAATGAAGAGGACTTTTACTGGTGGCTTGACTTAGGAGAAATTAAGCGAAATAGCAGTTAAACAAAAAACAATTGAAGTATTTCATTAAAATGAAAACTTACAATGGTCCAAACTCAGCCTCGTAGAGGTTTATAGCGACAATCTACTTGAATCTACTTGAAACTACTCCTATAAATGAAGTGCAGAACAGGTATTTAAAGTGCAGGAATGTAAAGACTGGAAATGTAAAAACTGGAAAGGAAAATGTATAAAGTAAGACTGGTTTGTATGATCTGAGTCTGGGGCTTTTTTCTGGGGGCCTCCTTGCTATTTATACTCCTCAAGGATGACCATTGACTGCACTTCAAACCGTCGAACTGCTCCTCCATGATCGCTGATCATGCTACCTTAGAAGTAGTTCCACTACGCCATCACTTGCAGTTGGGCTTCTCTCCTGTATTCGAATTTGAATGTGAGTAACCGTTGAAGCCACGTCATCTCGTATCTCTTTACTGATCCAGTGCTACTCAGATCACGTGGGAACCAAATTTCATTGCCACGTGTACGATCAGGATCGAAGACTCGAGTAGTCTCCCTATATTGCCCTTACTTTGCCACGTGTCGAACTGTAATTGGCTTTTACAAAATATGTAGCCAACATTACCCCCCGCACTAATATACCCAATACTTGGTGATATTAGTGGATCACAGCCTTTCCCGCGCTTTTGGAACGTGCATAGAGTCTATCTTCTGGAAACACAACCGTCATCTCTTTGGTGATCATTTGCATTAACTCTTTCAATTTGTTGAACATCCCAATACCTTAGCATTCGAACAGACTATGGCTAAATCAATTTCCCTTTCTATTGATCAAGCACACGAAGAGCCATTGAGTAAAGCTGTTTCCCCTCGAAAGAACCCTCACGCATTCATTAGCCACCTTTACCCGCCTTTCTATATTCAGGTCATGGGAGCCTTTGCAAATTACCAACCTTTGGACTACGAACACATTGTCCTTAATCCTTCGATTCAACAAGTTGCAGACACAGATACAAGAAGTTCTTCTTCTGACTCCCCCTTGTACCTCGAACAAACTGCTTTCAAACCTTTGATTTGGCAAGTTGTAAATATGGACTTAGGAAGCTCTTCTTCACAAAATTCTGCATGGGATGAAGTTATAACTTCTTCATCTTCTGGAGTTTCTGGCTGGACGAGCTGGTCAACACCTGAGACTTATGATTTGAAGGAACGAATCAACCATCATTTTGTTGAGTTCACTAACCCTTTGGAGTTTCCTTCCTATGCTCGAAGTTCAATGGTCTACCCTTACATGCCCATTGACTGTCGACGTAGTTTGGAGGAGAACCTTCTTGTGGCATGGTACACATCCTCCATGCCTACAAAGTCAGTGCTTATTGCCCGACGCCCAGAGGAGCACAAGGGTACAACCCATCATTTTTAGCCAAGAAGACGAAGATTGGCTCTTCTGACTGGCTTGACTATATTAATGCCTTTGTTCCTTCCGCTCCCGTGCCATCTCCCATAATTGAAACATCCACACCTTCTTCTCCATCCTCTGAAACAGAAGCATTTACTCCCTCTTCTTCATCTTTTGAAGCAGAACCATCTACCCCTTTTCCTCCACCAACGCTTTCCTGGACAGAGAAACTGAGGCTTGCCCTCCCCATAAATGAAGTCGTTCCACCTTACATACCTCCGTCAATCCCTACTCTAGCTGAGCGGAAAGAAGCTCAACTTCTGCTTGCAGCTTTCTCTCACTTGCCCTTCAATGTCCTTGAGGACGAAGTCCCTCTCAAGAACTTTCAATGGGCTTGTGGTATTCTGACTAGGGCCATGTCCTTAATCCCATTGCCCAAGCAGAACTTCATATGTTCCTCAACCAACTCCCAATGCTCCTCTACTGGCATCGAAATTCCATGGTTACTACATAATCTTTGGACCAACTTTCATCTCTCCGAATTCAAGCCCAGTACGAAGCAGAGAACTTTATCGAAGAATTCGATGATTTTAAAAATAAAGATTCTGCGTATTGGGATGATTTGGTCATAGACGAATTGGAACAAAGATTGAGAGAGGAAACTTTCGAAACAAAGGCTGAAGAACTCTACTACGAAGTGAGAGCTCACCAACTTATGCAGCCAACATTAGAAGAAATAGAAGATATAATAAAGAAATAACAGAAATTCATTGATCACTGTTGGACCAAATTTCATGATCTTGTTATTTATTCTATTCCTTATTTTTATGAACTTGAGTTCATACCCAGATAGGGTCATTCGATGTAATTGTTTTGGCTTTAATATAAACAGAATTCTTCACTTGGCATTGTTTGATCTTGTTTCCGTTTGCTTTTTAAAGCCAATCCAGAGCTTCGAATTGAACAATCTTATTCTTCGAATATGGATCCAATCAATTTCCAATAAGGATGTTGGGATGAATTCTCCAATTTATGGATTATGGTCATCAACTTTTGTTAATTCTTGTTCAGAATTGGTGCTTCGAATTTAACAATTTTTCTTTAAGCCTGTCTTAATCATAACCAGAATATGATCATGATTAGTATTGGCTATTTTTGCTTCGAAGGACAATTCATACTTTCAACAAAACTGTTCTTGGGGTTGCATTGTTTTAATCCGAAAAGACAATTTTCTGTGTGTATATACAAACCAACCATTGGTTTTAATGTTTTGAACACCCCAAATATATATTTAATGATCTTTCAGCTTTTTCTCAAGGGTATTACTTTTGTTAAGAAACCTACTACAGGTCTTTGATCTCGTCAACGTAAACAAACCCTCGAGTATTCTTACATTTTTTTAAGCATGTAGTATGCTTCGAAGCCGACTTATGTATTTCGAAACCGTTGTTGTTTGATTTTTTGGCGCCAAAATCTGGTTCGAAGCCAAATATCTTGCTTCGAGGCTGGCGTCAACATTCGGAATATGCTCTTCCCTCCAAAACTATCAATATTGGAAGAGACTCCTCGTATTCGTACTTTTAGTACTTTAACGACTTATGAGATATATTCTCCAGACACAAAGGTTTTAAAACCCTTTTGTTTCGCGTTCTGGAATTACTTACGCTCTCAACGCATAAATCCTCATCAATCCCCCACTTCTTTCTATTCCCTTCTTCACTTCTCGAAAGAACGTACTGCCAATGGCTTCTTCTTCACCAAATGTGCCAGTCATAGAGCGTGTGAGCTCATCTGTAGCCTTGAAAAGACTCATTGACGCAGAATGTGAGAAGTACAAGACTGGGGACAAAAGCGCTATTGACGGGCGTATCTTTGTCCCTCATCGCCATGAGCAGCAAGACTACGTGCTCGGGCCAATATTCAAGGAGATCCTTACCGAGCTCCCAGCTTTATACCCTCGTCTGGAGAGCCAATGTTTCCTTTATGAAGGTGGTCTTGATTGGAGGAACTGGAGAATCAATCGCCCTCACCGATGTTGGCCCACGGTGAGACCGGAATGGCAAGAATGGTACGACCGGGTCATCCCTGCTAGGACACTGGACCTTCAAGAGCTCTGCCTTCTTGATGCTCTTTGACTATCTAGGGTAACTATCTCGGAGGACCCTTTCCTAGTCCCTGCTGCTTTATGTTTTTGGAACCCTATCTTCAATTTCTTTCAATTTAGATGTGGGATGATGGCCCCTACTGTTCTTGACATTTGCCATTTACTAGGAGTATCCCCTATTGGTACCCTTATTACACCAGATTTCCCTGACTTAGCCGTCTGTTTCTCCCTTCCCTCTCTTAATTCATCTTACAGTGATTTTGCAAAAGCTGAGAATAAAAGAGAAGGCCCAGTAACTGATAGAGAATTCTTTTCCTTCTTATTATATTGGCTTTGCAAATTCCTCTTTTGCACCTCCTCCCAGAGAATCATGTCTAAATTTGCTCCTCTTGCCAAAGCCTTTGTTTTGCAGAAAAGGGTAGCTTTAGCTCCATATATTCTAGGCCATGTATACAGAGTTTGTTCCCTCTTTTGTGAGAAACCCTTAGATGCTAATCAAGGGGGGCCATTCTGGATCCTTCAGCTTTGGCTTTTTGCCTATTTTACTGAATTACAATCCAAATGCCTTAAATTTTCTGGGCTACACTCTCTTACCCATGGCATAAGACTAGCCAATGCTTCACTCTATCCTTCTACTTTTGCTTTTTATTTTTCTTTCTTCCATCAACTACCAGCTGCCCTTCCCATACATCGTTTTCGTCCTTTCGAAACCAGCATAGGTCCAGCTTGGTTAAGCCATTTCCTAAGTGACAGGCTCTGTGCTTCGCCTATTCACAAGGATATATGGGCTTCCCTTCTGATTCCTAGAGAGCTATTTATCGGGACCACAAACCCCAGAGCTTATAAATGTATAGCTGAGCCTTATTGTCCTGCTCAATTTGCTAGACAGTTTGGCTTCACACAAGGGGTCCCGATACCTCTCTGCAGCAACACCAATCTGAGCCTCACCAAGAGAGATTTAAAGGTTCAGAAGTCGAGACTAGAAGAGGCAACCTTCAAATTCATAGATGACTTGGCCAGTTTTGAATACACCCTTTTCATCCCTCAAAGTACCATATTGAAGAGATACCAAAATTGGTGGGTAAACAATATGGAAGTCTATTTGGCCATTCCACCTCAAAACCTATTGGAGGTGTTAGATGTGCCCAAGCCCAAAGGAACTGAAACTGTCACTTCCTCCATTGTGCTTCCTACAACTCAGTCCATTCCTGCTACCTCAACTCCTCCTAAAGCCACTCAGGCTGTTTCGAAGAAAGGTATGTGCCTTTGTTTTCTTTCCTTCGACTTCCTACATAATGCTGATTATCTTATTCTTAATTCTTCTTTTGTGAAGGTGGTCAGCAGCAAAAGAAGATGAGACTGCTTGAGCCTGAAAAGAAAACAACTGAGGTGCAAGAAGAAGAAGAAGGGGAAGCAGACCAAGAACATGAGTCACCCTTGATAAGAAGGAAAAAAATGATTGATTTGGTTCAAGAGGAAACAACCGCTAAAGAAGTAGAGAAGGAGCTTATTTTTAGGAAATCCGGATCTCAGTCTGCAGAAGCTGAGAGGACATCTAAGGAGCAGACAATGCCAGTTCAAAGAAAGAAGAGAAAAAAGATTACTGTCTCTCCTTCTGATTTTACTGAAGACTCTGATTCCGAGACAATTGCCCAAGCAATAAAAAAGAGAAGGAAAATGACTGCTTCAACTACTGCCTTGGTTGAAGATCCCATTCATGAGGCAGCTGCCCAGGCAGTAGAACAGGAACATTCCAAAGCTATAATTGTCTTTCAGAGAGCTGAGAAGAGACGGCAGCAACAATTTTTGAGAGACGAAGCTGCTGCTGCTGATGCATTACAAAGGGAGATGACAAGAAGACAACAGACTGCCGAACATTACTCCCTCCGCAGCTCTCCCAACAGTGCCAGTGCTTCTGAAACAAGTAATTTCTTTCACGTTTCTGCTGTTCTTCTTTTATCAGCTTTTGATATTTGAAATTTAACATTGCTTTACACTCCTTCCTTTTGCAGCAATACCTACTGTGTTTATCTTTCCAATGAGGTCTTCCTCAATTTCAGTTGAGGTTGATCAACTGCAGAATGTCAGTGTTATTCAAATCGTACTCCCACTTCCAAGGCCCATATTCGACATACCTTCTTTGAGCCCCAGCCTTCCTGCATGTCTCATTCTTGGCTTAGAGCCGTACCTCCCTTTCTTGACCTTTGACCTACTTCAGTCCAATTCTCCTTCGAGCCTTGCTCCTCCTTCTTTCACCGAAAATCCAACTACTATTCCATCTCTAATGGCAGTTGATTCTCCTACAGAGGGTGCTAGAAGTTCCCCAACTCCTGGTTCATCATCTTTACCTACTCCTAGCCCCTCTTTACTTGATTTATTGGTGGCTAAGACCATAGAGGCTGCCAAAGATGCTTCATCCATTTCTCCTATCCCCATGCAGTCCTTTACGCCTTCCACCACAACTCTCTCTGCACCCCTCATGTCTACGGATGAGGTAGATGTCTTCGAAGCAAGACTAGCTAGTCTTTTTGACATACCTTCTACCTCTCCAACATTCAATGTTGAAGCTGAGCCACTAGTCTTGGTTGACTCTTTGCTGGAAATTCTCGAGAGTTCTTCTTCTTCCAGCATTAAGCCTTCTGCACCTTCAATAGACCTAGACACATGTTTGGAACTGCTGATTTCCTTTTCGAGGATTCCCTTCGAGGCTCTACAGAGGCCTATAATCCGAAATGGGTTCCTCCAGTGCTGCAGACTTGCTGAGCAATCTGGCATGGATGTTTCAAGTCATTTATCTCAGGCAGCAGCTACTGTCGATTTTTACATCAGCATTTGCCAAGCTGCCAAGGCTGAGGATAAGAAATTGGCTGATGACCAGAGTTTTGTTTCCCAAGTACATACCGAAGTATCAACGCTTAAGGAACAACACTCCTCTGTCTCCCACTTTCGAGTCCAGCAGCTGGAGAGGAAAGCTCAACTTGAAGAGGAGTTAGCTGCAGTAAATCGAGCCATAGTCCGAACTGATACAAAATTGCAAATCACCAACCAAGGACTGGCTGATTGAAAGGAAGAGATGGCTGCAGCTATTCAACTAGCTCCCTCACTTAGCAATAGGAAATCTATTGTACAAAAACAATTAAGACATTGTAATGAATTTTGGGCCAATTTGTGGCAAAATGTACTTAATTCTTTATGAAAGCACAAATTTTGTCTATCATTTGAGCTGTCTTGTATTCTTGTGTATAGTGTTCATTTTATCCCTTGTGTTTCCCAGATAGTTGGAAAATAGGGCTTTAAATATCTGCCATTAATCTTTTTGGGATGCACATAACCATTCAAATCTCTCAAATGGTATGCTCCAAAAGATAAAACTCTATGAATCTGATATGGCCCTTCCCAGTTAGGTAACCATTTGCCAAACTTATGGCTCTTAATTCCTATTGGGAGTATTGTTTTCCATATCAAATCACCTTAATCAAAGCCAATGTGTTTGACTTTCTTATTATAATTCTTGGTTGCTTTCTTCTTTTGGAAAAGAATGCTAGTTAATGCCAAAATTCTGGCCTCATCTATGCCTTCTAATTCCAAGCACATACTCTGATGGTACTGCTCCGGATCCAACTGGTTTTGGTATCTTACCCTCAAAGATTTAACATTAATCTCTACAGGTAACACTGCATCATGTCCATGTACTAGGGCATAAGGTGTAACTCCTATGCTTGATCTTGGGGAAGTTCTGTAAGCCCATAAAACATCCAACAACAAGTTATGCCAATCCCTGGGATTATCTTCCACAACCTTTTGTATTCCCTTTTTTAAGGATTTATTGGATGACTCCGCTTGACCATTTGCTTGTGCATAATAGGGTGTGGAATTAATAAGGCTAATTCCAAATTCTGCTACAAAAGACTTCACCATTTTTCCATCGAACACAGTCCCATTGTCCACTGTTATGGTTTGTGGGATGCCAAATCTATGGATCAAATTTTTAATGAACCCAATGACTTCTGTCTGGTCCACAGCCTTGTATGGTTTGGCTTCGACCCACTTAGTGAAGTAATCAGTGGCCACTAGAATGAAACAATGATGCTTCGAAGAAGGTGGGTGTATTTTTCCCATCATATCCATGGCCCATCCTCTGAATGGCCAAGGCTTCACTACTGCATGTAAGTCAGTTATAGGCACATGCCTTATTGTGCCATGCTTTTGACATGCCTGGCAACCTTTTGCATATTCTATGCAATCTTTAAGGATAGTTGGCCAATAGTAGGAGTGCCTTCGAAGCAACCATCTCATCTTTACCCCATGCTAATGAGCACCACAGATGCCTTCATGAACCTCAGCCATAGCTGTTAATGCTTCTTTTGGACCTAAACATTCCAGCAACAAACCATCTCCCCCCCTTTTGTAGAGAGCATTGCCATATATCATATATTGCATAGACTGCAATTTGATTTTCCTGCTGGCCTTCGAAGATGGACCAGCTAAGTATTGTATTATTGGATGCCTCCAATCTTGTTCTTGTAAGTCATTATGACTGACTTCCAAGACCATATTCCTTTTATTCAAAGGCGGTATCAACTTCTGATATGTTGTTTGGCCTATGTCCCTTTGGGCATTATCCCTTCTCTTGAAGTTCGAAGCTTTCTGAGCCACATCATTAGCTCTATTATTCAAGAATCTTGGAACATGAGTTACATTTGCTATTTGAAATTGAGAAAGCAAATGCAATGCAACAACATAGTATGGCAGAATACTTATGCTTTGACACTTGAAAACCCCTTTCACTTGATTAACCACCGATTGAGAGTCTCCAAATATGTCAACTGCATGTACTTGTAATCCAATAAGGATTTCTAGTCCCACTATTAAGGCTTCATATTTAGCCTGGTTATTGGAACAGCTAGCTTCATCCACTCTGAACCCATGTGTGGTCTCTACCCCTTGCAGAGATTTAATCACAATACCAATTCCAATCAAGCCATTGGCTTTCGATCCATCGAACCACATCTGCCATGGCTCAACACTAGCCATGCCAAGTTCCATTATCTCTTGGCTCTCCATTTGAGAGGGATGATCTGCTAGAAAATTGGTCAGAACTTGCCCTTTTACTGCCTTTTGAGGGACATATTCTAAATGAAATTCTGATAAGGCTAGTATCCACTTGCCAATTCTCCCCCTCAACATAGGTCTAGATAACATGTACTTAACCAAATCTGTGGTTGCAATTACCAAGACAGTTGTAGGTAAAAGATAATATCTTAATTTCATTGCAGCAAAATACAAAGCAAGACACAGCTTCTCTACAGCTGAATATTTACATTCACAAGAATTTAAAAACCTACTAAGGTAATAAACAGCTTGCTCCTTGCCTTCTTCATTGTCTTGGGCTAAGAAAGCTCCCAATGAATCTTCTGCTGCAGCTATGTACAACTTCAAGGGTCTATTACCCTTTGGTGGTATCAGCACTGGAGGGTTGGCCAAGTAGGCTTTGATACCTTCGAAAGCAATTTGATGCTTTGCTGTCCACACAAATTCCTCTTCATCTTTCAGCCTTAACAAGGAAGAAAATACTTTAGTTTTCCCTGCAGTATTAGAAATGAACCTTTGAAGAAAATTAACCTGTCCAAGGAAACTTTGTAATTCTTTCTTACTTGATGGAGGCCTAGCTTCAATGATGGCTTTGGCTTTATTCTAATCAATCTGTATCCCTTTCTTGTGCACTACATAACCCAAGAAGTTTCCAGATGATACGCCAAAAGCACACTTAAGAGGATTGAGCTTCAATTTGAACTTTCTCATTCTTTCAAAGGCTGCTTCTAAGTGAAACAAATGCTCCTCCATGGATTGGGATTTGACTACAATGTCATCAATATAACATTCCAAATACCCTCCAATGAGGTCATGAAAGATAGTGTTCATAGCTCTCTGATATGTAGCTCCAACATTCTTCAGGCCAAATGGCATTTTAACCCATTCAAAGGTGCCAATATTTCCAGGACATCTGAATGCTGTCTTGTGGATGTCCTCCTCTGCAATGCAGATTTGATTATAACCAGAGTGTCCATCCATCATTGATAAAACTTGATGCCCTGCTGAACTGTCTACCAACAGATCCACTATAGGCATAGGGTACTCATCTTTTGGTGTTGCTAGATTTAAGTTTCTGAAGTCAATGCATACCCTCATTTTACCATTCTTCTTGACTACAGGCACAATATTAGATAGCCATTCAACATACCTGGCTGTCCTGATAAAACCTGCCTTAAGTAGTCTAAGAATCTCTTCCTTGACTTTCTGAATTACTTCTGGACTCATTCTTCTTGGTTTCTGCTTGTATGGCTTGAAATTAGGCTTCATAGGGAGCCTATGTTCCACTAATGACCTATCCAATCATGGTAGTTCATTATAAGACCATGCAAAGCAATCTTTATACTTCTTTAGAACAACCAATAACTGGTCCCCTGTCCATATCATTCAGATAAGTACTTATATAGGTGGGCTGTTGTATAGAACCTTCCCCTAAATTTACTTCTTCTAAGGGATCTTGTATCTGAGGACTTATTGAAGCTTTTTCCTTGGTTTCCTCTACCTTCGAAGTAATCTTCTCGCTTTGTTTTGCTCCCAGGTCCTTTAGTTCAACATCTTTGCCCTCTTCCTTATAGACAAAGTCTGTCCATAAGGCATCCTCTTCCTGTATTTCCTGGACTTTTGTTTCAATGTCCAATGCACAATATTTGCCAAGGGTCAAAATTCTGACCTGCTGCTGTTCCTGTTCACAGCCAATTATCATGGCTTCTCTCTCTTGCTCCTGTACTTTCTGGACTATGGCTTTTACATCCAATGTTGAGAATTTAATTAGAGCCAAAAACTTGGCTTCTTGTCCTTCATCTCTTTGCCTACAACCAGGCATCATTGTTATCCTTAATGACAATCTCTTCATCAGCACTTTCTTGGACTAAGTGCTTCAGGTGTGTCACTTCTTCGTCGGCCGTCACTTCGGCTGAGCCATCAGCTTTCCTCAGTATACTAAGTGGTGTTACACCCTCAATATACAACTTGGCCTCTGCAAAGTCTGCACAGGCTATGAAGGGTTGAGGATCTGCATCAATTTCCTCCGTCTCTCCATTACCTAAGGCCATCATAATCTTCTGATGCAAAGAGGAAGGCACACATTTGTTAGTGTGGATCCAATCTCTCCCAAGTAAAGCATTGTATTTAGCATTACTGTCGATTACGAAGAATGCTGTCATGCAGTCCCTGGTTCCCACACTCAAGTTAATGGGTAGAATCCCCTGAGCCATCTGTTTGTCTCTAGCAAAGCCAGCGATGGTTGTGCTGGTTGGAATCAACCTGGGATTCTTTTTTCCTAGTTCCTTCAAAGAAGATTTCGGTAGTAAGTTCACTGCTGCCCCATTGTCTATCAGGACACGGTTCAGTTGTATCCCATCGAAGAACGCTTTGATGTACAATGGCTTGACATGTTGTGTCATAGAATTCGAAGGATACTCAAAAGGATATAAGAGGTTAATGCTCACCTCTTCTTCACTCTCGTATTCAGTCTCCATTGGGGTAGCCATCTCAGGATCATCTTGTACCATACTTACTTGCGAGTCTTCACTAGAAACAAGAATAGGATCCATGTCTTGGTCATCTTGGTCCTCATTTCCAGCCTGGAACTCATGGGGCAGTATGTGTACCATATTGACTGATACTGGAGGAAATGAGCCAAATTGGATGGCTGGCTGTGCCTGTTTCCCCGCTTGGTTATCTTGATCAATAATTCCAGAAGCATCCTCCATACTGCATTCTGGCACTTCATTGCTAACTAATTCCTTCGAAGGATCTTTTTCAACTGGTTTTTCAACCAAAAATGTTTGCTCAGCCATGAAGGCTTCGAATATTTCTTCCTCCACTATTTCTTTCTTTTGGCTTATGCCAATCTCTTCTTCTGTCTCACTACCAGTCTCCATCAAAGCCTTCTGCAAACCTGCTAAGCTGGCCTTCTCTGTGGCTTTTAGTTCAGAATGAACCTTAGCCAACTGTACTCTGCTGCAAACCACTTTGTTCTATGGAATTGGCTTTGTAACATGGTCTGACTTTGGATTCTCCTTTCCTTATGTCTTGACCAGTGAAGAACTTTCTCCGTTTTCTTTCAGATCTTACTGGTACTGGGTATACCTGCGCTGAATCTTTCTCCTTTGTGATCTTGAAATGACTGGGACCATATCTGATTCCTTTGTCTTTGGATGTTTAAGCAATACCCAATTGTTTGGAGCCACCAAAGGAGGCTTGACCATCCTGCCTTGGATACCAACATCTCTCCGGGCAGGCAGTTCCCTGGGTTTGTTTTGCATTACAAACCAGTCTGGGACTCTAGGTACCCACGAACTTGCTGACTCAGATGTTGAACTGCTTTTTTCAACCTTCGAAGCCATCTTCGAAGCTGGCTGTGAAGGTAAGTGTTTGGCTCTGACCTCATGTTTTGAACCTAATTCAGACCTTCGATGAAGGTAGCCACTTTCTGTCCTGCGTGAGGCTGGTCTAGGAGGCCAATCCTTGGCCTTGACCCCATGAAATGAGCCTCTCTCCAGTCTTCTTTCAGAATGACTGCTCTCCATTTTATAATAATTAGGTGGCCTAGATTCATGTAAGGGCCTCTTGCCTTTAGCATGCATTCTGTCCATTGTAGGCTCAACCACTGGTGGTCGCTGCCTATCACTAGCCGGATACGGCCTTTTGTTGTAAGCGTTGGTTGATTTAGGACGTCTCTGAACATCCCTGTAGTATTGCTTCCCATCAATTGGAAGCCTTTTCAACCATTTATAACTCAGTCTGCACCTAGGACACATCCTCTGTATTACAGCTGCTTCTAAGGAATCATCATCCAGTACTTCTTCATCAGAGTGTTCCTTCGAGTGTGAGAAACCTTGTCCAATAGCTGGTAGATTTCCAGTGTCCTTCTTGGTGGTTGTCTGGTTGGCAATATGCATCTGCACATTGATGTCACGGCCCAAACCCGCCCCTATGGGTTTAGCACCGTAACCGGCCAGTAATCGGAGATTACCGAAGGCCTACTGAGCAGTAAGACAGTAAAACAGAGTACAGGGGCATGGCGGAAACCAATACAGTAATAGAACAATGCCCAATGAGCTGTGACAGTCTGTATGCCAAAAAGATTTCATGCAAATAAACATTCAGTACAGAGCAGTTATGCACAATATTTACAATCACTCAGTACAGAGGCTTAACCCCTACTAAACAGTACAGTCTATACGGTGTTACAAAAACGGTACAGTAACAGTTTATACAGTATTACGAAACAGTACAGGATAGACGGGGAAATAAAAACACCCCTAAGCCAAAGCTTGGCAGGCTCGGAACTCGCAGTGAGGCACAATGGTTGGCTTGACAAAACTGGAGTTTACCCCGACGCTCCTAGCTGCGGTCTGGTGCCTGTGCACCTACATATATATATGAGCAGTGAGCTAAAGCCCAGTGAATAACATAAAGCGTAAAGGGGTTTAGAATGAATGTCCTTACAGTAATGAAAACAGTTCATTTCAATCAGTATATCAGTTGTTCAGTACAGTAAACGGTCATATGTGGTACATCCATTAGCATAACAGTACAGTAAGCATTGGGTCTTAAAGACCGAACAGTAATGATGGCCATCAATCAGTAAACAGTAGTGGTTCCAACATGGGAACCGAATTGATTAGACAAATCCACCCATTCATAGACCGTCGGTGGGGCCATCCGTTCACAGACCGTCGATGGCAGAGGTTTCTCAAACGGTAGCAGTAACGGTAAACAGTAGTTGCTAAGGATGCCACAATACAGCCCAGAATATAGGACATACATTCATTCAGTAAACAGTATCAGTTCAGTAAACCGTTCAATTTAACAGTGGGAAAATATTCACAGTTGAACATATCTTTACACAATCGTTACTCACAGAGTTCTGGGCTACAGTATGCTAGAGCGTGTCTCTCTGGAATGCCAACCCTATACAGTTAACAGAGTGAACACACACTAAGTTCATAGTTGGGGAAAGATAATAACTTAATCCCTAAATGCCTCGGTGTGTTCTACATCTATGTCCCCATAAGGATGTCTTAAACTAGGCCTAAGAATGCCTAGGATGGAATGGGGATGCAAAGATGTACTTAGAAAACATTTTCAGAAATTTCAGTGAAACAGGGTCCCGCTCGAGCGCAGGTTTCCCCGCTCGAGCGTACAAGCAAACAAAGGTCCCCGCTCGAGCGGCAACATCCCCGCTCGAGCGGACCAAAAAGTACTGGATAGGTGAAATCTCCGCTTGACGCCCGCTTGAGCGTGTCACCCAGTCCTCCGCTCGAGCGCCCAATACTCCACTCGAGCGGACTGATGCACAGTGCAAGATGCTGGGAGCTCGATTTTCCCGCTCGAGCGCCACTTTCCCCGCTCGAGCGGGAGTGCAAAATCTGGAAAATCCAGATTGCACCTCCAAGCCAAAAACCAAGTTTTGATGCATAAATTTCGATCTTCTTGGGCCAATTTTCTGGGAAACTCTTGTAAATACATAGGATAACATGATTCAAAGCTAAATTTGAGAAATCAAAGCCCAAGGGTGTTTAATTCAAACTCAATCTCAAACCCATTTTTCATGAATATGAAGAACATGCAAACATGCATGAATTTAAACCATTTCAAAGCCTCAATGCTAGTTCAAATGAGCCAAATCTTTCAAGAACATGATGAACTCATGGAGTATGATCAAAAGATGGACATGCATGTGAGGAATTACCATGAACTCAACTCAAAACTCATCAATATAGACATGCATGCAACAATTAAGCTACAATTCAACATATGAGGCTATTTGATGACCCAAACTACAAGTTTGGACATGAATCTCATGTAAGAGTAAGCTCAAATCCTAAACAAGAGGGTAGTTACACTACCTTAGGTCTTGAATGTCAAGAACATAAGCTCAAATTTGAAATCTTCACTTCAATTCTTCCAATTTCAAGCAAATCAACAAATTGAATTCAATTCTTTCACTCTCTTTCTCTCTAGGTCGGCTAAGGCAAGAAAAGTGGCTGATGAAATGTTTGTCCAAGTGTGTATAAGGCTCAACATGTGTAGAGATAGTGGGCCACTAGTGTGGCAAATTGGTAAATAAGTCAAACTTATGCAATTCATCAATATTTTATCTAATTTAATCATACCAAATTACTTTTCAAATAAATATACCATAAAATCACATAAATTATGGCGATCCTAAAACGTCAATCAATTTCCAGTTCGGCCGCCGATAAGGCCTTCAATTAACAGTTTAACATAGGAACATGAACAGATAATTAAACAATCAACTAATAGAAATGCAATTCAAACAGATACAGTCAATCAATCAGTTTCGAATTCCAGTCAGTCAGTTCAGTAATTCAGTCAGTTCAATTACTTTTCATGTTCGGTCTCAGATTAACAGTAATCGGGAATCAATCAGTAATCAGTGTGAGGGTCATTACAATTGAACTCTTCCAATTCCTGCAGAGATAAATTCTGGAAGTTTGGTACAACAACATTAGATGCACTTTCTCCAACTTCTGGAAATGGATTACTGTCAATCCCCATGACCTTTTCTGTTTTGGCTGGGAATTTCAAACTTCCTTTCCGAATTTGTTCTTGGATCCTGTCTCGAAAAACAATGCAGTTTTTAGTCGAGTGAGACCAAGAGTTATGCCATTTACAATATATTTTTCCCTTAAGTTCATCTGGAGATGGCAGTTTTACTCCTTTAGGTAACTTAAGGAAGTTGGCCGTGAGCAAATGATCAAAAATGTCATCCGCTTTTGTTAAATCGAAAGAGTACTTTCTGTGAAAGTCTTTCTTTTTAAACTGCTGGTCAATCGTTGTATCCTTATGAACTAATGCCTCACAGATCACAGGTTCTTTGCCTACAATCTCTGCTGCATCAATCTCATAATTAGGATATCTATAATATGTCTTGTATGATGCATTATTTCGATCTTGTTCCTCCTCTAGTAATGCTTCATATCGAGACACCTTATAGGTTAGTTCGACCAAATCTCTGAATTCAGTTGAGTCAAACTTCTTTCGAAGCCTGAACTCTAAACCGTTTTGAGCCAATCTTACGAATTTTGGCTCTAGAAGGATGACTCTACATTTATTTCGAGCCCTTTTAAACCTAGCAATAAACTGAGTAGCCTTCTCTTCAGGCCTTTGACTCAATCTGGCCAAGTCTGCCATGGAAACCTCTGGCTCCGACTGGAAGAATTGGGCGTGAAATGCCTCTTCCATTTGTTGCCAATTTTGAATGGAACCAGGTGTAAGGTTGATGTACCATACAAACGCTCCCCCAGTTAGAGAATTTGGGAATAATCTTAGTTTCATATAATCATGATTAGTAAATTCACCGCATTGAGCAGCGAACCTAGCAATGTGCTCTATTGTTGATTGATTCCCAGTCCCATAGAAAAGGGTAAAATCTGGTATCCTGAACCCCCTTGGGTATTCATGTACCCTATCTACCCATTCTGGGTATGGTTTTCTGTATAAAGGAGTCTGGACCCCCCGAGCCATCGGTCCACACATCTCCCTAACAATATCAGCAATTTGGTCTCTAGGGACCATATTTTGTGCCTGCTGAACCACTACTGAAGGAACAAACACAGGATTCGGTGGACAAACTTGTACTTGTGGTCCTCTTGGTCCATAAGGTGGTACATTTGGGACTGGTTGTCCCTGTGGTATAGGTTGCTGTTGGGGGTGTGGGTAACCCCTTCGAGCCTGTCCTGCAAAAGGACCTGCGAAAGGTGCTGGAACAGGTATTGTGTCCCTTCCACTTACAGGCCAGCCTTCCAACCCCCCGGGTGTAAATTCGAATAAAGGATTATTATATCCCCTAGTGCCAGGTATGGCTTCGAACATGGGATTTGTAACCATTCTTACACCAGTTTCTTGTACTTGACCAGATCCACCAACTTGTGTGGCTTCATTGTTGAGTACTAAGGTATTTTGGCCTGCTATAGGCCTCGAAATGGGTTCATACCAAGACTGAGGTGATGGCCTTTCATAGCTCTGATTACTAGTTTGACCATTAGAATGTCCATTAATTTGCATAGGCTGATTGTCTCTAGCCAATCTTTGCTGAGAGACATTTAAAATTTCCTCTGTGTGTCTTGTGTTCGTTGGTTGGTGGTTATTCATTCGATCCAAAAAGGATGTTGCCCACCTTTCCATTGTGTTCATTAATTGTTATCCCATAGCATCTACTAGACCATCCCATGGATTTGTTGGCTGAGTAGATGGAACAGTGGATGGTCCAACTCCTTGGTTTCATCCAATACTATGAACATATGGTTCTTGTCCAGAAGTACTGGTTTGTTCGACCATAGGTTCTGATAACATGGGAGTCTCCACAGGATGTGTTACCAGATTATCTTCTGGATTAGGTATTTCTACCTCTCCTTCTACGCCTTCTTCCAGGCGTTCATTTTCTCCTTGTCGTCTTCGTCTAGCCATTTTTAATTAGTCCCACCGGGCGTGCCAAAAATATATGTTGGCTTTTTGGCTTTCGAAGGGTATTTTTGTAAATGCGAGCGTGCCAGCAAGGATCAATCAGTCCTTACAGAAATTATAATTGCCAACCAATTATCAGACGATTGTGTTTTAGTTCTTTCAGCCTCAATGAAGAGGACTTTTACTAGTGGCTTGACTTAGGAGAAATTAAGCGAAATAGCAGTTAAACAAAAAACAATTGAAGTATTTCATTAAAATGAAAACTTACAATGGTCCAAACTCAGCCTCGTAGAGGTTTACAGCGACAATCTACTTGAATCTACTTGAAACTACTCCTATAAATGAAGTGCAGAACAGGTATTTAAAGTGCAGGAATGTAAAGATTGGAAATGTAAAAACTGGAAAGGAAAATGTATAAAGTAAGACTGGTTTATATGATCTGAGTTTGGGGCTTTTTTCTGGGGACCTTGTAGACGTCCCCGAACGCATCCCGGGAGGATGAACTCCCGTTCTGTTCACATTGGGTTCACCACAGTTCAAAGGACTCAATTTGTCACAGTTCTAAATCTGAACCAAAGAGTCCAACTCTGGCAAATCGTTTTGAAGAAAAACAGATTTTGAAAAGAAGTGCCAAACATGGACTGCTTTGCCAGATTACAGAGTCGCCACCTAAATATTTTTAAAATGGGAAATTTAGGAAACCCCGACTCGGTGCCGAAGGCCACGTGTCCGTTATCACCAAAGTGACTTGGCTCGGGAGCTTGGGTACGATCGGGGAAGGTCAGCTATGAGCACCCCCTCTCGCCCGGTCCGAAGACCGGCCTCTACTAATCGTGATATCCGTTTTTGAAAACTTTATGCGTTCTTATTCCGGTTATTAACCTAGAATTACTATGTGATGCGCGCAGCAGACAAGTATAGACTAGATTGCCTAATTTGGAAATAAACATTGCATATCCGTTTGTTTTGAAAACAATTTGAAATTGCTACTCGCAAGTAGACTAAAATACGGATTTCAACGAGTTATTCCAACTTAAGCAATCCAACCTCCACCCACAGGCATTCAAACAGTTTATCTCACATAAGCATTTAGCCGCATGGTAAGCATACTGTCATGGCAACATTCACACGCATGTGGTATGCTAAAGCATAAAAGCTCACCTAGTACTCCGAGCCAAAACAGAAGCTCATTAGAAATCCATGTATGGACCTAAGCATACTGAAATGTCTAATGCAACACATGCAAAGATGTAATCTAGGCAAGCTCGGTTATCCTAATCATGGCATGTGAAATGCTACAAGTAACACGTATTCAATTTGGAAATTGAAATACAATGCAGTTTGTATGATGTACCGAGCCCGGTGCATGTAAACAAATGCATGGATGCACGCATGCATTGCATAAGGCATGCTAGTTTAGATGTGCCCTAATCTACCATCATAAGCAGGTAAATAAAAGGGTAGAAAGAAATGGGGGTTGGAAGACATACACCCACTCACACACACTTATTACAAATGCGCCCTCACTCGGAGGGACCAAAAGAATAATACAGTCCAAAGAATAAATGAATAATTTATTACAAAATTCTAATTACTAAAATTAAATCAAGTAAATAAAAGAAAGGGGGCCTCAGCCCTGCCTCGGGATGTGCGAATGATGCATGCTCGTTGCGACTTGCCTGGAAAAGCCTACACCGCGCCACTGCTGTCTCTGTTTCACTGTCCTACCTCCCTGAAAAATTGCAAAAGTCCCAGAACACCTTCCGAATTCACCGAAGTACACTACCGGCTAGAGGAAATAACCACCGGCTGCTTGAGATGGCTACCGGCTGCCGGGAAACTTATCGGCACAAAAAAATTGCCGGTTGGCACTAAATTCCTGCAGGAGACAGTTTTGACAGCAAACAGCAAACCAGCAGTGCATAGCATAGAATTTTGAGCATATGTAAGCATAGCCAATGCCTCCTATCATGCTTGGGGACTCAAGGAGACATGACCCTTGGTTCTTGGACCATCAATTGTGCATATTGATACATGATGGCCTAGGGGGCCAAGGTTGCATTTTCAATGGAAATGCATGCAAACAACCAAATGAAATCCAAGGCCTTATCATGTGTTAATCAAGGGCCTTGGCAACATGGGAATGGAGGTATGTTTTGCCACTTGAAGTACAAACACCCCTCACTTCCCACACTTAGTTTGACACCCCAAACCAAGTAATGAAATGCATGTTATGCAACATGGCTCAAGTGATGCAACGATCTAATGCTAAGAGACAAGACATGACAAAATGCAATGCGACTATTATGTAATGTATGCAATGCCAAGCTCATAAGATGCAACATGCAATATTAACATGAACAAATCAAGCCATAGGACCAACATTTCGCAACTCTTAATGAACCTATCATGCAACAAGCCTAAGGCAATCATGCAAAGGTGGACTAGTCCACAATGGAGCAGCCCTCAAACCTCCCCAAAACAGTGGCAAAATGGACCAAAATCAAGGACGAAAAGCCATACAAGCATGCAAGCCAATTAGCCCAAAACTAAGGGCACTCAAGGGAGCATCTAACCATCACTACACAACCACTCATGACATGAATTAGACCAATAAAAACAGAGCATTGGCATGCAAAAAAGACACCTAGAATCCCCCACATGGCACTCTCAAAATGCATTAATCATGGAAGCATATCAAGACCTATTCTTAGGCATAAAAAAAAAAACGCACCTTTAAATCATGAAATGAGCCACATGTGCATGCATACCAACATGTTTTATGGACTGAAATAGGACCCTAAATGATGCCAAAGCATGAGGATGGACTAAGATGAACATGCTAAAGGCTCATACAAGCAAGGCCTACAAGCCAATATGCGAGACAACCATACCAAGCATGCCAAATACAACAAAAACAGTGACTCACAGCCTATGAACATGGTAAGATAACACTAGTATCTTCATGGAACTAAGCTAAAACATGCAAAGAACAAAACCTAAAAGCATGACATACTTCTAAACATAAAGGAACATTTCAAAGCAAGTATAAGAGACATGTTAGAGATCGCAAAACCAACCAAAAACAGAGATGTAATATGACCTAGAGACACCCAAAAATCTCTGAAATGAGGCCAAAATCGAACATGCATACATGCTATTATTTAAGCCCAAAACAAAGGCAAACAAGGGACAAGGGGGAGAGGGGTGTCCCTCCCCCATCTAAGACTTGAAAGCACCTTCCTCACCACTGAAAACCCACTGGTTTTCAGTGGTGAGAAGACCAAGAACACCAAGTAAACAAAGCCTTACCAAAGAGACATCAAAATGGCCAAACAAAGCCTAAAAGGGTGAGCCTTTGCTCAAACCACAAAGTGACCTTAATGAAGGTTCAAGAGCAAGTAAAAACAAGAGTTTTTCATGTTAAACACAAATCCAAAAACACAAAGCAAGAGGGGTAGAAAGCTAGTGCAAGAATGGGGAAACTAAAGTAACAAACTCACCCTTGAAGATCCTTTGAAGAACAGGTGGAGCAGCCCTCCTCTAGTGATCAAAACCAGTCCAAAATCAAAGTAAACAACCCTCCAAGTCCCTCAATCTCGAGCTAAGGTGTAGTAGTGTGTGTAATGGTGCAAAAGTAAGGTAAAACCACACTTTTAGGCCTAAGAACACACACACAAGAGGAGAGAGAGGGAAAATATAGATATATATGGATGTATATCAGAGAAATATATGTAATAAGCTCTGGTTTTTGCCCTTAAATGTCTAACCCCCATTAAAGGGAGAGAAGGCTTGCTTATATAGGCAACAAAAGGCTCTAAGCTTAATGGCTAAGCAAGAGGAAAGGGGCCAAGGGACCAAGGGGGTGCAAGGCTTCTTGGAGAAGCCAAAACTGCTGGCCAAGCTTCTCCAAGAAGCTTGGCCAAAAAGGTTCAAGCTTCTAGAAGCTTTAGGGAGGTCAAAGGTGCATATGGGCCAACCCTATGCACGGGGAGGAGAGATGGTGTAATCCAGCTGGCACAGCTGGCATGCACCATCCTCAGGGGGGTTCAGAAGGGTCACCGGCCAGCTAAAAATGTCACCGGCACAAAAAAGTGCCGGTCGGCAACATATAGTACCGACCGGCCAAAGATTTGGATAAAATAGTGCCGATGGCCACTAGGGAGTGCCGGTGGAGGTGTGGGGCAGCCGGTGGGATTCAGGGATGGCTAACAAGCCTCCCCCCACCCTCAAATGCAAAAACACAAGTGCTTGGTGCCAAAACCAAGCACAAAACAAGCCGACTGAGAGATCCTGAGGCACGGCGTGCAGCCGGGGCCTCCGGGAACTCAAAACAAACACAAACACGGATAATCACCGGGTGTTCAAGCGGTGACGTCTAAGTCTTGAGGACGGTCAAAAATGGGGTGTCTACAGACCTCCTTGCTATTTATACTCCTCAAGGATGACCATCGAACTGCACTTCAAACCGTCGAACTGCTCCTCCATGATCGCTGATCATGCTACCTTAGAAGTAGTTCCACTACGCCATCACTTGCAGTTGGGCTTCTCTCCTGTATCCGAATTTGAATGTGAGTAACCGTTGAAGCCACGTCATCTCGTATCTCTTTACTGATCCAGTGCTACTCAGATCACGTGGGAACCAAATTTCATTGCCACGTGTACGATCAGGATCGAAGACTCGAGTAGTCTCCCTATATTGCCCTTACTTTGCCACGTGTCGAACTGTAATTGGCTTTTACAAAATATGTAGCCAACATTAGCACTATTGATTATTTTTTAGAGATATACTGACTTGATCGTTGGAGTGCCCCCGGGTGGACGAACCACCGCCGGAATCTTCTCTTTCTGTTGCAGGTCAGCTAGGTGTCATCTATTCTGCCAGTGCTCTCCAATTAAATACTGAGGTGGCAGTGTGATCAGAAATTCACTCACACAATACTAATATCCCTTTTACTAAAAAGTGTGAAACCAAAACAGATAGTGTGTAGACACAAAAAATTCATTTTAAATTTGATTGTTTAGTAAAATACTATTTTTTCATTCATTTACAAGTTTATTATATATATATTTTCAAATTTCAAAAAATAATTAATGTAATTTATTAATGTTGCCATGTATGCTTGCATTTTTAATTGAGGTTTGAAATGTTCACCAAAGATATTTGAAGTTAAATAATCACATATGAGGTTATCACTGGAAATCAAATCCTGTTTTATTTGACACGGACCTTATGTGAAGGTGTCAAGGCGGTTGATAACATAATTCAACATTTAAAACTTAAAAATAAAAATCAAATAAACCCGCTCTGAAAATTTAAATTGACTTTTTCAACCGGACTTCTTATGGAAGGTTGAACGGAGCAGCCCTCCTCTAGTGATCAAAACCAGTCCAAAATCAAAGTAAACAACCCTCCAAGTCCCTCAATCTCGAGCTAAGGTGTAGTAGTGTGTGTAATGGTGCAAAAGTAAGGTAAAACCACACTTTTAGGCCTAAGAACACACACACAAGAGGAGAGAGAGGGAAAATATAGATATATATGGATGTATATCAGAGAAATATATGTAATAAGCTCTGGTTTTTGCCCTTAAATGTCTAACCCCCATTAAAGGGAGAGAAGGCTTGCTTATATAGGCAACAAAAGGCTCTAAGCTTAATGGCTAAGCAAGAGGAAAGGGGCCAAGGGACCAAGGGGGTGCAAGGCTTCTTGGAGAATCCAAAACTGCTGGCCAAGCTTCTCCAAGAAGCTTGGCCAAAAGGGTTCAAGCTTCTAGAAGCTTTAGGGAGGTCAAAGGTGCATATGGGCCAACCCTATGCACGGGGAGGAGAGATGGTGTAATCCAGCTGGCACAGCTGGCATGCACCATCCTCAGGGGGGTTCAGAAGGGTCACCGGCCAGCCAAAAATGTCACCGGCACAAAAAAGTGCCGGTCGGCAACATATAGTACCGACCGGCCAAAGATTTGGATAAAATAGTGCCGATGGCCACTAGGGAGTGCCGGTGGAGGTGTGGGGCAGCCGGTGGGATTCAGGGATGGCTAACAAGCCTCCCCCCACCCTCAAATGCAAAAACACAAGTGCTTGGTGCCAAAACCAAGCACAAAACAAGCCGACTAAGAGATCCTGAGGCACGGCGTGCAGCCGGGGCCTCCGGGAACTCAAAACAAACACAAACACGGATAATCACCGGGTGTTTAAGCGGTGACGTCCAAGTCTTGAGGACGGTCAAAAATGGGGTGTCTACAGACCTCCTTGCTATTTATACTCCTCAAGGATGACCATCGAACTGCACTTCAAACCGTCGAACTGCTCCTCCATGATCGCTGATCATGCTACCTTAGAAGTAGTTCCACTACGCCATCACTTGCAGTTGGGCTTCTCTCCTGTATCCGAATTTGAATGTGAGTAACCGTTGAAGCCACGTCATCTCGTATCTCTTTACTGATCCAGTGCTACTCAGATCACGTGGGAACCAAATTTCATTGCCACGTGTACGATCAGGATCGAAGACTCGAGTAGTCTCCCTATATTGCCCTTACTTTGCCACGTGTCGAACTGTAATTGGCTTTTACAAAATATGTAGCCAACATTAGCACTATTGATTATTTTTTAGAGATATACTGACTTGATCGTTGGAGTGCCCCCGGGTGGACGAACCACCGCCGGAATCTTCTCTTTCTGTTGCAGGTCAGCTAGGTGTCATCTATTCTGCCAGTGCTCTCCAATTAAATACTGAGGTGGCAGTGTGATCAGAAATTCACTCACACAATACTAATATCCCTTTTACTAAAAAGTGTGAAACCAAAACAGATAGTGTGTAGACACAAAAAATTCATTTTAAATTTGATTGTTTAGTAAAATACTATTTTTTCATTCATTTACAAGTTTATTATATATATTTTTTCAAATTTCAAAAAATAATTAATGTAATTTATTAATGTTGCCATGTATGCTTGCATTTTTAATTGAGGTTTGAAATGTTCACCAAAGATATTTGAAGTTAAATAATCACATATGAGGTTATCACTGGAAATCAAATCCTGTTTTATTTGACACGGACCTTATGTGAAGGTGTCAAGGCGGTTGATAACATAATTCAACATTTAAAACTTAAAAATAAAAATCAAATAAACCCGCTCTGAAAATTTAAATTGACTTTTTCAACCGGACTTCTTATGGAAGGTTGAACGCATCAAACAAACACATGCTCCATGATGTATTACGAATTGCTGAACCTTCAACTAAGATTGGCGCGGGACAAAAATAGAAAAAAATAAAAAATAAAAAAAATAAAAAATACAAATCACATGTTTATGAAAATAGCGCCTCTTCATTTACATGCGTAAGTGAAGAGTATATTATTTTGTGCTTGCTTCCCCTTCTATGCTTTCTGCAATCAATCAACCTAGATAGGGGTCGACCAAGGCTTAGGGCCGGCCGTGAGATTTAGGGGCCTAAGGCGAATTTTGAAAATTAGGACCCTTCTTATATTGAAAAAAAAAAATTATAAATAAAATGATAAATTATAACTTTTTTATTTGTTTGTAGCAAAAAAAAATTTACTTACACATATAATCATTAAAATTATAAACAAAACAATTTAATGAAACAAAATTAAGGCAAAAAAATTATTCAATTAAAACTGATAAAGACCTAGGCAAAAAAATTAAGGCAAAATTATTTATTCCACTAAAATCTAATAGATAAAGAAGGTAAAAAAAATAAAAATTAGGGCCCATATATTGTTCTTCTTGGGCCCAAACACTTTTTTTTTTAATATATATTTTCATTTTAATAAATATGGGCCAAACTACAGTTATAAATAAATATGGGTTAAACCATACATAGACCCAATAAAATATTTTGGAAACCCTTTAAATTGATCTTAAAATAAAAAATAAATAAATAAAAATTAGATCTAGAACATTTTACTAAATTTAGGAACCCCTATTTTTGAGCCAAAATTTTGGGCCCAAGGCACAGGCCCTGCCAAGGCCTTGGCTAGTGATTGTTTGTGGTAGAAATGGTTTTCGTGAGGCAAGACAGTAATAATAAAATAGTGGTGGCAATAGCGAATAAGACTTTAATTTAATTATAAAAAAATTTACCTTCAAAAATTAAAAATAAAAATAAAATATTTTTGTTGATGACCATCATACCAAACATTGGAAAAAAATTAACAAAACAAATGGAGCATCGAATTGCTTTCTTACCAACCTCTTCCCCACCACACCCCAAAAAACACATACAACAAAGTCTCCCCCGACACGTAGCTTCTTTCAAATGTTGCATTTCTACCTAAATTTGCAGCCATCCCCAAGGGCAAAACACACATGTACCTCAAATGGTGAAATGTATGGTAAGATTTATGATGTGTGGTTTTGATGTAGTGGTATGTAGATAAGATGAGTTCCAAATTTGGTGTGATTCAATTAGCAGTTAAGAGTTTATATAAACTGAGAAACAAATAAAGGAGTGCCACATGTATTTTTTTTTTGGTTCTCCATTAGAGCATCTCCAATGGTACACTTTTTTTTTCATTAAATTTGAGTAAAAAAAGGATCATTTTCTTAATTTGATATTAGCTGCTCCAATGATTGTCATCAAAGGCAGGGTCGACCAGCGAGTCAACCGGCCGGTCGACTGGTAAGGCAAAAAATTTTTTTTTTTTTCTTTTTAAACTTGTTTGAACCTACCTATTTGAACTGTTTAAACCTTTTTCCGGTCGACCAGTTAGTCGACCAGTGGGCCCACTTGCAACATTACAGCACAGTGAATTGGTGAAGACTCACCCAAATTCTCAGTTTGGTGAAAAATTTGCTCCATTCTCAGTTTGATATCATTTTGGTGAAACCATTTGAGCAAAAAAATTGACTACTTTTATCAAATTCAAATTTGATATTGAAATTTATGCAACGTTGGAGATGGTCTTAGTGCTTTGAAATGGAGATGAACAGATGATTTGAATTTAAATCAATTCAAAAGTATAAGATTAATTCAAATCAATTCAGAAGTACAGGATTTAAATTGAAAAAATAAAAAAATTGAGACTTCAAATTGTTGAAATTTTTTTTTATAATTTTCCCAAAATGATGTTATAAATTACAAAGTATCTTCATGAATATTTTATTTTAAAGTAAAAGGCCACATCATTTTATACAAAAATTATGTATAAATTTTTTTTATTAAAAAAGAAAAAAATATCAACAAGACTACACTCATCATATTTTCATATAATATCTAATGTGTGACGTACACAATGATTGTTATAATAATATCCATATGTCTCATTTATATTTAACCATTAAATTTTTTTATATAATATTACACAATTCTAAAAAAAAATTCAAAGTTCAGTGGGTTCGATTGAACCCACTACTTCATGCATAGCTCCGCCCATGGCAGGAGTTACTTCATGTATTTATGGAGAAATTTGCGGTGAAAGTCATTCCTGATAGTGTCATTGATGAATCGTTTGACAGCCTTGGTTTCACCACGAGCCTGGTTCTTAAAAACCACATCATCATCCCACCTGAGCAAACATCAACAAGAACATAAAAATATCAGACCATGACTCTAACCCAACTCATAAGCATCCATTTGGAACCAGAGGGAAGTTAATCTTCAGGCAACTAACCTTCTTTTGACATTAAAAGACGTCGGATTGTTAAGAAGAGGGTTTCCGCGTACTAATTCTGCTTCTTTGACCTTAAGCTCTTCTTCTTGCTTTTGTCGATCCTGTCCAGGCATTATATGGTTCAGTAATTACATGCAATGCTAACGCATAATATGCATTACAATTAATAAGTTCAGAGGACTTGCATTAATGGACAAAATCTACTGGTTTGAATCGTGTATAATTCGCCAACCCCAAAAATTTATAATAATCTCTCTGCAACTGGTACGTGGAAAAATACTCTTCAAGTGGATTTGATTCAAAAATCACACAGCAAAGGAAGAGAGCTTACATTACGGAGCTTCTCTTCTGCTCTTTCCTTCTTTATTTGTTCAAGCTCAGCCAAAAGAGCTTCCGTGTCATCCTCATCATCATCGTCCTCTTCATCATCACTAACCACAAAAATAATGATATTTCAGCAGTAACAAAATCCAAATAGAAAGTGGTTCCAACAGCCCATCAAGAGCAATAAAATCAAAAGTTGGGAGAAAAAAATCAACTTTGTTCACACCAAAAAAAAATTGACTATATCCAGACTCACAGTTATGGATTGATTTCCAAATAGGGTTTGGATTCTCTCAAGTTAGTCATCCAACTTGAAAGCATAGTTTAGGCTTGGTGGGCCCATTTTGGGGCCAACTTCAGTAATATGATTTGTTCACATTTTAGGATTGGCTGAGTAAAATATTCAAGTAAAAAAATCCAAACGATCGAAAATCGGTAGCTATATATTTGAATTATATTTGTATTACGCAAAATGGAGGAGTATTCTTGAAATTATATTTTTGTCATCCATTTTTTGAACAGAAATGTGATTCAAACATATAACTACCAATGTTTAATCATTCGAATTTTTTGCATAAATATTCTACTCAACGAGTCTTAAAAAGTGAACAATTCGGATCACCAAGGTCGGCCCCAAAACGGGTCAACTAAGCCCAACTGTTTTGAGAAAATCCAAACCCTTCAAGATAATATTCTTAAAATGTTCCTTATTTTTTTTAGTTACTGATTTTAAAAAATCAAGTATAAATCAACAATCACAAAAGTTTAATTGTCAGACAATGTAACCCCTACAAATCAAGCCATTGGTACAAGCTTTTGTTAGCACATGCAACTTTGAGAATGACAACCTTTCATCATCATTTTTAACTTCCACATCGGCATCGTCAGCATCTACATTGCGTGGAATGAGGCGATCTTCAGCATCCCTCCTTGACCCTGTAAAATAAGTATAAAATCAGTTTATTAATGATATATATACCTAGTTTTTTGGCACACAAAGTAGAATGGCGAGTAGTATTCACCTTCCAGTAGAAGGTGGCCCCCTTTTCTACGATCTCTATCATCTGCAACCACAAATAATTTACATAAAACCATTAAAAAATACAGTTCAAAAGATAGTAAAAGTAAGTAACATCCAATAAGAAGGGTGATAAAAATTCTCTACCAATATAGGACTTATCCTTTGACGAGAAATGCCTCCTCTCCCGGTCCTCCAACTCCTCACGGAGATTCCTCTTCTGCAATTCATCATGGGTGTCTTGCCCCTCCTTTCTACAGCAAAAGACATCAATCAGTGACTCTAGACAGGGATCAGAAAAGAGAAAAGCAGTGCATAAACGCAAAGATGAGATAGAAGTACAACTATGTTCACATAAATAATAAAGAATTACAAGAGAGAGAGAGAGAGAGAGCAGGTTTGATTTGATTCAATGTTCATCGGTCTAACTACCAGACCCCACCCAAGAACACACAATGCCTAGTAGTATTTGAAGTAAGTGCTCACTTCTATAGGGTAAATAAAGGGCTCCCCATATCTACATCAGTTTCGGTCAGAAAGTTTTTGCAAACTCATGCCAATTCAATTTTAGAACCACCCCTCATTTCAGTTGTGTTCGTCTTTTGTTCTGGCAAACTGAACATGTGGCCTCTCTGATTCAGACACATTTATCATTTACCTGAAATTGTTTGCCAAATAATTATATTCACAATGTCCTGGTTCCAAGGAAAGGTGTTAGGGGTGGAAATTGCAAAACACAACATGATATGGAAAATCTGAGATAGGACACGAACACAAAGATATGGTTACCTTTTAATATTGTTATATATCCTTTTATACATATCATACAGATGAGAGAGAGAGAGAGAGAGAGAGAGAGAGAGAGAGATTGATTGGAGCACGTTGGAGTAGTGCACAAGATTGATAGAGAGAATGGTTGGCGGATGTGAAACTGCAATTTTGAGGTGGGGTGAAAGAAAGAGAGAGCTGTAGTGTGGAGTGGTTTTCCGTGGTAGGGCTGGGAGGGATGGAGAGAGAAATTCAATGGGTTGGATGACAAGAGGGAGTGAGGAAGATTTTATTAATAAAACTAATTTCTAAATTTAAATAATATTTTAGATAACAAGGGTTGTAACAAGGTAATTTTACATTTTCTATTAACACAATTAACAAACAAATTCTGACATGAGATCATTGTGGATTCAAGAACCTGAGGGTGTGATGGGGGAATCTAAATTACACATGAACTGTGGTAATTTTACCTTTTCTGTTAACACCGTTAACATACTAACATTTTTTTTATTTTTTTATTTTTTTATTTTTAAAAGTCCGTGTATATTCTTTAATACTGCAAATTGCAATGGAATAAGGTTTCATCGATCCCCGAATGAAAACATCTATGATGCCGTGACTTGAAATTGGGTATCCATTTATACCGATGTTCAAGAATCCTCATATTGTGGAACAAAAAACCTCAAGAAGGGTTATAAACCTAAAATAAGTAGCAAAAATATGAATACAAAACATCAAGCACAGAAGGCCAACCTGGGTTTCAGAGTTGTGTGAGATGCAATATCCCTTGAAGAGTACTTTTGGGAGGGGCCAAAAATTCGAGTACCACCTTGTTCATTACCACCTTTTGCAGGTGCCCATGTGGGTCGAGCTGCAGTTGTCATGTTTTATAAATAACCCTCACAATATCTGAAAAAAAAAAGGCAGGTATATTAAAAATTCCATTTCAATAAAACCTCTACAACCAATAGGAAAGGCCAAAAATAAGACATCACTGCAGTACCAAAACAAACAGCAAAGCAATAAAGCATCAAATTACTTATCCACCCAACACCAACTCCCCCCCCATGTTAAACTCCAGAATCCTTTCAATTTGGTCTAGCATTACCAAAATAAAAAATAAAAAATAAAAAATAAAAAATAAAAATAAATAATCATGTGATAGTGTTTAATAATGTCATGGTGTTAGTTTGTCAAGATCTGTGATTATTTCAAATGTTTTTTAATCTATGCAGTGTCCAACAAACTGGAAAACAAACCTAGATAAACATCAGTGGTTCAACAATCTGATCAAAAGAAGCAAACCGTGAGAGCATACTCATATAAACAATATATTTAAAAAAATCAACAAAAATGGAACAACATATAATTGTAAGAAAATTTTCAATCAGCTTCTCTGTTAACAAAGACCCAAAACGTTCCTAAGATTGATTACTACAACATAGGGAACCTAGATAGAACTCGAAACTTCATAATAAACCAATCAAGCCACAAATGCTATTTTCGCATTCATTATTCCCAAATCTATAAATTACAAGAAGCTAAACACAATCCTTATAGCTAATTCTTATACAATCGGGAAATTTTTTTTATCAAAACCCTAAAAAAATTATTATAGAGAAGGCGAAATTGGAAATACGTATGCCAGGACAGATCGATGCAACAAGTAATCTGTTAAGATCACATATACAATTATATATCAATAATCAGTAATATATACAAATATATATCATACAATCGAGAGAGAGAGAGAGAAAGGAGAGAGAGAGAGAGAGGCATACCTGGGTATGAGAGTTTTCTCTCGAACGATTGAACCGAAAAGTTCGGATCCCTAGCCCTGCTGTTGTTATTTATAGGGGAAATAAGGTCGACCCATTACACAGTACCGGGTCGGTTGTTATTTGGATTGTCTGGATTTTTTTATCTAACATGAAAAAGAAAAAATAAAATATAGGATGAAAATAAAAATAAAGTTAGATAGAAGAGAGTTTTGTAGTGGGACCTGCTGTTTTTTTTTTTTTTTTTTTTTTTTCTTTTTTTTTTTTTTTGGTTTCAGCCATACATTCTATCTGCTAAGTCATCCAAATCTGCGTCTGAGAGTTGGTCGTAAAAGTCTTCCCCATCTCCCATCGGTGGCTCCCATTCTTGGTCATCTTCTCCCATTACCGGTGATTCATGAGAGACGCTATGCTTATAGTTAGGGTATTGACTTTCATTGACAAATGTCTCTTGGCTGAATGGATATCCTGAGATGGCTAGATTGCAATATATCTTCTGATGTCTATCTTCACAAATTAAAATTCTATTATTTCCATTATATGCTAATAGAGAGTGACTAGCAAACTTTCTCCATTTGTTGAGCTGGTCTCTGAGTGGAGATCTTCTACTTGGCCAGGGTCTTCTATTGAGAAGCGCTGGGTAGCTTGAAGTTCCTCTAAGGTAAATCTTATGCTTAGCTGGGTTACACCATATTCCTTTCCATTCTGGTATTTTGCTATCTATCAAGGCTTCTACATATGGATGAAATTCTTCCATTACGCTTAATACTGCATGAGCTAGTTTGTGTCCAAAACTATTTGTTTGATCTGGTTCTGAAAAAATTAATCTGGAGACAAAGCCGTAATCTAACAATTTTGGAGCTGTTAGAGAACAAGTTTTGCCTCGAATTTCTATCTCCAATGGCTCGAATGTGGCTAGATTTATCTGGCAAAGGCATATGCTGAAGTCTAGGTTACACTGACATCTACCAAGCATTCTTTTGCAGTTTTCTTCATCTAGGCAGGGCTGCTCTTCTTCTTTATAAGCGTATGTCCATTGATAGGCTAAACCGGGGTGGAAGTCTACTCTTGCTATGGACAGGTTCTGAAGAAATTGCTGAATAATAACTAGCTCGTTATTTCTGCTATCTTCGGCTAGGGTATAAATATAGGGTTTTAGGTCTTCTATTGCTTGGCTTTTCTCACAAAGGGATCGAATGATAGAATGTCTGAAGAAATACATTCTAGCACTCAATTGGTCAAATTCCTCACTGGTGAGTTGTTTGATTTCTGGGCTAGGTAAGGAGGTTGGTGTTCTTTCTGGAGCTAATTTTTTAAGCTGGCTGGTTAGGGTTCGAACGGTTGCTCTCAATTGTTTTTCTTCGTCTCGGAGCTGGTCTAGCTCTTCACTGACTCTTTTGCCTTTATCCATAATTTTCTTGAAATTTCTGGTAAGGCCTTCACAATGTCTGCATAATTGGAGAGGATTTTGAGGATCTGTCTGAGGGTTAGAACTGCTACTACTGTCTGAACTACTGCTTCCAATTATCTGGCTAGCTGGAGCTCCACTGGTAGCAAAGATGGTTGATCTCATCTTGCTCAATGTGTCCAGGTAATCTTTAGCTATCTGACTGACAAAGTAACTAGTTCCTATTTGTCTTCGAGCATAAGTACTGGCTGACTCAAAATCATAAAATCCCTTATACTGAGGTAATGTAAAATTTTTAACTAAGGGTTCTACTTCTGTCCAGTCATGGTAAATACCGGGCTCGGTTCCTTTAGCTACTACATAGAAAGAAAAACTTTTTGACAAAGGTTTATTTTGGATTTTTGAAAAATATATACTGAGAGAGTTAAGGGCGGAAAGGCGTTTAGCTAGGTGATTCTGACTGTTCCAAAGGTTATCTAAGAGACACTGCTGAACTGAATCTACCTCTATTCCTGTTAAAGGTCTAAACTTTTTGCTTTCATGAATGGGAAGAGAGAATCCCCCAAAGTTCATGGTCTTGTTGCTTTTGCTGTTCTCCATTATCTGCACAAAAATTAAACTGGTTATCTTCTTTTTCTAAATAAATTTTCCTACTTAGCCAATCTGTTAACCTATTATCACTACCCTTAATATGTTCAAACTCTACTTTATATCCTTGCCCTACTATACAATCTAAAAATTTTGCCCATCTTCTAGTACTTAATTTACGCTCATTGAGTTTGTTATGGAATCTAACTATTGCTTCACAATCTGTTCTAATTGTAAAAGGTTTGTGCAAAAATAATCTAAATTTATTTATTGCATAAACTACTCCTAGTATTTCAAAATCTAAGCTAGTCATGGTTGTATCTTTTTCTTTAAATTTTCCAGAACTGTATCTACAAATGCGTTCTTTGTTCTTACTATCATATTTACTAGGTTTAGCTAATAAGATTGTTCCCCATCCTAGTTGGCTTGCATCTGTTTCTACAATTATGTACTCTGATTCTAAGGGAAGCTGCAGGTCTGGTAAATTTTTACAAATATCTTTAATTTTTCTAACTAAGGCTATATCTTGTTGATTAAAATATTTTTGTCCTGTGGGTGTGATTTTACTGTATAGTGGTCCTATTATTTTACTAAGATTGGGAATGTACATTCGTGCATAATTTAGAATTCCTAAAAATGATTGAAGCTGTTTAGTGTCTTCTAATCTATCTGGATAATCTAAAATTTTCTTTACTATATGAGGTTGTAGTCTAATTTTCCCATCTCCTAACTCCATTCCTAAAAATTCTATGTGAGGTGTATTTAATACCATCTTTTTCTTACTAATTATTATTCCATTATTTATGAATTCTTCTAATGTTATATACAAATGATCTATGTGACTATTTTTATCTGGGCTAAAAACTAAAATGTCATCAATATATACCAATATAAAACTATATTTACTAAATATACTATCCATTTTACGCTGAAATATGGAAGGTGCATTTTTTAATCCAAAAGGCATGACTAGCCATTCATAATGTCCTTGTGGGCAACAGAAGGCTGTCCATGGTATACTTTCCTCTTCCATTTTTATCTGCCAAAATCCTGATTTACAATCAAATTTGCTAAATATCTTTGCTGTCTGTATCCTATTTATAAGCTGATCTTTATCTGGTATATTGTATTTATCATCTGCTGTATTATCATTTAATCTTTTATAATTTATTACCATTCTAGCTTTTCCTCTTTTTATCTCTGCATGATTTCTAACCATAAATGCTGCACTTCTATGTGGACTATTACTAGGTTTAATTACTCCTAAGTCTATTAATTCTTTAATCTGAGTTCTAAATTCTTCTACATCTGCTGGTGTATGATCTATTTGTGCTGAAGTAATCCTATAATCTCTGTTTTTTATATCTAGGCTGGCTAAAATTTTATTTCTCTCCCAATATTTCATGGGCTGTTCCCCTAAAATTTCTGTTGTTTCTGCTAATCTTATTATCTCATCTAAATCATTTTCTGTTCTTTTGTATGTTGGCTTTTTCTTTATTTTTCCTATTTTTGCAAAAATTAATTCTAAGTTAGCTATTTCTTGAAAATCCTCTAAGTTCCAATAATCTTCTTTATCTTCAAAATGAAATTCTTCGAAATCTTCTATCTCATAATTTTCTAATTTTTCTAAAGAAGGGTTTACTATCTCTTTAGGTATGTATGTTTGGGCTATCTCGGGAAAAATCTTTCTACTAGGAAATAATAAACTAACGGGCACTTGATCTATGGTACCACCACGCTTCGCACGCAACTCTGATGAATGGGCGATGGTGCTAAGGCTATATGCTGTGGGTGTATGTACAGTTCGTTTGAAGAAGCTGATGTTATGTTGGCTGATGAACATGCCTCCTTGTAAGCTAAGTATGAAATTAAGTCCTAAAATGAAAGGATGATTTTGTCTAGAATTCCCAATCCAAACTTGAGGTAAAGGGAACCATTCTATATGCTGATCTTGAGAACCTAGATGGTGAAAACTAATCTGTGCGCCATTAATGCAATGTGTATATGTCTGTTTGGTGCCATCTGCTATGCTGACTAAAGCTGGGGTTGCTAAGGCTGTACTCCATCCTGGTGGAACTACGTGTTGTTCTATGTATGATTTACTGGCTCCTGTATCTATCATGGCATCTATGCTAAGGGTTTTTTCTACAAATTTAAGTACACAAGAAATCTCAACTAAATTTGACTTGGGTATAACAGGGTAATTAAATGGTAAATGGGCATTATCTGGTTGGGCCTGAGAGTATTGACTAAAGGGTTGAGAATCAACTAAATTAACTAATTCTAAAGAGTTCATATGATCTTCAACTATTTTATCTTTTAAGGGGTATTTACTGTGAAATTGTTCTAACTGTTGTTTGAGCTGCCTATTTTCTAATTCTAAACATTCTATGTCAAAACTAGTCTTGCATTCTATCTCTCGTATTTGTATTTTGAGTTCTCGTACTTGCACTTCTAATTCTCTATTTGCTAGTCGTAATTCTCTACTCTCTATGCTATTATCTTCTCTGGTATTTTCTAATTGTATCTTATGTGTCATATTTAATTTTTCTAGACAAATAATACAGTAAGTTATGCTACATAATAAACACTGAGCTCTCTTATCTTTAGCTGGAAACCATTTACAATAACTACATCTAGTTGTATCAAATCCTATTCCTATTTGAAAATTATGTTGACATTCTGTATCTGCATTACATTCCATCATATAAAAACTTTCTTGAGAGGGATTTATTCCTATTTCTTGGTTAAGCTGTCTTAAAAGATTATCTACATCTGTATCACTTTCTGAACTACTATCCGAACTTATAGCTTCTAATTGATATTCACAATTACTAACTATGCTATAGACTTCTGAATCATCACTATTTATGCTGACTATGTCTTCTTCTAAATTCTCTATGATATGTAACCTTTCTATCTGTTTATTAGTATTTGGCTTGTATCTTTTTGGACAATTTTTTGCAAAATGATTGGGTTCTCCACATATAAAACAATTACATTTTTTACTATTGGGCTTCCTAACATATCTTTGTTTTCTTTTATCTCTTTCATCTTTGGGTAATTTCTTATAATTTGTCCTATTAAAAGTTCTACTTTTCCTAATGAATTTCTGTTTTTTCCAGGGTTTTCTATAATTTTTCTTCCAATATTTATCTTTTCTATATTTTCCATATTTTTTGTATTTTTTCTTATTATAGTTATCTTCATACTGCTGAGGGGTATATATTACACTGCTACAAAAACCATAATTCTGTTTTTTCAAATCTTTCTGTATTTTAACTTCTATACATTTTTCTCTAAGCTGATGAAATGTAAAAATTATTCTAGGTCCTATTCCTAAAGTTCCTCTTACCGTTATTTCTCCTGTGGCTATTTTTTATGCTAATCCTGCATAGTAAACTGACCATCTATTTTCTATTTCTCTACCTAGTTCTCCTGGTAATTTTCTAAAATATTTACTTCCTATTTCTTCATCAAAACTTTTTCCTGTTCTGGCTGCTAAGGCTAAATATTCATTACTAAAAGGTACAATATATTTCCAACTTCCTAATGTTATCTGATCTAATTCAGTTAATGCTAAACTTTGAGCTTAAACATTTCTTCTAGAAGGGTCATATCCTATAAGTATCTCTTTAATAAAACTGGTAAAATTCCATGGGTTATTTCCTAATTCTTTAAGCTGTTTAATTGTCTCTTCATATTTTCCTTTAAAGGTTAAATAAATATTTGAAGCTGATTCTCCTAAAAGTGTTTCCATGTATTCCCACATATCTGTTGATTCATAGGGATTGGTCATCCATGCTTTTACTGCATCTTTTTCCCATCTTTCTATTACTACTTGCCATATCTGAGGGTCGAATCTAGCTAAGTCTAAAAGGGTTCCTTGATTATTTACAGGTTGTAATTGTATGCTCATATCTAATGGTCTACGCTTTCCATGAAACTTATAACTTTTATTTGGATCTGCATGACTTTTTCCTGAACTGCCTAATGGTCTTCTTCCTCCTACTTCATAATGCATCGATTCTACTGGGTCTTGTACAGTTGAATGGGGGTTACTAGTTCCTGTGCTTTCTGTGTTCATATAAAAAGTATCTTCTAACTCAAAGTGTTCTAATATTTTAGTATCTTCTACCTTAGGTTTTTCTGGTATTCTAAATATTTTACTAGGATGTATAATATCTTCTATAATATCATCTACATATTCTGTATGGAATTCTTGATCTAAAAATGACACTGCTTCATCATGGGTATCTCCTCTGGCTAAGTATTCGAAATATCTGGCATCTAATATCTTATTCATGTCTTCTAAGGTGAAATTTTCTAAATCTATCTCATCAATATTATATATCTTGTTCTGTGATACTGTTTTTTCTTCTGTCATTACATAAAGCTAATTTATTTCACTATGATTATCTTGATTTTCTTCTCTATCTATACTACTAAATTCATCATCTTCGGATTTTTCTGGTGCTACATAAGTATACTGAGTAAATCTTACTGCATAATTTCCATCTGCTGCCTGATATAATAAATTATCTTGAGGGGCTAATCTCTTTTGTCCTAAAAAATCTCCTAATTTCCAATCTAATACTGCATTATCTTCCGAATTAAATTTTTTAGCTGGTAACGCTTTTATACCTTTTGCGCCTAATAACTTAACTATCTGATCATTTGTAAGTCTATAGTGAGTATTACTTTCTGAAACTGCTAATCCTAAAAATCCTGTGCATACTAATAAATTCTTTTCTCCTTTTTTCATTTTGTATCCTCTACTCTTTATTCCTATTTTTATCTTTTTGTGAAAGGTTGAGGTTGATAATAAGAAATCTGGTGTAAAATAAACTATTCCTCCCTTTGAGTTCATATCTAATTCATAACTACCTAAGATACTCTGTCCTACATCATTAAATCTATCATCATAAAGACATACAAAAACTTTAGCTCCTAAATTCTCTCTGGTTAATGCTTTAACTCCTACCACTACTAATCCTAAGTGAGTCATTTTAAGGTGTTCATTTACTGCATATTTATAGCTTTCTCTCTCTATTAAATTTAGCTCTATTTTTTCATCTTCTTGAGTTACACTAATCATCTGTTCACCATAGTGTTTAAATAAATATTGTTTTTTAGGTATCTTACCTAGTTTGTACACATATTTAGCTGGGATTAATTCTAACCTTTCTTTTTTAAATTTTTCTATTTGTTGTTCTACATCTATAAACTCTTCTACTTTAATATCTTCATCATCATTACGCTTTTTACTACTGCTACCTTTTATTAGCTGTTTAAACATATTTATTTTCTATAAATTCTACAGGCTGATTTCTTTGGTGGTAATTTAAGCTTTTCAAAATATTTAGCTATATCTTCCTCGTTTATCTGAGTTTTGGGTCTATTTGATCCTTCTACGCCTTTTCCTTTTTGAATTATTATTTGTTCTAAAGTGGCTAAACGATTTTCTAAGCTGTGTATCTGTTCTAATAAATATTCAAATTTTTCACATAACCTAATTAAAAATAAAATTTCTATATTATTCTGTCTGACTGTTATTTTATCTGATTGACTTACACCCTGATAACTACTGATTCCTTCTGGGTTGTTATGAAAATCTTCTGCTTGTTTTAAAATATTTAGATAATCTCTATTAGCTTTTTTATCACTACTCATATACTAAGACCTTACTAGTTGTTCTAAAATTTCTAATTTCTGCTTTAAGTTATCTTGAATCTGATTAATCTGTTCTATTTGTTTAGCTATTTGATTTGTGGCTGAAATTAAAGTTTCTATTTCTAGCTTTGTAGGAAATTTTTCTAAATTTAAATCTATTCTCTTTTGTAGGATAGAACTACACTGATCTTGGATATAATCTAATTTTTTATCTTGATCCTTAATTAAACTGCGATTATTACGGAGATGATCTATGGATGAAATAAAAAGATTACTAATTTTATCTATGTCCTTTTTAATATTTTCTGCAAAATTTATCTGATAATCTATGATACTATTTAGCTGAGGATTATTTTCACTATGAAGCTGATGGGTATAACTATTTTCAAAATTACAACGGAAATTATTTTTATTTATGCTAAGACGATGGTTATGGCTGCTGAGTTCTAAATCTAGATACTCTACTCTTTTCATACACAAAACTAACTCCTATTTTAAAATTATTAAAAGCTACTATAGCATGAAATTTATAACTAAAATCTCCAAAAATAAAAACTACTCTATTACCATAAGCAAAGTGCATAAACTAACTTAAACTGTCCTAAAACCGAACACTGCTCTGATACCAATTTTTTGGGTTGGGGGTTAGTGGTTTACCACTATTTTGAAATTGGGCTGAGAATTATCTGACTAATTCTACAGTTATGCTAAAAGAACTTCTAGCTGTTGTATGGCTAATTTTAAGGCTCCTTGTTGTATAATTAGCTGTCTATTTATCTGAGAAATTTTTAAACTGTAATTTTCTAGAGATTTACCAGAAGCTAATGATAAAAGAAACTGATATCTAAATTTTTGATCTTCTAATTCTTGTATTAACTCAATACTAATTTTAATTTTATTCCTAAGGTCTTCGTCTAAGGGCATATATTTTTTGGATTTTTTGAAACTTAATTTTTATTCCTAAGGTCTAAGTCTATTTCTAAAGTCTATGTCTAGTGGATTCTTTGAAAGTTAATGTCTACGTCTAAATGCTAACAAACTTTGATTTTTTGGAATTTTTTAATTTTTTGAAAATTTTCTTAAAGTCTTTGTCTAAGGGTCTAAGATCACACAATTTTTTTATTTTTTGAAGTTCTTATATAGACAATATTTCCTTAATATTTCTACTCGGGTTGTTCTCCTTTTATTCTAAAATTCTTTTCTATGGTAAAAACTCTTTTTAGGGAATGTTTATTTTCACTACATGTACTCCCACCTTGAGACTAAACCTCATTCAACATAGTATATTTTTATTCTCTAATTTTTACTTTTCCCTTTCTGCCTACAATTTGCCCTCCAACGCCTATCCACGGCTCAAACGGGCTCTTCAGCTAAGGTCACTCAGTAACAAATTAGAAAACTGAAGATACTGCGAAGGTTCAAAGCATGTAATATTAATGAGCAAACAAGCATTCCATAAACTTAGTTTTTTCCAAAAAGAAAATAAATTTTTAGAATAGAAGAGTTACCCTTTCGAAATATTTAAGGAAAAAGAGAAACTACTCATACTTCATATTAATAAGAAATATACTTACAAAGATTATATTACAGACTCTGAAATTCTGAAAATACACTTAGAGGTTTTTTGAGAGGGGTTGGAAATTACAAAGCAGAGTGAAGTGGTGTTTTTCTTTCTCTGTATTTTTTATTCTGCCTAATCCGTTGGCCAACATGCCAATTTATACATCTCAAAAGAAAGATAAAAACAAAAATCTAGAAATCCTAGTCTAAAGTCTAGCCTTTCTTATGTCAAAGTCTATAAGCCTAAATCCTAGGCTTTTTTGAAAGCTTCTTCAATTATATGCATACTTTGACGTAAGGTTGTAGGCTTATAAAGACAAAGCATATATGTACACAATTATATGCTTGACTCAAAGATATAGATAAATTTTATCAATAAAAGATTCGGATAATGATATCGGGTACTGCTTTGGGCCCCATCGCATATCATTCAATCCTTCTTTTTTGACAAAATTTTGACACTATGATTATTTACAAGATACGTATAAAGATTTTCACAGCTTTTCTTTAATAAAGCAAGATAAGAGATATCCTCTTTATTAAAGTAGTGAGTGAAGGAAAATCCTTATTACTGACAGACTCAAATAAAAAATTACAGACACAAAGTATCTTCAAAAATCTTTTTTGTCTTTTCTTGGCGTGCATTTTCCTGATATCTGTAGAGAATCTTTATCTTCTATGGTCTCTGTCTTTTTCTGCTGGAGCGCCAATTATTGATGTCGACTTGTGGAGTGATGCTTCTAGGCGGTCTTTTGAATTCTTGCAAATTGAAAGAGTTACGTAGAACATTTCTTTTTTGAAATTTTGTAGGAGTTTTGTAGTGGGACCCGCTGTTTTTTTTTTTTTTTTTTTTTTTTTTTTTTCTGCCATACCTTCTATCTGCTAAGTCATCAAATCTGCGTCTGAGAGTTGGTCGTAAAAGTCTTCCCCATTTCCCATCGGTGGCTCCCATTCTTGGTCATCTTTATATTTTTTCATACACTTTCTTTATATTTTTTTATTAGGATTATCTTCTGTTTCATACACTTTCTTTATATTTTTTTATTATATATTTCTCAAATTTCTCTTCAAAATGCGTATTGACTTTCGAGAACCCTAATGCACGGCCGGCCCTGAGGTGAGGCGGCTAAAGCGGTCGCCTCATGTCCCTAATTTTGAACAAAATTTAAGACTTTTAATTAGGGGAGTATATCATGTCATGTTATTTTATAATTATTTTAATATTAGCTCAATTTATTTATTTTTATGTTTTCGTGTGGTGTTATTTTGATTCGTGTTCGATTGATATTTAATGTGAAAACTTTCACTTTTAGTTAAAAATAACTTAACAAGTGTATTGAGAGATTAAAATTTTTCTCATAAGTTGAATTTTGTAAAATTTATTTCAACTAAATGAAATTATTCATAGAATGTTTGATTTTAATTCAATTGCATTTTTCTAATTAAAAAAATTGTACCTTATTACTATATATTTTTTATTAGATTGACTCTAAAATAGGCAACAAAAAAAAAATATCTTAAATGAAAAAAAGATATTAGCCTTAATTATTATTTTACATACTTTTTTATTCAGTTAGATAGAGTTAAATAAAATATTAAAAAAATGTCATGGCATCCCTTAGTGAACATTCAAATATATAACTAATAATTCATGTTATTGATTTGTGTCATACTTGGATTCATGTTGAAAATAGTCAACCTTAACTTGCTAATTTTATATATTGCTTGAGTTGTGTCGAAAATTCTCATCCTTACCCCCAATTAATTTTTGTTCTTATAACATTGGTAAGCTAAAAAATAAAGATTCGATTCAACTAATTGAAGTTCAACTATTATATATATATATATATATTTGTTATCTAAATTTTGTTAAATTATAATGCAATAGAAATAAATTTTTATCTTTTTTGTTTTATCCAAACAATTTTTTTTTTTTTTTTTTTGAGATAATGATATACGAAGCGCCCAATTTAAAAAATTCGCCTTGGGCTCCTAATAAGTCAGGGCCGGCCCTGCTAATGGGTAGTCAAAATATAATTTAGAATTAATTACCTAAAAATCATATTTACAAATATTATGATACCTCAGCTCTTATCTAATATTTTTTGAATCAATAAGTCTTATTTAATAAAATTGAGATTATTATCATTTTTTCTTAATTTTTAAAATTAAGAACATTATCAATTTTGCATAATAATATTTCAGATAATTGTTTCACTAACTGAGAAAAAAACAGTGCACAAGATTAAACGTTTTTGTCATTCTACTTATTGGTTTGGTTCAATTATCCAATAAAATCAAGAACATTATCAGTTTTTTCCAATTTTAAAACATTTTACACATCAATGTTCCATCGGCATGCTCATTTATAGACACAAAATTTTCAGTTCTACACAAAAAAAAAAAAAATTCAACTTTTTCAAAAAAAAAAAAATTAGTTCTTTTTTTTTTTTTACACATAATTGTTCTTAGTTTTTTCAATTTGAATGTTGATATTTTAAAGTTTTGAAAATCAAAATAAATGTCAAATCATCATATTCCTTTATATATAATCATAAATGATGAACAATAATTATTTGAAGGGTAATTCCGACTATTAAAAATTTAATAGAACTTGAATGTCTAAAAAATCTTAGTTAGGACTTAATGAAATATAGATTCATAAATTAGGACTTGTGTGTAAATGCCCCGATAATTTATTGTTCAATTTGGTCTAATTATGAGGTAATTTTTATCTCTCTAAATATGGTTTACATTTTATTTATAGAAAATTGTGTTTAATTTTGTTTTAAGAAAAAAAAATGCACATATTCAAAACAGCACAAAAATATATTTAATTAATGATTAGAAAGGTAAAAGTAATACATTTTTATAATTACAAAAATTAATGTATACTAATTCATAAATAAGATAAAATAAAGTCGAACTTGAGATTGTGGATGGGTAAACTCCTAAGTCCTATCTGACTAAATCCTTGGAGTTAGTATTGTGCAATTAATCCAACCAATAACAAAAATGTTATGAATCCATCTTTATCAATCTACCATTTACTCTTAGGGGGTGTTTGGGAAGCAAAAGTTGAGGCTAAAGTAGCCTCAAATACAAAAAAAGCCAAAAAGCCACACAAATCCATCGATTTTTAAAAAAAAAATATATATATATATAGCTCTAATATAGCATCAATCTACATTGTCAACATGACAGGGTCCGTTTGGGAAGGGAAGTTAATTAGCCACGTCCGGACAAAAAAGGCTAATTTAGCCAAATGAAGACAAAATAGAAGCAACGTGTTGGGTTCAAACCCTTTTGGGGTAAATTTACCAAAATACCCTGGGTCTTCTCTATGAATCTGAGGCCAAACGCCTCACCACACACACATACAACCTTCCTAGGGCACAGAACAAGTGAATGAGCGATTAATGTATACCACGGCGACGACATCTGAGGCAGCTTCGCAGAGGCGATCGGCACCGGAGTACGCATCTGCGGCTTCGAAGAACACTCGCGAATAGGTCGGCAAATCGAATAGTTGGCTCGTACGTTGGCGGCGGCAAACAAGAACAAACCCTCTCAAACACCACCGATCTTCAGGTAATGCTTTATGGCCGTTCTGATTTCGTTTCCCTTTTCGCGTAAATCCATCCCCTGCTTCCGATCTCCTTAGGGTTCATGTCTGCAATCCGTTTCTCTGTTAAAGACAATTTTTTTTCCAAATCTCGAACGAAGTATGGACTCTGTTTTTTGAATATGAATGGTCAAATCTGAAATCTGAATGCTGAAATTAGATTTCTCAAATTTCAAATTTCAAATTTCAAAGGAAGTGTGGAATCCCTTTCACTGTTGTGACTCACATGAAATCTGAATGCTGAAATTACATTTTTCTCAAATATGAAACGTGTCTGTTAAAGAAATGGAAAGTGGTGTAAATCATGTCTGTTAAAGAAATGGAAAGTGGTTGATTTTTGAATGAAATCGAAAGTGATGTAAATCTGTGAATGAAGTCAGATGTAAATCTATGAATGAAATCACATTCTGTGAACAATTTCATTCTGTGAACCCATTCTGTTACAAAATTGATTTTACTAACATTGGTTAATGAAAGTTGATTTGTTGTCATTGGTGAATAAAAGTTGTAAATACTGTCATTCTGTGAATTTACCCCATTCGATTACAAAATTGATTTTACTTCAATTGGTGAATGAAAGTTGATTTGTTATCATTGGTGAATGAAAGTTGTAAATACTGTCATTCTGTGAATTTACCCCATTTTGTTACAAAATTGATTTTTCTCAAATATGAAACATGCATTTCATATGTTTTCTTAATTTTTCCCCATAATTTCTGGAATTTGTATACCGATTTTTTTGCAAGTTCTCTGAAAACAGTGCTTCGTTTTCATAACTCTGCCAATGGCTCCCTATGTTATTTTTTGAATTTACAAACAATTGTCTCCATGTATCTCTATAAACAACAAAACCTGGAGTTATGTTTATAACACATTCCATCATGTCTGTTAAACAAATTATTAGTTGTGTAAATCTGTGAATTTACTCTGATTCTGTGAACAAATTCATATCACAAGTTCAATTTCATTTCTTATAATTCTCATAAATCTGAGAACAAATTCTGAAATCTGAAATTTGTGAACAAATTCTTATAATTCATTTCAATTTCATTTCACAAGTTCCAAAATCTGAAATCTGAAATTTGAAATTCTGAAATCTAAAATCTGTGAACAAATCTGAAATCACAAGTTCAATTTCATTTCAATTCCATTTCTTATAATTCATTTCTTATGATTCTGTGAACAAATTCTTATATATCTGATTCTGTGGATGAAATCTGAAATCTGAAACCAGACTTAAATCTATGATTGAATATCTGATTCTGTTACAAATTTGATGTGCCACATAACATTGGTTTGCCATGAATATTTGATTCTGATTTTGTTCAATTTAATTTGATTTGCCATGAAAATCTGTCAATGCTGAATGCATTGTGATCTCCCTCTGTTGAATCACATTGCATTATGATCTCCCTCTGCATTACTTTGCTTGGTGTATTATGATCTCCCTCTGCTGTTCAATGACATTGCATTACATTTATGTCACTGTGTTCTCTTCATGTTTGTATTCGAACTTTTTTTTTTTTTTTTTTACTTACATGTTTTCACCAATCCTGGCCTAGGTCTTCTTTTCTAGATCACCTCCACGGTGAAACCATTTCGTTCTGATAGGAACCATCCCTGTCCTATTCATAACAAAACACCATATTTAAAATTTGGTTCATGCTTCATTCTCCTTGTAGAGTTCCATATGTTATGCAGATTTTGACTTGTGCATCAGCGTATTTAGTTCATGTTTAACGTTATATATGGATAACATAAACTAATTACTTATATGATTCATTGTCACTTCCGAATGTTTGTAAATCATAGCATGGCTTTGTTTACCTCTACTGTAACCCAGTACATGGCCACGACGAATGTGTGCCTGTGGACATGGCCCTTGTGTTGTTAAGATTTCCAGGTCCACCAAAAATCCAGGGCGTCCCTACTTTGCATATCCCCGCCCTGTAGTGAGTGACCCATTCTTTACCGGTCATAACTGCATAAACATTAACAACCCATTGACTAATAGTTCTATCATTTGCACTCATCAGCCCTGTGTTAGTTGGATTGGTTGGTGCGAGGAACCAAGGCGAGAGAACCAAGACTATGTGTCACCCAGAGACGAAATTGTCATGCAATTGCGGGCTGATGTCATAGATATTCAACAATCCTTGCGTGTCCTTAAGACTATTGTGTATGTGCTATGCATTGTTGTTGTCATTTTGTTGTTCCGTATGTAAGCAACGTTCGGATGTTGTCAGTATGTACAAACACGTTATGAGGTTGTTAGTATATTGGTAGTATGTTTTAGTATGCCTTTAAGTTGCCTTTGCCTTCCTCCACTACGAAACGGTAGACGTATTAATGACTATCATACCTATGTCCACTACTGAGTTCCATGGAACCTGTGTATGTATGTTATTAATGTGCAATGGTCATATGCTGTCTAATTTAGCATCCTATCTCTCTGTTTGTTGTTATTAATGTGCAATGGCTTATGCGTTTGTATATAACAACCGAATTTGTGATGGTAATCTTTTGTAACTGTACATTAGTAATGGCTTCCATACGTACTTCTCTGCGTACCCAATCCAAAAGCAAAGGCATTGTCACAGATAAGTCAAGCAGTCTTGAAGAGATACATAATCAGTTCAGCCACAAGGCCTCATGGGATAGTGGCTCAATCCGAGTTTTCCTGCAGTTGATTACAAATGAGATTACAAAAGGAAATCGACCATTCCTAGTCCTCAGCCAAGCAGGGTACAAGTCCTTAGCAAGGAAATTTGAGAAAAAAACAGGAAGAAAACATGGCCTCAAATAGTTGAAGAATAAGTACATGGGTTTGAAAAAAGAGTGGCAAGCGTGGACAAAGTTGATGGATTCAAGCAAAGGAGTATCAGGGATAGGGTTTGATTGTGACACCAGTATGTTTTAGGCACCTGAGGAGTGGTGGGACAAGATGAAATCGGTAAGTACATGTACAAACAAGTTTCATATTTGTCTGTTACAAGTACATTTTTAACCTTTTTAGTTAACTTTTAATTAATTATATGAAATGTAACGTCTTTCTCTTTCATATATCTCCCTTTCTGCAGATAAACAAGGTGTGTGCCAAGTTCAGGAAAAAAACCTTGGAATATCGTGACTTGATGGAGACAGTTTTCATGGGGGCATCAGCTACTGGTAAGCACCATTGGACCCCGGGAGATAAACTTCCTGAAGCCGCTGACGACTCGTTTGATTTCGTGCATAGTTTGGGAGCCCAGCCATTTGCTGATCCGATACCCGCAGGAGTACAGCACGTGGATTCAGATTCTTCACTGGAGGCTGTTCCGATTGAGAATGGGAAAAGGAGAAAGACGCCGTCAACAAGTGTTTCAAAGTCGAAGAAGGCAACAAGTGGAGCGTCAGTTATTGCGGAAAGCATGAACAATCTAACAGATGTGGTGCGTACAAAGAATCAGCAGGTTATGGTGAGGCACCTCACAGGCAACGAATCGCTGTACACTATTTCGGAGTGCATGCATCGCCTGACGGCTATTCCAGCCCTGATTTGTATGCCGCTATTCCATTTCGCCTCGACACTTATAGATAACGCAGATTACCGGGAGGTGATGATGTGCCAGCCTGATGACGACCACATCATAGAGTGGCTTACACAAAAGCAGCTCCAGTGTACTGCGTCGGCGCCGTTTGCGAACCTGTTTGGGGCTCGCCGGATGTGATGTAGCGGTGTTAGGATTGTTAAAGATGCCTGCCTTTCTTTTGCTTTTGAAAACTTTTACTTATGTTATTGTTGGCACAGTATTAAAACAGGATGGTTGTTTTTGCATGTTTTTTATTTTTTTCTTCCTTGTTGTTTTTTTTCCTTGCTAGCTATGGTGAACAAAACTTTTAGTTAAGTTTGTCGTAGACGGAATGGAAGCATGGTTGTGCATGTTTTTTGGGAAAGGAATGGGATGCTTCTGTTTTAATTAAATGTATATGAATGAAATGCGCATAATTGGTTTTCTTTTTAGCTTCCGTTGATGACTCATATTTTGCGAGGGAAACTGTTAGTTTAGTTTGACATCATTTTTTGTGGTTGTTACCACCATGGTCCTCCTGTAAACAATAACGACCAGGTTCACAATTTGTTAAATTCATATCATTATGCGTTAGTAATGACATTGGTCACGGCATACACATATCCATTAAAAACAATGTCGGCATTCTTTAATTGCAAACTGTTACTTAATTTCAGTCAATGAATCACGTGCAAACTGATTGAAATAGTGCCACTTTTGTAGGTTTCGCATCAACGAAGACGTGATAAATCCCTGGGATGGGAGCAACAATGACGATTTAAGGGAAATGCTTAATCAAATGGCGGTACAGCTGCAACAAGAACACAACTGGACATTTCTACAAGCATGCCAGTATACGACAAAATGATACGAAAAGCACAAGGCTAAAACGCCATGTCGCACTTCGATATTGACCAGGCATGCATGGATATGTGAACTATATGCAGGCCATATGGATCGATTTAAGGAAAATGTTTGCATGTCGAAGGAAGTTTTTGCCGCTTTGTGTGAGACATTAGTAAATGATTTTGGGTTACAAGTACCGCAACGTCCACATGGCTTAGCTAGTGAAGAAAGCGTTGCAATGTTTCTCCACGTGTTGTAAGGGATGCAAAATCGGCAAATCCAAGAACGTTTCCAACATTCGGGGGAGACTGTGTCTCGGCACGTGCATAACGTATTAACTTCTATGAAAGAGTTCACTGTTGTTCATTGCCGGCCCACATACAGTCAGCATTGTATATATTCATACGTGCGGTCTAGATAGAAATACCTACCGTTCAAGGTAATATTGAAAAACATTATTGACATATAACTGCAAAGTGCAGTTATTTTGTTTTTATTATTAACTGGACGTGACGTATGAAAAAACATCATTACTTGTTACCCGTAATTTGCAAATAAAGAACTGGGTTGTTTGCAGGACTGTATTGGAGCAATAGACGGAACACATGTAAGTGCATGGGTTATGGGGCCAGATGCGGCAAAATATTTCGGTAGGAAATACTGTCACACGCAAAATATCATAGCCACGGTCGATTTTGACATGTGTTTTATCTTCATTTCGTGCGGATGTGAAGGAAGTATGCATGATAGTCGCATCTTTAACGAGATACTAACAAATGACAATGTCCCATTTCCACATCCTAACGAAGGTAACATAGTGCCATGAATTCTGCATTGATGGGTTTCTCAATTTTTTGTCAAGCAACGTTACTTGAAAATGATTTAAACAATGTTTGTTTTTGGTGTTATACATGGTCGTCCTGTCTGCAGGCAAATATTATCTTGTTGATTCTAGCTATCCAAACCGGATAGGTTACTTAGCACCATTTAGAGGCAGCCGTTACCACCAACAAGAATTCCGACGTATTCCACGGAACAGTACAACAAACACGCCAAGAGAATTATTTAACAAAGTTCACTCGTTGTTACGCAGTGTGGTGGAACGCACTTTCAGTGCCTGGAAAAATCGATGGGGGTTTATTCGAGACATTCCTCGGTATGACTTTGCAAATGTGCAAGTTCAGTTAGTAGGTGCGTTAATGGCATTACATAAATATGTACGGCGAAACACAGGTAATCTAACAACTGTTCACCCAATCTATGATGAGGAAGAGGCTATGACAATAGTAAATGCCATACCAGAAGTTGAACATGGCGAGGATGGTTTAATGGTTGGGGATGAGGACCCGCATATGGCATTGGTGCGCCTTCGCATGCGCGACAAGTTATGTTACATGCGTAATAACGGAACGTTAGGAAATATATAATAGTCGACCTAATTTTCGTAGGGTTGTAACACTGGTAACACACGTGGAACATACTGTATTCAAATATATTATCATGTAACTTATGTATGTGTTTACATGGGAATATACCCCATTTTAGTTGGTGACGTGCCTAACTTTGAAAAACCAAAAATCACAGAAAAAAGCCTTTTCGAAAAAGAAAACAGGGTGAAACAAATACGAAAACAAAAAAAAAAAAAACATAAAGCGAAGATTAGCATGTGCGACATCAAGTGAAAACATAAAAACACCAGTTGAAAACAACAAAAAACACAAAACAGGCCTCATTTTTTGTCACGTGCCACGGCAATATATGGCGTTTCACATCATTTTAAATAAAAACATAAAAAGAGAAATTAGCATTTGCCACGTAATTTACAAATAAATAAAACACATGAAACCCCATTTTTGAAATATATATACAAATTAATGTATACAAAAAAAAAAAAAATGACAAAACCGTAAATTTAAAAAAAGGAACGACAAAAATACGGCTCATCTAAAAAATAAAAAACGAAAAAACGGAAATTAGCATTTTATGTAATTTACAAATACATAAAACACATGAAACCTCATTTTTGAAATATAAATACAAATTAATGTATGCAAAAAAACAAAATGACAAAAACGTAAATTAAAAAAAAAGAACGACCAAAATACGGCTCATCCAAACAAAAACAAAAATAGAAACATAAAAACAGAAATTAACATCTGCCATGTAATTTATAAATAAATAAAACACATGAAAACCCATTTGTCAAATATAAAACCAAATTAATGTATACAAAAAAAAAAAAAAAATTACAAGAACGTAAATTAAAAAAAAAAGAACGACAAAAATACGCCTCGTCCAAAAAAAAAAGAAAAAAAAAACTAAAAAACAGAAATTAGCATTTGTCACGTAATTTACAAATAAATAAAGCACATGAAAACCCATTAATTTGAAATATAAAAACAAATTAATGTATACAAATAAAAAAAATTACTACAAAAATACGCCTCATTCAAAAACATTTTTTTTTAAAAAAACATAAAAATATAAATTACCATTCGCCACGTAATTTACAAATAAATAAAAGACATGAAAACTCATTTTTGAAAAATTAAAAAAAGAATTTATATACCAATAAAAATTAAAGAACAAGAACTATATAATGTATAAAAAAAGAAAAATGACAAAAACATAAATTTAAAAAAAAAAAAAAAATCAAAATACGACAAATCCAAACTCAAAAAAAAAAAAAAAAAAAAAAAATCGGTCCAAACAATCTGACGTGGAGGACCAACAAATGCAATGAGTTGACATGTAAACCTATCAGGGGCAGTTTGGTAATTTAACAGGAAGACACCTCATCAAAAAATCAAAAAGCCAAAAAAGTCCTTCCCAAACTAGGCTTTTTAGCTCGAGGTTAAAATAGCCAAAAAGCCAAAAAGCCAAAAAGCCAACCCAACTTTCCAAACGGAGGCACAGTATAAGGACAGCCCTATCATTTCCGAAGTAAATGATAATTTTGTCCCTTTAAACCTATTTTGGAAAAAGTGAAGTTAGAGACAAATTTGTCATTTCAGTTTCAAACATCATTTCAAACACATTTTTCAATACACAACTTAAATAAAAATACATCCTATCTTCTCAAACACAAAAACTAAAATAGCCTACTAAAATAACTAAAAAATCAAAAAACCTCTAAAATAATCACTTCCCAAACACTCACGTAATGTATTTTGTGTGGTGGAAGTTAAATTGATAAAGTGGGAGATCTATGAATGCAATTGAGAGGGTAATTTATACTTAAATTGGGCCGAGCTGGGTAAATGGGCTGTAGTATGAAAGGATGAGCAGATGGGCTTTGAAGTTAGTCCGGTTCGAGAAACCGCAGCGCGTAGTCCGGCCCTAGAAGCCATGGTTAGTCCGGTCCAAGGTTGATGTTGTTATCTCGGTTCAAAGGAAGCTACGGTTAGCCCGGTTGAGTCTTCTGTTATCTCGGTTCAAAGGAAGCTACGGTTAGCCCGGTTGAGTCTTCTGACCGAAGTATGAGACATCTTTATGACTGTTCTGTGGTAGTTCGGCAACTGTCTTCTATGGATAGCTCGGCCTTTGTATGTGGAGCCGAGATAGGAGCCAGTATGGAAGAGCCGAACTGGGATCAACGTCAGTTAAGCTTTTAGCTCGGTGTTGCAGTGTTACTTCGGTCGAAGCGTGTGGAAAACCGAGGTAAGCCATGGTGCTGAGTGTAGTTCGGCTTAACTCCCTTATGGATAGCTCGGTCTTAGTATGGGAAAGCCGAGGTAGGGGAGAGTATAGCGAGAGCCGAACTAGCAGTCACTCCGGTCATCTTGGAGCCCGACCATAGAAAACCATCTCACTTGGTTTAAGCAGTGAGGGGGGTGTTGAAGGATAAGCATTATCCTTTAGGAATGTGAGTCCTAGGAGGACTCTACATGGAAGAGTTATAGTCCTACTAGGACTGTGCCACACGAAACCTATATAAGCTCACCAATATCACCTAAGAAGAGGTAATGCAACTTTTGCTCCCTGACTACATTGAGCTTTTGCCTATTTCTTGCTTACTGACTTAGGCATCGGAGAGGTTTCCGGCATTCACCCGCCGGCCAGCTCACTTTGTGTTTTCAGGTGTTAGAACGACGACGTTCAGAGGAACATAGGCTTGATCAACAGGATTATACGTGAAGGTGAATCTCTTTCCCGTACAATTGGCGCCGTCTGTGGGAATAGCAGTCAAGAACAACCTCTTGATCAAGTGTTTTTCTCTCAAAATTCGATGGCGAACAACGAAGAACTGCCTCAGTCCGCCATTGACGGACAAACTCCAGACGGAGCCGCAAGGCGCGAAGGCCTACCTTTGGTCCCTCCCATGGCGAACCTGGAACCACAAAGGCAAAATTCCAGGAGGGATGCAAGGGGACGAAAGAGGAATAACAGCCCCCATCCCTCTCGTTCGCAAAGCCCAGAAAGGCAAAGGCGCAGGGTTGATCCTCAGGCTTTGGAGGATCGCGTCAAAGCACAAGACGAATTGATACGACAGATGGCGGCAGACATGGAATCTCTCAAACGCCAGGTGAAAGGAAAAGAAGTGGCGACAGGAGAGGGGCGCACAAACAAGACGCCCCCTCGCCACTCAGAGGGTCGTAGTAGAAATCCTACACCCTCCCAAGCAGAAGACAGAAGCCTCAGGACAGGCGATACGCAATCAAGATCTTCCAGAACTCGTCACTCCAGGTCTGAGAGGGCGAGATCTGTGAGGTCTTACACAGAAGGGAGCACTTACTGGCCTTCACATACGCACCAAACGAGGTCCAGACAAACGGAGTTACCCAGGTCGTCCGACCTACGAACCGTGCTAGAGGAAAAGGCACGATGCAGGGAGGACGCGAGGGCGCGTGATCCACATAGAGTTTCGGCCTTACAGCGGTTGGCTCCTCGGACGCATGGAAGCGTCGAGGTTGGAATGCCACAACCGCGCCCGGCCTACGAACCGACGGACAAAGTATTGGCGAGGCTGCAGACCTCACCGTTTGTCCCAGCGATTGAGAACGCGCCTCTACCATCAGGCTTTCTACAGCCGAAGTTCACTACATACGAGGGAAAGACGGATCCCTACTTGCACTTAAGCCACTTCCGCCAGGTCATGGCTGTATACCGGCGGAACGAGGCCTTAATGTGCATCATATTCCCCTCAAGCCTTGGTGACCTAGGCTTGACTTGGTTTGAGAAACTCCCAGAGGGCAGCATAGCCTCCTGGGCGCAATTGGCAGAAGCATTTGTCACAAGATTCAGAACAAACACTAAAACCCCAGTGGAGATCGACCAGTTACTCTCCATTGACATGGGCGAGAAAGAGACCCTAAGATCATACAACAGTCGCTACTGGGAGACATTCAACCAGATTGGGGACTGCCCAACCAATCTCGCCATTGCGCAGTATAAAAGAGGACTCCCAGTTGGGAACAGACTGAGGGATTCTATAACCATGATGCCACCTCTTACCATGGAAGCCCTGATGGAAAGAGTGCATCAGCACATCAGGGTGGAAGAGGATGGCGCCTGTGCCAAAGCAAAGTCTGGCACGACCGCAGCACCAGAAAAGAAGGCCTCAGCAAAGGTCAATGCGGTAAATCGGCCGAACAAAAACGGGCGTGGTAGACGGGACAACGGAGAAGATCGGAACGAAAGATGGTTGAGAGTCCGCACTGCCATCACCATGGTCTTCAAAAAGCCGATCTACCGAATACTTAGCGAGATTCGAGACGAGCCTTTCGTCAAGTGGCCAGCCAAGCTAGGCGAGGCACAGAAGGACTATGACGACAGATCACGGTGCACCTTCCACAAAGAAAAGGGGCACCGAACTGAGAACTGCACCCCATTGAGGCAGCACTTGGAGGAGTTGGTGGCGGCAGGCCACTTAGACAAATACATTGAAGGAGGGGCACAGCCGGCTCCCCAGGACTGTAATAACCCCAATGGGATGCCGATCGATGCTCCACCTCAAGGTATCATCAATGTTATACATGGAGTTTTCGAACCTGAGCGTGTATGTGAGCTCAGAGGTTCGATCAAAAAGGCTGAGCACTTGAGGGAGGTACTAAGTGCCCAACCTGTCGTCAAGAAGGGGAGGACAAAGGCCACAAATGTTATGTCTTTTTCGGATAAAGACTTGGACAGAATATATTGCCCCCACAATGATGCCCTGGTCGTCACTCTCCGAGTCAAGGATTTTGACGTCAAGCGGATTCTGATTGACCAGGGTAGTTCGTGCGAAATCATGTACTATGAGACGTTCAAACAATTGAAGCTGCAAGATAAAGACTTAGCACCTGCAGTGTCACCCTTGATTGGATTTAACTCGATGCCAGAATGGCCAGTTGGCAAGATCATCCTTCCAGTCAGAGCAGGGAGTGTGACGAAGCAAGTAGAGTTCTGGGTGTTAAAGGTCCCATCCACCTATAACATCATCTTGGGCAGAACATGGCTGCATGCCATGCGCTCGATGGCGTCATCCTACCACCAAGTGATGCGGTTCCCAAACGACACCGGAGTAATAGAGGAAGTCTATGGAGACCAAATCATGTCCAAGCAATGTTTCGTCATAGTGAACGGAAGCCGCGCTGCGAAGGGGTATGTTCATTCGGTGGAAGAACCGGAGAGTAATGAACTATTCGCAGACGTCGGCAAAGCAGCAAGCCAGAAAGCGATGGAAGACTTGGTGGAAGTCAGAATAGATGAAAAGAACCCGGATAAGTTCTTTCTGCTCGGTTCGTCGTTGTCCAGCGCTGAGAGGTTAAAGGTCTTGGAATTTTTGACCTCTAACATCGAAGTGTTTGCCTGGACTCCATACGACATGCCAAGCATTGATCCCAACTTCATCTGCCACCAACTCAATGTCCACCCATCTGCCAGGCCAATCATTCAGCGCACCCGCAGATCGGCACTCCACCACGCCGAGATAGTGGCGGAAGAAGTGGGAAATTTGTTGGAAGCAGGGGCAATCAAAGAGGTGCACTACCCCAGATGGATCTCCAACACAGTCGTAGTACCAAAGAAGAATGGCAAGTGGCACGTCTGCGTCGACTATAAAACTGTCAACAAAGCATGCCCTAAAGATAGCTTTCCTCTACCATGGATTGACCAACTGGTAGACCTGACGGCGGGGCACAACCGACTAAGCTTCCTGGATGCATACAAGGGCTACCACCAGATCGCAATGCATGAACCGGACCAGGAGGTCACATCTTTCACCACACCAAGAGGACTCTACTACTACAAGGTCATGCCCTTTGGCCTAAAGAACGCTGAGGCGACATTCCAGAGAATAGTCACCAAGATGTTTGAGCCGTTTTTAGGCAGAACAATGGAAGCTTACATCGACAACATGGTGGTCAAGAGCAAGGATGAAAATGACCACCTCAAGGACCTAAGTGAGATGTTTGCGATTCTGAAGAAGCATAAGTTACGCCTCAACGCGTCGAAGTGTGCATTCGGAGTAGGATCAGGCAAATTCTTAGGCTTCTTGGTGACCAACCGAGGTATAGAAGCAGATCCTTCTCAGATCAAGGCAATTCAGGATCTGGAGAGACCAAACTCAGTAAAAGAAGTACAGCATCTCACCGGCATGGCAGCCGCACTCAATCGGTTCATTAGCCGATCGTCAGACAGGCTACGACCATTTTTTCATGCCCTCAAGGCCAAGTTTGAGTGGGACGAAGAATGTGACCGGGCTCTGGAAAGCTTGAAGGAATACATGTCTTCTCCGCCACTACTTGTAACACCAATTCCTGGAGAAGAACTCTTCCTGTACCTGGCAGTCTCACAGCACGCAATCAGCGCGGTGTTGGTCCGTGCAGAAGGAGTCCAACATCTGCCCATCTACTATGTTAGCAAGACACTGCTGGGCGCCGAAACAAGGTATTTGCCACTGGAGAAACTAGCATTGGCCTTGATGATGGCCTCAAGGAAACTATCACACTACTTTCACACTCACACCATTGTTGTCCTCACAGCCTTCCCACTAAAGGCTTTGTTTGAAAAGGCGAACTTCTCTGGGCGAATTCTGAAGTGGGCAGTAGAGTTGGGACAATACGACATCAAGTTCCAACCTAGAACCGCAATAAAAGCTCAAGCATTGGCGGACTTTGTCGCAGAGTTCACTCCTGGGAGTCATCATATCTGCCCAGTCGACCTGACTGACTCAACCGAACTAGGGACGGAAGTTGACGTCGGAATAACGCAACCCCTGGTATTGGTTACTCAGCCAAGTCCTAAGGCAGACCGGAGTAATACAAACAAGGAAGAAGTAAACCATGCTATACCAAGTCTAGACTCGCCAACAAAGAAAAACTTGGTGCAACAAGATGACAAGGGGCAGGCAGCAGGCCTGGACTTAGAAGAAGAAATCAGCAACATGGAAGATCCCAAGGCATCATCCGATCCTTCCACTTGTTGGAAGTTGTTCGTTGGGGAGATGTGGAAGCTCTTCGTGGATGGAGCATCCAACCGACATGGAGCAGGACTTGGCATAGTCCTCATCTCTCCAGACGGCCTGGTAGTGGAGCAGGCAATCAACCTTGGCTTCCCAGCATCAAACAACGAAGCGGAGTATGAAGCGCTTCTTGCAGGTCTCAAATCGGCATTCTACATGAAGGCCACCGAGCTAATGGTTTACAGCGACTCACAGCTGGTGGTAAACCAAATATCTGGTGACTATGAGGCAAAGGATGACAGAATGGCTAAGTACCAAGAGCTGATCAGAACCGAAATCAAAAAGTTTGAGGTGGTGAGGATAGAACAGATCAGCAGGGAGGAGAACAGCAGAGCAGACGAACTAGCGGGTTTCGCTTCAATGGCAGATACCTCCATCCCACATCCTCTATTGATCGACTACCTGCCTAGACCAAGTATCGAAGACCCAGAAGCAGAAGAAGTATGCTGCGCCGATCTAGGTCCTTCTTGGATGGATCCTATCATCTTGTTCCTGAAAGACGGCATCTTACCAGAAGACAAGAAAGAAGCCAATAGAATCAGAGCAAAGTCGCAGCGATTTTGGCTCTCTCCATCCTTGGCATTATACAAGAAGTCGTTCACAGGACCTTACTTAAAGTGTGTGCACCCCAGCAAAGTGGAAGCATTCCTGTTCGAAATACATGAGGGTGTATGCGGCAGCCATCAAGGAGGACGATCATTGGCATACCGAGCTATTTCACAAGGATACTGGTGGCCGTACATGCAAGCGGATTCAGAGAAGTATGTCAAAAAATGCGAAAAGTGTCAGAAGTTTGCGCATCAAATACACCAACCGGCCAAAGAACTTCTACCTCTCACTAGTCCATGGCCTTTCGCAATGTGGGGCTTAGACATAGTGGGACCGCTCCCAACAGCACCAGGCAACAGGAAGTTCTTTTTTGCGGCAACAGATTACTTCACAAAATGGGTGGAAGCAGAAGCCTTGGCGTCAATCAAGGAAAAAGATGTGAAGAAGTTTGTCTGGCAGAACATCATCACTCGCTTCGGCATACCAAAAGCACTGATCTCAGACAACGGCACGTAGTTCGACGGTAAAATTTTCAGAGGCTTTTGTGCGGAGTACAAGATAGAATTCTACAATTCTACACCGGCGTATCCCCAAGCGAATGGACAAGCAGAAGCTTCAAACAAGGTAGTCTTGGATAGACTGAAGAAAAGACTAGAGAAAGCTAAAGGCAAGTGGGCAGAAGAACTCCCTCATGTCTTATGGGCTTACCGCACCACGCCTCGGCGATCAACAAGAGAAACACCATTCTCCTTAGCTTACGGCATGGAAGCAGTCATCCCATTAGAAGTTGGTCTCCCCACAATTCGGAGTGAAAACTTTGATCCAGACTTAAACGCCGAAGCAATAGCATTAGAACTTGATCTCGCGGAAGAAAGAAGAGACAGAGCATTGGTTCACATCGCCTCCTACCAACAAGAGTTGTCTAGAAAGTACAACAAAACGGTGCATCCAAGACAGTTCAAGATCGGCGATTGGGTACTTCGCAAAGTGATGGGAAACACCCTGGTTCCAGGAGATGGCAAGTTGGGACCGAATTGGGAATGACCTTACAAAGTGGTCGGCTTAGCAGGCAAAGGGGCATACCACTTGGAAGACAAGGACGGCAAAGCAATCCCAAGGCCATGGAACACTGCCAATCTTAAATTGTTTTATTTTTAGCTTTTTTTCCTTTCAAGCATGTGTAATTTTTTTTATTTTTTTTTATTTTTTTTTCCTTTCTCAATAAAACAAGTCGATTCTTTTCAGCATGGTTGTTCGTTTTTCTGTAAAAGATGGTTTTGATGAGTCAGGTGCAGTGTAAACTATATTCTAAGTTGGCTGGAAAAACCAACTTAGAGGTTGGCTGGATTAAACCAACACCCTTCCTAAGCCCAGGATAAGGATCCAGGCTGCAGGACGTTTGGCCGGAATAACCAAACACTTTATTCTGAGTTGGCTGGAAAAACCAACTTAGAGGTTGGCTGGATTAAACCAACACTGTGTACTCTTCAGCCGAAGTATGGGCACGGCTGAAGAGTGGTTGGCTGGATTAAACCAACACTCTGTACTCTTCAGCCGAAGTATGGGCATGGCTGAAGAAGTGGTTGGCTGGATTAAACCAACACTTTGTACTCTTCAGCCGAAGTATGGGCACGGCTGAAGAGTGGTTGGCTGGATTAAACCAACACTCTGTACTCTTCAGCCGAAGTATAGGCATGGCTGAAGAAGTGGTTGGCTGGATTAAACCAACACTTTGTACTCTTCAGCCGAAGTATGAGCACGGTTGAAGAGTGGTTGGCCGGATTAAACCAACACTGTGTACTCTTCAGTCGAAGTATGAGCACGGCTGAAGAGTGGTTGGCTGGATTAAACCAACACTGTGTACTCTTCAGCCGGAGTATGGGCACGGCTGAAGAGTGGTTGGCTGGATTAAACCAACACTCTGTACTCTTCAGCCGAAGTAATTATATCGGCTGAAGAGTGGTTGGCTAGTAAGGTAGATAGCTAAAACCGAGATCACAGTTGAGCAAATGAGTTCATGAAAAATTCACTACAAGTGCAAGCATACAACCGGAATAAGAGTAGAGACTTTTTCATTGAAATACAGAGCAAGTACAATTGAGGGGCCGCAGCCCGATTACAAAAGTTTAGAATAAAAGAAAGAAAAAAGAAAATCAGCGGAGGAGCGCATCAAGTTCGGCATCAAAATCATCATCAGCATTTGGGCGGAGTCCGGTGTCAGATGGGAGAACGGTTTGGGATGGGAGCTCGATTTCAGCCTCAACTTCGGTCTCAGTTGGCAGCGTTTGGTCGGTTAGCAGGTCGTCAGTTAAGTCTTCAATTACTGGCTCTGACCGAGCTGCCTGATTGCTGGGTTGTTCGCTGACGACCGGGGTGAGGGTTGGCTCCTCATCCTCTTCAGAATCATCATCATCATCGTCATCATCTCCAGACCCTTCCAGAAACTGCCTTTGCAGATCGGCAACGTACTGCGATAGTGAAGCCGGAATACCGTATGGAGGTGGGTTGAAGACCTCGGTTTCAGGCCCGCAGCCGAGCTTCTTCACCGCACTCCTCCAGCCGCACTTGAAGAATAAGTCTTTGGCGGCATCACACTGGAGGGTGTATGCGTCCTCTGCATCCTTGAAGCCTTGTTTCTTCGCATCCTTTACGCTCTTTTTTAGCTGCGTTATTTCGGCGTCTTTCTTTTTCTCAATCCTGGCCAGAAGGCGCAGGTACTTGTCCTTCGCTTCGGCAGCAACCTTCTTCTTTTCGGCTTCAACCGAATTTGCAACTTCGGTCAGCCGATCGTTTTCTGCCTGGAGTTCGGCCAGTTGCTTTTTGGCCTCCTCCAGTTCGGCTCTTTTTGCTTCGGCCTCCGCCATGGCTTCCCTGGTACTTCGCCTAAGTTCCATGACCTTCCTGTGAGTAACATGATTTTTCTGGATGGCCTGCAAAGGAGAAGTGATGTTAGCCGAACTCCAAGTTGGTAAAAATTCACATAGAAAGAAGAAAGATGTTTACCAGGATCATAGACTTCGTAGAAGACCGGATTGACTTCAGCTCGGTGTTAAGCTGTTTGTAGTGGTGCTCCATGTCCTTGGGGAGGCACACACTTTTGGCTAAGTTGAAAGCCATCAAGTGGTCCTTCTCCGCAACAACCGAGTCAGTCTCCTGGATATCTCGGTCGTTGAAGGACAGCTCTGGAACCCACTTGGAAAAGGTAGCACGGTTGGATTGCTCCGGTTGGATTCTTGGCTGGGGGCTGGGGGGCTGGATTGGTGGTTGAACGATCTCGTCCTCATCAACAAGTTGTTGCTCGGTTTGGCTAGTTCGGGCACGCTTGCGTTGGCGAGATGAGGATGGTTGTTGCGATGGAAGAGCTACCACGGTCTCAGTTCTTTGACCGGTTTGTGGTACCTCGGCTGGTGTTGTCTCGGTTAGAAGGGCCTTCAGCCTGTTCTTCTTTGCCATTTCTTGTTCGGCGGTTAATGGCACCAAGTTGATTTGCGGCAAGTTTGGGTCCGGTTCCGGTGCTTCTTCAAGCAGGAAGTCAGTCACCTTTGCTTTTCGGCGACCGGAGTATCAGTAAGTCGATTCGAAGTTGAGAAGTTTAGCCCAACTTCTTTCCCGAACTCGTAGTGTGGCACGCAGAAGACCGAGGTTGGGGTAGTTATAGTTTGAGAGGAGATGGGCTTTATCTGCAAAGAGAGAACAAGTGTTAGTTCGGTCCAGAGTACAAAGCCGAGATAAAAAAAAAAAGAAAAAAGAAAAAACGAATGATGAAAATGAAATGCAACCGAGGTATGTATACCGGGCTCTCCTTGTTTCCAGTTTATTCTCCAGCCAGGAATCTGGGCTTGATGGTCCTCAAAATTCCCAGATACCCAGAAGAAATCATCGTCATTCAGGTCTTTGTCCGGTGTATCCTTAATTATTTTTTCTCGGCCACGGCGTACTCTCAAGTAATAACACCAGCCTTCGTTCTTGGATCCTATGGAGTATTGATGGAGTATTTCGGCTAAACCAAGGTTCAAACCGGTTTGGTGGTTCAGTGCGGCTATACCTATTATTATTCGGTATGTATTGGTGGACAGCTGGGTGGGGCATAGTCTGGTTTGTCTTAAGAATTCACAAATTAAGGGTTGGACTGGGAATCTAAGTCCGGTCTCTATTATTGATTGGAGTGTAAAGGGAACGAAACCTTCGTTGCCCCATGGGGCAACATCTCGGTCGGCTAAAGTAAGGTTTACATCGGCTGGTATGTTGAAGTCTTGGCGGAATTCGGCCAGACCGCTTGGGGTTTCTACAAAAAATCTGTACTTCTCCATTTAACTGTATAAGTTATGTATAAATTATTTTGGTCGAGAAAGTGTGCTCAGTAGCTCGGTTGAGCGCAGTGGAGTGCCTGGCAACCTAAGTCTGCAAAGTGGAAAACAAAGGTGTTAAGCACAGACCATTGGACCGTGCTACAAAAGCAAAAGCAAGAAAAGGGAAGTCTTACTTCGGTTATATATGGTGCTACGGGATCTACCTCGGTTTCAATAAGGAGCATGTTATCTCGGTTCAGCAGGATGTTTTCGTTAGCTCGGTTCTACCTACGAGGTTGGTTATTCCTGCTGAGCATCAAGGGGCAGCTTTCTGAGTTCGGTTTAGAAACTCAGAAAGCTGGCTTGGCCCCGAAGGCTTAGCTCGGTTGATGATCGAGTTGCTGGTTATCTAGGTTCGCACTTATTTCGGTTCGTTTATGTCGGCTATGGTACATCAGAAGATTCTACTGAGACTACAGTTGTGTACAAGTGCTAGTTCGGTCCTAGTCCGCCTAAATCTATGTGTAGCAAAAATAGTTTCCTAGTTCGGTTGGACGTGTTTTTGGATCAAATAAGTGTTCTACTAGTTATTTCTTGATGTTCATAACGTTCCTATGAAGTTTTTCCATGAAAATGTGCAAAAATGGTAGCAAGAAGCATTTTGCGAAAACACATTACAAACGGATTGAACAAAAGCAGAAAAGGAAAAGAGGAAACAGATTCGAGATGCTTACCAGATAGAAAGGAAGAAGACAGGAAGAGGAAGCAACGGCAGCAATGGGAATCACGAACACAGTGAGCTCAAGAACAAGAGAGAGAAAGCAAAGAAATTGGATGGTGAGTAAATCGGAAGTGAAGAGGTTCTTGTTTTGGTGATGGAACCATAAGGCGGGAACTGTTCAAATTTTTCAGAATACGAGGGCGGCGCGACAGCTGGGATTGGCCAATAAGAGCCTGCCACGTGTCATTGGAAGGGCGATCGATTCAGTTTCTGTAAACTGAAGAGACGTTTTGACCGGACGTGCACAGTACGGCTCAAGTTTAGCGCGGCTGGATAAGCTAAATGGTTTTTAGCTCGGCCGGATAAGTTAACTGGGTCTTAGCTCGGCTGGAGAGGCGTAAAGTTTTAGCTCGGCTGCAGTGATTGAAACTGAAGCTCGGCCGGAAGACGAGTAATCCCTATCATGCTTTGCAGATGGAATTAAGGGGCAATTGAGAGGGTAATTTATACTTAAATTGGGCCGAGCTGGGTAAATGGGCTGTAGTATGAAAGGATGAGCAGATGGGCTTTGAAGTTAGTCCGGTTCGAGAAACCGCAGCGCGTAGTCCGGCCCTAGAAGCCATGGTTAGTCCGGTCCAAGGTTGATGTTGTTATCTCGGTTCAAAGGAAGCTACGGTTAGCCCGGTTGAGTCTTCTGTTATCTCGGTTCAAAGGAAGCTACGGTTAGCCCGGTTGAGTCTTCTGACCGAAGTATGAGACATCTTTATGACTGTTCTGTGGTAGTTCGGCAACTGTCTTCTATGGATAACTCGGCCTTTGTATGTGGAGCCGAGATAGGAGCCAGTATGGAAGAGCCGAACTGGGATCAACGTCAGTTAAGCTTTTAGCTCGGTGTTGCAGTGTTACTTCGGTCGAAGCGTGTGGAAAACCGAGGTAAGCCATGGTGCTGAGTGTAGTTCGGCTTAACTCCCTTATGGATAGCTCGGTCTTAGTATGGGAAAGCCGAGGTAGGGGAGAGTATAGCGAGAGCCGAACTAGCAGTCACTCCGGTCATCTTGGAGCCCGACCATAGAAAACCATCTCACTTGGTTTAAGCAGTGAGGGGGGTGTTGAAGGATAAGCATTATCCTTTAGGAATGTGAGTCCTAGGAGGACTCTACATGGAAGAGTTATAGTCCTACTAGGACTGTGCCACACGAAACCTATATAAGCTCACCAATATCACCTAAGAAGAGGTAATGCAACTTTTGCTCCCTGACTACATTGAGCTTTTGCCTATTTCTTGCTTACTGACTTAGGCATCGGAGAGGTTTCCGGCATTCACCCGCCGGCCAGCTCACTTTGTGTTTTCAGGTGTTAGAACGACGACGTTTAGAGGAACATAGGCTTGATCAACAGGATTATACGTGAAGGTGAATCTCTTTCCCGTACATATGAATACAATGAATTTGAACCATTAATTAATTTTTTAAAATAAATTATGAATTCGTAAGCTGAATTTATAATTTTGTTAAACTAATAAACATTCCAACATGAATTTACACGGATTTAATGACTCAGTCCAGGACAATTAAAGTTCAGCAATAATGCTAGCAGGCTGCAGCCCATGGTGACGCCGCCAGCCCACAGCCCATATTTTCTAAACTCATCTCTGCAAAAGGCCCATAACTCTTGCAAAATGGATGTAAAATGAAACCAAACAAACTACATTCTACTCATTAAAATTTTATTTTGAGATTAAATAGTTATTTAAACAATAAGTTAATTTTTAATACATTTTAAATTTTATTAAATTTGGAGTTGAACTTAAATAACTTGCTATTTATCGATTCTAGTTAAAATTTTAAACTAAACTTATATCTTATTATTTTAAAATTACATTTTAACTCAAGTCTTATGTACCTTTTATCTATTTTCAAATTATCATTTTCTTAAGAGTAATCACAATTTATTTTTGAAAAAGGTTGTGATGAGGGTGACAACCCATCCTAATTGAGATTGATTAACAACAACGGTATCATGTGATCGATGTATATGTATTTAATTTATTTATATAGAATAAACCAATGGCATGCAATCATTAATATTGTTGTATGTCAAAATAAAGTTGACACATACAAATTAAAAACTCCTTTCTCACCATTAGTGACCATATAAATGTTGTGACATATAGACAATTCCCTCCCTCCCTCGTGATTTTAACGTAATGCAAGATAGAATGTCAAGCTCTCATCACATTTGAAGTGAAAAAGATGTGTTGCATATATTTCTGTCCTAATCATTTTCGAATATGACATGGCTCCTCACAATGTTTTTTATTTTATTTAAATAATATAAGAAAAAATAAATTAAATTATACATAATAATATGACTAGTGGAATTTCACTAGGATGTGGCTCGTCAAATGGTAGTCAGTATTTATAGTATTAACTATTCAGTTTTGGAGAAAGAGTTGATAACTTTAATATTAGTGTCCTCATGGTGTCAACTAGAAATTTTGCAAATATAAATGTTAACGAATTCATCTTAGTTACCGACACCTTCTAAAAGTAATCTTATAAATTAATTAGTGTGGTATGGTTTTTTAGCGTATGCAATGATTATAATTATCAAATTAATCAGCATAAAAAGTAAAAAATAATCCAGGCATGTAATTATATATAAATGTAAGTTGATCTTTTAAGTATAGTCATCATATGATTATGATTTGCTTCTCATAATAAAATAAGCTGATAATGCATGAACCAACCACCTTCTTGACAAGTTGACTGCATGAAAAAATCATGACCGAGTTATTTATCAAACAAATGTCATTTTAAAACAATTTTTTTAATAAGTTGTTCAATTTTTTTCTCTCTTAAATTTAAGTTATTAAGTTATTTTTTCAGGTCATATTTTGAATTCAGAATTTAATATTTAATATTTTTACATAAGTTAATTAAATCTGTGTTCTAAATAAATTTACCATTATCAAAAGTAACTAAGGGGCCAAGCTACTCTTTACATACAATCTACTCTTAACATAATTACATACAAACTAGCAACTGGTTCGTGGTTGGATTGGATTTGGTGGCCAAATTATAAGCTTTTACTTCACAATACAACCATCATGCCCACCAGAAATCAAAATATTTTTTTATTAAAATTAAAATAAAATTTTAATATATTATTTAAATTAATGAGTTAATTTGTATATGACGACATAAATGATCTACTTTTGACCGGATTAAGAGAAAATTAATCAAAATAAGTATAAGTTAGTTCGGAGACTTGGAAGCTGAAATAAAATAAAATAAAATAAAATAAAATAAAGTATTTTAAGTTACAAAAAAATTATATATATCTTTGCTTTTGTCCTAATATTTCATTACTCGCAGAACCAACTGCTCGCTCAGGCTTTGCTTACTAAACACACAAAACTCCGGAGAGAAGTTAGGCCAACCGTTAACGTTCACCTCCGATTCCCTTGGAATCAAAGCAAGTCTGTTCGATTCTTGGTCACCATCCCAACCCAAAACTTCACCTTCCTCAATTGCCCTTCTGTTTCTGTTGCCTTATCCCTTTATTTACAAGTGATCTTCTTCACTTCCATGTATTGCATTTCATTTTGAAAGTCCTTGCATGGCCTCCCAATACCGTCAAGTCTAAGTTTTTTTTTTTTTTTTTTTATTGCTTTGGGCTGTGTTGATATGGAAACTTTAATGCCCTCCAAGTGTTTGAGTTTTGGTGTCATTGCAAATTTTTGAGTACCCAATCAACTTCTGCATACCCAGTGAAGAAAATTTCTTAAAGACTGAAGATTTGAAAGAACTGGGTTGTGGGTTTTCTTAGTTCTGAATTGGTGCAGCTAATGTGCCTGCCCATGAAGTTTCATTGACTATATTAGAAGGTGAGAGTTTGGAGAGTTTAGTCACTCTTCAACAAGTGAATTCGCATTGTACTCTTGTTCATGATAGATTGAGGTCCAAAACATTTTGGGTCCGGGTAGGATTTATATTTATTGCTTCGCAATGAATACTCGCTACTTATTTGCACCGGACGTGTTGTGCACTTCTGGGATAGCAGTTTCATTTTCGTCGGTTTCTCCAGCAGGAGAAGATCGAATAGCTATCAATTCCCGAAACAGGTCCCCACGCGTTTCCCCTTCTTCGTTCTTGGTGAGAACAGCAATGAGGATATCTAGAGCAAGGTGGTTCACCTTCCTGAGAAGGGTGTTTCATTACCAAAATGGATCAAGGTCTGATCTTGGGTCCAATCCATTTAATACTGGTTCTTGGATGGTGGTAGAATTAATAACTTTGATTGTTCAAATTATCGTCACAACTTATACTCTGGCTGTTTCCAAGGCAGAGAAGCCGGTTTGGCCCATGAGAATATGGATTTCTGGTTATGATTTTGGTTGTGTCCTTAGTCTATTGGTACTCTACGGGCGGTATCGTTTTTTTCATGGGGGTCAAGGAGATGGTTCTTTCAACCACTCTGATTTAGAACAGCAGAGGAACAATGAAGAATCCAGGTATATATTTTATTTGCTCGAGTCCCTCAAAATAATATAATTATTTATAAAAAACTATCAGTATCATATGATTTCCAGGAGCTATAATTGTAGTGATATCTTCGTTGCTAGAGTAATTTGGGAAAAGGACGAAAAGAAAATGCTGCAAAAGAGCTATTTTAGATTTCTGTAGACAATTCAAGAAATCATCATGTTGCAAGAATCATTAATTTGAAGATGCAATAAAAGCTACAAACTTTCTGGTTTTGAAGCCCTTTGTTTGGTACTAGGATTTTTTTTAGGGTAAGGAAATAAAAAAGGAAAAGAAAGGGAAAAGCAAAGGTAAGAGAGAATTATTGGCTTGTGTATGGTTTAGACTAGGAAAATGAATAAGCATTTTTCAGAAAATTGCACATTTGGTATAATTTTCATTTTCTATCCTCGAAAATAGAAAAAAATGAAAACTAATATGGCAAACTATTTTTGGGAAAGTTTGCTAAAAATAGAAGCACCCATAACATGCACAAGCAATTTTAATTCTTTTCCCTTTTATATCACAGAGCTGAAATTGATAAGAATTGAAATAAATAAACAGAAAATTCTGTGTTAGTCTTTTCATCTTCAGTCATATTTGAAATGATACACACAACATTACTTAGTCTCTTTACTTGTTTCCATGTTTTGTAATTGACAAGGACAAATACTGTTATCAGGAGCTTGCATTTGATGACCAAATGCCGGACATCTCTGGATCTATTCTTTGCCATATGGTTTGTCATGGGTAATGTTTGGGTCTTTGATTCTCGCTTAGGATCTTTCCGTCGAGCTCCAAAGCTCCACGTCCTCTGCATCACTCTGCTTGCTTGGAATGCTGTCAGCTACTCTTTCCCATTCCTGTTGTTTGTGTTGCTGTGTTGTTGTGTGCCGCTTATTAGCAGCCTCCTCGGCTACAATATGAACATGGGATCCACTGATCGAGGGGCTTCTGATGATCAAATTTCCAATCTACCCAGCTGGAGATTTAAAGACTTTGACACCAATTTGGAGCATGGAAAATCAGTCAATAATAATGAAACTCCAGTAAGTTTCTATTTACAACATCTAAATCAGTCAATCAGTAGATGTCTCCTAGGTTTTTCTTGCCCTGAGCAGGAAAAAATAAATAATAAAAATCTGACCAATCTTCATTTTTGGGTAATGGTTTTCTTGTGTTTTCTGTTTGTTTGAGTTCAACATTCTAGAAATCCATAGAAACAAACCTGGTGCAAGTTTGTAGCATAAATCAAATGTATAATTGTTTTGGGTACTTAACAATGTTGATTTCAAAACCTTAAGCCATGGAGGTTGCTTTGTAACTTTTGATGAAGATGATGAACATGGAGGTTTCTCTGTTCACAACCGTATGCACTTGGATTGAGTAGGAGAATACGTGAGAGTAGGGACATAGCCATCTTATATAGTGTGTTAATTCTCAAAAGTTTGACCAACCGATAGCCCTTATCACCGTCTTTCATTCTTATCCTACACAAACTATTATGTAGTTAAGATGCAATTAATACTATGAACTGATCACTAACACACACTTAGATGGAATCACTGACATGCCTAATCAGACAGATCAACGACCAATTAGTCTTTTTCTACAAAACAAAATCAATGGGCGAATGGACCCTTCTTAAGCAAGATTCTAACATTTTCTTAATGGTGGTATTGACAGGAGTGCTGCATTTGTCTATCCAAGTATAGAGAAAAGGAAGAAATCAGGCAGCTGCCATGCTCACATATATTTCATATGAATTGCGTGGATCAATGGCTTACTATCACATCTTGCTGTCCTCTTTGTAAACAAGAATTAGAGAGGTAAAAACGCAAGATACCAACTGAAAAGTCAAAATTGATCTTGGTTTTTCTTTTCCTTTATTTTGTTTACCCTTTCCCATCTTTTTTCCTGGGGGAGAAAATATCACCATGATTCTGAATTGTTTGTAATTACATGGTTACTTGAGTGAGTTTATTCCCTTGTACATTGGAGCTCAGCTCACCAGTAACTTAAACTATGCTGAAGTCCACCACACCATCCTCGAGTGAATATTAATTGGCAGGAGCGTAGTGAATGATGCTAAATTCGTTGCTTACTAGGTGTAGCAGAGTCGATTGCTCCTCCCAAGTACCTGTATATGTATTTTTTTTATATTATTATTTTGACTGCACATTCTATGCAGAATAAATGTACCGTTGATTCATTGAATAATGTCATGACACTGTTTATATACAAGTATGAGTTCTTATGTGCATTCATTACAACTTTTTAATTAATGGTCATTTGTGACTTCAGAGTCTGTTGAACCGGGGATTGGTTTTTTGAACTTTGGATAGCAAGAATATGATTCTTGAAAAAGTTCGATTATATTTCAGAAAGAAAATGATATATAAATCTACTTTTTAAACTTATTTTGAGACTCAACGATGTATAAGTGATATGATTGGTAGTTGATTAGAAAATATATGAGAGAGAGTGAGAGTGTTACATTTAATATCCTAATCGATTGTCATATCAATAAATTTGAAAATTGTAATTGGCCAAGTTTGGCTAACCTAAAAAAGTGCACTTATTTCATCTTTTTATCTTTTTTGGGTCACATCAATCAACATCTCCTCTCTACTTTTTCTACACATAATACAATAAAAGTAAAAAAGTGCACTTATTTAGTCTTTCCAAACTTGGCCCTAGCAATTAGCAATGCTCATTCCATGATAACAAGAATATGAATTTTTTTCCCTCATGGTTGATTGAAAATAAATCACTGAATAATGTTTGGGGTTTGCTTTATTGGTATTTTTTTTTTTTTTTTGAGCTTATTTTTGTCATTAATGATTTTTTTTTTTTCAAAAAAGTTTAAGCTTCTAGATTTAGCTCAAAGAGATGAACCAAAAAAAGTAAATTTTTTAAAAAAATTTCGAAAATAAATTCATAAAAACAAAAATAAGTCAAAAACAGTGGGTTATGCTTATTTTATTTTTTTCAGATTTATTATTTACTTTTTTTACTTTTTCGATTCGTTTGCAAGATAGCTTAGAAAAGTAAAAAAAATTAACATAATTTTAAAAAAATACTAAAAATAAAAATAAAATATTTAAAAAAAGATTCCACTTTTTTAAGTGTTCCCAAATTAAAAAAGAAGTTGGATCCAATTAAAAAATATTAATGTATATATTATTCCCATTATTTAAGGAGTTAAAAAAAATTAAAAAAAAAAAAAAGTGATTCCAATGTAAAGACGGCGTCGTTTCCCCCTTTGTGCTCCTCTCCATACAACAAGTACACATGTCAACATGCTCTTCATTAGCAACACACTCTGATAAAACACAAGGACAACAGACAACCCACTCTCTCTGAGGATTCGCATCTCATTCTCTCTCTCTCTCTCTGCACCAATGACCGATCTGAAATCGAAATTTCTCGAAGTTTACTCCGTCCTCAAATCGGAGCTACTCCATGACTCTGCTTTCGAGTTCACTGATGATTCCCGTCAATGGGTCGACCGAGTAAGAATTTCTCTGTATAATTTGACTTCTCTAACCCTCTCTCCATCAATTCTCTCATTTTCTTTCTATGTGAGTTTGCCGATTCATTCTTTAGTAGTATATGTGTATTAACCGAGTTCAATTATGCATTTCTTGTAGTTATTGACTTGTATTGTTCAATTGTTTTTTTAGTTATAAATAATTTGGGGATGGTTTACTTCAGAAGATTCGATCTTGGAATGTTAATGCTTACATTTTGGTAGATTTATTTGTTGTTTGTGTTCAATTGAGCTTCACTTTTTCCGTTTTTCTTTCCTAATCCCTTCCCAAATCCCCCCAACCGAATACAGCTTTAATATTTTGTCTTCTTGGAATTTTAATTGTTGTGATCAAAGTTAGTTGTCAAAACAGAAAGATGAGCACTTCGATTCACGCTTTGTAACTGGCATCTCATGTTTTCACCCCCTGATGCCGTGTTTGATTATATTTTTGTTTTCATTGTTTTGGGTTTTTGCTCTTTTTCGCGCTCTTTTGGAAATAAAAACAATGAATAGTTGGGAAACACCCATTGTTTTCATTTTTGTGCAAAACAGTTTTCGAAATACAAAACAACTTTGGCAAATGCTAACAAGTGCCCACATGGGTGTTGTTTAATGTTGTAAAGTGTGTAAAAATGTGTTTTAGAAATATGTAAAAATGTTAAAAATTTTATTGATTTCAATAAAAATATATTGGATTTAATGAAACGTGTCGTGTTCTTCAAATATTTTGCCTTGTGCCCTAGGGCACTTGTTGGCATGACCCTGTTAACTCCAGCCCACATGGAAGAGTAGTTGGAGGGTGGTTGGTTGGTTCTCTAAGTCAAGAAGTAGGAGGGAAGATGGTAGGTGGCAGCCAATCCATTAAGTTCTTTCTTGACTTTGTTCCGTCCCGTTTGTGTATAAAATGGGAAGAGTTAAGCTGAGTTAGTTCATCAGAAAGAGAAAGACAGAGCAGAGAGTGTAATCTGTAAGTGAGAGTACTATAGAGGGAGAGTGAGGTGTGAATGTTGTAAACTCCCTCCGGGAAAATTGTATAGTGATATCTCTCCCGTAGACGTAGGTTATTGCCGAACCATATAAATATCTTGTCTATTTTTTGTGTATGATTGATTTCTGGATGTGCCTAATCCTAACAAGTAGTATCAAAGCCTTATTGGTCAATTTTTCGAAAAAACATGATGTGTTTTTCGGAATTGCCCAAAAATCAAGTTGCTCGAAATTCATATTTGAGCATACAGGAAGGAAGCTCTCGACAAGAGGAGTCCAAAACTGCAAAGCCGAGCCCCAAACAAGCTTCCACGCGCCACCTAAAGAAAACGCATGAGTCTTAGGCTCAGACACCCGCCACACGCGCCGTTGACAGTACCGGCGCGTCACACTAGTCTCAGACACGCACCCGACGCGCAGCGGAAGGAAGAAGGAGAGTCCTTTGTGCGTGATAATGACGTCATCACCATATCATCGCCACGTCATTGACACATCATCGCCATGTCATTGCCACGTTAGCGCCACGTCACTGACACATCATCACCACGTCAGCGACACATCATCGCCATGCCATTGCCACGTGTTTGCCACACCGGCATACCAGCTGACCAGTCAACCCGTCGGGTTGACCCGACCCGACCCGACCTAGAGGTAGAGAGCTACCCGGTGCTACGCGGCTAAGGTACATCCGCAGATCTGAAATATCGAACATATTTTTGCTAGATCTGAGCCATTTGAAGTCCGATTTTGGTAATCCAATAGTGGTTTTCAACTATTTGGAGTATTTCGGAGAGATCCGTAGGATCAGATTTTTGAATCAGAGTTTCTGTAAAAAGTAAAGAAGATGATGGAGGAAATTACATAAACTTCAGGATCCATGATCAAGTTGAATCCTTCTAATTATGCAATTTGGAAGCCGCGAATGAAAGACATCCTATATTATAAAGACCTGTTTGTCCCCATTGCTCTAAAAGGGGTTAAACCGGAAGAAGTGAAGGATGAAGACTGGATAAAAATGAACCGGAAGACTGTCGGTTATATCAGACAATGGATATATCACAGTGTGTTCCACCATGTCACCTAGGAGACAGATGCATATGTCCTCTGGATAATGTTAGAAAGAATGTACCAGTCAAATATTGCCCGAAACAAAGCCTTGGCAATGAGAAAGCTTGTAAATCTGAAGTCAAAGAATGGTGTGTCTGTTGCCAAGCACACAAGTGAATTCAAGAATCTGGCGAATCAACTTGCAACCTTCAAGATGCCCTTAGACAATGAAATGCAAGTTGTACTACTGCTCAGTTCTTTACTGGACAGCTGGGAGACGTTGGTGGTTTTTCTCAGCAACTCTGCACCAGAGGGGAAGCTGACCACGAGCATGGTCACAAACGCCATGTATAATGAAGAGACAAGGAGGAAATACATGGGAGGTAATCAGTCTCATGCTCTTGTCATAGAAGATAGAAGCAGAGACAGAGGTAGAGGAAGAGGCAAAGGCAGAGGAAGAAGCAAGAGTAGAGGCAGATGGAACAACAAGAGTAAATCCAGAGATAGTAAAAGTCAAGGTAACTCTAGCTTCACTTGCTTTCACTGTGGCCAGGAGAGTCACATAAAGAAGAACTGCCCAAGCCAAAAAGATAAAGGCCAAAGCAGTAAGTCAAAAGGAGAAGAGAACACGACGGCCACAACAACTGATGAAATATTTCTTGCAGTTGGTGAAGAGGAAGATAACCTTCACGTGGCTGACCATAGTTACACAGAATGGGTGATAGACACAGCTGCATCCTATAATGCCACTTCCTCTAGAGAACTCTTCAGCTTGTACAACGTTGGAGATTTTGGCACTATTTGAATGGGGAATTCTAGCTATTCGAAGATTGTGGGTATTGGAGACATTAGTATTCAGACTAATGTCGGACACAAGATGGTTCTCAAAGATGTGAGGCATGTTCCAGATTTGCGCCTCAATCTTATCTTCGGAAGTGCCCTGGACTGACAAGGCTATACAAGTACATTCGAAAATGGTCGTTGGAAGCTGACAGAGGAGCTTTGACAATCGCCAAAGGAGAGATGTCTTCAACACTGTACAAGACTCAAATGAAGATCTGTCTGGAAAGTCTTAATGCAGCAGAAGACAAGGAGTCACCGGACTTATGGCACAGAAGACTGGCTCACATGAGTGAAAAGGGATTGCATCTGTTGGCAAAGCAATCCAGGATATCCTTATCCAAAAGGAGTGCCTTGATGTTATGTGATCATTGCCTTTATGGCAAGCAGGATCGAGTATCATTCAGTTCAACGAGCAAGAGGAAAACAGAAGTGCTCAGTATGGTATACTCGGATGTTTGTGGCTCAATCGAAGTGGAGTCACTTAGCGGCCGCAAGTATTTTCTGACCTTCATTGATGATGCATCAAGGAAGTTATGGGTGTATTTCTTGAAGATGAAGGATGAGGTATTCCAGCACTTTCAGGAGTTCTATGCAATGGTGGAAAGAGAGACTGGGAAGAAGTTGAAGTGTCTTCGCACAGACAATGGTGGCGAGTACATTTCCAATGCTTTTGAAGCATATTGTGCCAGTAGAGGTATCCAGCACGAGACAACAGTTCTCGGTACCTCACAACACAATGGTGTGGCAGAAAGGATGAACCGTACTATTATTGAAAGGGTCAGATGCATGCTCAGAATGGCAAAGTTGCCAAAGTCATTCTGGGCTGAAGTAGCCTGTACAGCCTGTTATCTCATTAACAGGTCGTTTTCAGTCCCGTTGAATTTTGCGATACCTGAGGAAGTCTGGTCCAGAAGAAAGGTATCATATTCTCACTTAAGAGTCTTCAGGTGTAAGACGTTCGCACACATCTCCAAGAAAAACAGACAGAAGCTTGATGATAAGTCCACTCCATGTATATTTGTGGGCTATTCAGATGCAGCATTTGGGTACAAGTTGTGGGACCCAGTGAACAAGAAGATGTTTAGGAGCAGAGACCAGACAGTAGCAGATTTTGAGAAGTTTACAAAGTCTAGAGACGTCATCTATGAAGCACAGACACGGACACAGACACGGGAGACGGCAATTTCTAAAAAATGGAGACACGGACATGGCAGGGGACACGGCAAATTTTTTAATTTTTTTATAAATATTTTTATTTTAATACATATTAATTATTTTATTTATTTATTATATTTTTAAATAATGTGTTGTAATTAATTATTTTATTTTATTTTACATACATGTGTTTATTTTTTTATTTATTAATATGTATAAGTATATATTATCTTATAATATGTATTATCCATTATCTAATAAGTATATTTATGTTATATAATAACTATTTTATAATATATAATAAAATAATAATAGTTATTAGTTATATATATTATATATGAATATATAATAATAATAATAGTAGTTATTAGATAATAGTTATAATATCGAGACAAGAAGACAGATGGGAGAGAACCGAGAGAGAGGGAGACAGAAGCAAGGGAGATGATCGCGATCAGAAGCGGGAGAAGCGGGAGAGAGGGAGACGATCGCGATCAGAGAAAGAAGGCGAGAGAGAGAGAGAGAGAGCTCTGCGAAGGCAAAGGCGAGAGAGAGCTCGTCGAAGTCGAAGGGGCTGGATCGTCGAAATCGAATGGGGCTCTGGATCGTCGATCGAAGTCGAAGGGCTCTGGATCGTCGCCGACTAGGTTTGTACTCGTTTTCCCTTTCATTTACTCTTCTTGCCGTGTCCATGGCGTGTCCAAATTTGGACACGCGTGTCTCTTGCAAAAAAAATAAATTAAATTAAGGGGACACGCCAGATGCCGTGTCCCGTACGTGTCCCCGGCGTGTCCCCGTATCCGACACCGCCACGGCTTCCATTTTGCCGTGTCCATGCTTCATAGGATGTCATCACTCCAGACTTGTTCCCATCTCTTGAGCCATCACAAAATGCTAGATGTGATGATGTGCAACAAGAAGTGCCAGAGTTGCAGAATCCTATGTTAGAAATTAAGGATCAGGAGGAAAGAGATGAAGACCCGAATGAAGAGGGTGTTGAGCAGGGGGAGCAATCCTTTCAACCAGAGGCAATCGGGCCTCAGTTGTAGAGATCTGGAAGAGCTGCCATACCATCAACCAAATATCCCGCTTCTCAGTATATTCTGATTACTAAGGCCATCTCCAACGTTGCACCAAATTAAGCATCAAATTCAAATTTGATGAAAAAAGTCACTTTTTCCCTCTCCAATGGTTTCACCAAATTGATATCAAACTGAGAATGGAACAAAACTTTCATCAAACTGAGGACAAGGGTGAAATTTCACCATTTTATTGTGTTGTAACGTTGGGGTGGGCCAACCGGTCAACGAGCCTGACGTCCAACCGGTGGACCCACCGGTCGACCGGCTCCCTCAATTTGCAAACTGGTTTATTTTCTAGAATAGGTGCGAACTGGTTTATTTTCTGCAAAGTGAGACGAAGGCATTCCTCCTGAAGCAAACATAATCCTCAAATCCCACTTCCTCTCCACAAAGAAATTCAATATCACCTTCGTCGATTGAGCAATCACCTAAGCAAACAAACCCGAAACGAACGTTGGATTCGCCACCAGAGTCGCCACAAAAGGGCTGATTCGAACTCTCGCCGTCGTGGTCACGCTCAACAGAGCCACACCAAACCCTCTGTTCTGCAAATAGCCCTCTGACCCACCATTAGAGCCTGGAAAAACAGAGACCCATTTCTTGGAAGAGGCTAAACCTTTGATTTTGTATGGAGATGGGAGCAAATTGGAAAAAGGAGATGTGGGTGTGTTGGAGAAATTGCATTTTGAAATTGGGTTTTGTGGGTTTGAGCTATGATTGGGTATGCAAGAAACAGAGGTTGTTGAAGAGTGTTTCAACTTATTACTATGTTTGATTTTGTTGAACAAATCCAAAAAGGGAGAGGTGGGTTTGTTGGGAAATTTGCATTTTTGAATTGGGTTTTGAGTATTAGAGTAGCTACTATTATTGGGTCTGCAAGAAAGAGAGATTGAAGAGGGTTTGAACTTGCTGAAACAAGTGAAGTGGAAAAAAGAGTTGGTAGTGGAGATTTGAGGATGTGAGGAGGGGTTGAAGTTGTAAAAGTGTCCATGAGACCAAGCCCCTATCTTCCTTGGGTTCAGTCTGCATTGAATAGAAGCAGAGGGGAGAGCGAGACGAAGAGGGAGAGATTGGAGATGGAAAAGACCAGAGACTTTGAGGTTTGTGGAGGAGAGAGAGAGAGAGAGAGAAAGAGAGAGAGATTGGGAATAGAAAGGGAGGGAAAAAAAAAATTTGAGAAGCCTAACCGGTTGATCGATCGGTTGACCCACCAGACGTCCCTTTCGCTTTTGATGCACACCATTGGAGCTACTCGTATCAGATTGAGAAAATCAGCCTTTTTTACTCAGATTTGGTGAAAATTACAATGAATCGTTAGAGATGCTCTAATGAGGAGGAGCCTGAGAGTTTTTCGGAAGCAAAGAGTTATATAGAGAAAGATTGTTGGATGCAAGCCATGAATTAGGAGATGAGTTCTTTGTAGAAGAACCACACTTATGAGCTTGTTTCACTTCTAAAGGGCAGGAAGGCATTGAAAAACAAATGGGTGTACAAATTGAAGAAAGATGGCAACGGTAAAATATTGCAGCATAAAGCTCGCTTGGTGGTCAAAGGTTTTGGACAGAAAAAGGGAATTGATTTTGATGAGATCTTCTCTCCAGTTGTGAAGATGACTTCCATTCGAGTGGCTCTAGGATTAGCATCTCGCTTGAATCTGGAGGTAGAACAGATGGATGTCAAGACTGCCTTTCTCCATGGTGACTTGGAGGAAGAGATCTATATGGAGCAACCAAAAGGATTTGAAGTTAAAGGGAAACAGAATCTAGTTTGCAAAACTGAAGAAGAGTCTCTATGGCTTAAAGCAGGCGTCGAGACAATGGTAAGTTTGATTCATTCATGGTGGATCACGAGTACACAAGAACGGTAGCAGACCAGTGTGTATATTTCTAAAGGTTTTCGGATGAAAACTTCATCATCCTACTGTTGTATGTCGATGATATGCTGATCATCGAACAGGATACTATTATGATCAACAAGTTGAAAAAGGACTTGTCGCAGTATTTTGACATGAAAAATTTAGGCCCAGCACAGTAGATTTTGGACATGAAGATTGTTCGTGACAGGAAAGCCAAGAAGATATGGCTGTCACAGGGAAAATATGTTGAACGGGTGATTGAAAGGTTTAACATGAAAGATGCCAAGCCAGTCAGCACACCATTGGCCAACCATTTCAAGGTGACAAAGCGTTTGTGTCCCACGACTAGCTCTGAAAGGAAAGAAATGGAGGCAATCCCTTATTCTTTCGTAGTAGGAAGTTTGATGTATGCAATGGTGTGTACTCGGCTGGATATAGCTCACGCAGTTGGCGTTGTGAGCAGATTCCTCGCCAATCCAGGAAAGGAACATTGGTTGCAGTCAAATGGATTCTTCGGTACTTGCAGAGAACTTCAAAGATGTGTCTATGTTTTGGGGGAGTTGAACCAATTTTGGAGTTTTTTACAGATGTCGATATGGCAGGTGATCTTGATGGTAGAAAGTTTACATTAGGATTTTTATTCACCTTTACAGGGGGAGCTATTTCATGGCAGTCCAAACTACAAAAGTGTGTTGCTTTATTTACAATAGACGCAGAGTACATTGCTGCCGCAAATGCTGGAAAGGAAATGTTGTGGTTAAAGCGGTTTCTCTAAGAATTGGGTCTACAGCAGGAAAAGTACAAGGTACATTGTGTAGTCAGAGTGCAATTGATCTAAGCAAGAATTCCATGTACCATTCGTGTACAAAGCACATTGATGTCCGGTATCATTGGATACAAGAAGTGATGGAAAAGCAGCTGATGAAGCTGGTGAAGATTCGCACGGACAAGAATCCTTCTGACATGATGACCAAGGTTGTCACCAGAGACAAACTGGAAGTTTGCAAGAGTCAGGCCAGGATGAACTTCAAGTAAGAAATCAGTTATCCATATGGGCATGGAGGGGGAGAATTGTTAACTCCAGCCCACATGGAGGAGTAGTTGGAGGTTGGCTAGTTGGCTCTCCAAGTCAAGAAGTGGGAGGGAATGGTAGGTGGCAGCTAACCCATTAACTTTTTTTCTTGGCTTTGTTCCCTCCCGTTTGTATATAAAATGTGAAGAGGTGAGCTGAGTTAGTTCTTCAGAAAGAGAAAGACAGAGCAGAGAGTGTAATCTGTGAGTGAGAGTGCTATAGAGAGAGAGTGAGGTGTGAGTGTTGTAAACTCCCTCCGAGAAAATGCTATAGTGATATCTCTCCTGTGGACGTAGACTATTGCCGAACCACGTAAATATCTTGTCTCTTTTCTATGTGTGATTGATTTCTGGGTGTGCCTAATCCTAACAGACCCAACAACTTTTAATATTCCTAAAAAGTGGGTTTTTTTTCAAAAATCATTCTTGAAGACAGTTTTTAAGAACAATTCTCCAAACAAATTTATACATGTTTTTCTAGGAAAACACGACCAAACAGGCCCTTAATCTCTCCTCAAACTTAAATGCCCAATTCAACAAATAAAACTCCATTGGTTTATTGCAGTTCACCATGAAAAGAAGTGGGAAACATTGAGGGCAGCAGAAAGGAAAACCAGAACTTTGAATTGCCCATGAATGTTCGACTACTCTGTGAGAAATTGTTAGTTTGAATGCATGCTTGTGGAATGTAAATCTAGCAATAACTTGTTAACCCTGTCAGGATTGATATGGAAATTTCCAATTGGTGTGGTCAATTTGGTTGCATTGATGCAAGAATGAAGATTTATGCATCCTATGATATTTTTTAATAGGAATGGCTTCAAGGAATTTAATCGGGCATTAAATTTAATGGTTGTATGTATCTGTTTGCTTATTGATATATCTTTGTCTGTCTAATGTGCATTAGCCTTTATGATTTTGATCATTTGTCTTCTAGAGCTCTACTGTTTATTTACCCATTTCATGAAACTACTGCCGTTTCTGTGTCTTAATCATAGTTCTGTGCTCCTTTTGTTGCAGATGCTGGACTACAATGTACCTGGAGGTTGGAACAAAATAGTATCATTTTATGTTAAGAAATTTTCTGCTTCAATTTGATGACCTGGTTGTGCAAGAACTTTACGTTTCATTGAACTGGAATTAAATAAATTTAAAAGATTATATTAGTTCAATAGCATATACTGATTTTGTTTTGTCTGCAGGAAAGTTGAACCGAGGCCTCTCTGTTATTGACAGCTACAAGTTGCTGAAAGAAGGAAAGGAACTAACTGATGATGAAGTTTTTCTAGCCTGCGCGCTTGGGTGGTGCATCGAATGGGTATGGCTGCCTAACATCTTTCCTGTTTGTGGCCCTACTCTGCAATTTTTTTGCCAAATTCAATATTTTTATAGTTCACTTTACGCTGCATATTAATTTGAACAGTTCTTGACAACAATTCTTGCAGCTTCAAGCATATTTTCTTGTTCTTGATGATATTATGGATAGCTCTCATACACGCCGAGGTCAACCGTGTTGGTTCAGAAAGCCGAAGGTATGCAAGTCTATAGTTGGAAATTAGGTTCCTCTTTTCTGTTTTGCTTAACTAACATGTTTATCATTGTTATTTTGATTGGACTGAGTTATTAACTTCTGAAGTTTTTGTTGTAGGTTGGTATGATTGCCATCAATGATGGCATAATTCTCCGCAACCATATCCCAAGAATTCTCAAAAAGCATTTCAGAGGAAAGCCTTATTATGTGGATTTGCTGGATTTATTTAATGAGGTTTGCATAGAAGAGGATGAATGAGTTTTCATTTCTATTCTATACTCACTACTAATCTTGACCATGTTTGAACAGGTGGAATTTCAGACAGCCTGTGGACAGATGATAGATTTGATCACCACACTTGAGGGAGAGAAAGATTTATCGAAGTATTCATTGCCTCTGTAAGTGAGAATTTTAAATGGTTTTATTTCTTCCTAATTTTGTTTTCAAACTGATTTGATGTCTAAATCCGTGTTTTAGTAAGTATAAAAATGTTTGTGTTTTCTTGCAGTCACCATCGGATTGTTCAGTACAAAACTGCTTACTACTCATTTTACCTGCCTGTGAGTAAAAATTCTCCTCTTCTTATGTTCATAACTCATGTTGTTCTATATGAAGGATGATTATGGTTCCTATTTCTAATATCTTTTGTCTTGGAAGAAGTTCTCAACTGAAGATGCTTTATATGTAAATATGGGACTTGTTAACTTGAAAATAATTTTACATCCTCATTAGGTCCTTTTTTTTAATGGCCATGGTTTCAAGAATCGCATGACCCTACTAAGGAGAAAAAGGACATATATTGTTTTTCTTTTCAGTGTTTAAATTACATTCAAGTCTGATAAATGCTTGACAAGCATTGTCGATGCCTCATTTACAAAGTAACAGCATGTGATCTGAAAACTCAGACCTACAGAGTTCTATGTTTCCTGGAACCCTATCAAGAGTACTCCTTTTTAATTTGCTTGTGATTGCCATATGCATCCAGGTGGCATGTGCACTGCTTATGGCAGGCGAGAATCTGGACAATCATACTGATGTGAAGAACATACTCATTGAAATGGGAACCTATTTTCAAGTGCAGGCAAGTGTTATCACCTGCAATAGTTATTGTTTCTTATTATTGTCAAGAATAACTGGAATGCAAAGGAAACTTTGTGATACCTGAAAGGAACTCAAAACACCATATTGTTTTGAGAGCATCTCCAACGGTAGTAGGCATTTTACCTATCTAAATATTACTATAAAGTATACATTTTATTTTGCCTATTAACTGTTTCATATTTCTACTCCAATCATGCTCTTTATTTTAGCTATTCATCCAAATACTATTAATTTTATAGAATACCACATCAACAACAAAGATGGAGGGAAATAATCCTAATGATTAAATACATTTTGCCTAGCCTTGAAGGCTAGCTACATGTAGCTAGTAAATGTGAGCTGAGCCAAAATACCTAATCATATGCCTAGTGCGTTGGAGTTAAAAAAAGTAAGTCACATTAGGCATTTTGACTAACAAACATTATATGCCTAGTGGGTTGGAGATGCTCTGAGATTTGAAGTTTCTCATACAAAGCAATTATTTATTTCCTTTCCTGAAAATTTGGACTGTGGGCCTGATAATCAATAATCTGCTGATATATTTTGTAGGATGATTACCTAGATTGTTTTGGTCATCCTGATGTGATTGGCAAGGTAAGTTCCATCGTTGTTGACTACCAATCGCTGATTTGTTTTTATGGAGAGCTAAAAATCTTTGATATTTTGCATTGTCAGATTGGAACAGATATTGAAGATTTTAAGTGTTCCTGGTTGGTTGTAAAAGCATTGGAACTTTGTAACGAGGAACAAAAAAAGTTGTTATATGTAAGGAAGACATATTATCTTCTTATGAATTAGTCTCTGATGTAACAGCTACTGTATTTGCTCATCTATTCTGAGTCTTTTGTTTTCAGGAGAACTATGGAAAAGACGATCCAACATATGTGGCAAAAGTGAAGGAACTTTATGAAGCTCTCAATCTTCAGGTGTCTTTTCTCCAGCCTTCGCTCTTCTGATATTTTTACAATATTTTCTCTGAAAGAAAAAAAACTAGTTTGGTGGGGGGAAAAAAACACATTATTTGCACATGCAGGGTGTTGAAACTGCAACATTTCATTTATGAATTGTCTTGTTCATTTTTGTTATAGGGTGTATTTGCGGAGTATGAGAGCAAGAGTTACGAGAAGCTAGTCAAGTCCATTGAAGCTCATGCTAGTAAAGCAGTGCTGAAATCGTTCTTGGCGAAGATATATAAGAGGCAGAAGTAGGAACTTCACCAAAAACAGGTGGTTTTGATGGGATTCCTAGCTGATTTGTGTTTGTATTCTCCTAATGGAGGGAAATATTTTGTTTGTATTTTATGTAATTGGCTTTCCTGCTTTGGCTTCCAAAATCTCTCTCTCTCTCTCTCCCCTCCCTGTTAGCAGAAGAAGGTGGTACGTTGAATCTTTTTTGTTAATGATGTCTAAGCCAACTGTTTCCAGGATAAGTTGTTTCAATGGTACTTTAAGCTTTGTTTGACATTGATTACGGTAATTAATTTTTTTGTGTTGAGACTTTTAGCTTCATTTGGTTTTTATTTTTTGACTTTTTTGAGAAAAAAAGTGTAATGATTATAATTTGAATTTGACATTTTGTCTTAAGGGCTTATATAGTCTGTTTTGTCTTTGAATAATGCTTGGGACCCCCTTTTGGGGGTCACCCCCTCACCCCCCTTTGCCACGTGGCGGGGGTGATTGGAGGAGCAGGAAAAAAAAGAAAAAGAAAAAGTAACCAATGAGAGAGAGAGGGGGTCAAAGGGGGTGGGAGAAAAGGGGGGATGAATCATTGTTGTTTGTCTTTTTGTGTGCTTTTTTAGAGCATCCTTAGCGGATTACTTAAATTTTATCCAAAAATATATTATTAAAAAATTCTTTTCCCATTTTAAGAATTATCTTTTCATCTACTTCCCTTAACAGACTCTTTATTGTTTTCCTATTCTATTAACAAATTTTTTATTTTTTTCTCTATTTTATTAAAATATAATTTTTAATTATAAATTAAAAAAAAATAAAAATCATATATGTGTATTGCAATCTCTAAACAAAGTAAAGCAAAAATAATAATAATAATAATAATAATAATAATAATAATAATATAAGGGTGTTACTGTGACTCTCTTCAAATAGGGAGTCACTGTAGTAAGAACTAATTTAGGAAATTGTTTAGAGGAGTTGATGGAGGTGTATAAAAGGATTTTAACCCCTTAAAATAGGTAAGGGGTGGGTTTAGGGAGAGAGCAAGGATCTTCTAGAGTTTTTTTTTCCTAAAGTTTCCTAGAATGGTACATTGTGTGGTTGAGATTTAATGACAAGTCACATCAATTTTTCAGCATTAAATCTCAACCACACAATACACCATTTTAGGAAACTTTAGGAAAAAAACACTCTAGAGGATCCTTGGTGTTAAGGGAAAGGGATGGGAATGCTCTTAGTTCCAAAATGTTTACCAAACGAACACTTAATTTTGCCTAAATTAAATAAATAAAATAATTTTTCCCACCTCTCTTGGAATAAATTATACCTCCAATACCCTATGAAAACGAGTCCGGATCCTCTCCTTGAGGCCCTCTCCTTCATTTCCTATTGGCAACGGCTGAGATCAGCCGTTGCAAATCCAACGGCCATTAAAAAAAAAAAAAATGAAATTTCATTTTCATTTTCCCGCCCAAAGACAGAACAGAGCCTACACAGATTTTGGTTTCGATTCACACTCACAAAAACACTCATTCCTTCTTCTCCGTCGAACCCACCCTCACCGGCGGCGACCCAATCTCGACGTCGTTGCAGATCTGACGGCGGAGAAACACTCTCGACCCCGTTACAGATTCTGTGTACTTGGCAAACCAGAGCCGTCATGCTCTTCTGAAGCACACAAAATAAGCATCTGAACATTATTGTTGGGCTATTTGTTTTCTTATTATTTGCTAATATGGAAGACGTACTGATTTGTAGAAAAAATGGTTTTGCTGCATGCAAGCCCCGGATGCTGAATCTTGAGGCTATTTCCCTAAGCAAGAGCTTCAGTAAAGGAATTGGTCCCACCACATTTTAGGAGCTGTAGATCGATGATGGTGCTGCTTGAATCCATTTTATGTGTTGTAAAACTGCATTTTGTGTGGGGAAAGAGTAAAATATGAAAAGAAAAAAAGGAAAAAAAAAAGAAAAGAACTTTATTGTATGTATATGTACTGATTTGGTGGATTATCATGTGAAGCTTTAGCTATTTGTTTGTTGTCTCTGCCCTGTACTATGGGTTGTAGAGCTTGTCTATTTTATGATTTTCTTTTTCTTTCTCAGCTCATGTCTTACTTATTTGATTAGTGCAGTGGTTTTTGGTTCATGCGTTCTCTTGGACCTTCTTTTTTTTTTTTTTAAACAAATCCTATTCAGTTATTTGATTTTGTTTTTAGAATCTGTTTCTGAAAAACATTGAAACTAATTTGGTAATAAAAAAAAATTAAAAAAATTTTGTACTACATTTTATTTGGGTGCAAGAATATTTTTAAAAAGGTATTTTTAAGTGTTTATTTTCACCAAATTAGCTTTTATTATTTTTAGAAAACAGATTCTGAAAACAAAATTACAAAAGTCATATCCATGTTTGTTGGCAGGAAAACTGCCAACATCGGGCAACTAATATCAACTCCTGATATACCTGATCACCCTGTTCTTGACGGATCTATAAACCAAAAATTGATCACAATGAACAATCACATGCATCAACTGCGACGAACAACTAATTTCAACGCCTTGTTCTATAAACCAAAAATTGATCACAAAGATCCAAAACCATTACATTTTGAGCAAGTTATTGATCCTTCATTCCAAAAACAGCCATCGTATTCAACCTTGTGTTAGAAGCATTCTTCCCTATCAATCACAAATCTAATCCCAAAGACCAATTGCAGACTTGACAATAAAATTGCGAGTGTCACAACCACAGCAAGTCCAGTGGACCAAATTTTCATAAATTTTTGAAAGGAAAAAAAAATGGACTAGAAAAGAAAAATTCACAAATCAACCTCAGCTAAGAATCAAAAACCTTCGTTTGTTTCCAAAGAAATAATTTCTTTGGACAAAAAAGATTTGAACTTTAGGCTAAAAAAACATTCTATTTTGTAAATTAAGGGGCCAAGTTTTCATTTGAATAATTAGAATTCAAATTCCAGGATTGTTTAATAACTCTAAATTTTGAAAGGAAGAAAACGAACTAGAAAAAAAGAAATTCACAAATCAACTTCAACTACAGAATAAAAGACCCATGTTTTTTTCCAAGTACACAGAATTTGTAACGGCATCGAGAGTGTTTCCCCGTCGTCGGATCTGCAACGGCGTCGAGACTGGGTTGCAGCCGGTATTGGGTCGCCGGTGAGGATGGGTGAGTGTGTTTTTGTGAGTGTGATTCGAAACCAAAATCTGTATAGGCTCTATTTTGTCTTTGGGCGGGAAAATGAAAATGAAAATGAAAATGAATTTTTTTTTTTTTAAATGGCCGTTGGATCTGCAACGGCTGATCTTAGCCATTGCCAATAAGAAATGAAGGAGAGGGCCTCAAGGAGAGGATCCGGGCTCTATGAAAACACCCCCAAGTAAATTGTTGCAAGTCATAAAATTCAAACCAATTGTAAAATAACTTGTATTAGGAATAAAATAAATAATCTTATCCAACATCCTTATCCACACGTCAACTTCTCCTCTTTTTTTTTTTTTATAGCAAATTTAAACTTGTCGTATTGTATTCAGGAAACATTTGAGACTGAAACAATTAAGTGGGTGTTTGGGTTGATTTTTTCGTGGATTTTTTTGTTATTTTGTTCATCTTTAATTTAATAAAAAATTTAATATTTTTTTTAAAAGAAAATTACACTTTAGAGTTCTGCTCAATTAGAAATTAGGGGAAATTTTTTTTTTTGAAAGGACCAAAAAAAAAAAAGAAGCAAAATAGTTGATTTTTTGGATTTTTTTTATATATATTATCTTTAGTGATTTTTTTTGAATCTTTTTATAAAAAAAATTACTTTTTAAATTTATTTACACAACCCAAAACAAAAAAAAAAAACATTAAATACAAAAAAAAATATAATTGAAAACAAATATAATTTTTTTAGCTAGATGCCAAAGTTGTGGTTTTTATTTATATATATTTTTATTTACAGTTTTTTGGGGTAGTTTTTATTTATTTATTTAAGGTTGTGGACCATAAACCTGAGGCCTGATTTGGGAATAAATTTTTTTAGTGACTTTTTGATTTTTTGACTAAAATATGATATAGAAAAAATTAATATATTTAAGATGACTTTTTGATTTTTTACGAAAAGATATACAAAAAGTAGAGAGAAAATGAAATCATTAATTTTTTGATATAGATTATTAATTTTTTGATTAATAACTTTTTATCTTTTAAATTAAAAAATAATATTACCAAACGAGACCTGAATTTAGTTTCCAGTCAAACAGGCCAAAATTGAAGAACAAGAGGATACTTATAAAAGCAAACAAAGCCCAGGTTTGGAGGGTAGGTCGGTCTTTATACATTACCGTGGCGGTTAACCATCAACCATGCGGTTATAATAATATATTTTGAGAATGGTTTGGTCGGACAGTCGAAATTTTTAATAGGAAGAGTTATTAAACAGAAAAGTTTGATCAAGAAAAATTATTAAAAGATTCTTAGAAATAAATCTTTATAAAAAGAGTAATATTTGAGATTTTAAAAATTTTATCAAATTTTTTATTAAATATTTCATATAGTTATAAACCCACATAATATTATGTAAGGTCAAGTTTGACATATTTCAAATAATTCATCTTTTTATTTTTTTTTCATCACATCATTTTTTTATTTTTTTATACATCTTTTTGTAAAAAGACAAAAAATATATTTATTTAGGTTATTCAAAATAACCCCTAAATCTTATATTTATATGAGACATTTAATAAAAATTTTAAGATCTGTAACATTTTTATTAGAAAAATATAATTACATCATGTTTTTATAAATTTTTATTTATACGAACTTTTCAATTCTTCCTTATTAAGAGACCTTATCGGGTTCAACTTTTGAACCGGAGATCAGCGAAATATTTAATCGCCGATAGAAATCGTCAGTCACGTGCGGAGCACCCAATCATCTCACCTTCTTCTCTGTCCGTCTCTCTCTCTCTCTCCCCCCGAAACCTCCATTGACGACGGGAGGGAGACCCTCTCTTCTCATCTCCAGCAACACGCACATATATATACATATATATAGTGTATCTCAGCTCCGTTTTGATTCATTCCTTTTCTCCATACGATTACAGGTACGAATCGAGCCATCCAATTGTTATCGCTCTTTATGTTGCTGGTTTGCTTGTTTCCCGGGAAAAAATTTCAGACTAAAATCTCTCTCCCTCTCTCTCTCTCTCTCTATTTCCGATCCATTTTTTACGGGGGAGATATACCTATTTTCACTGGGAATTTAACCTAATTTGTACTGTTAATGAAAAAAGGATAGAAAAATGAAAAGTTTTGGGGAGTTTAGTTTTGATGCCAATATCAAATGTTCGGAACAAATTCTTTTACCGTGTTTTAGATTGTGTAATCTGAAATTTTCTTGAGCATTGTTGTTTCATCATTTTTGGTGATCCAACTTTTATTGGTTATCAATTCACAAATCCAAACATGGGTTTTATTTCAGCTTTACTGAACAAGAAAGGGGCTTTCACAATTTTTTAGTGTTCACTTCTTAGTCTCCGAACACACCTGTATAATTCAATTATCACATCCATCTAGTCCTCATCAATTTGCATTTACATGAGTATGTACATATGTGTCAATTATCATTGTTAAGAAAGAAAATTTCCAACTTTCAGGTCATTCTATGATTTGCACCAGGATGTCTTCACTGACTGCAAGTACTATTGCTACCCCAGCAACTATACCATCAGGTGTGTGGATATCTATTTAATTCTGTTTGCTTATAATCATGGGAAAATGTTTGAATCTCTTTATTTTATTTATCAAGTAATGAACACATTTGATAATTTGAATTGATGGGTAACAAAGTTTGACACGGATGTATGAGGTGGCAACTATGCATTCTTTTGAAAGCATTGATCCATAGCATTATTAGAGTATGTGAAGCACCTCTTGCATTGTTAAAAGCGTATAGTAGAAGAAGAAAAAAAGGCTCTTAGACATTTCAGCAGTCTCGCGTTTTCGAGGGTGTCATTAAAACATCTTAATACCCCCCCCCCCCCCCCCCCCCCCCCCCGATCAATCTGTGTTTCCATTGCTATATGTCTCGTGGCTCAAATTTTATCTCTAATGTGTTTTATTTTAATATTAGTACTGCTGGTTTTAAGAGATGTAATAATATTTTGTGCAACATATTTATATTGGGTATTTAATTTGGGGCTGGTTTGCTTCTGCCTTAACACTAAACTAGTCTCCTAAACTTCAAGTGAAAAATTGGAACAAATCAACTGGGAGACTATTGAAGAATCCAAGATAAAAATTTCAAATGGTTTTTGTTTAATTAGGGGTCAAATTTGCAGGTAGAGGAGGAGGCTGAAGATGAATGAGAAGGTAGGAAGTAAGGAAGAACTTCAGAATAGTAGAAACGGAAATAGCTTTCTTAAGAATCCCCCATCCTTCTGTCTCTGTCTCTTGTGTAATCTTTTATTACAAAGACCTATGGTGATTGGTGAACATTTCATATTTATTATGGAAAAATAAATTTTACAACTTGCATGTCTGTGTGCTAATTGGTACTTTATCCTATTTTGTTTAGGAGATTTTGTGGATATTGATTTCACATATGGTGCTAAATCGTTGTTACTTCTTCATACAGTGAGATCAGAGAGCCAGTGTAGGAGGCAGACCAAGCCAACCTGTTCTTTTCCATTGGAGCTTAGGCCACTTGGCCTGCAGTGTCAGCCCTTTGACAAAAAAAGACCCATTATGCATGCTGTTCAAATGAGGTCCGCTTCAATAATATGTGCTGCTGCTCTGGTAAGTTTATCTTCGCAAAGTTTCTAGTTGATTTCTATGCTCATACATTGTCAGCAACTTGACTTCGCCAGTGATTTTCATCATCTCAAACTTGTAGAAAGTATAAACTATAAAAATGTTGTGTTAGAACATGAAATTAGTGATCATAGAAACTGGAAAGGTTTCTTTTCTCCTTTGTTGCTTTTTGGATGAGATCCATCTGTTTTGTAGCACAGACCAGTAAGCAGGTTTACCTTTTGCATTAGACATTCGTATTACCTTTTTCAGTCCGTCTTTTGACAAGTATTGCTAAGGCAAGCTTTTCTTCTGAAGCTTCTAATTGAATATATCCAATTTTATTTTTATTTCCATATTATATGTGAAGCATAGCTGGCTTACAGTTTGCTGCAAACCCCAAATTGATGAGTTACGGATGCTTGAGTTTATGTTTTATGCCTTTTCTGGATGAGCAGTAGTTTATATGTTTTGTATTCAACATGCTGCATATCTTTCTATAACCTGCTTATGGCCAAGCCCTTTGTATAGAACATGGATAACAAAGTTGGGAGGGGTCATGAAATTATAGTGCAACATTTTCAAGAAATGAATACATGTGTTTTATTTTATTTTTATAATTTTGTTAGGTTTTTATCTGGATTTGTTTCCCATGCAGAATGCAACATGTGCTGCAGAGCAAACCCAAACTGTTACAAGGCAGTCATCTACTATTACTGTCGCTCCTATTCAAGGTAGTTCTCTCATTACTGATGTTGTTCAATTGCATGCTTTCTGCATATTGTAATTTACTAGTTGTGTAGCTTAATATTTTGTCATCTCTCTATGTGGTTCATCTATAGCATGGGCCTCCACATCCTAATTCCTAGCCCCTTGTGGAACAATTGGATGCCCGTAGGCCACAAGACCTGTGTTTGATTTATTTCTCTGTTTAGAATTTATTTTGGACTAAAAAAATTAAGACAGTTCCATTCCAAGATTTACTATCCTCTCTCTCTCTCTCTCTCTCTCTCTCTCAATTTTGAAATTAAAGAGGATTGTCTCATTGGAAATGGCTGATAATGTTTAGCGAATTCCAGGCAAGGAGAAGACACCAGAGCTTGACGATGGAGGGAGTGGATTTCCACCACGTGATGATGGTGATGGAGGTGGTGGCGGAGGGGGTGGTGGAGGTGGCTGGACAGGTGGGTTCTTCTTTTTTGGGTTTCTTGCCTTTCTAGGCTTCTTGAAAGATCAGGAAAGCGAGGGCCCTTATCGGGATGGTAGGAGAAGATGATAACATTATTCGCCTATCTAAATCTTAACAATTTCTGCCAAGTTGTAGCCAAAAACTTGATCTTTGTTGTATTATTTTTTGATCGGTGAGAACAATTAATGGTTACTTGCACAGCTGCATGACAAGCTGCCCACCTCGGGACTATTGGAATCAGATGGAATGTTATTTCCGCTACTTGTGTTGGTCGGATTTACTTTGTTTCTTGAATCTATAGGTATTTTTAAAAATTAGAAACAAAATTAAACATTAAAAATGTATTTTAATTCCAAAAAATAAAACATATGAAAATGATGAGTATTATTATATAAATTTTAGCACGTTTTCATTTGTCTTTTTGTTCTCGCCTATTTAGTGATATGCATCTCTCTTATTTGTTTAGACAACTTAAGTAGAGAGAAATAGAAAGAAATTGAGAGAAATTGAGAGAAATTCATTTCTCTTATAAACCTCATTTTCAATCTTCCCAAAAGTGGAGAGATTGGGAAAGAAAAGAAATCACTATTTTCATAATATTAATTTTGTCCCTATAAATAAAAGACATAAAATGATTGAAAATATAAAAAGATTATTTTTGGTAATATAATATAAAATAATTTTTTTTCTTTTCTCTTAATGAAATCTAACCAAACAAGAATGAGAGAAATTATAATCATTTCTTTTCTTTTATTTCTTCCTTATCCAAACAAAAATGAGAGAAATCATAATCATTTCATTTCATTTCTTTTCTCTTATTACTTAAGTAATTATTTCTTTTCTTTTTTCTCCTAGGTTCCCAAATACAGTGTTAGAGACAGAAAATTAGAGAGGAAAAAAATGATGACGATGAAGAAGAAGAAAGTGAGTCACAAGAAGCAAATGGTGTTCAAATTGCAACTAATACCATTCAAATCGTTGAAGATTACAGAGAGTAATATCAAAGCACAAATGGAGGCCCGTCAAGCCCCAATGTATTATGTGATGGGTGTGAGACCTTAAGGTCCACACCACTTGCCAACTAATTCTATTGCTATCTCTATCTGGTTACCGCACCCGTGGTTCCATGAAATCGACCATTGACGGCCGGTGAGCCTATGTCCTTGTCCTTGAGGTCTTCTTGCAGAGATGCATTGATTGTTCTATGGTTCTTCACCGACATCTCGACGGTCAATGAAGCTGTCGAAACTCACAGGGTGTCTACATATATACAAGTTGAAACCGACTCTGTGGAAAGTTGAAAAACAGAGCATGTGAAAACTGTATATTTCTGTAAATTAATTTCCTCGCTAATTTTCTTCCTAACTTCAACCTTCAACAACATCATCTAGATTTAAATTCGTGGCAACCCACAACATAAATACGCTACGCTAGATTACTTCATCATTTTTCATAGTGACGAGCGATTCCTCCAGCTCTTTCTCTCTCTCTGTCTACCGTGGCGTGACCATGACTTGTTCGTAAAAATTAAAAAAAAAAAGAAAGAAGTTGAAACGGCTCCATTTTAAAGCGTAGCAGGAAACAGCAGGGTGGGTGCACAACACTGATCCCGCTTCCGAATAGAGTGATGTGAGTTCCGCCACTCTTGTTAATCTATATATATAGAGCAAAATGGGTTTTTTTTTTTTTTTTTTTGGATAATCGAGTGTCCGGGCCAGCTTCGCGCACCTTGACTAATCTCGGGGCCCTGAAGTTAACGACCGAGCAAAATGGGATTTTTAACCCTAAGATTTGTGGGAGTTCCAATCTTCTAATCCTAATTTTCTAATTTTTTAATTTAAAAAAAAAAAAAAAAACCTCAGCATTTATTGACTTCTCCCAATCCAACCTCAACATTTATTGACTTTTCCCAACCCACAATCCCTTTTGACTTCTCTCATAATTATTACAACATCCTTTTCAATTTCTCCCATAAACGTTACACACAAAAATAAAAAATAAAAAAGATAAGAATTTAGCTATAGATCTCAAAAAGATATAACATCTAAATTTGAATTGTGATTTAATAATATAATTATGTATTTTTTTATGTATATCTATCAAAATTTTAAATTACTTAATGGGACAAATTAATCAATTTTCCAAAATTATTGATTTTTAATTTACAAAATATATTAAAAAGAACTATTGACTGATTTATTTATTTAATAACAAAAATATTTCATAATCTCTCCCTCCTAATCTCTCTCACAAATTTTCAAAAAAAAAATATTAAAACTTGCATTCATTTTCTCTTTCCCAAAAAATCAGATAATATTTTCTATTAAAGTTGTAGATATCTACCTATATTTTATATATTATATTATAACATAACAAAAAAAAAAACTAGAAAACTAAATTTTTTTTTTTAAGTTTATCTAAATAAACTTTAAATCAATAAAACTCATATATTTATCACATATCTAACTCACATCATAAATTACCTAAATAATAATAATTAAAAATAAATGGAAACCACAGATAAATTAAATTAAAAAAATATATATATCCACAACTCCATCTTAAATGAATTGAAAAAAAAAAATACCCGAATAGAAACCACACAAAAATAAAAATAAAAATAAAAAGATATATCTATCTATCTATCTATCTATCTATCTATCTATCTATCTATCTATACTATATATTAAGCAAAAGGGGGTTTTTAACCCCAAGGCCTGTGAGAGCTCCAATCTCCTAATCCTAATTTTCTAATTTTTTGATTTAAAAAAACAAAAAACCTCAGCATTTTTTGACTTCTCCCAACCCAACCTCAGCATTTATTGACTTCTCCCAACTCATAATCCCTTTTGACTTCTCTCATAATTATTGCAACACCCTTTTCAATTTCTCCCATACACTATGGTTACACACAAAAATAAAAATAAAAAGATAAAAATTTAGCTATAGATCTCAAAAAGATATAATATTTAAATTTAAATTATGATTTAATAATATAATTATGTATTTTTTTTATTTATATCTATCAAAATTTTAAATCACTTAATGGGACAAATTAATCAAATTTTCAAAATTATTGATTTTTAATTTACAAAATAGATTAAAAAAACTATTGACTGATTTATTTATTTAATAACAAAAATATTTCATAATCTCTCCCTCCTAATCTCTCTCACAAATTTTCTCTTTCCCAAAAAATCAGATAATATTTTCTATTAAAGTTGTAGATATCTACCTATATTTTATATATTATATTATATTATATTATATTATAACATAAGAAAAAAAATTAAAAAACTAAAAAAAAAATCTTTAAAGTTTATCTAAATAAACTTTAAATCAATAAAACTCACATGTCTATCACATATCTAACTCACATCATAGCTTACCTAAATAATAATAATTAAAAACAAATGAAAACCACAGATAAATTAAATTTTAAAAAAAAGATACCCACAACTCCATTTTAAATAAATTGAAAAAAAAAATACCCGAATAGAAACCACACAAAAATAAAAATAAAAATAAAAAGATATATCTATCTAACTATCTATATCTATACTATATATTAAGCAAAAAGGGATTTTTAACTCCCAAGGCCTATGGAAACTTTAATATCCCAATCTGAATTTTTAAAATTTTTTATTTAAAAAAAAAATTCAGCATTTATTGATTTGGTCAAAATTCCCTGATCAGCATTTGTTAACTTTTTTCAATCCACATATCTTTTCCACATGCTTGCAATTATTGATTTGGTCAAAATCCCCTGATCAGCATTTAAAATCCCCTCATACAAATAATTATAGATACAATTCGTGTATAGTTATTGCAGTACCTTTTTCAACTTCCCCTATACACTATGGTTAGTGATAAGAAAAAAATCTTAAAAAACATAATTTATATATTAAAAAAAATCTAAAACAAATATAAATATCTATAATTATTCCATGCATAGCACAGGTGATAGGCTAGTACTATATATTAAGCAAAATGGGGTTTTTAACCCCCAAGGCCTATGGAAGCTTCAATATCCCAATCTGAATTTTTTATTTAAAAAAAAAAAAACTTAACATTTATTGATTTGGTCAAAATCCCCTGATTAGCATTTATTAACTTTTTTTAATACACATATCTTTCCACATGCCTGCAATTATTGATTTGGTCAAAATCCCTTGATCAGCATTTGAAATACCCTTATACAAATAATTATGAATACAATTCGTGTATAGTTACTGCAGTACCATTTTCAACTTCCCCATACACTATGGTTAGTGATAAGAAAAAAATCTTAAAAAACATAATTTATATATTAAAAAAAATTTAAAACAAATATAAATATCTATAATTATCCCGTGCATAGTACGGATGATAGGCTAGTCCTATATATTAAGCAAAAGAGGGTTTTTAACCCCAAGCCTCGTGGGAGCTCTAATATCCCAATCTAAATTTCCTAATTTTTTGATTTAAAAAAAAAAAATCTTAGCATTTATTAACTTCTCACAACTCCCAAGTCTTACTCTCATAATAACACTTTAATGCATTAAGAACAAGCATAAAAAAAATTCTTTGAAATCCAGCACATATGAATTTCTTGAAAAGTCCCAACACATATGATTATTATCTCTCATAATAACACTTTAATGTATTAAGAACAAACATAAAAAAAATTCTTGAAAAGTCCAACACATATGATTATTATCAAAATATTAAACTTTAATATAATATAATAATAAAAAAAAGACATTTAATTCCTTGAAAAATCCAACACATATAATTATTATTAAAATAATAAACTTTAATATAATATAAAAAAAGGAAAAAAATAAGACATTTAAAAAATAAAAAAAAATATTTAAAAATCACAATTCACATTTATAGATAATTGTAAACACAATCCGTGCATAGCACGGGTGATATGCTAGTAAAATAATATAGGGTAAATTACATTGACATCAGTGATTTTTATTTATTACAGTTCTTCCTCTCATCTTGAAAAATTACATCTTTCTTCCTGAGATTTAAAGTTTTATTACAGATTCTCCTCAGCAAGTTAATTTTTTAAAATACTAATTTTGCCCTCACTGGGTAAATTACATTAACACCCCTCACATTTTAGAAATTACAAACCCCTCCCCAAGGTTTAAAATAACATTACCAATTGCCCCATCGGTTAGTATTAGTTGGAAAAAAAATTAATTGAAAAAAAAATTTATTAGTAAAATTTTTAAATTTCTGTTTAAAAATCAACGTAAACTCATTTTTAAATTTACTTTTTTTTCTCAAATTTACAAATTGAGACAACAATTTATAAACCAAAAAATTATCAAATAAGTTTTTATGATAGTTTTTAAAATTTTTGTAAATATAAATTGAAAACTGAAAACGAAATGGTTGCCAAACAGGTCTCAGATGGTAAAAATATCGTAAAATTAACAAATAATTAAATAAGTTACTAACATAAGAAATAACTTATCAAAAGATTCTTAGGCTATGTATGGTTTGATTTTTAGAATTTTTTTTAAAAATTAAAAATTAATTTGGTTAAGAAATAAAAAATAATTAGCATTTAAGGGTAAAAAATAATTATCATTTTAACTTTTGGGCAGGTTATATACATACTTATGACTGTTTCAATTTAATTTTTAAAAAATTATTTCTAACCACTCGAAAGATAAAAAAATTATATAAAAATGATAATTATTTTTTATTTTTTATTTATTAACCAAATTAATTTTTAATTTTAAAAAAAATTCTAAAAATCAAACCATACATAACCTAAGAATCTTTGGATAAGTCATTTTTAATTATTTGTTAATTTTACGATATTTTTACTATCTGAAACTTGTTTGGTAACTATTTCGTTTTTAGTTTTCAATTTATATTTACAAAAATTTTAAAAACTGTCATAAAACTTGTTTGATAATTTTTTTTGTTTATAAATGGTTGTCTCAGTTTGTAATTTTGAAGAAAAAACGTAAATTGAAAAAATGAGTTTACGTTGGTTTTTAAACTTTTTTTCAATTAAATTTTTTTTCAATGAATTTTTTTTCCAACTAATACTAACCAAGGGGGCAATTAGTAATGCTATTTTAAACCTTAGGGAGGGGAATGTAATTTCTAAAATGTGAGGAGTGTCAATGTAATTTACCCAGTAAGGGCAAAATTGGTATTTAAAAAAATTAAATTGCTAAGGGAGGAATCTGTAATGAACCTTTAAACCTCAGAGAGATGTAATTTTCAAAAAATGAGGAAGGAACTGTAATAAATATAAACCTTAGAGGGGTGTCAGTGTAATTTACCCAATAATATAAAAATCAGTGTTTCTATAAGTTTGGCTTCATTTGAAAAGGTAATAAAAAGTTATTTTTTTGATTTTTAATTATATTGTTTTTTTATTGGGTGATGCACTAATAAATCCAAAATCTTTATCTTATGACCCATTTGGTCCTATATTTTATTTTATGATCCAATTAATCCCAAGCTAATGTTAATAACAAAATAACCAGTGTTACACTATATTTTTACGCTTTTTAGTAAGGGTAAATGAGGAAAACCCCAATGTGGTATTGACTGAAATGCCCAAAACTCTATAGATGTTTGTTTTCCCTCCAAACAAACATCAACAAAACATAATCAAAAACATCAACAACATCAAACATTAAAACATCAACAAAACATCATCAAACACATCAACAACATCAAACATTAACAAAATATCATCAAACATCAACAAACATCATCAACAAAATTGTGAACATCATCACCATCAACAAACATCATGAACAAAACATCATCAAAAAAATTGTAAACATCATCAAACATTCGAACATCATCATCAACCATTCGAACATCATCAAAAATTTGCTTGCTGGGCATTTGCTCCATAACCGTCTCTCTCTCTCTCTCTCTCTCTCTCTCTGTCATCACGTACTCTGACGTAGCTTCTATCATCACTCTCTTCTCTTCATAGACTACCATTTCTCATCGTCACGACTCTCATTGAATTCCGATAAACTCTCCAATTCACTTGCCAAGAACCGCTCGTAATCGATTGGTTTGGAACCAGAAAAAACAGGGATCGATCCCCAAAAACCATGCAATCCAATGCAGACCGCTTCGTCTAGGTTTCCCCTCTCAGAATTTCTAGTCCTGAATCGTTTCCAGATTCGGCTTCCAAAACCCTTGCAATTTCTTCAGGCATATATGCTTTTTAACTCTTTGTAATACAGTTTTTTTTTTTTTTTCTTTTTCTAATACTTTTCGGTAAGTTAAATGTGTTGATGTTTGTAGTTAAGCCACTCTGTTTTAGGTTCAATTATTTTTCACATTGCTAATAGGGAGATCTCTTCAGTTATCAAAATTTTTGAGAGACGAGTGAGGCTATGAATCCTGTAGTGACAGATTCATTCTCATTTGTGAAACAGAGAAATCACACCCTCAAAAGGATATTGATGTAAAAATAAATAGAATCAAATCACACCCTAAAAAATCTGGCAATACATTAGGACTAAATGGTATACAAGAAAACTTAAAGGACTAACTGGTTTAACTTTTTTCAGGATAGGATTTATGGGTAATTTTTCCTTTTTTATTTTGTTACATATTTTTTTAAGAAAATAAAAATAAATAAATTAATCAATTTCTAACTAACTTTCCAAATAAGAAAATGCTATGGACCTTAAGCCTTTGTTTGGCATTGGTTTTTCTAACTGATCTTTTTGTGTTGAGGCTTTTTTAATCTTGTTTGGTTTGGTTTTTTTTACTTTTTAAATTTTTGTGAGAGAAAAAATATAATGAATATGGGTAAAAAGTAGTATTTTATCTTATTGGCTTATATAGCCTATTTTGTTTATTTGTGCTTTTTTAATCAAAAATATTTAGCTAAACGACTCCTAAATAATTTGTTAAATTTTTTATCAAATCTCTCACATGAGTGTGAGACTTACACATGTAACTTACACAAATCTACATGTATGTGGGTCCGATAAATTTGATAAAAAATTTAATAGATTATTTGAGTTCCTAATGTGACCCTGCTTCCTATTAGGAGTAAGCTATGTTAATTTTTTTTTTTTATTTAAAAAAAGAAAAGAAAAGAAAAAGCTGTAAAGGGGTTAAAATCACTGTTTATAACCGACATGTAGAGGGAGGATTTATGATAAGAGATTAAAATCACTGTTTATCACCGACATTTTGAAGGTAATTACCTTTCCGGGTTGTGATGGGGAATTCTAAGATTTATGATGAGGGGTGATTTGAAAAGTTTGTGAAAAGTTAATTTTTTAAAAATTTTTGGTTTTCTTGATTTTTGATTTTTAATTTTTTTATATGAGAGATGATATGATTTAAAATAAGTTAAAAGTTAATTTTTAACTAATTTTCTAAATTATTCCATAAGTAATTACTTATATAAATGGTCAGGTTAGTCTCAAACCATTACTTTTTACAACAAAATCATGGATTCACATATTTTAAGTAAGAGAGATGTTGGAGATCCCCAGTACGGAAGGACCCCAGCACCCCACTTCCACGTGGGGGACTGCCAATGGAGAAGAAAAAGACAAAAAAAAAAAAAAAAAAAAAAAAACAATTTTTTTGACCAATCAAAACAGACCCCCAGCACTCCCACTAGGGTCTTATGCATTTTCCTTTTAAGTAAAGGTTGGATGGTCTCTTGTTGGCTATGTGGACCCATATCGGGCTTATTTTGGATATATGAATTATTTATTTTTTGGGATTAGCTTAATAGATTATTTATATCAAAATTTAAATTGATGAAATATCGTTAATTATTTGATTATATCATATTTATTTGAGAAAAATAGAAATATTATTTTTAAAATCATATTAGTTATTATCAATATTCAATCAATTTGATTTTTGACATTGATGATTGGTTTGGTGAACTCTACATGATGAACAGTTCATATCGACAAAATAGATATGACTGGATACGTGAGATGATGTTGGATCTTAATTAGCTATTTTTAATTAAAATTATCTTAATTAATTAAATTTTAAACAAATCAACTATTATTAAAAATTAAAAATAAAGATTATTTTAAAAATAGTACTTCTTCCGTCTTATTTTGTTGGTCCACTATTTCATTTTGGAATGTCCCAAAATAATAGTTCATTTAAAAAGTCAAAGTAAAAAATATTTGATTTTTCAAAACTACTCCTTTTAAGTAATTATATTATTAATAAAAATTATTTTAAAATTTAAATTTAAATGTAACAATTACATGTCCCTAAAAAAATTAAAATTCTCAGTATTGTTTTGAAAAGTTAGTTAAAAACTAATTTTTTAATTTTTTTTGACTTTTTACAAAAAAAAAAAATGTGTAAAAAAATAAAAAAATGATATAATTCTAAATAGATTCAAAGTTAAAAGTTGACTTTTAATTATATTCCTAAAAAAATCCAAAAGACCAACAAATTAACACAGAAAAAATATATTATGGGCTTTAAATATTTTATTATTTTATTTTTTTTCTCTACCTACGACCCCACAATCTTCATCAATCAACATCGCCATTGCACGAAACGATAAGTTCACAATAATTTTTTTTAAATCTTTTTAGAACAAAAGATTTTTTTTATGAGGCAAAAGATTAAAAAATAAAATAAGGAGGAAAAATGATTTGGGGCCCGAATCTGAATGCCCCGAATGTCCAAAACGACATCGTTTTAGGCATTAGGTTTTTTTTTTTTTTTTTTTTTTTTTTTTTTCTGCCATTTTCGACGCAGAGGGAGAGGGAGAGGGAGAGAAAGAGGGAGAGGGAGAGGGGTCGCCGTCGTCTCCGATCCGTCGCCGATCGCCGATCGCCACGCCTCCGCCTCCGTCGCCGATCGCCATGCCTCTGCTCGTCGCCTCTGCCATCGCCGATCCCCGCGCCCCCTGCCCATTTTTTAGGCCCCCCTCCTCCCCCTCCTCCGTCTTCGTCTTCCTTCTTCTGCTGAAAAAAAAAAAAAAAATTAAAACCACGAAACGACGTCGTTTCGTGGTTTTGGGGCATTCGGGTCGGAGGAATTCAGACTCTCTAGCATTGTTGAATAAGGAGCTCTTCTCACAGAAAAATTCTAACATACACCTATTTGAAAGAAATGTATTATATATATATATATTTGTAATTATGTTAGTTTTTTTAATTATAATTAATTTTATTTTTTAATTATAATATTATTTTAATTATGACATATAAATTCTTTAATTAGATATAATATTATATTTGATTATGATAAAAAAAAATTATTATGATTCAAAAAATATAAAAATTATGTATTTTTTTCATTACTTAAAGCATCTTCCGTGCTTCATTTTTTATTTTATCAAATTTAAATTTAATAAAAAACTTACAAAATTAGTGCTAACATTAACATTAAATCAATATCAAATTGAGAATATCTTAAATTTTTCATTAAATTGAAGGTACTAGAACCTTTCACAAAATTATTGTACATAGCCATTAACAAAACAAGTAAGCACGGAACAATCGGTGAGATGTCTAACCGGTTGTCACCGGTCAACCACCTCTTTGTAAAATTTTATTTCAAAATTTTAAAAAATTACGCTGATCAGCCAATTAAACATCCCTAGTCACCCTCATGACCGATTGATAGTTTAATAAAATCCCAAATTTTGTTGAAACGTTAAATACTAAATAAAATTTTTATTCAAATTTAATATTAAAAAAAAGAAAAAGAAAAAAAAAAGAGGTAAGCATAGGAGGAGATAACGGGTGTTTAGCAAATTGGGTTTGGGTTATTTTTTGGTTAAAATTTATAAAAAGATAAAATAAATTAAAATAGTTAATAAGACAAAATATTATATCAAATCTATAAGGGTTCAAATATTAAAATAGTTTATCTCACAAACATTACATCTAACTAAAAAAATTCAATCATCTTTTCAAATACAAAAAATTAACCTACTAAGGGTTCGTTTGAGAAGTGAGTTAACTTTTTAGTTTTTTTTTTGACTATTTTAGCCGAAAAGCTTGTTTAGGAAGAGCTTTTGGTTTCTTTGATTTTTGGGTTAATTACACTAATAGTCCCCATAATTTGGGACTTGTGTTACTTTGGTCCTTAACTTTTCAATTGTGACACATTTGACTCTGAATTTTAAATTTTGTTTTAAATAAGGACAATTGAAAATATTATTAGATTTTTCAAGAGTAAAATCATCAATTTAATAAAATATAAACTAATTTGACAAAAATAAATATCAAAAAAATATTTTAAATATTTTAAAAATTATTTTTATCCACCAATGATAAAATTATGTAAAATTAATAAAAATTACATGATTAATTTTTTAAAATTAATTTTACATGATTATCATCCAAACACATAATAAAAATTAATTTGGTAAAAAAAATAAAATAAATATCTAAAAGATTTATCAATTTTACATAATTTTATTTTTAGTAGGTAGAAATAATTTTTAAAAATTTAAAAATATTTGTTTGACATTTATTTTTATCAAATTAGTTTATATTGTATCAAATTGACAATTTTACCCTTGAAAAATCTAATTATATATTCAATTGTCCTTATTTAGAACAAGATTCAAAATTCAGGGTCAAATGTGTCACAATTGAAAAGTTAGGGATCAACGTGACACAAGTCCCAAACTGTAGGGACTATTTGTGTAATTTACCCTTAATTTTTTTGGAAGAGAAAAAATATAATAATTATATATTAAATGTGATGTTTTATCTGATTAAACTAAAAAAACTTATTTTATTTTTTGCCATTAAAATAACCAAAAGCCTCCAAACTTAACTTCCCAAACAAAGACTAAAACAACCAAAAACTACAATAATCTCCTAAACTAACTTCTTCTCAAACACCCACGTTGTACGGTTGATGTACACACCCATGAGAGAGGTCCCCTTCTCGTATAATTATCACTCGGCACTCTGCCTCTCTCCCTCCCTTTCAATCATCAGGTGTATGGAGAGAGACAGAATTCTCTCATCTCGACCAGGTAAAAAATAGCACAACCAGCGGACATTGCAGAATCTGAACTCAATCTAAGCTCTTTGGTTACTTCTAAAGGTTTGCTTTGCATCCAAATCTCCAAACCGATTGATATATTTTTTTATGTGTTTGTGTGTGTATATCAGTAGATGTATATGTCATCTTCTTGTTTTCGAGGATTGAATCATTCGCATTTTCAGATTTTGGCAATTGATAGATCTGTAGCATAATCATCTTCATTCGTTTCGAACCGAAACGCTCGAAGATTTGTTGAATTGCTCATCAAATCGTCCAATTTCTCGAATCAAAAGATTGGGTTTCAGAGTCGGTTCTCTCGGTAGGGATCTTTTTTTCCATTAGGATGCGGTTTAGCTTTGTGTATTTGTTGTTTATTTCGGTTTTAGGAATCGCTAGGTTAGGTTTTAGAACGAATTCAATATCAAATTGATTGGTGTTTGTGTAATTAAGCAGTTACATATCTGGATGGAGTTGTTTTCCATCAGATTATATGTCTTCCTTGTGCGTTCTGGATTTATATTGGAATGTTCTCTGTTAAAAAAATTAGTATACTGGACTGGAGATCGCATAATTTTTGTGTAATAGATACAATTTAGATACAATGTAAAGGCATAGCAGTGAAATCTTTCATCCTTTCTTCTTTCCTGATATCTTGGAAGATGGTAGGCACACAATTAGCATGGGACCACCAGAGGCGGAAGAGAGAGAGCCAAGGAAACCCTAGTGTATATATATATAGAGAGAGAGAGAGATTGGCAATGGTGATTCTTATGATCTTGCTGAAGGGGATTGGAGAAGGCTTGACGTTTATGCATAGAGAGGTCTCCTTATATAGGAAAGTTGAACGATGGGGGCCAACTCTATAAGGATAGTTAACGTAATCCAAGGAAACCCTAGCGTATATATATATAGAGAGAGAGAGAGAGAAAGAGAGAGAGAGAGAGAGAGATTGGCAATGGAGATTCTTATGATCTTGCTGAAGGGGATTGGAGAAGGCTTGACGTTTATGCATAGAGAGGTCTCCTTATATAGGAAAGTTGAACGATGGGGGCCAACTCTATAAGGATAGTTAACGTAATCCCCTTGGTTTGACAATCCTGATGTATGGACTAATCACTGCTCCTGAAGTCAAACTTTGGGAGTTGTTTCATGGTGTGCCTGTAGTGGTAGGTATGCTAAACCAATGGACATCATATCATAGTGCCCCCAGAAATAGGTATGATATGTTCCTCGGAGAATCACAAGTTGCAGGTGTGTTTGTACCTCCCTTTCTTCCAATGGTCCTGTGCGAGAATTCAAGCCTGGCTCTCAGCCTGATCTGGTGGTGGGGGGCAGATTGGTGATGGGAGATTTGTGACAGAAGTTTGGTGATGGAGATCCGCTTGTCTTGTGCCTTTGTCATTTGGAGCTAACCCTTGGGTGCGTCATTTGGAGATCCACATGTACCCACTTATTAAACCAAACAAAAGCTGAAATATACCGCTTCCATTCCTAGGGATACTCTGTCTATTCCCATCCATCCTACCTGACCTTCCTTTCTTTCATTTTTCTATCCTTCATACCAGACAGAGAAACAATGGGGATGCAATACTTGAGGTCTCTCCTAGTATCTGCTGCTTCGTGGTTTTAAACTCACTCAAACCCCTGTTAACTCCCACGTAGCAATCCCACTTCTGGAATGACTAAAGCTCATCCCAGATTCTGGTTTGAACATTCCTTGATGGCATCATTAAATATAATCATGGGAAAAACTCATTTGGAATCATTGCTGAAATTCATGTAATTCCCAACTTTTTTCTCATGGATCCTTAACTGAAGTTGTTCAAAATGAATTGTGTAACTTTTGACATCGTTCTATGTACATGGCGAAAATTAAGCCACAATAATTGTGTCCGCACTACTCTATAGGACCCTCCTTTACAGCATAGTGTGTTGATGCTCCTCTCTGACTTTTCATCTCGAGTTGCTCTATTCTGCCATCAAGTGAAGGCTTCTTGCCACATCAACCATTTCGTACAATATACTTTCTTCAGCTCAACAAACATTCAAGCTGATGTGCATTATTAACTTCTGGAAAGAGTTTATCTGTTGAGTTTTTCTTATAATTCCAATGCTGTAGTGTTTGGCCAATACATGTTACAATTACTACATGAAAGATTATTCATGCAAAGGTAATTTGTGAACCTTTAAAAATTATCAAAGTGCATTCCATAGGAAATATGTTTTATTTTCATTTCATTATTTTTTATTGTCAATTGTCAATTTGACAGTTTGTCATTCTTAGTCTTCTTCTTTTGTTTATATAAATCTTGTATTCAGACATATGCTATTTTCCATGGACTTGTATTTATGTGGTTATGCAACATCAATTCAGCAATGATCAAATATTTGTTTTTGTTCACTTGATAGGGAAAAAAATTGGAATCTCGTTTACATTCTCTTGAATATTGGATATCCATCTTTTTTTTCTTCTTTTTTTTTTTTGTGGGTGTGTGTTCAAAATTTAAGTTCTCATTTGTAAATGTTTGTATAGATATGTGCATATGTATACATTCAGGTAGTAATGGACATTTTAATTTCATTTCTACCTCACAGATAGGAAAGTGCATCAGTCTCACAATCCTTTGCATTTGGGTACCAGTATCAGTAACAGGAAATGGTCAAAAGGTTTGTTTTATTCCATAAACGATCCTCTTTTGCATGGAAATAGCTACAAAAAATGTTTTCACACTTTCTTTTGAACAGGTATGGAGTGTTTTGACGTGCAAGATTTACCATGTTGCAGTGCTTAGAAGGGGTTAAGCATTTGTGTGCTTCCCTACTTCGCTGCTGTGATCTTGATTTGTATAGACAATCCAGAGACCTTGAAGATCCTGAAGTTCTTGCAAGGGAGACAGTGTGTATGCCACTGGTCCTTACTGTCTTGACTTTGTATTTATTCTTTGGAATTCTGAAATTGAAAATTGTTGTGAGGATCATATATTGTCTGAGTTTACCTATTAAGTGTGGTTTTGAGCACTTCACAACGTAAAAATTTTGAAGCAAGAGAAAATGATGGTATAACACAATTAATTAATATGATCCAACTAGCTCTGTGACGTATTGATGCTAATTACTTATCCTTTTATTTTCTGTAATGAAATAGCAACTTAACCATTCTACTGACATGACTTGCTACTTGGATGCAGTTAGTGTAAGTGAAATAGAGGCACTTTATGAGCTATTTAAAAAGATTAGCAGCGCAGTAATCGATGACGGCCTGATCAACAAGGTTCATCTATATCATTGTTGCATTATTTTAATTACATGTTAAAATGAAATATCATTGTAGTACTGCAATAATGCTTGAATTTTCTGCTATTATTTGTGTTTTCTCTGTACAGATGTGTTGTTACCTCTCCACAATCTAACTGTTGAATGCTATAATTCTATATTATACTGCAGGAAGAGTTTCAACTGGCATTATTTAAGACAAACAAAAAGGAGAGCTTATTTGCTGATCGGGTACTTTATCAACTTGTTGCTCTTGCTAAAGTTCACCTTAGCTGGACATTCTCTTGATAGAATTGTTTTAACCGCGCCAGTCTTTTTGCCTGAGATTTTTGGATCACTGTGTAATAAAAATTGTAGGGGTGACCATTGGTTCAATGGTAAAAATCTTGGCCTAATAACCTTGAGGTTATGGGTTTAAGTCACGGGGCAACCACTTTGTATACTATGCCAAAGGTTAGGTGTGTACCCAATCTTTCTCCTCGCAAACACACATTAATGTGTACTAATTGAGGGCTGTTTTTTTTTTTTTTTTGTGTGTGTGTAATAAAAAGTGTCCATACATATGTATATATAGGTGCAAGCACATACGGTGATGCTACATGCATCAATTAGTGTAGTAATTAGTGTACCAACAATAGTTATGACATTATTATTGACCCCATTCATTAAACACATTACAAATACCAAAAATCTCTTAAATTATGTCACATCATCAATTGGTACACTAGTTAGTGCACTAATGGGTGCATGTAACATTATTCACCATATGTTTATGTGCATGTATTCATTTGCACATGTTTTGGGAGCTGCAGACTGGGGATTTTAGAAATATTCGTGTAACTAGTCTCTGTGTTGAAAAGTGAATTATGTTGATTCACTCGTCATTGTATTGCTATCTTGTTTTAAATATTTCAGAATAAATATGCTAAATTTTCTTAACCTAATCTCTTCCCATTTTTTACTAATTGCAGGTATTTGACTTGTTTGACACAAAACATAATGGCATCCTAGGCTTTGAAGAGTTTGCTCGTGCACTCTCTGTATTTCATCCGAATGCCCCTATTGATGATAAGATTGAGTGTATGCTAAAACAACGCTGTATTTCTATGATGATGGGAATTATTATTTTATCTGCTCATCTACCTGTATTCCTAGTTTATTTTTTCATTACACCAATACTCCCATGTTGCAGTTTCGTTTCAACTGTACGATCTCAAGCAGCAAGGTTTCATTGAAAGGCAAGAGGTAATTAATTGTTTTAGCATGATCTGTTTGAGTTAAACTGCGACTTGCCATTCTGTGATGAGCTACCCTTAGTTCTATTTTACACAGGTCTTGTTCTGGATTGCTTTTATTTATTTATTTATTTTTATTTAAACTAGGAAAACTCAATTTTAATTATTGCCTCAGTAGAGGAAAACTGCTCTGTTGTTCTGTTGCTTTGTTTAGTGAATTACGTTGAAAAACATTAAATAAGGTTAATTAAACTAACAATTTTGATTCTTACTAGAACAATGGTTCCCAAATTTCATGTTACCATTATGGACCTTCAGTGGGTGTAGGCTATACATTTGGAAAATTCTTTTGAGCGACATGGTAGATGTATTATATATCACTCTCAGGTCTTAAGTTAGTGGTTCTCTGTTTTAGAACAATTCTTGCCCAAGCTAATCCAATAGGAACGCAATTATAATTCAGTGCATATGCAATACCGCAAGCTGATTTACTTTTGTTTAGTGTGATGTTACTTAACGCATCTGGTATAATGAGTTTCTGGTTTCTTCTTAGGTTTAGACTCCAATAAGAAAGAGTTAACATGTGGTAATGTCATGTTATTTGTCTTTTATATCTAATAAATTTTTGTTCGTTGTTTGAGATTTTAATTAACTTTCACAATGCAGGTGAAGCAAATGGTAGTGGCGACTCTTGCTGAATCTGGTATGAACCTTTCAGATGATGTTATAGAGAGTATCATCGACAAGGTACTCCCCCCAACCTGAGTTAATTACTTGTCATGTATGATTTGAATACCTCGAGGCATTCGTATCCAATGTGTAATTTGTCTGTGCCTTGATTTTCATGGATTGTGGGCATTTTTTACCTTTGTTATTAGTATTATTATTATTTGGGTGGCGGGTGGGGTTGGGGAGGGGGATTTTTATTTTCCTATTGGCTGTATTCTATGGAAGCAAATTTATTTTGTTACACTTCTGTTGCATTTCCCTTGTTCAACCAACATTAGCATCAAATTGTTCATTGAATCTTCCATTTTTTTTTTTTTTTTGATCAACAACAAAAGCTTTATTGATAGATAAGAAAAGGAATTGAGGATGAGGCATCGTCTTACAAAAGGACAAAGAGAAAACAAAACAAAATTGAAAACCCCCAAACAAGTTAAACACGGGCAAAATCCTACATATCACAAACCGCCAACCAATCTCTAGCTACCAAAAAAAGAGGAAATTCCTTAAATAAAGAGTTCCTCAACAAAAATTCCTTAAATAAAGAGTTCATTGAATTTTCCATGGTTTTCCAATCAGCGATTCCACATAAACAGACCTCTGACACTTGTCAAATAACTTCTATGTCTACCAATGTCAATAATACGAATGGTCAAATATGAGCTATGCAGCAAAAGAGGGTGCTAGTTTCTGTTATTTAATTTCAACTTCCAAACCTATTGCCCACAGTATTAAGAGACTGGAGATAAAGTTATAGGTACTTACAGGTCTACTGATGTTTCTTCAGCCATACAATTTTAACTTACTTAAATTATCAAAGTTTCTTGTAGATCCTATTTAACAACTTAGCGAAAAGCAGTATTTTGGCTACTTTGAATCATTATAAAGCGATAATTGTTGACACGCCAAACTTAAGTTGACGTAAATGATTTGCCAAGATAGTAACGGTATTTGATCTCTTGTATCAAGCTTCGTATTCTTTAGTTAAAATGGTGTTGGTCGGGGAGTTTTGACATAGACATGATAGTTTGTTATTTGCATCTCGGAAGAATCACATGAAATTTTTTTATTATGTTTTGGGCAATTTTTCAGACCTTTGAGGAGGCTGATACGAAACATGATGGGAAGATTGACAAGGAAGAGTGGAGAAGTCTTGTACTGCGACATCCGTCCCTTTTGAAGAATATGACCCTCCAGTACCTCAAGTAAGCTACTTTCTTTTCTCCAATTCTTATTAGTATCTTCGCACCAAATTAGTATTTATATCATAACAGAGGTCCTCGAGCACTACTCTAAAAATCTGTGTACTTCTTGAGACATTAGGATCTTTAGTAGTGTTTACATCAGGATACAGGAGATGCATGCATGCATTTCTGTATTATGCCCAATCCAAGTTATCCTTTCAGCATTGTTTAGATCTTCTGTTTGGACAAGTATATGCAATTAGCCACTACAATTTACTTTAAGTGCTATGCTGCTGAGGTTTAATTTTCTTGAACAGGGACATCACCACTACATTCCCAAGCTTCGTATTTCATTCACGGGTTGAGGATACCTGATCCAGATCTGCATTTAGGTTGTGAGCTTGTTATTGTTGGTTTTAAAAAAATGCAGTCTTCCCACATGTAATATCGAGGACAAGTTTTGGCATTTTATTTGTTTATTATCTTCACAAAGATTGCTGGTTGTGTGTGTGTTTATTATTATATTATCAATGGTGGCATTCGTTTTTACCAAAATTGATTGTTGTGTATGTTTGATTTCTGTGAATGTTATTTTCATTCAACTTGCTACTGCAGTAGTCGCTTTATTTGTGCCATAGGATGAACAATGTCGTTTTAAACATTCGGGAGATTAGGAGAGACAAAATTCGGAGAAAAAATCATTTTTCATACTCTTTTCTCATGAGATATCCACAAATAATAATAATCTAAGATCCATTTAGCAATAGAATATTTTTATAATTTTTTAATTTTTTATGAAAAAATATATGTAAAAAAATAGAAAGAATAATATAATTTACAATGCCTTTTTAATTTTTTAATTAAAATAATTACTCCCGAGGCATTAGTAAAAGACAAAACACCTAAAAAGCCGGCCAATCAAGTAGAAGATGATCTATTGGGTTTTGAAAACAAAAACTACAGCAGCAATTACCATCCAGTCATAGAACACGAGCAGAGAAAAGTAACGACAGACAAATTTAGACAAAAATAAAAAGAAAGAGAGGAGTGGGGGGGTTAGTCTGTTCAATCAACTTCCTCCATCTTGGAGCCCTCTGCATCAGCTTCAGCTTCCTCTAGAGGGGGCATGTCCACATCAACATCACCAGCTTCCTCATCAATGCTCAGCCCAAGTTTCAGCATCCTGTGGATCCTGTTGCCGAATGTGTTTGGGTCATCCAGGCTGAAGCCTGAGGTCAGCAATGCTGTCTCAAACAGCAAGAGAACCAAGTCCTTCACAGATTTGTCGTTCTTATCTGCATCTGCCCTCTTCCTAAGCTCCTCCATTATGGGGTTCTCAGGGTTGATCTCCATTGTCTTCTTGCTTGACATGTAACCTGCCATGCTCGAATCCCTCAAGGCCTGTGCTTTCATGATCCTCTCCATGTTGGCAGTCCAGCCATACTCTCCAGTCACCAAACAGCAGGGAGAATCAACCACACGATCAGACACAACCACTTTCTCAACTCTGTCACCCAATACATCTTTCATCACCTTGCAAAGGCCCTCAAACTTCTCCTTCAGAGCTTCCTTTTTCGCTTTCTCATCTTCACTCTCATCAAGTTTCAAACCTTCCTTGGTGGCAGACACCAGCTTTTTCCCCTCAAACTCCTTTAACTGTCCCACTGCATACTCATCAATGGCGTCAACCATGAAGAGGACCTCATATCCCTTCTTCTTGAGCTTCTCCAAAAAGGGAGAGTTCTCGACAGCCTTCTTGCTCTCACCAGTTATGTAATAGATGTCATTCTGTCCCTCCTTCATCCTGGTAACATAGTCCTTCAAGCTAGTCATCTCATCACCACTCTTGGTGGAGTGATATCGAAGTAATTCAGCAAGCTTAGTCTTGTTTTGGGAATCCTCATGTATGCCAAGCTTGAGGTTCTTAGAGAAAGACTCGTAGAACTTGTTATAGTCTTCCTTGTTCTCGGCAATCTCAAAGAAGAGCTCAATGCACTTCTTGACCAAATTTTTACGAATGACCTTGAGGATTTTGTTCTGCTGCAACATCTCTCTAGAAATGTTGAGAGGAAGGTCCTCGGAATCAACAATACCTTTCACAAAGGCCAAGTACTCGGGCATAAGCTCCTCACAGTTATCCATGATGAACACCCGGCGCACATAAAGCTTGATGTTGTTGGGCTTCTTCTTTGTGTCAAAGAGATCAAATGGAGCTCTCTTAGGAACAAAGAGAACAGCCTTGAACTCCAACTGTCCCTCAACTGAGAAGTGCTTTACAGCCAAGTGCTCTTCCCAATCATTGGTGAGGCTCTTGTAGAACGCAGCATATTCTTCCTTGGTGATCTCTTCAGGCTTCCTCATCCAGATGGGCTTCTGCTTATTCACCAAAGACCACTCATGGGACACCTCCTTGATCTTCTTCTTTTTCTTCTCTTCCTTCTCCTTCTCTTCGTCGACATCCTCCACCTTTCCTTCCTCGTCCTTCTTTTCTTCCTCATCCTCATCATCAGAAATTTCCTTCTCGGTAGTCTTCTCAACCCAGAGAGAGATTGGGTAACTGATGAATTCAGAATGCTTTTTGATTAAATCCTTGAGTCGTCGCTCCTCAAGGTATTCAAGCTGGTCTTCTTTAAGGTAAAGGGTTATCTTTGTACCCCTACCAAGATTCTCACCAGAGGTGTCTCTGGTAACAGTGAATGAGCCACCAGCTTGGGACTCCCAGACATACTGTTCATCATCATTGTGCTTTGTGGTCACAATGACCTTATCAGCAACCAAGTAAGCTGAGTAGAAACCAACACCGAACTGCCCAATCATGCTCACATCAGCACCAGCAGCAAGAGCTTCCATAAATTCTTTGGTTCCAGACCTCGCAATTGTACCAAGATTGTTCACCAAATCTAAAGTCATTGAATTAAACCCATTATAAGCAACCCAACAAAATTATAGATATCATCAAGTGAATTAATGCACAAACAGTTATACGTATACTTACCAGCCTTTGTCATGCCAATCCCACTGTCAATGATGGACAATGTGTTGTTGGTCTTGTCAGGAATGATGTGAATGAAGAGCTCTGGTTGCGCATCTAACTTGCTCTTGTCGGTCAAGCTCTCAAAACGAATTTTGTCCAAAGCCTAAATAATTCCCACAATTAATAAGTACAAAAAGATCATTAACTACAAAATTTAAGACAACCAATGGTGTAACAATCTCACTAAAATACCCAAAAAGCAATGCATGTATATAAAAGTATCCTCAGATTAATTTATCTCTATCTAATTAAAAAATACAGACAAGTGTATGACAAAAAAGAAATTATTATCCAAGGGAACAATTCATGATCTAAAATGAAACACATCTTAAACGAATGGTATACTTAATCATGCAACAAATCAATAATCATATATATTCAGTTTAATTTTGTCGTATGTCACTGGAAACCCATCTACTGGGAAACCGATCAACATTATAAGGAGCAAAATTTATGATCTAAAAAAACACCACAAACAAAATTATAAAAAAAGACAAGAAACAACGTCAACCTTAAGGCATGCTCTGATTGTTTCCCGAGAAACCCTAGGCTAATATCTTTTATTTCTCGGAAACTAGACACACAAATACAGAGCTGATAGTCGAAATTCCCTTCCTATTGTGGTTGGTCATTTTCCCCCAATTTCTCAACAAGACATTCATGCATAAACATCATCATAGACACCAAAAGAAACCCTAAGGATCTAAATCACAATCAGAGTATGAAAGCAAATTTGCCAACAGAACATCGATTTTCAAAACCAAAAAATAAAAAAACAGAGAGAGAGAGAGAGAGAGAGAGAGAGAGAGAGACTCACATCAGAGGCATTGCTGATGAGTTCGCGAAGAAAGATCTCCTTGTTGCTGTAGAAGGTGTTAATGATCAAACTCAACAGCTGGTTAATCTCTGCCTGAAAAGCAAACGTCTCTATCTCCGCCATTGCCGATCTCTAACACTACAAACAGACTCTTTTTCGAATTCAAAAAAACTCGAAATGCTATAGAGCGAGAGGATTGAGATGAGTTCTAGGGTTTTCTAGTGAGCGCAACGGGGATGAGCAGAAGAGATTATATAGGGAGTTCAGTAGGGTTTTCTTTCTAGATCCTTCTGTTGGAAGTCATGGCGATTATGCTATTCAGGTGGGGCCAATTTATAGTCGAGCAGTGTTTTACACGTCGGAACCTACTAGAATCCTCTGGACCAATCAAGTGTGTATGTAATAGCTTCCCCTTTAATCGGAGAAAAGCTCTCATTGGATCAAATCATTCACCACCGTTGATTTTTATTTTTTTTTAGAATGAAATTAAATTACATTCTGGTCCTTAAATTTTTTTGAAATTTTTTATTGATGAATCCTATTTTGAGATGTTTAACCCAATAAGTTTATTAAGAAAAATTATAATTTACTTAGTCCTGTGTACTTATACTTTTATTCCATGAGATCTTTTTGTCCTAATTTATATTGTTTATTGGACTATTATACCCTTATATCTATTGTTGATATGTATTACATAAAAAAATGATATACACATTTTTGTTTTATTACTACCTCTATTTTGATAATTACCATTATTCACGTTTTTCTTTTTGATTAGTTTCATTCACAATTGTGGTATTAATTCATTATGTTAAGGTTTGAAAAACTCTATTTAGTAAGGTTTAGAAACTTTAATTTACACATAGTGGTGAAATAATATTATGTTTCTCCATTGTTGTAGTGAAACTTTCTATTTCTCCATTGCCACATTGTGTTCGAAATTCTATGTTTGTCCATTGTTACTCTGTGTTCGAAACTCTATATTTCTCCATTGTTATAAGTCGAAACTCTATTTATGTCTAGTCAATTTTGTGTCCATTTAGGAAGTGAGCAACAAGCTACATTTTGTAGCATTCCAAAAAAGCAACAAGCAGCATAAAAAAGCAAGTAGGTTGATTTGGGAAGGGACAAAAATGCAAGTGGTGAATTTATGTAATTGTCCTATATGAAATTACATAATTGTTCAAATAACCACATGGGTTAAAAAGTAAATTTCCTAAGTTTGGTGGGGTATTTTGGTCATTTTAATGTGATGTGACACCATAAATAAATATTATATAAAAAACAAAAAAGTAGTTTTTTACCAATTTCCCAAATCACTTTCTAAAAAAATCAGCTTTTTACCATTTTCCAAAACACCCCTTTGTTACAAATACAAAAGTGGGTTTGGTTTGATTTGGATTGGTGGAATGGTGAAATTGCATAGATTGTTAATGATAGTGATAATGATAAGATGATGATGAATATGAGAATGTGAGTGATATTTTTTTATTTTTAGAGTGATTGAGTTTTTTTTTTTATATTTCTAATTCTATTGCTGCCATTATTTCTATTTTTTTTTATCAATCAGTGTGAATATTCATATTTCACATTGTTTAAAAATATGAGAAATAAGTATTGAAATATAGATATAGACATAATTATATATTTTGCAAGATGTGAATGTTCACATATCATTGGTTATTTGTTACTATACTTGTTATTTGAACAATCATTTTTTGTTACATGAGAAGGAGGTTTGCGAATGAAACGTTGGGCCGAGCTAGTTGGGCCGAAGTCATGAGCTTTTGCTCAGCCTGTCTTTAAGTGCGTGTTAAACCGAAGTCTTATACCGATTGGGCGAGAACAGTTGTGGATTACCGGTCCGGGGAGATATGCACTATTCAGAGTTGGGCTGGATTAGTCCTTCCGACGTGGTGAACCGAGCTTATGCTCGGTTGTAGCCAAGGAGTTCAGCTGAGCCATGGTACGAAGTTGTCAAAGAAACCGGACAAGTAGCTCGATTGTTGTGTGATGGCATGGCTCCGTACTGAGCGTATCTCGGTCAAGAGTGCTATGCGGCGCCACGAGACTAAAGGAAAGGGATTGTACTGTCCGTGCGCATCGAAGCCACTTGGCAGTTTTGTTATGTGGTGTTTAGCTGTATTTGCGTTGACACGTAGGGAAATGGGAGAGGAGAGCAGGTCCATGCGTCCAAAGAAAAATGGACGCAGAAGCGCGCAGAAGTTATATAAATAGAGCTACGCCCCCAAACTTAAGTCTGGAACATCCTAAAATCAGAACTCATCTACCACTTTGTCATCTCCCTTCTCTCTCTCCCTCTCTCTTTAAGTGTACTAACTTGATCGTTGGAGGGGTTTTCTAGTAATACACCGCCGGGTAGCTCACCCTCATTGTGTTCTCAGGTCGATCAGAGCAAAGCGTAGCTTGGGCACAAGGAGTACAGGTAACGTCGGATATTTGGATCCCGTATAATTGGCGTCGTCTATGGGAAGCTTTCTTCGACAAACAAAACCTTGTCCTCCAAGCTCCTTCGATCATCTTCCATGGCGAACAACGACAACGTACCATTGTTCGCCATCGACGGTTTCACCCCAGAGTCTATCCGGAGAAGAGATGGTCTTCCTGTTATCCCTGCCATGGCTGGTTTGGAGACCTCTCCTAGAAAACTCCCCAGAGATGGGCGAGACAAGCGCGCAAGGAGTACCGATCACTCTCGAAGCCCCGACGGACACCGGCGGCGAAGAGAATTGCACGCTCACCGCATGGAGCATAAGCTGAGAGATCAAGACGCCATCATTCGAAGGATGACGACGGAGATAGAGCCGCTAAAGCGGCAGGTCAAAGCTGTCACGACCCAAACCCGCCCTTATGGGTTTAGCATCGCAACTGGCTAGTAATCTGTGATTACCAAAGGCCTGCTTAACAGTAATGACAGTAATACATAGTAAGGGGTTGGCGGAAGCCAAATAGTAATAAAAAGATATCCAATGAGCTGTGAAAATCTGAATGCAAAAAGACTTATATGAACAAGCCACATTTATAACCAAAACATATATACATACGTCATATACACAAACATCTAGGTTAGGGACCCAGTCCCTTCACCATAACTGTACAGTCAAGTCTAAACATTTATTACAAAACAGAGACAACATGGTGAAACTGAGACACCCCAAAACAGCCTTAACTTGAACGAACTTGGAATCTCGAAGTGAGGCACAATGGTTGGCTCGACAAAATGAGAGCTTAACTCGACGCATCTAGCTCCGGTCCGGTGCCTGGACACTTACATATAAATATAAACAGTGAGCTAAAACCCAGTGAATAACATATGCGTAAAGGGGTTAAGAATGAATGTCTTTTCATTAATTAAAATAGTCATTTGCATCAGTAAGTCAGTTATTCAGTCAGTGGCTCAGATTTCATGCCATATCAGTCATTTAGAAATCATAATAGTCATACGTGGTACGTCCAATAGCAAAACAGTACAGTAGGTCTTAATAGACCGAACAGTCAGTTGATGGTCATCATGACAGTAAACAGTAGTAGTTCCAAACATTGGAACTGACAGAGATCTCTGTAACAATAGCAGTAACAGTAATAGCAAGTTGCTATGGATGCCAAGAGTATAGTTTACAAATAGGACAAACATTCATTCAGTAAACAGTGATATTTCAGAAAGCAGTGCGATCAATCGTTCAGAAATAATTGTAATTGAACGTATCGTTACAACATTGTTACTCACAGAGTACTGGGCTACAGACAGGCTAATCAGCGTCCTCGGGTGCGAACCTTACACAGTTGCAGAACAAACACACACACTAAGTTACACACTTGGGATTAATAACTTAGCCCCTTAACTTGACTCGGTGTGGTTTTATAACATTATCTTCATTAAGATGCCTTAAACTTGGCCTATGAATGCCTAGGATGGAATGAGGATGCAAAAATGTACTTTAAAACACTTTTCAAATTTTTGCTAAAACAGGGGTCTCGTTCGAGCGTGGCTTTCTACGCTCGAGCGAGCTTACCAAAACAGAGGGGTCACTCGAGCGTGGACTCCCTCGCTCGAGCGGTCTGTAAAAATGCAAAAAGTACTGGTTGTTGAAATTCTCTGCTCGATGCTCGCTCGAGCGTGAGACACAGCTCTTCGCTCGAGCGTAGGTCTCGTCGCTCGAGCATGCGTCTGCGTCACAAAAACCTGAGAGCTTGCAATCTACGCTCAAGCTAGCATTCCGTCGTTCGAGCAGGGCTCTGAACAAAAAGATGGTCGCTCGAGCGTGGAATCCTTCGTCTGAAATTTCCAGATTTGCTCCCAAAGCTCAAACCAAAAATTAAACTTATCAAAACTCAACCTCTTTGGCCACTTTTCTGGAAAACACTTGAAAACTCGTACTACAACACGTTTTGAAGATCAATTTTGTAAAATCAAGCCCAAAGGTGAGACAATTGAACACAATATTGAATGAAACTTGAAAATTAATGCAAGAACATCACATGCATGAGTTCCTATGAATTGCAATGCTCCAGAACATGATCAAATGCAAGATTGAACTCAAAACTATGGTGAATTCATGGACTACAACCAAAATATGAACATGGATGTGGAAATTCTCATGAAAACAACCTCCAAATTCTATGATATGGACATGCATGTATGAATTAATTAAAGTTCCTTGAATTCTTGCTCAATTAACCCATGAATTCACCTATTTCATGTGTAGACAAGTTCTAGATGACTCAATGACAAGATCAAGGGGTTGAGCTCTTACCTAAACTCCTTAATTAAGCTTTACTTAAGCAAAGTTCTTGAGCAATTCAACAATTCTTCAAAATTTCCTCAATTTCTTCTAATTCTCCAAGCTAATTTTCTTGTTGAACTCAATTTCTCCCAACTCACTCTCTCTCACGGTTTTGCCAAGAAGATGGATGAAGAAATGATGTAAAACTAAGCTCCAAATAATAACTCTAAAGGTGCCCCACCCAATGGCAAAGATGTAATAAATTCAAACTAATGTAATTTGACATTATTTAATCTAATCAATCATTCCAAATCAAATTTTAATTAAACCTACCATAAAATCACATAAATCCTAATTAGCATAAAATACTAATCAATTTCTGAATCGGTCGCCGATAAGGCTTTCAATTCGCAATTCGAATTAAAAAAAACACGAACAGATCATTCAGTAATCAAACAGATAGAAATGCATTTAAAGCAACACACTCATGCAAATAGATTAGGATTCTATTCTAATTAATTACTTATCATGCTCAATCACAGTATAACACTAATCAGAGGTGAGGGTTGTCACAGTCTTCCCTTCTTAGAAGAGTTTGGTCCTTCAAACTCGGATAACCTTCATTTTGGAAGAAAACTGGGTCTAGGGGGAACAATTTAGGATATCTTTTCATCATATCGTCTTCCCTTTCCCAAGTGGCATAAATGCCACCATGGTTTTGCCAATCCACTTTCACTAACGAAATTTCTTTATTTCTCAACTTCTTGATTCGTCGATTTTCAATCTGAATAAGCCGTTCTTCATAAGTGTAGTCATCACTTAGCACTACATGGGTAGGCTCAATAACATGGAAGGGATCAAGAAGATAATCCCTCAACATTGAAATATGGAAGACATTATGCATATGCTCCATTTCAGGAGGAAGCGCTACTTGATACGTCACCGGATTAATCTTTTCAATGATTTCATACGGCCCAACATATCTCGGTGCTAGCTTTCCCTTAGCCCCAAAACGAGTCTGTCCTTTCATTGGTGTCACTTTAACAAAAACATAATCACCTACTTCATAATTCCTGTCTCGCCTTCGGACATCCGCATAACTTTTATGTCGGTTTTGTGCGGTTTTCAATCTTTGTTGAATCAGTTTCACCTTTTCTGTGGTCTCATGTGCAATCTCGGGCCCAAGCAAAGGCCCGTCTCCAACTTCTGCCCAGCAAATAGGAGATCGGCATTTTCTGCCATATAAAGCCTCGAAAGGTGCCATACCAATGCTCGAGTGAAAACTGTTATTGTAGGCGAATTCAGGTAAAGGTAAATGATTTTCCCAATTTCCTTAGAAATCAAGAACACACATACGCAGTAAGTCTTCCAGAGTTTGGATGGTTCTTTCTGATTGGCCATTTGTCTGAGGATGGTATGCACTACTCAGTCTCAATTCGGTACCCAATGCCGTTTACAGACTTTGCCAAAATTTTGATGTAAACTTCGAGTCCCTATCAGAAACAATAGACACAGGCACTCCGTGCAATCTAACAATCTCATCAATATAAATTGCAGCCAATTTGTCCGCATTATAAATTGTTTTGATAGGTAAGAAGTGAGCAGATTTAGTCAATCGATCAACAATAACCCAAATTGAGTCCATACCTTTACTGGAGCGAGGTAATCCGACAATGAAGTCCATAGTAATATGTTCCCATTTCTACTCCGGTATCAGTAAGGGCTGAAGTAAGCCTGCGGGTCATTGATGTTCAGTTTTAACTTGTTGACAATGTAGATATTTCGACACAAAGTCAACAATCTCTTTCTTCATTCCCGGCCACCAGAAATTAAGTTTCAAGTCTTGGTACATTTTTGTATTTCCTGGATAGATGGAAAGTTTTGAATTGTGGCCTTCTTGCAAAATTCGCCTTTTCAGTTCAGACTCGTTTCGTACACACAACCTTCCCTGAAATTTCAACACATTGTTTTCAAATTTAAAGTCTGGCTTTAGTTTGGATTCCCGTTCATCAATGATCTTCTTCAAAAGGTCATCTTGGTGTTGTTTCTCTTTAATCTCCTCAATAAGTGCCGGTTGGGCAGAAATAGCAGCTAATGTCCCACATTGTTCTCGCAAAACAATATCAATTTCAAATTTCTCAAGATCCTTCTGTCCGGTGAGTAAACAGGCCAAATTCCCAATTGATTTCCGACTAAGTGCATCAGCAACGGTGTTAGCTTCCCCCGGATGGTACAAAATTGGCAAGTCATAGTCTTTTATCAGTTCTAACCATCTCTGCTACCTCATGTTCAACTCTTTCTGTGTAAAGAAATATTTCAAGCTCTTGTGATCTGTGTACATTTCACATGTTGCCCCATATAAGTAGTGGCGCCAAATTTTCAATGCAAATACTACTACGGCAAGTTCTAAATCATGAGTTGGGTAATTCTTTTCATGTGGTCTCAATTGTCGGGAAGCATACGCAATAACTTTACCATTCTACATTAATACACATCCCAAATCCTTATAAGAAGCATCACTAAAAATAGTAAATCCATCCATACCTGAGGGTAGGGTAAGAATCGGTGCAGTCATAAGTCGAGTCTTTAACTCTTGGAAAGCTAATTCTCTCTGATCGGTCCAGTCAAATGATATCCCCTTTTGAGTCAACTGGGTCAATGGTAGAGCGATTTTGGAGAAATCTTTCACAAACCTTCTGTAGTACTTGGCTAAGCCCAAGAAACTTTGAATTTCGGTAACATTAGTCGGTCAAAGCCAATTCACCACTGCTTCAATCTTCTGTGGGTCAACTGAAATGCCATCCTTACTAATCACATGTCCCCAAAACATAACATTATCAAGCCAAAATTCACACTTTGTTAGTTTTGCATACAGTTTCTGTTCTCTTAAGGTCTGTAAAGCAATTCTCAAATGTCGTTCATGTTCTTCCTTACTCTTGGAATAAATCAAAATGTCATCTATAAAAACAACCACAAATTCATCGAGGAATGGTTTGAAAACTGTGTTCATAAGGTCCATAAATGCAGCAGGCGCATTAGTAACTTCGAAAGGCATAACAAGAAATTCATAATGTCCGTACCTCGTTCGGAAGGCAGTCTTTCCAATGTCCTCTGTTTTGACTTTCAGCTGGTGATATCCGGATCTAAGGTCAATTTTGAAAAAAACCTGAGCACCTTGCAACTGGTCAAATAAGTCATCAATACGAGACAATGGATATTTGTTTTTCACTGTTACCTTGTTCAGTTCACGGTAGTCAATGCAGAGTTTTAGCAAGCCGTCTTTCTTTTTTCACAAATAAAACTGGCGCGCCCCACGGTGAAGTACTGGGCTTGATAAACTTCTTATCCAACAACTCTTGCAGCTGAATTTTCAGTTCTTTCAATTCGGTAGGTGCCATTCTGTACGGAGCTTTAGAAACTGGCTGTGCACCCGGTAACACTTCAATAGTGAACTCTATCTCCCTATCAATCAAATCCCCTGGCAGATCATCTGGAAAAATATTTGGGAATTCTCTGACTATAGGAATACTATCCACATTAGCTTTAGTATCAGCAGGTACAGTCAATATGCAACATAAATACCCTCTACACCCATTTTTAATCAATTTAAAAGCTTTCATGGACGAAATCAGATATGGGAGAGGTACTACACCAACTCCGTTAAATACAAATTCAGGCAATCCAGGTGGATGAAAAACAACTTGTTTCGTTACACAGTCTATGGCAGCATGATATTTTGTTAACCAGTCCATTCCCAAAATTACATCGAAATGATCGATATTCAAAGGCAGTAAATCAATATACAAAAGTACATCCCCAACAACAATCTCACATGCAGGATACACATAAGCACAAGTCATGGATCCCCCAGCAGGTGAAGATACAGCTAACAAATAGTTCATGGGTTCCAGTGGTCTATTTAATTTTCGTGAAAAAACATGCGAGACAAATGAATACGTAGACCCCGAATCAATCAGAATATAAGCATTTTGGGCACAGATTGAGAGTATACTTGACACAACTGTCTCGGTGTTCTGCACGTCTCCCGGTACAAGTGCAAACACCCGGCTTTGCCTTAAAGGCTCATTTCCAGTGGCTTTGGGGTTGGGTTTTGGTGTAACAGTTGATGCTGCGGCACTAGCTGCAGCCTTACTATTGCCTTAAGATGTAGAAGGGCAATCTTTAACCATGTGGCCCCCCTTGCCACACCTGTAACATGCACCAGAAATCTTGTAGCAAACTCCCTTATGCCTTTTGCCGCATTCGGAGCAGGGTGGTATGGAACCACTTCCCTGACTAGAATTGTTCGTTGACCCTGTATTTTGCTTTTTATTCAATGACTTATTTCGGCCCTTTTTAAAATTAAAGCCTCGCCTCTTACCCCGCCATTCGGTTACCGGTGTCTTAGTCTATTGTAATGCAGTGATATTTGCCTCAGCCATAATTACTCGGTCAAGGACATCCACATATTTAAGTAACTTCAGAACATTGATTCGATCAAGTATTTCTACATTAAGCCCGCCTTCAAACTTTCTGGCCTTTTTGTAATCAGTATCAACCATGTGTGGCGCATATCGGGCGAGTTCAGTGAACTTAGATTCATATTCTGCTACGGACATGGTACCTTGTTTCAACTGTTCAAATTCAGTCACCTTGCGGTCTCGGACACACTGGGGAAGGTATTTTTCAAAGAAAGATTCCTTAAACTGAGCCCAAGTCATAGCATTGTTGGTGTCACGGACGAGTATCCACCACCGTTTAGCCTCTTCTTGTAAAGTGAAGGTAGCCAGTAATACCTTGTGTGCTTCAGAACACGGAAACACTTCAAACAATTTTTCGGTTTCTAAAACCCATGCTTCGGCCTTTAGCGGTTCAAGGCCTCCTTGGAAAGATGGTAGCTTCATCTTGTTGAACTTCTGTGTTAAAGCAATAACATCATCAAGAACATTCAGTTCTGGTTGTACTAGAGGAGGTGGGGGCTGTTGGTTCTGTTGTTGTCTTAGGGCCTTAGTCAACAGTTCAACCGTTCTTTCTAACCTTGCCATTCTTGCCTCAGATGATTTAGATTCATCGCCATTTCTTGCATTCTCCATTTCACTATATGCAGTACAATAATAATAAACATAGGAAGTTGCATACTTAAACACATTGGCACATTAGCACATATATTCATATCATGGCAACACACACCTTCTCATGCTCATACAATGTCCTAATTACTTTTCTAGGACATCCTATAGCTCATTTGGACACGTGTGTGCGGTATAACTCGTGCTCTGATACCACTCTGTCACGACCCGAACCCGCCCCTATGGGTTTAGCATTGCAACCGGCCAGTAATCCGTGATTACCAAAGGCCTGCTTAACAGTAATGACAGTAATACAGAGTAAGGGGCTGGCGGAAGCCAAACAGTAATAAAAAGATGTCCAATGAGCTGTGAAAATTTGAATGCAAAAAGACTTATATGAACAAGCCACATTCATAACCAAAACATATATACATACGTCATATACACAAACATCTAGGTTAGGGACCCAATCCCTTCACCATAACTGTACAGTCAAGTCTAAAACATTTATTACAAAACAGAGACAATAGGGTGAAACTGAGACACCCCAAAATAGTCTTAACTTGAACGAACTTGGAACCTCGAAGTGAGACACAATGGTTGGCTCGAAAAAATGAGAGCTTAACTCGACGCATCTAGCTCCGGTCCGGTGCCTGGACACTTACATATAAATATAAACAGTGAGCTAAAGCCCAGTGAATAACATATGCGTAAAGGGGTTAAGAATGAATGTCTTTTCATTAATTAAAACAGTCATTTGCATCAGTAAGTCAGTTATTCAGTCAGTGGCTCATATTTCATGCCATATCAGTCATTTAGAAATCATAACAGTCATACGTGGTACGTCCAATAGCAAAACAGTATAGTAGGTCTTAATAGACCGAACAGTCAGTTGATGGTCATCATGACAGTAAACAGTAGTAGTTCCAAACATTGGAATTGACAGAGATCTCTGTAACAATAGCAGTAACAGTAATAGCAAGTTGCTATGGATGCCAAGAGTATAGTTTACAAATAGGACAAACATTCATTCAGTAAACAGTGATATTTCAGAAAGCAGTGCAATCAATCGTTCAGAAATAATTGTAATTGAACGTATCGTTACAACATTGTTACTCACAGAGTACTGGGCTACAGACAGGCTAGTCAGCGTCCTCGGGTGCGAACCTTACACAGTTGCAGAACGAACACACACACTAAGTTACACACTTGGGATTAATAACTTAGCCCCTTAACTTGACTCGGTGTGGTTTTATAACATTATCTTCATTAAGATGCCTTAAACTTGGCCTATGAATGCCTAGGATGGAATGAGGATGCAAAAATGTACTTTAAAACACTTTTCAAATTTTTGCTAAAACAGGGGTCTCGTTCGAGCGTGGCTTTCTACGCTCGAGCGAGCTTACCAAAACAGAGGGGTCACTCGAGCGTGGACTCCCTCGCTCGAGCGGTCTGTAAAAATGCAAAAAGTACTGGTTGTTGAAATTCTCTGCTCGATGCTCGCTCGAGCGTGAGACACAGCTCTTCGCTCGAGCATCGGTCTCATCGCTCGAGCGTGCGTCTGTGTGCACAAAAACCTGAGAGCTTGCAATCTACACTCGAGCCAGCATTCCGTCACTTGAGCGGGGCTCTAAACAAAAAGATGGTCGCTCGAGCGTGGAATCCTTCGCTCGAGCGTGGAAGCCAAAATTTGGAATTTCCAGATTTGCTCCCAAAGCTCAAACTAAGAATTAAGCTTATCAAAACTCAACCTCTTAGGCCACTTTCTGGAAAACACTTGAAAACTCGTACTACAACACATTTTGAAGATCAATTTTGTAAAATCAAGCCCAAAAGTGAGACAATTGAACACAATATTGAATGAAACTTGAAGAATAATGCAAGAACATCACATGCATGAGTTCCTATGAATTCCAATGCTCCAAAACATGATCAAATGCAAGATTGAACTCAAAACTATGGTGAATTCATGGACTACAACCAAAATATGAACATGGATATGGAAATTCTCATGAAAACAACCTCAAAATTCTATGATATGGACATGCATGTATGAATTAATTAAAGTTCCTTGAATTCTAGCTCAATTAACCCATGAATTCACCTATTTCATGTGTAGACAAGTTCTAGATGACTCAATGACAAGATCAAGGGGTTGAGCTCTTACCTAAACTCCTTAATTAAGCTTTATTTAAGCAAAGTTCTTGAGCAATTTAATAATTCTTCAAAATTTCCTTAATTTCTTCTAATTCTCCAAGCCAATTTTCTTGTTGAACTCAATTTCTCCCAGCTCACTCTCTCTCACGGTGTAAACACCCCATTTTTGACTGTCCTCAAGACTTGGACGTCATCATTTGAACACTCGATGATCATCCATGTTCATGTTCGTTTTGAGTTCCCGAAGGTCTCGGCTGCGTGCCTTGCCCTAGGATCTCTCAACTTGTCTGTTTTGTGCTTGGTTGTGGACCAAGGACTTGTGGTTTTGCTTTTGAGGGAAGAGGGTGGCTTGTTGGCCATCCCCACACCCCATCGGCTATGGCATGATGCCATCGGCCTTGCTTCCTTGCCATCGGCCATAAATGTTGGCCGGTCGGCACTTTTGTTGGTCGGTCGGCACTTATTTTGGTCGATCGGCCATATTTTCTGGCCGAGGCCTTTTCTTTGCCTTTTTTAGGCATTGTGCATGCCAGCTGTGCCAGCTGGTGAGCACAGGCTCTCCCCTCCATACACGTGTATGGAGGGATTTGAACCAAAGCTTAGCTTCTCTAAGAAGCTTTGAATTTGATTTCCTATAAGAGGGAAACCTCCCCTCCCTTTCCAGAGGGTCAGCAAAATAGATATAGAGTTCATATATCCCTCTCTCTCTATATCTCTCTCTCTATATTTGTGTGTGTGTTGGTGCCTTAAAGGTGTATTTTGTTCATACTTTTGCACTAGAGCACCTAGTAGAGCACCTTCCTTTGGTTGCTGAGGCACTAGGAAGTTGGTTTCAAAGTTCTTGGGCTGGTTTTGATCCAAATGAGTGGTTGGAGTTGTGTTCTTGATGGTGTTCTTCAAGGGTGAGCAACTAACCTTTTGTTTCCTTATTTTGGCTTAAGCTTTTAGACCTATTTGCATATTGTTTTAAGCTTAACTATAAACTGAAAAAAGTTCTATTTTTGTGTGCTTAAGATGATTGTTTAAGGTCACTTTTTGGTTGGGGGTTGTCTACCCCCTCTTAGGCTTTGTTTGGCCTTGTTTTGAGTCACCTCTTTTGGCCTTTGTTCTTACCTTTGCATGACCTTTCTACCACTGAAATCCAAAGGATTTTCAGTGGTGGAAAGGTAGTTTTAGAGTCTTGTATAGGAGAGGGACACCCCTCTCTCCTTGTGTCTCATTTGCTTATATTATTGGCTCATAATGGTCACATGATTGCTTAGCATGTTTTGACTTCATTTTAGTATGTATTAGGCCTTATTTTTCCATGTTACACCTCTGTCCAAAGTTGGTTTAATAGCATCTTGCATGCACCATGCACTTGCCTTGCAATCCTCTCATTTGCCTTAACATGTATCATACATTTAGACCATCATGCTTGCATATTTTGGCTCAACTCCAAGGAATTTTTAGTCATGTTTTACCATGTTTAAGCTCTGTTTCATGTTGTTTTGATCATACATACATTGCTTTGTATAGCTACCATACATCCTAGCTTGTTAGCTTTGAGGATCCAAGCCATTAGCATGCACTACTTGGACCTTTTTCATGATTTGGCATCATCTCATATGTTATTTTAGTCCATGTTTCATGCTCATTTACTTGCATTTGCCATCCTTTCAAAGCTTTGAAGAGTTGGTGTCTTATGCCTTAAGAGTGCATCATTGTGCATGCCACCATGCTTAGGCATTTGGGATGCCATCTAAGTGAGTTTTGGGGCTTATTTTGACATACCATAACTCTGATTTTTATCGGTTAAGTCATGCCATGCTTGGTTGTAATAGGTGTAATGTAACACCCTTTTGTAGCCTTACATGTTTCATATTTTGTGCTCACCTTTCTAACATGTTTTGGCCTCATTTCATGCATGTTCTAGCCTTGTCTTGGTCTGCCTTAGGACTGTTTTAAGTCACTTTGCCCTTTGGGGCTCACTTGTTATGGTCATAGTGTAAACCACTTTGCTAGCCTTAAGCCTTGAGCTTTCTTACATGTTATGCTTGACTTGTATGTATGATTTGGCATCATCCTTGACATCATTTCAGAGCATGTAGTGTTGTCACGCTTGCATGCTTTTCACTCTTTGAGTGCTTTCGAGTTGTCCTCTTTGTGCCTAAGTGATGGACCAATATGTTTACATGTTTGTTTTGCATGTTAGTGCCTTAGTTTTAGTGTTTTGGCCACTGATTTTGGGCATGGCTGAGGTCTGTCCCTTTTTCGGTTTAAGTCCATTGAGTGTGTGGTTTGTGTATTGTTGTATGCTTATCGCATTGCATGTTGTTGCATACTTATTGTTGGTATCATTATTGCACGCCTATCACATTGTATGTTTGCATATCTAGGTTGCATAGTCGTATTGCATACTTATTATATATCATGTTGTTTACATGTTAGGTTGCATTGCATTGCATTTATCATGCTCATGTTACATTGCCTCGCATTTTCATGTTGCATTGTGCTTGGTTGCATACATTGCATTGCATTTCTATGTTGCATTGCATTTCTATGTTGCATTGCATTTGGCATACTTGCATTGCATTATGTTTGGTTTGGGTGTCGAACCAAACACGAAGACCGAAGGACGTTCGTACTTGAAGTAACGAAACGTGCTTCAATCCTCGGTCGCCGACACTCTTGATCCAACATGATAGAGTTCTAGGCGTTCATGTGTTTTGTGCATTCATTCTACATTCATTTGCACACTTGGCTCCTTTGGCCATCATGCATTGAAATACGTAATTGATGGTCCGAGGGTCGAGAACCATACTCCTTTGAGTTCATGACATAATAGGGAGGGTGTTTGTGCACACATTGCCTTGAAAATGCATTGTCATGCTCTGTTTGTCCTCTGCTGCAGCAAAACAGCATTCTGCAGAAAGATATGGCCGGCCGGCCATATTCAGTGCCGATCGACTAAACATTGTTGGCCGAGATCCTCACAAATGGTCGGTGACCAAGTCCACATGGCCGATGTTCCTATATCTTGGCTGGTGACATCTCACAGTGTTCAGGGAGTGGTTCGAAAGCATTCTTGGGACTTGTGCAGTTTTCAGAGGTGCAGAACAGTGCAAACAGAGACAACATGTGGCATGGCAACGGGTTTTCGAGCGAGGCAATCGAACATGCATCATTCAATCATTTCGAGGCGGAGCTGCGGCAGCCTCTTTAGTTTCATAGCTTAGTTAATTTGTTTAAATTAGTTAAGGGTTTTGTAATATTCAATTAGCTAGGGTAGTTGATTATTTATTCGATTTGTATTATTTATTCGGACCCTCCGTCGAGAGGGCCAATTTTGTAATAAGTGTGCGTGAGTGTGTGAATGTCTTCCAACCCTACGTTTTTCTCCCTTTTACTTACCTGCTTTCAATGGTTAGTTTTAGGTCATGTTTCAATTAGCATCCTTATACTCGCATGTTTGCATCATTCATTTGTATTGCATGCACCGGGCTCGGCGCATCATACTAACCGCATAGCATTTCAATTCCAACTTGAATACGTGTATCGAGTTGTCCCATTTCACATACCATTCTTAGATAGCCGAGCCTATTCTAGTTGCATTTTGCATGTGTTGCATTAAGCATCTCAACATAGCTAGCATCATGCATTGACTACTAACTAGCTATTGTTTTGGCTCGGAGTACTAGGTAAGCTTTTATGCTTTAACATCTTGCATAAATGTGAGTGTTTACTTGACCGCATGCTTGCCATGAGGCTAACTGCTTATATGATTGTCACGACCCAAACCCGCCCCTATAGATTTAGCATCGTAACCGGCCAGTAATCCTTAGATTACCGAAGGCCTCTGAACAGATAAGCATGTAATAAGGGGCTAGCGGAAGCAAATACATAAATATAATTGTCCAATGAGCTGTGTTGACTTACATGAAACAGAATAATTTAAAACTTTATTTATATAACCATAAGTCAACCATACATTATATTATACCACACACCTCTAAGTATTTTCCGTACAGACAACATGATTAAAATAAAGTCCCATGCATAAACAGAATTAATCAACCCTTGAACCCAAGACACTTCGGGAACCCCCACGTGAGGCACAAAGGCTGGCTGACAACAGAAACACAGACCCCCGCAAAACCTTCGGGCTTGCACTCCAGAATGCTCACCTATAATATATATATATATATACAAATAGTGAGCTAAAGCCCAGTGAATAACATTAAGGTAAAGGGGTTAGTGAATGAAATCCGAACATCTTATACGTACAAAACAGATCATAGCATAATCATAGTCATCTCATATCAGAACATAATAATGGCATATCCCATAGAACATATCGAACATATCACATAACGTCTTCCGACTAGAGTAACCGGTCCCGGACACCGATTAAACACATATCACCACAATGAAGTGGCTAACGAGATCTCGTAAATGTCATGGACCCGCATTTTCATGCCGTCCCCCATGACTTGGGACTATCTATGGATGCCATAATAGATTTCAAACTTGGAATGTTCGTTCACAGAAACATATATCATTTCAGAAATCATAGCATATCTTATCTCATTTGGAACATAGTTTCATATAAACGTATCTTTACGATAACGTTACTCACAGTGGTTCCGTAGATGGTCAATCACTTCTCGGACGTTGACCTACAATCACAAAATACATAGCACCAACGAATCTTATCATTACTTATTCATGTGGCCAATAGACTTAGTTTACATCACGTTGGTTCATGTTCATTCCTATTAGAATGCTCAAGTCACATACACACTTGCCATTCCTTATCTTGTTACATTCTTTTCTTAGTGTGTGCTTCTAGCCCATAACCTCATTACTATGACTTAATTAAGGCTTAGGAATGCCTGAGATGCAATGAGGATGTCAAAACATGCCTTGGAACACTTAGGCAAAATTTCAGAATTTTAGGTCCTCGCTCGAGCGAAGCTTTCCTTGCTCGAGTGAGCATGCAAAAATGTGACTGGTCGCTCGAGCGCACATTCCTTCGCTCGAGCGATCTGTAAATGATGCAAACTTCTGGGAGCTTGAAATTTACGCTCGAGCGGACTTTTGGTCGCTCGAGCGAAGAGCACGATCTCAGAGTGGTCGCTCGAGCGAGAACACCTTCGCTCGAGCGAGGCTGCAAAAATCTGGAATTTCCAGATTGCATCTCCAACTTCAAAACTCGAATTAAAACCTCCAAAACACCTCTCTTGGGCCCCAAAACTCGATATAACCCAGAAAACTTGTAGAATATGAAAGTTTTAAAGATCAATTTATAAAATTATGGCCCAAGGTTTGTCAAAAACTCACAATCTCAACTTAAAACATGGTGAATGCTCAAGAACACCACATGCATGGACTTTTCTTGTTTCAAACTTTTAAAAATATGATCAAACACCATGAAACAACTTGAAACTTGATGATTTGATGGACAAACAAGATGAACTCATGGATTAAACCCATAATGTGGACATGCATGCAAGAATTTTCTAAGAAAACAACTTGGAACCCAAAATCAATTCATGAACGTGACATGCAAGAACTTCCACCATTTAAAACCTTCCAAATCATGATCAAACTTGGTAGTTTGATGGAAAATAAGATGATATCATGGTCCTCAACCCATATGTAGACATGCATGGGAGTTTCTATGAAAATTAACTTCAAAATGCAAGAGTTTATGCATGCATGCATGCATGATTTAGCTCACTATTCAACTTCTCCAACTTAAATCTTGACTTTAAACCTCAAATCTCTATAAACCAAGCATGATAACACTGAAATTCATAAATAAATGGATGAATATTCTACCTTAGATCTTGACTCTAGAGTATGGAAGCTCAATTTGCCAAATTCTCTTCAATCTACCAAGTCTCTAAGCAAAACCAAGATGAAACAAGTTTTTCTCTTCTCCCTCTCTCTCTATATTTCGGTTGAGCTCAAGGAAAATGGCTGAGAAATGTGGTGTAAGATGATATAAATCAAGCCTCCAGTATTTGATGTAGTGGCCCACTACAATGGCAAATTGGTAATTAAGCTAACCATTGAAATTCACATTATTTAATCTAATTTTATCATACCAAATCACACTTTAATTAAATACGCCATAAGGTTCTAAAAATTCCAAATAACACAATGGTATAATCAATTCCGGGTTTGGATGCCGATAAGGCTTTCCATTTTCATTTTAAAGCGGGATTCTAAGCAGATATTTTTATAAGTGACAGATAGATAGCCAATTATCATGCAGATTACATATTAATCCCATAATTCATTTTAATCCATTCAGTAGCATCCTTGAATACCGATTAATAGCTAATCACGGGTCGGGGTTATTACAATGATATAACTGCCTGAATACCTGTGGGTGAAGGTTAGATTACTTGAATTAGAACAATTCATTGAAATGCGAGTTTTAAGCCCACTTGATTGTGGCAAATCATGTTTTCTAAGCCCACTCGAAGGTGGCAAATCCACGTCTTAGCCTAGTTGCGAGTAGCGCCTTCTAACCATTTCCAAACAAACAAACATGAGATAATTTGTTCCAACTTAGGCGATCTAGTCTATACTTGTGTGTTGTGCGCATCACATAGTAATTCTAGGCTAATAACCAGAATAAGAACGCATGTATTTTCAAAAACAAGATATCATGTTAGTAAAGGCTGATCTTCGATCGGGCGAGTGGGGGTACCCATTGCATGACCATCCCCTCTCGTACCCAAGTTCCCAAGCCGAAGCAACTTTGGTGATGATGGACACGTGGCCTCAGGCACGAGTCAGGGTTTCCTAAATTTTCCAAAATAAAATATTTAGGTGGCGACTTTGTATCTGGCAAAGCAGTCCATGTTTGGCACTTCTATACAAAAATCAGTTTTCCAAAACGATTTGTCAGATTTGGACTCTTTGGTGATTTATCAATCTCACATTGTACATTGTGAGATCAGATTAAGAACCGTGACATTTGAGTCCGAACTGTAGCACAGCATAGAGCCCTCGGGGCGCGTCTACACACGGTTTTGCCAAGAAGATGGATGAAGAAATGATGTAAAACTAAGCTCCAAACAATAACTCTAAAGGTGCCCCACCCAATGGCAAAGATGTAATAAATTCAAACTAATGTAATTTGACATTATTTAATTTAATTAATCATTCCAAATCAAATTTTAATTAAACCTATCATAAAATCACATAAATCCTAATTAGCATAAAATACTAATCAATTTCTGAATCGGTCGCCGATAAGGCTTTCAATTCGCAATTCGAATTAAAAAAAACACGAACAGATCATTCAGTAATCAAACATATAGAAATGCATTTAAAGCAACACACTCATGCAAACAGATTAGGATTCCATTCTAATTAATTACTTATCATGCTCAATCACAGTTTAACACTAATCAGAGGTGACGGTTGTCACAAAAGGGAAGGGTGTTGCTGGAGTGGGTGATCACAGTGAGCGCACCCAACTCCGTCGCTCAGGCAGCCAGAACCAGCGGCGGACACCCTCACTCTCCATCACCAGAAGCTATGGGGTTAGTGACTTTGATCCACCAGCAGAGAAGTCTTGTGCGCAGGAGAGCAGTTACCCTCCCTCACGTCCGTCGACAACAGCGAGGTATTCCTACTCCGCTTGTTCGAAGGACCTGAGGGACGTCCTAGAAGAACGAGCGCGCTGATAGGAGACGCAAAGGGTGCCGGCGCTACAGCGATTATTCCGTGGAGGTCGCGCTAGTGAGCAAGTTGTAATGCCGCCACCACGACTAGTTGCACTTGCCTTTTTGGACAGAGACTTGGTAAGATTGAGCACCACCCCATTTTCTCTTTAGATAGAGACCACACTACTCCCTGTGGGCTTCCACCAACCCAAGTTTAAGCTCTATGACGGAAAAATTGATCCGTACATGCACGTAAGCCACTTCCGGCAGGTTATGGCTAGATACAGGCATAACGACGCTCTCATGTGCCTTATTTTCCCGTCAAATTTGGGCCAGTTGGGCCTAAAGTGGTTCGAGAGGCTACCAGAGGAAAGTATCAAAAGGTGGCAGTAGTTGGCGGAAGAATTCGTGACCCGATTCAAAACTAACACCAAAATGCCAAAGGAGGTTGACCACCTTCTGAGCTTCAAGATAGAACCGGGCAACTCTTTGAAAGCATACAATACCAAATATTGGGAAACCTTCAACGAAATCCTTGACTGTCCGACCAACCTGGCAATCACCCAATACAAGCGCAATCTCCCGGTCGGACATAGACTGAGGGACTCGCTCACCATGAACTAACCAACGACCATGGAGCTATTGATGCAGCGCATCAACGAGTACATCCGCATAGAGGATGATGCAACCGTGGCCACCGTGAAGGCAAATCCGGTGGCAACAGACAAAAAGGTGGCTAGAAAAGTTCACGCGGTTGGACAGGAGGTAAACCGTCCGAGTGACCACGCAAAAGAATCAGACCGTGGTGTCGATCGCAGCAACTGGGGTAAATGTCGCCGCAACGACTGAGCTGATTACCCTCGCGACACCGTGGCAGATGCGAATAGAAAGTTGAACACCTGAACAGGCATCATCACGGTTTTCAAGATCCCAATTTACCGCATCCTTAGCGAAATCCACGATGAGGTGTACGTCCAGTTTTCGGCTAAGTTGGGCGACTCACAAAAAGGCTTCAATCCGCAGTATCATTGCACCTTTCATGGCGAGCTAGGACACTGTACTGAGGATTGTCTGCCTCTGAAACAACATTTGGAGGAGTTAGTGGCCGCCAGTCACTTGGACCGTTACGTTGACGGAGGCGTCAAGGCCGCACCCCATACCCTAGCAGAGCCAAATGGTTTGGCCGCGCTAGAAGCACCCCCTCAAGGCGTGGTCAATGTGATCTATGGGATCCTCGAGCTAGCACGGGTATACGAGCTCCAGGGGATGATCAAAAAAACAGAGTATATGAAGGTGGTACTGTCCGTCCAGCCTGTGGTCAAAAATAACAAGATCGAGGTAAAAGATGTGCTCAGCTTTTCAAGCCGAGATCTTGAACGGCTTCAAACGCCGCATAATGACACCCTGGTGGTTACCCTATGCGTCAAGGACTTCGATGTTAGGCGTATTTTGATCGACCAGGGTAGCTCGGTCTAAATAATGTACTACGACGCCTTCAAGCAACTCAAACTAAGTGATAAAGACTTGGCCCTAACAACCTCACCATTGGTCGGCTTTAACTCACAACCGAAATGGCCCATGGGAAAGATCACCTTGCCAGTCAAAGCAGGGTCCGTGGTCAAGCAGGTGGAGTTCTGGGTGCTAAAGGTACCTTCCACGTACAAGTTGAACCTAGGCAGAGGATGGCTTCACGCCATGCAAGCGGTGGCATCGACCTTCCACCAAGTCTGCGGTTCCCCTCTACTACGGAGAGGATTGAAGAAATTTGGGGTGACCAAGTCATGGCCAAGCAGTGTTTCGTGGCCGTGAATGGGAGCCGAGCAACCAAAGGTTTCGTGCAAATGAGTAAAGGCCTAGAAGATCAAAATGTCCTGGATGATGTGGGTACCATGGCTGAAGAAAAGGCTATTAAAGACTTGATGGAGGTATGGATCAATGAGGATCATCTTGAGAAGTTCTTTCTATTGGGATCCAGCCTGATCGCCCAAGAACGACTGGAGATCGTGGAGTTCTTGGTAGCGAATATTGAAATGTTTGCGTGGATGCCTTACGACATGTCTGGCGTCGATCCAAACTTTATTTGCCACCAACTTAACGTCTTTCTGGATGCTCGGCCCGTTATCCAAAGAACGCAGAGATCAACGCTTCATCATGCCGAGGTAGTGGCAGAAGAGGTCAAAAACTTGCTTAAAACAAGGGCAATCCAGGAAATACACTACCCGCGGTGGGTTTCCAACACGGTTGTGGTACCAAAGAAGAATAGGAAATGGCGAGTCTGCGTCGATTACAAGATGGTCAACCGAGCTTGTCCCAAAGACAATTTTCCTTTACCCAGAATTGACCTACTGGTGGACCTTACAGCCGGACACAATCGACTCAGTTTTTTGGACGCATACCGTGGTTATCACCAGATCGCCATGCATGAGCCTGACTCAGAGATTACCTCTTTCACAGTGCCGAGGGGACTGTTCTCCTACAGAGTCATGCCTTTTGGCTTAAAAAATGTCGGGGCAACCTTTCACAGAATAGTGACCAAGATGTTCGCCCCACTGCTCGACCGCACGATGGAGGCTTACATCGATGACATGGTGGTCAAAAGCAAATGTAAGGCCGACCACTTGGCCGACCTGGCAGAGATGTTTGCCATTTCTTAAACAATACAAGCTGCGTCTGAATGCGTCCAAGTGTGCCTTCGGTGTGGGATTAGGGAAATTTCTGGTCTTTCTGGTCACCAACCGAGGCATCGAGGCGGACCCCTCCCAAATCAAATCCATACAGGAATTAAAGCAACCCAACTCGGCAAAGGACGTGCAACATCTTTCCAGTATGGTAGCCGTGCTTCACCGATTTATAAGTTGGTCATCATATCATTGTCTCCCTTTCTTCCAAGCCTTGAAGTCCAAGTTTTCATGGGACGAAGAATGTGATAGAGCCTTGGCCAAGCTAAAGACATATCTATCTTCCACTCCACTCTTGGTCACGCCGAAGCACGGCGAAGAACTCTACATTTATCTGGCTATTTCTCAACATGCTGTTAGCGCGATGCTCGTCCGGGCAAAAAGCACCCAACATCTACCGATCTTCTACGTAAGCAAAACCTTGCTCCTGGCGGAGTCGAGATACTTGCCTCTGGAAAAACTTGTTTTGGCACTAATGATGGCCTCTAGGAAATTGGCACACTACTTCCATGCTCACACGATCATGGTGCTGACCGAATTCCTTTTGAAAGCCTTATTTGAGTGGGCGGACTTCTTCGGCTGAATTCTGAAATGGGCAGTCGAGTTGAGGCAATTCGACGTCAAGTTTCAACCCCGAACCATCATCAAAGCCCAAGCATTGACCAACTTTGTTGCGAAATTCTTGCTTGGAATTCACCCGGTTTGCTTGGTGGATCTTACCGACGCAACCGGGCTGAAAGGGGTAAGCACGGCGGAAATTGCATAACCTCTCCTCAAACCAAATGTTAATAGCGATGCGGAAGTTGTGCTCCCGTCTACAAACCCATCACTTGAAGGTCTACTTCAGTATGGCAATGCAACGTTGGATTTGAGAATAACAGGTCAACTTGTTAGATCCAGCGCCGCATCACTAAGGGGGGATGAAGACAAGTTTGTTGCAATCGTCAACTGCACGTTTGTAGCGGAAATAGCCGAGCAGCTGAGCAATCATGATCGCCTAAACCTTCAAACATCCCAGGACCCATCAGAATGATAGAAGCTTTTTATCGACGAAATGTAGAAACTTTTTGTTGATGGCGCTTCGAACAGACATGAAGCCGGGCTAGGCGTAGTTTTGATCTTGCCAAATGGACTAACCATCGAACATTCCATCACGCTCAGGTTTCTAGCATCAAACAACGAGGCTGAGTACGAAGCACTGTTAGCCAGACTGAAAATCGGGCTCCAATTGCGAGCATCCGAGCTAATGGTCTACAGCGACTCCCAACTCATTGTAAACCAAGTATCCGGAGAATATGAAGCCAACGACGATAGAATGGCCAAATACCAAACTCTGGTGAGAGAACATATCAAGAAGTTTCAAGCCATAAGAGTTTAAAAAATTGGCCAAGAAGATAACGGTCGGGCAGATGAGTTGACCGGTTTAGCTTCCATGTCTGACAAATCAACCCCCGACTCTCTCTTGATTGAGTTCCTCCCAAGACCCAGCATTGAAGACTCACAACAGATAGAAGTTCTATGCGCCGAGCTAGGTCCTTCTTGGATGGACTCTATGATCCTTTTCCGCAAGGAAAGATCCTGCCGACTGACAAGAAAGAGGCACACAAAATTTGGGTGAAATCTGAGTAGTTTTGGCTCTCTCCATCCGACGCTTCGTATAAGAAGTCATTCACCGGTCCATACCTCAAATACGTTCACTTAAACAGAGTCGATGATTTTCTTTACGAGATTCACGAAAGAATGTGTGGGAGCCACGTTGGCGGGAAATCTTTAGCCTACCGCACTATTTCGCAAGGCTACTGGTGGCCATACATGTAGGCAGATGCACAGAAATATGTGAGAAGTGCCAGAAGTTCACCCACTAAATTCATCAGCCAGCTAGAGAGCTCCTTCCTCTCACGAGTCCTTAGCCTTTCGCAATGTAGGGCCTTGACATAGTGGGACCACTCCCAATCACGCTGGGCATTCGCAAGTTCTTTATAGCGACGATGGACTAGTTCACCAAGTGGGTTGAAGCCGAGCCCTTGACGACAATTAAAGAAAAGGATGTGAAGAAATTTGTTTGGCAGAATGTAGTAACACGGTTTGGAGTCCCCAAGGCTTTGATCTCTAACAATGGCACTCAATTTGATGGACAATTGTTCAGAGAATTTTGTGAGGAACTAAAGATAGAATTTTATAATTCCACTTCGGCCTACCTTCAGTCCAACAGCCAAGCCGAAGCATCAAAGAAGATTATTCTAGATGGGTTGAAGAAAAAATTAGAGAAAGCCAAAGGAAAGTAGGTCGAGGAACTTCCAAATGTTCTCTAGGCTTATCGAACAATACCAAGACGCTCGACCGGGAAGACACCATTCGCCTTAACATATGGTATGAAGGAAGTCATCCCATTGGAGATCGGTATGCCCACCTTCCGCAGTCAAAATTTTGAGCCCGACTTGAACGCCGAAGCCATTGCCTTAGAATTGGACCTAGCAGAAAAGCGCCGAGAAAAGGCCCTGATCCATGTCGCAGCATATCAACAAAAACTATCCCGGAAGTATAACAAAATGGTTCACCCCAAAACGTTCAAAGTTGGGGATTGGGTCTTAAGCAAGGTAATAGACAACACCCTGGTGCTAGGCGAAGGAAAACTAGGGGCAAACTGGAAAGGGCCTTACAAGATCACCGGTCTGGCAGGCAAAGGGGCATACCATCTGGAAAACTTGGCTGGCAAAGCTATACCACGGCCATGGAATGTAGCCAATCTGAATTTGTTTTATTTTTAGTTTCTATCTTTCAATGTAATTTTTTGTAAAGAGCAAGCATTCCCCTCGATTTACCAATGTAATTCTTCTCGTCACCTTGTAAATTCATGAACATAACAGAAAAGAGTTACTGTACATAACCAATTTGTTGTGATTAATGGATTGTGCAATGAACAAGGGACAATTACCCCTTAGCCGAGATGATTTAGTTCGGCTATTAGAGTTGATGAAGTGTTTAACTCTGTTCTTATAACCGAGATGATTTTGCTCAGTCAATTGAGTTGGTGAATTGTTCAACTTTTCATCAACTCTGTTTTTATAGCCGAAATGATTTTGTTTGGCCAATAGAGTTGATGAATTGTTCAATTATGTTCTTATAATCGAGATGATTTTGTTTGGTCAATTGAGTTGGTGAATTGTTCAACTCCAAGATTGAAGCCGAAATGATTTTGCTCGGCCCATAGAGTTGATGAATTGTTTAACTCTGTTATTTTACCTGAGATGATTTTGCTTGGCCAATGGAGTTAATGAATTGTTCAACTCCAAGATTTTAGCCGAGATGATTTTACTCAACTAATAGAGTTGACAAATTGCTCAACTCTGCGATTTTAGCCGAGATACTTTTCCTCGGCTATTAGATACTTTTCCTCAGCTATTAGAGTTGAAATGTTTAACTCTGTTCTTTTAACCAAGATGATTTTGCTCGGTCAATTAAGTTGATGAATTGTTCAACTCTAAGATTTTAGCCAAGATGGTTTTGCTCAGCTAATGGAGTTGATGAATTGTTCAACTCTATGGTTTTAGCCGAGATGATTTTTGCTCGACCATCGGTGTTGATGAAGTGTTTAACTCCGTTCTTTTAACCGAGATGATTTATCTCGGTCAATTAAGTTGATGAATTGTTCAACTCTAGTGTTTTAGCCGAGAAGCTTTTGCTCGGTCATAAGTCAAAAAGTCATTTTCACTAGACAAGACTGGATGTTATGTTCCACTTTTTTACGACCGAGATGATTTTCTCGGTTCAATCAGTGAGTACTTTGTCCGGCATGTATTGCACGGTTGCAAGAAAGACACGTAACATTTGCAAAAATACCTGAGATAAGTTGCTAAAAACTTTCATTAATTGAAAATTTAAGTACATGAGGTGGGGCTTGTAACCCGGTTACAAAAGTTCAAAGCAACAAGATGAAGCATTAATGGCTACACTAGGGAGGAGAGGTCGGCAAACTTGTCTCCGACCCCCTCCGTCGTGGCTTCCAGGTCGACCACGACAGCTTTTTCTTCGTCGCCAGGCTTCTTTTGGCTAGCCTCATCCTCGACCTCTTCTTGCAAAGAGTTGAAGACTTCATTGGCATAAGGTATCAAATAGACCGGTAGGAAGGCAGTGGGAGGAGAGGTGAACACCTTGATCTCAGATCCTTGACCAAGTTTTTCACAAGCAGCCTTCCAACTAGACTTGAACTAGATGTCCTTAGTAGCTTTAACTTGTTTGATATAGTTGTCTTCGGCCTCCTTGAAACCGAGGTTGTTGGCCTCATCCGCGGCGTTCTACCTCGTTTTTTTTTTTTTTTTTTTTTCCAGCTTCTAGCTTGGCCTTCAGAGCATCCCTCTCTTGCTCAGCCCTACCAAGCTAGCCAAAAAGTCTAGCATTGTCAACATTGGCGATCTCAAGGGAGGCCTTAGCTCGGCCAAGCTCAGCCGAGATGTTTTTACCGTCGTTGTTCAGCTCGGTGACTTTGTGTCGCAAATTGACAATACGGTCCATGACGAGATGTTGTTTTTGGATGGCCTGCAAGAAGTATGAAGGAAGTTAGTGCAAGCAAAAAGGTGAACCGAGCAAGGACTTGATGAAATTCTGAATCGTACCCTAGTTATGGACTTGACCGCTGATTTCACGAGCCGGGTGTCAAGAACATGATCACTCTCGGTCATGTCGCTCAGCAGTAGCAATGCCTTTGATAAGTCAAAGGCCAAGAGGTGCTCCTTGTCCCCCTTGACGGACGCGGTGGCCGGGATCTCTTTGCCCCGGTGTTTGAACTCTGGCTTCCATAGAGGAGTACGCTCGGCTTCCTACACTATCTGCTTAGTGCTTAGCTCGGCTACAAGCTCAGCAGAGGGGTTGGCTGACCGGGCCCACTTGCCAGCGCGGCGAGACTCAACAGCTGAGACAGCCGTGGAGACCAGGGCAATCACGGTCCCTAAACTCTGGCCAAAGGATGGAGTTGGAAGAGGGACCCTCGGTAGCTCGGTTGAAGTAGCGGTGATTACGTTCTTGATCCGGCTCCTTTTTGTCATCTCTTCCTCCTCGGTCAATCGTATCAGTGGAATGTCTGGCAGAGTTGGGTAAGGCGAAGAAGAAGGAGTCCGGAGAAAGTCTGTTACCTTGCTCCTGGGGGAAGCCGAGTAACGATAGGTTGGGACGTAATCGAGGAGCTCGTGGCAATCTCAGTGCCGATATCTCAGCACGGCCTTGATCGCTTTTTCGTTCGGATACTGGTAGTTGGTTTGCAATTCTTCGATAGCTGCAAAAATGAAGTAGTTAGCTTGGCATAAACAATATTGACAAAATAAATCGATCAGGAAGATGGGCTTACAAGAAGAACCAAAGTTCTTGTTGATGTACCAACCGGGCACGTCAGTTGTTTCATAATTATCGAACACTTAGAAGAAATCATCATCATGCATATCTTTGTCTGGTATGCTGGTCACTAATCGTTCTTTGCCTAGTCTTATTTTTAAATAATAGTTGAAACCGTCTTTCGTTCGATCGAGTGTGTATTGACACAAGTTCTCGGTCAGACCGAAGTTTAAACCAAGCTGGTGGTTTAGCTCGGCCACGCTGTTTATGATTTTGAATGTGTTGGTGGACACTTGTGTTGGAGCGAGCCCGATGCGTCTTAGGAACTCGCAGATCAAGGGTTGCACAAGAAGCGCAACCCTCCTTCAACTATGCTTAACAAGGTGAAGGGGCAGGACTCCAGCGTACCCCATGGGTTTATGCCCTCCTCACCAAGCTCTAGATACATGTCAGCCAGAATGCCATACTCTTCTCGGAACGCGGCCATCGCATCCAGCGTATTAACAAGGAAGCGGTAGCGCCCAATTAGAAGGCCGACTTGTTCAGCACGATAACGTTAAGTTTGCAAAATTTTGCATGGTGGCTGCTCAGTCTGTAAGAGCCCCTGTGTAAGTGTGTCTGGTCCCTTAGGACTCTGCAGTGAAAAACCAAGTGTAAGTGATAGCGCGGGCATGCAAATGAGCTCGATTTTAGCTCGGTCACTTTGGGCATAATGGCACTTCAGTCTCGATTTTAAGCATAACAACTCAGTCGCTCGAGCAGACCATATTTTAGCCTAGTCGAGCAGCTCAATGCGTTTAATATCTCGGTTTTGCCTCTAGGTTTTACAAATAAGAGACTTGCTCGGTTAAGGCATGATTTAGGATCAAATGGAGGTTTGTAGCTCAGTCAGTCCCAAATCCTCACACCTTCATCACAGAAGATGGTGAACAACATCAAAGATGAGGGGCAAAGACATTTTGTGTCATTTAAATGGGACGAAAACCCTAGTCTAACTCCATTTTCAGCATTGTGTGGCTACTATTATCCTGCCTGGGAGTTAGGGTTTAAGAGCATAAAAAAAAAAAAAAGAAAAAAAGAAAGAGGTGTAACAGCGCCCACGGGGGACCTCACTACAGTTCGGACTCTCTTTTTTTGTTGCGTTGCGGTTCTAAATCTGAACCAAAGAGTCCAACTCTGGCAAATCGTTTTGAAGAAAAACTGATTTTTGAAAAGTAGTGCCAAACATGGACTGCTTTGCCAGATTACAGAGTCGCCACCTAAATATTTAAAATGGGAAATTTAGGAAACCCTGACTCGGTGTCGAAGGCCACATGTCCGTCATCACCAAAGTGGTCTTGGCTCGGGAGCTTAGGTACGATCGGGGAAGGTCAGCTATGAGCACCCCCTTTCGCCCGGTCTGGAGACCGGCCTCTACTAACCGTGATATCCGTTTTTGAAAACATTACATGCTCTTATTCCAGTTATTAGCCTAGAATTACTATGTTATGCGCGCAGCAAACAAGTATAGACTAGATTGCCTAATTTGGGAATAAACATTGCATATCTGTTGGTTTTGAAAATGCATTGGAATTTGCTACTCGCAAGTAGGCTAAAACACGGATTTCGATGAGTTTTCCCAACTCAGGCAATCCAACCTCCACCCACAGGCATTCAAACAGTTTATCTCATATAAGCACTTAGCCGCATGGTAAGCATACTGTCATGTTAGCATTCACACGCATGCGGTATGCTAAAGCAAAAATACTTACATCGTACTCCGTGCCAAAACAATAAACTAGTTAGCAAACATGCATGCCCTAGTTCATGTTAGAGTGTCTAATGCATCGCATACAAGATGTAATTAGGATAGGCTCGGCTAACCCTAAAAATGGCATGTGAAATGCTGCAAATATCACGTATTCAATTTGGAATTGAAAATACAATACGGTTAGCATGATGTGCCGAGCTCGATGTATGTGAACAAATGCATGAATGCACGCATGCATAGCATAAGGCATGCTAGAATAAACGTGCCCTAATCTACCATCAAAGCAGGTAAATAAAAGGGAGAAAGAAGTGGGGGTTGGAAGACATACACACCACTCACCCACACTTATTACAGATTTGCCCTCGCTCGGAGGGGCCGAATAAATATTACAAATTAATTAACTACACAAGCTAATTAAATATTATAAATTCACTAAATTAATTAACAAATTAACTAAGTTAATTAAAGCAGTAAATGCCTCGGGAAGAGGGCAAGATGCACCACGCGCCCGGGACTCGCTCGGAATCGCACTGCCATGCATGGTTGCCTCTGTTTTCCCTGCTTTCCTCCTCCGAAGACTGCCAAAACTTCAGGAATACTTCCCTGGACACTGGAGATCACCACCGGCTGGAGTAGAACACCATCGGCTGAAGGATGTGGTTACCGACACTGAATTCATCCATCGGCTGCCAGTAGACTGCCGGTCGGCACTAAACAGTGCCGGTCGGCACAAAATGCCTGCAGAACCTGCAACTCACAGCAGCAGAGGACACAACTTGCATGGCAATGTAATTCAAAGCATGTATGCATCAAACACACTCCTTATCATGTTTTTGACTCAAAGGAAGATGTGCCTCGGTTCTCGGACCACCAATCACGCATTTCGATGCATGATGGCCCAAAGAACCAAGGGTGCAATTTTGATTTCAAACACATGCAATGCAAACAAACAAACAAGGGTGCTAAACCTCTATCACACTCACTTCAAGAGGCTTAGCATGCATGCCAATATGGTGCAATCCTAGACATGTCAACTAGTATGCAAAATGGGCAATGCAAGCAAGCAAAAACATGCTAGGTGCACAACCTAAGCAAGGAAGCATACGAACTAAGCGAGGGGGTGAACTCAAACATGGATTAGGCAGCTCCAAATAGGCCTAAAACTATTGGCCAAGATGCTAAATCATGAGGGCCAAACACACATGCACACATGCACAAGTTAAGGCACCAACACTTAAGCATAATAAGCAACATTCAAGCACACTTGAAATGAGTTAAACATGGACTACTAGCATGCATATAAAGCTCTGAAAATCATGCAAAAAATGATGCCAAATCATGCAACAAAGTAGGCTAAACATGCAACAAATGGCCCAAGTACTTGAGGTTCACCAATGAGACTTTGAACTACACATAGTACAACCACACATGGCAATACTTAACCAACTAAAAACAGAGTTTTAACACATAAAACTAGAGCCAAAAGACTACTTAGATGGCATCTAAGAGGCTTGAAATCAAAGGCATGCAACATGACCAAAACATGGAGCATTCAACACATGCTTTTAAAGCATTAAAGAGGCATGCAAGGCAATCAAACAAGCATGCTAAATGGACTGAAATGACATGCCAAATGGTTCCAAACCATCAAAATGAGGTAAGCAACACTTGCTACGCATGCATACTCGAAGGCTAGCAAGCCTAAAATGCAAAGGAGCTACAAGATACATGCTAAGATTGACCAAAATGACTTAGGACAGACCTAAAACATGGCAAAATAAGCATATACACTTCATGGATCTAGGCCTAAAACATGCTCAAACTAGGGCTAACAACCTAGGCATGTTAAGGGACTATTAAGGCATTACAAAGCAACTATGCAAAGCATGCAAGGAGTGCTAAAACCAACACTTAGCAATGTCATATTAGGGCATAATAAACATAAAATGCAGCCAAGACATGCTCAACAAACAATCAAAACTATGCTCCCTTAAGAGACCAAATCTTACCCTTTTCAGGGACATCAAGGAGAGGGGGTGGCCCTCTCCTTCTTGGGACCTCAAGGCACCATCTTCACCACTGAAATCCCTCAAGATTTTAGTGGTGAAGAGGCCCAAGCACCAAGGTCTCGGATCTCTCGCAAAATAGCACCAAAAGTGGCCTTTTCAAGGCCTAAGGGTGGTCAAACCTACCCAAACCACCAAGCACTCTTAATAAACAATAAAGAGGCTTAAAAAACAGAACTTTTATGTGTTGAACACTAAGCACAAAAACTGTTTTAAACTAGGCAAAAATGGAATGCAAGAATGGGGGAAAAAGGGGTAGTTTCTTACCCTTGATGATCAACTCCAACAATGGTAACCTTGATGCCTCTTTAAGCTTCAAACCAGCCAAGAACACCAAGAACAAGCCCTTAGCACCTCAGTTCCAAGAGGAAGGTGAAACACTAGGTGTTGGTGAGCAATAGTATGACACAAACACCTAGTGTACAAAACAAGAGGGAAGAAGAGAGATAGGATGTGTATCTATCCTAACCCTAAAAACCAGAGCTTGGTCTGTCTAAAATGTCTAAAATTTTGTAACCCTAAGCCAAGAAGAGGAGTGGTCCTCTTATAGGCAAGCAAAGCTTGCAAAGCTTACAAGCTAAGCTAACTAAGAGGGTCATCCCTCCATACATGTGTATGGAGGGGAACCAAAACTATACAGCTGTCTGAAAATATCTCATAAAGCAACTGCACAGTGTCCGGCCGGTAAAGAGTGCCATTTTGGCAAAACTTAGTGCCGGTCGGCACAAAAGAGTGCCGGTCGGCACAATAAAGTGCCGATGGAAACACCAGCCAGCCGGTGGCCTCTAGCCAGTGCCGGTGGTGTGTGGGGATGCCTCACAAAGCATTCCCTGCCCTTCCAAGGCAAAACACAAGTGTTTGGTGCAAAACCAAACACAAAACGGTCGAGTTCGGAAGTCCTGAGGCAAGGCGCGCGAGCCGAGAACTCCGGGAACTCCAAACGAACGCAAACATGGATAATCACCGAGTGCTCCAACGGTGACGTCCAAGTCTTGAGGACGGTCAAAAATGGGGTGTCTACAGTTGCCCCTCTTTGACAGAACTCAAAAGTCATAAGAATGACGGGAGTGAATGTCAAAGCCCAGAGACGACCCATTTTTGACAAGGCCGAAGACTCAGACAAACATGCACGACAAGTAAGATATGCGCCCGAAGGCAGGGGCAAAATGCGACTGAAAATGCAAGAAGCCAAGCATAACTCATGATCATGCAAAGAAAGCTGTAACGAAGCACGCATGCGACAGTTTTAAGCTAGAATACTCCAAACTACACTACAATGCAGAAAGGGTGTAAGAGAATTATGTAATTCTCGATACGTCTCACGCGGAGGATACAATACCTGTGCGGCTCGTCTGGTCGTGCCAGCTTCAAATGAACCGTACATACAATATCATGTCTGAAAAGAAGACAAACTTAACAAGTACGATATCGTTAGCAATATGCAAATCATGCAAAATGAATGCAAAATGATATGCAATTGAATCTAATGTAATGCAAATGATATGCAAAACTACAAAACAATGCAAATAATATGCAATGTAAATATGCAATGCAATTGAGTCATGATCCAATCATGAGCGGTTCAAAACCACACAAATGTCAGGTAGATTGATGGAGGTAACAAGTCCGTGTCCCATAGAACGATGTCTGATCTATGAGTAATACGCACGAACACAAGAACAAGTATTGGGTGGATTGACATAAGTGGGGAAACGACCCGCTGATGAGTGGACAACGATCCTAATGCAGGATGCAACAATTACACTACAATGTAATATATACAATGGACATGGCGCGCGGGCCAAACCGTATCTCGCCTAGGAAAGGCATGCACGCATACAAGCCATGTCTAACACAGAAAAGGGTGCCGCAACCTCAAACCAACATACCAGCGTGGAATAGGCGCGATACACAAGCAGAACTATGCTTTGACGTGAAAAGTATAGGCACATACCAGACCAAGCTTGACAAGGAAAGGCGCAAGCCATAAATGGAAGGGATGCAGTGAAATGCATGCAATGGAATAGATACAATGGATATGGCACGCGGGCCAAACCCAGTCTTGCCTAGGAAAGGCATGTACGCATACGAACCATGTCTAACACAGAAAAGGGTGCCGCAACCTCAAACCAACATACCAGCGTGGAATAGGCGCGATACACAAGCAGAACTATGCTTCGACGTGAAAAGTATAGGCACATACCAGACCAAGCTTGACAAGGAAAGGCGCAAGCCATAGATGGAGGCAATGCAATGAAATGCATGCAACCTATAATGCACTATCTACAATGGAATGGATGGAATGCATGACAATCCAGATGATGCAATGACCATGATTGCAGTTTTCCCTATTCTTCCAACGGGATGGTATACTAGGTTGGTTCAGTATCCAGAATTGAGGCGTAAACACACTACCTCAACCTATGGGGCTTCCATACAGGTTTCAAGCCGAGGGTACACCCCCTGGGTATTTAAACCAGACTTTAGTCGCGGAAATCCCGAACCTTTGCGTTCTAGGCATGAGCCATTCAAACTCTAGTTTTCACCGTCCCCGTTGGTCTCCTAGGAACTCACCGCAAGCACGGAAGTCGTTCGGGCACGACAAACACCAAAGGAATTGCACCTTCAGAGGATTTAAGGTCTCCTAGACCGGAATGCAAAATGTATGCATGACAATGCATGTTGTTTTGTTGTTTTTTGTTGTGAAATGCAAATGATGCATGATGTTTTTTTCTTTTGGTTTTTGAAATGCAAATGATGCATGATATTTTTGTTTTTTTTTATTTGAAATGCATGACATATGCGCTACCTATAATGATGCATGACAATGCGATATTTACAATGCGATGCATGTTAATGCGGATGAGGCACGCATGCCGATGTATCGAAGGTTTTGCACCCTCCAAGGATTTAAGGTCTCCTAGACCGTGCGTGTTTTTGGTCCCGCCGGACCCTCGTTTCGGGGCGACGCAAGTGTGGTGCGCAAAATAGCGCGATGAAATGCATGCCAAATGCAATGAGGGGCAACTTAACACACCGAAGGTCTTGCACCTCCCGAGGATTTAAGGTCTCCTAGACCACGCGTGTTTAAGGTCCCGCCGGACCGGCTTTGGGGTAATGCATGATAATGCAAATGGAGTGTGCGCACCAATGCACCGAAGGTCTTGCACCCTCCGAGGATTTAAGGTCTCCTAGACCGGGCGTGTTTAAGGTCCCGCCGGACCCAGTGTGGGAAACGATACGAAGCATAAATGCATGACAGTGCTCGTAATAAAGCGCGTGACAATGCAGTCAAGCGGGTTTAAGGTCTCGCCAGACCGTGCGTGTTTTTGGTCGCGCCGGACCCTGCGTGTTTTTGGTCCCGCCGGACCGTGGGTTGTAAAATGAAATGCTCATGAGGCACGCATACCTCGAGATACGATGAAATGCGAAATGAGGCACGCGTACCTCATTTGATGGAAAATGAAGCAAGTGTGACACGCATGCCACACGACATATGCGGAACAGTGCAAGTCACAAGGGACGTGTAAAACGGGGCGATGCGACGCCCCGGACAATGTGATGGATGCATGCAACGCACACGGGGCAACTTTTGAATTTTATAAAAGACAAAAGGATACAAAAAGATACAATCTTTGCTTGAATTTGAGTGCCACGCACAGAAGACACGGTCCGAGGTCAAAACAGAGGCCGGTTGAGCATCGGGGATGCACTTTCTTGCACTTTCTTGAGCTATGAAGACCCAAAACTCCTCAATTTGCCAAAACAAGGCCTTGGGAACACCACCGGCTGGGTGGGAAGGCTACCGGCTGCCACCGGCTGCCTAAACTTCTCCACCGGCACAATAATGTGCCGACCGGCACAAAATAGTGCCGACCGGCAGAAAATGCCTGATCGGGGGCAGATCTGCCATTTCACCTCGGGCTTTATAAAATAGGGCTTCTAAACCCTATTTTCCACTTCCTCTTCCGCCGAAATCCTTCACTCTCTCTCTCTAGAGCTTTGTTCTCTCGATTTTTCGTCGATTTCCTCGTGTTTTCGCACCATTTTACCGTCGGATTCGCGATATTCTTCGCGTTTCGGACATTTCCACCCGATCGAAATCTCATTTCGGGATCTCCTTTGCTATTTTCGCCTTTTCGAGACTTGTTCCCCTCGATTTTCTCTACATTTCCGTGTATTTTCATCTTCCGGCCTTTCCGGCCATTTTCGGCCCGCTCGGGGTTGACTTTTCCAGTTGACTTTTCACATTCCGACTTTTCCGGCCATTTTCTCACCACCATTACTATGGCAGACGATGTTCCACATGTCGGGACTCCCCCGGATCACGAGATAGATCCCGGGGTCAAGCTCCTCCCGCTGAGTGAGCGCCCGTTCGATCCGGCGACCTATCGCCCGGCGATCCACGTGCTACCACCCGATGGACTTCGCCAGTTCAAGAGTTTCGACAGGGCACTGGACCCGGAGCTTCTGCTACGCGAGCCTGCCTCTCACCTCTCATTCGGCGCTTCCGAGGTAACCCTTTTCTCTGTTTTACTTTCTGCAATGTAGAACTGTAAACTGTCAACTGCCATAGCTGATTACAACCTTTAATTGCTTAGCTCTGATATACTATACTGTAGTTGATCGTAGACAAACTCACAACTGATATCTATTTTAGGACCGACACGTGCACACACATTGCACTAGCCTTAATCACCCATATACACGGCACACCGTATTTCACTGCAAACTCACCGACACCCGGTACTTATTTGAATCTGAAAACATGCACGCATGCTAGATTTATACTGAATCACTCAGACACACTGACACATCAGACGTTGTAGTTCACTGTAGGCACACCGGCACCTGATATCTGTTAGAATCTGAAAATCTGCACACATGCTAGATTTGTACCAATCTTAACTGTTTCTTAAAAACTGTACATTTTATATTGCTTCGCAATTATTTGTTGAAAACAGGTAGATTTCCATACCATCCGCGGGTATGGGAATGTTGCTGCGCGAGATTGGTACGCGGAGCTTCCCGAGGCGGTTTGCCGGATCGTGGACCGGGCCGGCTTCGGCGCTTTCTGCAGGGGCTGTCCCGACTTACTGCCTGTAGACCTCTTCTTGCTGCTCTGGCAGAGAGGTGGTGGGACACCATCGATTCATTTCATCTGTCGGCGACCGGGGACATGACGATGACCCCTTACGACTTCTCGATGCTCACCGGCATCGGGGTGGGGGGTGATCCGATCCCCTTCACACCGATATGGATGAGTGGACCGCCGCTCAGATTTATCTGCTTGGCGAGGCGCCACCTCTTGCTCGTCCGGGATTTGTTCGCTACTCCTGGTTCGAGGTGCAGTTCAGGGTCCAGCCTACCCTCGTCGGTGCAGCTCCGATGACCCAGGAGGCCGTGGAGCAGTACGCACGCGGCTTCTTGATGTTTTTGCTAGGGACCACCCTATTCGCCGACCGGGCGAACACCGTGCCTCTCTGCCTCCTCAGCGCACTGGTGGACGTCCGACGAATTGTGCAGTATGACTGGGGTGGCGCGGCTCTGGCCACCCTTTATGGCTACATGAGCTCCGTCTCCCGTGGCAGCGGGCAGCTGCTCGGGGGCTACTGGCGAGCTTGGGAGGTATGTCTTCTTCTCTTCTTTACATTTCTGCTCTACATTTTCTGTACTCTGTACTGCACACACTGTAGTCTGTTTCGAGCTGACTGTATACTGTACACACGGCACACACATACTCTGCTTTACACTGACTATATATTGTACACACGGCACACACACACTCTGCTCAATACACTGCACAACACACGGCTCTGCTATTTCTGCTTTATTCTTCATTTTTGCTTTATCTGATGATCATACTGACATCTGTTTTGCAGTTGTGGGTCTATGCCTACTTTCCCAGGCTAGAGCCAGTACCGGAGACGGAGACTCCTCTGGTCATCCTCTTCTCACGCCGTTATGATGGGAGGTGCACACGGCGGCCTCGCGATACCTTCAGCTTCTTCCGTCGATTCTTCGACACCATCACCTCTGCCGAGGTATGTTTTACTTACAGTTCATTCAAACTTTGCTTTGCATTTGTGTATTTTGATAACCAGTAAATAACCAACTATTTTAATTCAGGTCACCTGGCGGCCGTGGGCTGCGGTGCCGGCAGATATTCAGGATCGGTTTACCGGTGCGGAGGAGACCTCTCGCTACCTGATTTTGCTGGAGGGCCCGGTCTGTCGGGCTTGGTACCTGGGTGAGCGTTTCCTACGCCAGACCCTAGGGTTGCCAGAGCAGATAGTCCCGGTTCACCCTCCTGAGTACATGAGGGACACCGAGAGGTTTTCTCTGCAGCAGATGGAGGACTACACCCTTGGCTGGGACGAAGACGGCTATAGGGGCGAGGGCGACTACTCAGAGTACGTCCGGACTTTCCTTATGCGGCCTCTGAGCGGGGGCTCCCGAGCTGAGCCAGAGAGACCTGCGGCGCCGGCGGCTAGGGCAGAGGTGGGAGCAGGAGCGGGATCGTCACAGAGAGCTCGAGCTCGCGGCAGGAGGGGAGTGCAGAGGGGACGAGGGACGGGCTGGCCCGCTCTGCCTACCATGCTGACATACAGGGGGCAGAGTGGGGAGACCTACCAGATCCCTTTTGCTCCTCCTCCGGCTGGTCATGAGTTGGCTGGCGTTCCTGACTTGCCTCCGGTATGTACCACTTTATTTCTACATCTTGCATTGTCATTTTAGTTCATCTGATACTCCACAGAATATTGATGCATCTAATACTTTTGCAGGCTTCCTCCGAGTACACACGGCAGTCGGTGGAGTTGTGTGCCTCCCTGATGGGGATGCTGCAGCGGACCCTTGATGTCTTGGCTGTCTACAGTCTTCCGGTATGTTCTTCTGACCACAGCCTGATACCACACATTGTTTCATACAACCTGATGCATTACACAACATCTGATAAACTGCTCACGGCATTCACACACTGTACTCATACACTGCATTCTGCACTGATTCACTGCTCACGGCATTCACACACTGCATTCTGCACTGATTCACTGCTCACGGCATTCACACACTGTACTCATACACTGCATTCTGCACTGATTCACTGCTCACGGCATTCACACGCTGTACTTATACATTGATAAACTGCTTCATGTATACTGATGCATTTATCTTTTTGCACTTTTCAGCCTCCCTTCCCGATTCCTCCCGTGGGTGGTGGCGCTCCATCTGGACCTCCCATTTCCACTCGGGATGGCAGGATATTCCCCCGCACCAGAGGGGGGGCGTGGCCATGTGGGGAGCAGCTCGCAGGCTCCAGTTGCAGGGGATGACGAGTCGGAGGCGGAGGCCTTTGAGGAGGAGGCGGGGAGCAGCTCAGGCTCGGGCTCCGATAGCGACACTTCTGACGATGCTCCTATGCTTCTGCCCAGGAAGAGGGCGAGGATGGATCCCCCGGCGCGAGGCCATTGATGATGATTACAGACTTCTGCTGTTTTTTTCTTCATTTTCTTTTATTGTACTTTGCTCTTTTTGGTAGATAGAGTACTATGTACTGCCGCAGGCAGATTTTGCTTTCCTTAAAACTTATGTACTTGACAAGATTATGAAACGGAACAAACTTTTTATCTAAAAAAGAGTGTTACATTTGTATGTATACGCATATTTCATACCTTGCACTGCATTGCATCATATTACACCTCAAATGTAAATGAAAATGATCTGTTGTTTGAAAACTGAGCACTCGCACTGTACTAATCAGATAACCAACCGACTAAACAGCAAAACAGTTCATACAAATCCCTGCTCAATCCGAACACACAGCCCATACTCTGCTGGGGACTAATCTGCTGGGGATTGATCTGCATATAGCCCATAACACAGCATTTGGTTCATTCTGCACACAGCAAACTCTGAACAAACAGCCCCATTCCAACAAGATGGACCACAGCAAAAATTTTCCTTTTTCTTTTCTTGCCTCGCATGGATGTAGAGAACGGCACAGCACCCTGAGCACAAACGATTTGAGAAAAAGAAAGGGTTTTCAACCTGGGTATCGAGCCTACAACTGAACACAGCGGGAAGACTCGGCAAAGGAAACAAAAGGCGCACGACCTAAACACGACGAGACACACTCGGGAAAGACTCAAAACAACAGTTGAGACTGGCAATCAAAAGACACGACACACGGACGTGTTTAGAGAAAACAAAAGACTACAGATTCCGAGGAGCCAATTCCTCCGGGCATATTTCCCGCCCTTTTTCTGATTTGCGATTCTCGCATCACTCGGCCCTCAAGCTCATTTTTTCTTCACAGAAACCCTTTTCTTACTTTTCTCTCAATTCACACCTCTCTATTCTTTATTCTCTCATTTTTTCATCCCTCCCCTGGGTGGTTAATGACTGAATAGGAAGTCGCGGGTTCACGCCCGATACAGCTAGCTCACGGCTATTTCTTCTGATAGATAGGGTGCCTTTCTGGCAAGTGCGTTGGCGACGAGGGGAGGGGACGACGAAACATCCGACTCAACTGTGCCCCTAGTTCGTCATTTTGACCATTTTTATTTTCTAAAACAGTTTTGATCAAAAATGAGAGTTAGATGAGCACACTTGTTCAATTTTTGATTTGAAAATCATGCGAATCAGGCTATGAGTACTGAAAATTCTCCTTTTTGGGTCCAAACGTGGTCCAATTTTGAAAGTGAAACAGTTTTCGAGAAAATAAGTCAACCTCGGTGAAAATTTTCAAAACTATTTTTGCAAACAATCGCTGCTAGACAAGCACAGAACTTACCCTCGAGACGCGCAATCTCAGATCGGGGATGATGGAAAATTGCCCCTGGCTTAAAAGGGGGATAAGGCAACGGAAAGTTGCCCCTGGTTCGGACGGTAACTCGGGGCAACTTATGGCAATGGATTGCAACAGAAAGTTACCCCTTGTTTGGATGATGCCGCGGCATGTTGTAAGCCAGTCTTTGTTGACGACGATCGGACCCTCAGGCGTAAAAGGAGCGAAGACGGTTTGAATCAATATGTGGACACAGTCACCTGGAAGGTGCTGGTGATTTGGACTTCAAGAGGAAGTTAATCATGTAATTCCGGGTTGCTGCAATCGAGACATTGGATTCGAAGGAGGCAAAGTAATCAAAACCATGACATGGACTGAGACGCTATGAAAGCGTTGGGGGCTGGACTTCAGGATGAAGTTGCCTACGTATCCCAAACATGGGAATCAAGCCTTACGTAGTTCCGGTTAAGGTACACTTGGGTATTAACCTCTCCTTTTTAGGCTCTAACTTTTGCCAAGGCGCCCGTCGCGGGTTTTCGACCTTACGAGCTTTGTTCTTCTTCTTTTTTTTTTCAATTTTTGTATCTTTTGATTCTTTTTTCTTTTTTGCATTTTTTTTCTCTTTCTTTTTTTTTTGCATTTTTTTTTTTGCTTTCTTTTTTTGTATTTTTCTCTTGCTCTAACTTTTGCCTGGGTCGCCCTTCTAGGTTTCCGACCCAGCGAGCCTCTCAAAGGATAAAAGTGTAGCTTGGTCCATGCCAAAAGGTTGTAGGGTTTCGAAGCCATCCGTATCCAGGAGAGTGACTGTTGATTTGCAAGAGGACTCATCTTCAGCTTTTCAAGCAAGTCTGATATCTTTGCCCCTAGTTCGAAGGGTACTTCTGTTTTAGCTTCTGATCTTCTTGATCCGACTTTCCTGGCCTCGTGTTCGAGGGCTGCTTCAAATCTGGCCACACAGGCCTCACATCGTAGTTGACCGTTGAACCTTCTGAATTCAAGCTCAAGGTTTGAAAGCAAGGGCTCAAGTCTCGAGGCTGAGAGCGATCTTAAGCTGCACAATCTCAAGAGCGATTCCACACAAGTCTTCGCAGGACTGCGCAAAATATTTTTTGAATTTTTGAAAGTTTTTAAGAAGGCGACGAATCACTCACGCTGAAGATGGTGTGGAACCAATCTGGATCAAAGCTAGGGTCCTTCTCAGTACTCACACTAACAAGCATGATTTCATTCATTAAAAGCTCAACGTGCTTTTCTTTCTCTCAATTTTGGTCAAAGTTTTGCGAAAACCTGAGGAATTCCTTCCTCTTCGTTTTTATCACCGCAGTGTACGAAAAAAAAAGGTTTTGAAAAACTTAGGTCATTAAAACGAGTTCAAGGCACAAGAGAGTAGGTAGAATGTACCGTCGTTCCATTCACATCTTCCGGCACAATTAGCTCAAACTGCCAGCAAGCATGAAAACGAGGTAGCCGCAGCTGTTTCATTCCAAAACCCTGATTGTAACCGGCTCCTTAACTGAGACAGACTCAAAGGGTAAACAAAACAGGTAATGACAAGGTAAAACGGTGTTCGAGGCAACAACCCCGGAATCATCTGGTATACTATACAAAAGGGACTGACTCATTACAACAAGACAGACCCTGTAAGCAAAAAGACTGACTCAGTACAGAGAGACAGACTCAAAACAAAACAAAAGACTGACTCGACACCCAAGTCAGGATTTACAAAACTAGCGTTGGCAGATGCTCAAAAATGCGTGCCAAACGCCACATCCAAAAATGTACCAGACACTGCCCGCAGGCGATTCACCTTCTAATTACACACTTGCGGTATCTGTGTCCTCGGTATCTGTGTGCTCAAAATCCAAGAATTCTGTAGTGACTGATTTGGCCGAGGTAGGCGGGAGGATAACCTTGTTGTCAATCAAATCCTGTACCTCATGACGGAGGCGGAAGCAATTATCAGTAGCATGACCAGTCTGCTGGTGGTACGCACAGTACTGAGTGGCATCATGGCCTGCTGGAAGGGGTTTGGGGAGCGGCCTAGGCTCGAGCGGTGTAAGATGCCCCTTTTTGGCCAAAATCAGAAGTGCCCTAGACAAAGGCATGTAGAGAGGATGGAAGACCCTGCGCCCTCGGGGCAGGTACTTTGGAACCTGAGTACTCTTGCTAGATGCACTAGCGAACGGGTCAGCAGGTGCGGCTTTGGATTTCTGATTCTTTCCGGATGCAAGGCTGGGAGCGGGAAGAACCGTTTTGGCATGACGGGGCCTATCCCGATTCTCTGATTGACTGGAACTGCCCTCAGGCGGAGTGGGGAAAGCATCCTCCACAACTTTTGTCACAACTGCAGATATCTATTGCTTGTTCATCCCCCCGGCTTTCAAAGCCTCGACTGCCCACAGCAGCTGTTCGATAGGGTCGGCATCTGCCTTCATCTTATCTTTGCTTCTGGCCTCGGCCTGGTTGAGGGTTTGGGTGGATATTGGTGCATCATTGCCCTGGCTGGAGGCCATCTCCGGTTGACTCAGTTCAATCACAATTCGCCCCAACAGCGGGGGCTCCTGAGGCATAAAGCCTCCGGCATATGGTACGGTTGGTGGCGAGACCGACATCCCGTAGGCGAGATCCGTCACGGATCTTTGAAGATCACCTATCATTCCCATTAGTTCAAAAGTAGTAGGCTCGCGAACCTGACACAGTTGAGGGGTCCAAACCGGATGTGCAACCGGCGATCTGGGTGGATGCGGCATATCAACCGTAGTTTCACTGTGTAGGGTGATTTCCTGATCCAACGCGGCCGCCATGACCACAATCTCTTCTGAATTCTGCGTCATGCTGAGACACTAGCTATCCTGGATCAACTCTCTGATTTTCTGAACTGAAACGGGAAACAAGCAGCATTTCAGCCCCAAACAGATCAAACACGGGTGTAGCTGAGCAACTGCACTCTACTATTGATCACTGTTCCCCAGAATCACTGTTCAAAACTGAACTGACACCCGCAGGCACAACTGATTCTCAACCATACTGATACTAGTGCCCTCAGGCCTGATGCTCAAACTTTGCAAACTGATATATGCGTTCCCCTGCAGAGATACACTCTAAAAAGCACATAGCAGATAAATGAGAGCCAAAACACCCCTATGTTGGGGTAGGGTTTCCCTGTCCTATTTTGTCAGGAGCTAGGGTTTCACTACGCACGCAGCGGTTTCAAACAACCTAACATCGAGTAAGCAACCTGTCCTAGTTTGGAATGGTCACTACGGATTTCGATATGCACTAGGTCGAATGGTCGAAAAGGGTGCCCTGGTAAAACCGGGGTTTGTGTTCCCATACTGGCAGAGCCCGCAACCGGTCAGCCTTACGGACATGCCTTGACAAGACAAGCCTCCGGCAAACCGCTCAGGAATAGCAAATGGCCAACACGGTGTCCTAGGCGCACCAATGCACATGCAATGCAAAGAAACACATATGTGTAGTCAAAACAGGATATCACGAGTTCGAGTCAAGCTCTCTAAATTTCCCCAGCAGAGTCGCCAGAAACTGTAACAGCGCCCGCGGGGGACCTCGCTACAGTTCGGACTCTCTTTTTTTGTTGCGTTGCGGTTCTAAATCTGAACCAAAGAGTCCAACTCTGGCAAATCGTTTTGAAGAAAAACTGATTTTTGAAAAGTAGTGCCAAACATGGACTGCTTTGCCAGATTACAGAGTCGCCACCTAAATATTTAAAATGGGAAATTTAGGAAACCCTGACTCAGTGCCGAAGGCCACATGTCCGTCATCACCAAAGTGGTCTTGGCTCGGGAGCTTGGGTACGATCGGGGAAGGTCAGTTATGAGCACCCCCTTTCGCCCGGTCTGGAGACCGGCCTCTACTAACCGTGATATCCGTTTTTGAAAACATTACATGCTCTTATTCCAGTTATTAGCCTAGAATTACTATGTTATGCGCGCAGCAAACAAGTATAGACTAGATTGCCTAATTTGGGAATAAACATTGCATATCCGTTGGTTTTGAAAATGCATTGGAATTTGCTACTCGCAAGTAGGCTAAAACACGGATTTCGATGAGTTTTCCCAACTCAGGCAATCCAACCTCCACCCACAGGCATTCAAACAGTTTATCTCATATAAGCACTTAGCCGCATGGTAAGCATACTGTCATGTTAGCATTCACACGCATGCGGTATGCTAAAGCAAAAATACTTACATCGTACTCCGTGCCAAAACAATAAACTAGTTAGCAAACATGCATGCCCTAGTTCATGTTAGAGTGTCTAATGCATCGCATACAAGATGTAATTAGGATAGGCTCGGCTAACCCTAAAAATGGCATGTGAAATGCTGCAAATATCACGTATTCAATTTGGAATTGAAAATACAATGCGGTTAGCGTGATGTGCCGAGCCCGATGTATGTGAACAAATGCATGAATGCACGCATGCATAGCATAAGGCATGCTAGAATAAACGTGCCCTAATCTACCATCAAAGCAGGTAAATAAAAGGGAGAAAGAAGTAGGGGTTGGAAGACATACACACCACTCACCCACACTTATTACAGATTTGCCCTCGCTCGAAGGGGCCGAATAAATATTACAAATTAATTAACTACACAAGCTAATTAAATATTATAAATTCACTAAATTAATTAACAAATTAACTAAGTTAATTAAAGCAGTAAATGCCTCGGGAAGAGGGCAAGATGCACCACGCACCCGGGACTCGCTTGGAATCGCACTACCATGCATGGTTGCCTCTGTTTTCCCTGCTTTCCTCCTCCGAAGACTGCCAAAACTTTAGGAATACTTCCCTGGACACTGGAGATCACCACCGGCTGGAGTAGAACACCACCGGCTGAAGGATGTGGTTACCGGCACTAAATTCATCCATCGGCTGCCAGTAGATTGCCGGTCGGCACTAAACAGTGCCGGTCGGCACAAAATGCCTGCAGAACCTGCAACTCACAGCAGCAGAGGACACAACTTGCATGGCAATGTAATTCAAAGCATGTATGCATCAAACACACTCCTTATCATGTTTTTGACTCAAAGGAAGATGTGCCTCGGTTCTCGGACCACCAATCACGCATTTCGATGCATGATGGCCCAAAGAACCAAGGGTACAATTTTGATTTCAAATACATGCAATGCAAACAAACAAACAAGGGTGCTAAACCTCTATCACACTCACTTCAAGAGGCTTAGCATGCATGCCAATATGGTGCAATCCTAGACATGTCAACTAGTATGCAAAATGGGCAATGCAAGCAAGCAAAAACATGCTAGGTGCACAACCTAAGCAAGGAAGCATACGAACTAAGCGAGGGGGTGAACTCAAACATGGATTAGGCAGCTCCAAATAGGCCTAAAACTATTGGCCAAGATGCTAAATCATGAGGGCCAAACACACATGCACACATGCACAAGTTAAGGCACCAACACTTAAGCATAATAAGCAACATTCAAGCACACTTGAAATGAGTTAAACATGGACTACTAGCATGCATATAAAGCTCTGAAAATCATGCAAAAAATGATGCCAAATCATGCAACAAAGTAGGCTAAACATGCAACAAATGGCCCAAGTACTTGAGGTTCACCAATGAGGCTTTGAACTACACATAGTACAACCACACATGGCAATACTTAACCAACTAAAAACAGAGTTTTAACACATAAAACTAGAGCCAAAAGACTACTTAGATGGCATCTAAGAGGCTTGAAATCAAAGGCATGCAACATGACCAAAACATGGAGCATTCAACACATGCTTTTAAAGCATTAAAGAGGCATGCAAGGCAATCAAACAAGCATGCTAAATGGACTGAAATGACATGCCAAATGGTTCCAAACCATCAAAATGAGGTAAGCAACACTTGCTACGCATGCATACTCGAAGGCTAGCAAGCCTAAAATGCAAAGGAGCTACAAGATACATGCTAAGATTGACCAAAATGACTTAGGACAGACCTAAAACATGGCAAAATAAGCATATACACTTCATGGATCTAGGCCTAAAACATGCTCAAACTAGGGCTAACAACCTAGGCATGTTAAGGGACTATTAAGGCATTACAAAGCAACTATGCAAAGCATGCAAGGAGTGCTAAAACCAACACTTAGCAATGTCATATTAGGGCATAATAAACATAAAATGCAGCCAAGACATGCTCAACAAACAATCAAAACTATGCTCCCTTAAGAGACCAAATCTTACCCTTTTCAAGGACATCAAGGAGAGGGGGTGGCCCTCTCCTTCTTGGGACCTCAAGGCACCATCTTCACCACTGAAATCCCTCAATATTTCAGTGGTGAAGAGGCCCAAGCACCAAGGTCTCGGATCTCTCGCAAAATAGCACCAAAAGTGGCCTTTTCAAGGCCTAAGGGTGGTCAAACCTACCCAAACCACCAAGCACTCTTAATAAACAATAAAGAGGCTTAAAAAATAGAACTTTTATGTGTTGAACACTAAGCACAAAAACTGTTTTAAACTAGGCAAAAATGGAATGCAAGAATGGGGGAAAAAGGGGTAGTTTCTTACCCTTGATGATCAACTCCAACAATGGTAACCTTGATGCCTCTTTAAGCTTCAAACCAGCCAAGAACACCAAGAACAAGCCCTTAGCACCTCAGTTCCAAGAGGAAGGTGAAACACTAGGTGTTGGTGAGCAATAGTATGACACAAACACCTAGTGTACAAAACAAGAGGGAAGAAGAGAGATAGGATGTGTATCTATCCTAACCCTAAAAACCAGAGCTTGGTCTGTCTAAAATGTCTAAAATCTTGTAACCCTAAGCCAAGAAGAGAAGTGGTCCTCTTATAGGCAAGCAAAGCTTGCAAAGCTTACAAGCTAAGCTAACTAAGAGGGTCATCCCTCCATACACGTGTATGGAGGGGAACCAAAACTATACAGCTGTCTGAAAATATCTCATAAAGCAACTGCACAGTGTCCGGCCGGCAAAGAGTGCCATTTTGGCAAAACTTAGTGCCGGTCGGCACAAAAGAGTGCCGGTCGGCACAATAAAGTGCCGATGGAAACACCAGCCAGCCGGTGGCCTCTAGCCAGTGCCGGTGGTGTGTGGGGATGCCTCACAAAGCATTTCCTGCCCTTCCAAGGCAAAACACAAGTGTTTGGTGCAAAACCAAACACAAAACGGTCGAGTTCGGAAGTCCTGAGGCAAGGCGCGCGAGCCGAGAACTCCGGGAACTCCAAACGAACGCAAACATGGATAATCACCGAGTGCTCCAACGGTGACGTCCAAGTCTTGAGGACGGTCAAAAATGGGGTGTCTACAAGAGGCACAAAGAACTGATGAAAAACAGAGGAGGAGTTGAAGACTTACAGGTTAGGGCATGGATCGTAGCTCCAAACAGTGAGATGAAGCTTCAGCGACAGCGACAAGGTCGAATTCCCTTGAGAGAGAGCTCTGATTCGCGTAAAACAAATGAACATCGGAGATTGGGTATGCTCTGGAAGGGCGTCTGAGAGGAAGATGAACAGTAGGAGAAAAAATGTGAAGGGGCATGCGATGTGTATATAAGGGAAGAAGAGGCGCCAAGATTTGAACTAGAAGAGACGTCATAAGGCAGTGGGGTTGGCTGTATGAAGCCAATGAATGGAGGACACGTGTCTATAATAAGACCAGTGTCAATCTTGAAAGGACAAGTTGAAAAATCAAAGCGCCAACTAAGCAAGTCATGGGACTTAGCGTGAAATTTAGCATGGTGAATGACTTGGGGTGAAAGACCGAGCAGATGAGTGACCCCGGCCGGAGAATGTAATTCCAGTCACGCTAGTGTAGACGGAATTAAGGGGCAATTGAGAGGGAGGTTTACGACCGAAACGTTGGGCTGAGCTGGTTGGGCCGAAGTCGAGAGTTAGGAATGGCAACAAGCCGAGGCTGGGCCGGGGATCATATTCCCCGTTTTCGATCCCTGATGGTGAAAATTTCTCCGTCCTCGGCCCCGATCCCCGTCGGGGAGCCTATCACCATTCCCGCCCCCATCCCCTAACGGAGATCGAGTTTTCTTGAACCCGAAAATTCCCCGGCAAAAAAAAAAAAACAGAGATTGAGATCGAGAAATCTGTTTCATCTCATCATCATCAACAATAACAAACAGACAGATTATCTCAACAACAACTATAGTCTATATATCAACAAGAATCAAAATCAACAACAAAGATTATTTCAACAATATATATATATATATAATGTATATATCAACAACAAACAAAGATTATTGACAAGAATAAAAAAATCAACTATATATATATATATGTATATATTAACATCATCAACATCATCAACATCAAATAGTGGAGATCTGGTCAGATCTGTCGGAAGAGGAGGCGACGGAGGAGGAGGAGGAGGAGGAGGAAGCAACGGGATCTGCTAGAGGAGGAGACAACGGAGAAGGGGGAGGAGGCGACTGGGATCTGCTCAGATCTGCCGGAGGAGGAGGCGACGGAGAAGGAAGAGGCGGCGACGAAACATGAAGCGACCGAGCGACGGAGTGGAAGAGGCGACCGAGCGATGTAGAGGAGGAGGCGAGAGAGTGCGATGGGTTTGTCTCAGACTCAGTGTCTCTAACCCTGAAATGAGAAAAGAAATAGAGCAAACATATATATATATATATATACATAGAAGTACAATGGTAATTTCATATCAGGGAAGTGGGTACGGGGACGGGCCGGGTCCGGGGCTGTAAAACATATCATCGTCCTTGGCCCGAAAATGGCCGGTGATTTATTTTTAAATACCATCCCCGGCCCATCGGGGGTATTTTTCGGGGAAAAAACCGTTCCAATCGGGGTCGGGGGGTCGGGTCCCCGTCAGGCCGGTTTCAAATTGCCATCCCTATCAAGAGCTTCTGCTTGGCCTGTCTTAAAGTGCGTGCTAAACCGAGGTCTTATTCCGGTTAGGCGAGAACCATTGTGGATTACTGGTTCGGGGAGATATGCACTATTTAGAGTAGGGTTGGATTAGTCCTTCCGACGTGATGAACTGAGCTTATGCTTGGTTGTAGCCAAGGAGTTCAACTGAGCCATGGTACGGAGTTGTCAAAGAAACCGGACAAGTAGATCGGTTGTTGTGTAATGGCATGGCTCCGTATTGAGCGTATCTCGGTCAAGAGTGCTATACGGCGCACGAGACTGAAGGAAGGGGATTGCACTGTCCGTGAGCGTCGAAGCCGTTTGGCGGTTTTGTTAGGTGGTGTTTAGCCGTTGACACGTAGGGAAATGGAAGAGGAGAGCAAGTCTACGAGTCCAAAGGTGAATGGACGCAGAAGCGCGCAAAAGTTATATAAATGGAGTTGCGCCCCCAAACTCAGGTCTGGAACATCCTAAAATCAAAATTCACTTACCACTTTGTCACCTCCCTTCTTTGTCTCTCTCTCTCTCTCTCTCTCTCTAAGTGTACTAACTTGATCATCGGAGGGGTTTTCCAGCAACACACCGCCAGGTAACTCACCCTCATTGTGTTCTCAGGTCGATCGGAGCGAAGGGGGTAACGTCGGATATTTGGATCCCATACATTACCATTAAACAATTGAAATAGTTTTTTTTTTTTTTCTTTCTTTCTTTCAATTTTGTTTTATATTATAGTGTGAATGTTCAAATTGATATGAATTTAAGTAACGTTTGGTAGAGTTTTAAAAATATGATTTGAGAATAGAGTTATATTTTAAGTTTGCGAGTTTTGGAATTATGATTTAAGTATAGAAAATTTGTTTAGTCATGAGTTTTGAATTGAGTGTTGAATTGAGTTTTGAATGTTTGATGTGATATGTGAAATAAAAAAATTTGTTTGGTTATAAGTTTTGAAAAGAGTTAATTCAAAAAGTTATAACTCATAACCAAACACACACCCTAAAATTCAATTGAAAATCCTGCTCAAAACTCATAACAAAACTTTTTTTTTAAATTTAATTCAAAAAAATAATAATTAAAAAAAATAACATAAAATTTTTTAATTGAAAATATTACTAACGAAATAAAAAAAAATTCAAAATAAATATTCAATTACTGCTTTAAAATAACTTATTGTATATTTGGTTGGAATTATTTTTTAAAATATTTTTGATTTAAACTATAAAAATATATATTATTTTTGCTAAAAAAAATCAAAAAACAAAATTCTCATTTTTTTTTCTTCCAAATAACAGTGCCAATTGCCAAAAAAAAAAAAAAACTGTTCTGGTCAACCGGTTGGACATCCGAGAGGATGACCGAGTAGACCCAAGTCGCGCTTTTGAAAATTAAAAAAAAAAACTCTACTCTGCAAACAAAAGCTGAAACAAGTTTTGGAATGTTATATTGTAATTAATTTTTAAAAACCTTAACCAAACAAAGCATTGAAAACAGTTCTGGAATCATGTTTCCAAAGCTCCTCCAAACACAGTTTTTCTAAGGTTAGTTGTATGTTAATTGTAAACTGTGAACATTCACATTGTTAATTGTTAGTTGTATGTTAATTGTTAATTGTTAATTGTAAATTGTGAGTTTTTTTTAAAAAATTAGTTGTATTTTGTTTTTTTTTTTTTTTTTTACTATACTTGTTGGTTGAACAATCATTTTTGTTACCATTGAATAATTGAAATAGTCAATTTTTACTTTTTTTAAATTTTATTTTATGTTTTCACGTTGTGATGTGAATATTCACATTGATATAATTTTTTTTTTTAAACTAGTTGTATATTAATTATAAATTATGAACCTTCACATTGTATTTTAGTATAAGTTTTGTTTTTTCGAAAGTTAATTGTATGTCTGTTGTTTTTGTCACTATGCTTGTTAGTTGAATAATCATTTTTATTACTATTAAACAATTGAAATAGTTGATTTTCACTTTTTTCAATTTTATTTTATATTTTCATGTTGCAGCGTAAATGTTTACATTGGTATGAGTTATTTTTTTTAAGGTTAGTTGTATGTTAATTATAAATTGTGAATATTCACATGTATTTTAGTATGAATTTTATTTTTTCGAATGTTAGTTGTATGTTTATTGTTTATCGTGAACATTCATATTGTACTTTAGTATATATTTTGTTTTTTCAAAAATTAGTTGTATGTTTGTTGTATACTATGAACCTTCACATTGTATTTTGATTTTCATTTAGATAGTTTGTTGTGTTGTTTTAAAATTTTCAAATTATTTGAGATTTTCTCTATGGAATACGAGAGAGATTTTTCCTTAGAATAAGGGAGAGATTTTCTTCATGGAATAAGGAAAAGATTTTCTCCATAAAATGAAAGACTATTGTTATGTATTAGTTTCAAAAAAGAAATATGTGCAAAAAATTAGAAATGATAATTTTGTCATATTACATTAGACAGGACTTAATAGAATACTCAAAATGAATATGAGTTAGATAGAATAAAACACTTAAAAATAAGATTTATCAAAAAATGACCTTTTTTATTTTGAATTTTTATATTTATTTTTAAAACTAATTTTTGTTTAAATTTAGATAAAAATATCGAGTCAACTACTACATAATATAAAAATATACTATATTGAGATTTTAATTTGTGAAAGATATGTAAATTATATGTAATAAAAAAAAATTATATTATGTGACTGTTAATTTAATATTTTTTTTTATATCTAATTTTAAACATAACTTAGTTTTTTAGATAAATTGAAAAAAAAAAATAAATAAATACTTTAAGAATCAAAGTGAAAAAATTACTAAACATAAAAGGGACAAAATGTTTTTTATCCAAAAAAAATATTAGGACTTCAATTGTAAATAATTCTATTATTATTATAAAAATAATTTTTTTAATATTATTCAATTTTTTTTTGATTTAGTTAGAAATTTATGTGACACAAATTTAAATATTGCAAGTTTAGTTATTTATTTATTTTACTCTTAAATATTTATTATCAAAAATGCTAGGCTTCAGGAAAATTTTTCAGGAAAAGCTTCAGGAAAATGGAGGAGGAGGAGGAGGAGGAGAAGGGGAGGAGGAGGAGGAGGCCGATCGTCGCAGCCGCCGTCGGTCGTCTGCCCAGCCCCGCCGTCGCACGCATCGGCCTCTGCCCAGCCCCGCCTCCGCCTCCGCCTCCGCCTCCTTCCATTTTGATGGCCCCCTCCAGTTCCTCCTCCTCCTCCTCCATTTTCCTGAAATATTTTCTTGAAGCCTAGCATTACTCATTTATTATTTCAAAAAATGCAAGGTTATTATGGAAAGTGAAAATTAAATTTTTGCTTCGGTTTAAAAAGTGATTTCAAAATTAAGGATACAATTTTTCATTTTAATAAATTCGTGCCTATGAAATTATAGGGTCTGTTTATTTTCAGAGATAGGTGAGGTGGAATTTTTAGTGAGGGTATTATTAGTGAGAGGACTATCAATGAGGGGACTAACAAAAATTGTGTTTGTTTTATAACTAGTAGATTAATAATAGTTTTTGTTTGTTTCGAGAGATAGGAGTGTGATTAACTATGTAAAATTCTATAAATACCCTTATTGCATTACTATTTGATTTGGGCTTATACCAACTAATAAATACATTACATGTTTTAATATTAAAAAAATATTTTATAAATATTAAAATTATATTTCATAAATATATTTTTTTTGGTACTATTTTATTTTTATAATATAAATTTTTTGGATATAAATATTATTATGCTATTATATTAAAAATTATTTTTATATTAAATTATTTTGATATAAAGAATGATGGAGTAAAAAATGATGGAATAATTAAAAAAAAAAAAGAAAAAGATAGAGAAAATACCATACTAATCAAGTAGGGTAAATAAATTAAGTAGAATAATAGAGGAAAAAATAGTAAATCCTTCTGTAATCTCATGGGATTATTTTTTTTTAATACCATCTCCTATGGGGATTATTTAATTTCATCTATGGAGGTTTATCATAATCCCAAATTATTATGAATCTCCTTCTCTATTTTATAAACAAACATAATCCAAACACATCCCTTAAAATTCAAAACAAACAAACCCATAGAGATTTGGATTCATGCTTACGTTATTATCAAAGTGAACATTATGAAAAATTTGAGGACCATAGTTTTTATTATTATTTATATTTATTTTATGCTCAGGATGATGGTTCAGATAGTTTGGTTCATTATATTAAGGGATTGTTTAAGATTATCTAAATAAATATATTTTTGATTTTTTTATAAAAAGATATGTAAAAAAGTAAAGAAATAATATAACTTAAAAAATAAATAAAAATATAAAAAAAGTATATTATATAGTGTACACCAAATAATGCCTAATTAAATCATCAATTATAAAATATATTTTGTAGAACGTGAATAACACAATTTTCAATATACATGTCGTTTCATATACACCTTGATCCATCTTTGTAAGTAGATAGTCTATACAGAAAATACCATTTGGACAAAAAAGATGCACTTGATTCATAAGCTGCTTTATTTTTCTAAGTATTTTACAATCAATTTGGATTAGATAATTATTTGATGGGATTTTAAGGCTTGGTTTAATTTAATTTGGTTTGGTATCAAACTTAGGCCATCTATATTATACTATATATTAAGCAAAAGAGGGTTTTTAACCCCAATCCTGTGGGAGCTCCAATCTTTCAATTTAAATTTCTTGATTTTTTTATTTTAAAAAAAAAACCTTAGCATTTATTAACTTCTTCCAACTCCCAAGTCTTACCCTCATAACAACACTTTAATGCATTAAGAACAAGTATAAAAAAAATTCTTTGAAATCCAACACATGAATTCCTTGAAAAGTCCCAACACATATGATTATTATTCCTCATAATAACACTTTAATGTATTAAGAACAAGCATAAAAAGATTTCTTAAAAAGTCCAACACATATGATTATTATCAAAATATTAAATTTTAATATAATATAAAAAAAGAAAAAAAGAAGACATTTAAAATAAATAAAAAAAACATTTAAAAATCGCAATTCACATATATAGATAATTGTAAATATATTAAGAAAAATGGGGTTTCTAAACCGCAAACCTTGTGGGAGCTCCAATCTCTCAATCTTAATTTTCTAAATTTTTTATTTAAAAAAAAAATTATAGATATAGCCCGTGAAAATGCCCTGATCAACATTTATTAACTTTTTCTAATCCACATGCCTGTATTTATTGATTTGGTCAAAATCCCTTATTAGCATTTAAAATACCCTCATACAAATAATTATAGATATAGCCCATACATAGTTACTGCAGTAGCCTTTTTAATTTCTCCTGTACACTATGGTTAGTGATAAGATTGTTAAATTATTTTTATAAAAAATCTAAAAAAACATAATTTATATATTAAAAAAAATTAAAACAAATATAAATATCTATAATTATCCCGTGCATAACACGGGTGATAGGCTAGTTAGAAATAAAAGAAATATTTTTTTAAGAAGTTAAAATAATTTTCTTTAATTTATTTAATGTAAGTTAATTAAACAAGATTAAGATAGAAAAAAAAAACATTTTAAAATTTTTTTATAGAGTCATTTTTTGATAAATCCTCTTTGTAAGTGTTTTATCTCATATAACTCATATTCTTTTTTAGTATTCCATTAAGTTTTGTTTAAGGAAGACTTATTTATAAGTCCTTTTTCAGACACTTATACTAGGCTAAGTCCTATGTAATTTTTTTATAGAGTCTCAAGTCTTATTTAGATAGGAATGTATTCCACAAGATCCTACATAAACGTAACGTGACGTGATACTTACATAAACGTAACGTAACATGTCACCTACATATACGTAACGTAACGTGACACCTATATAAACGTGACGCCTATATAAACGTAACGTGACACCTACATAAACGTAACGTAACGTGTCACGTTACGTTTCGCAAACTTAATGAGTTTTTATTTTTTTAAATTGAATGTGAAAATGTTACTGGCTTATGTTGGTGTCACGTTACGTTTCATATAAATTTGATCTATGATAACATTCAATATCATAGGTGTCACGTTACATTTATGTAGGTGTCACGTTACGTTACGTTTATCTAGATATGAGGTGTACGCAACCATTTTCCATTTAAGATATTGACAAATGCTATCAATGGGGCCATATGAAGACAATGTCCAAAATTAATGCCTAGTTTGTCACAATTGAAATTACAACGACCAACTTGATAATAGTAAAGACATAAAGCTATGTTACTGGAATGTGGATTGTTTGTAAATTTTGGAATCACCCACAGTCAATTAGTTAGACCAGGGGTGGTAAAAGAAATATAATATAGCTAAAAGAGCATTATTATTGTTATCGTCCAAGTAGAGAAAAAGGCAAGGATTCACTATTGGGTAATAACTTAATAAGCAGTTTGTATTGGACCATAGCAGAGTGTAAATAGTAATAATCAACAGTAAAGTAACCATCAGTGAAAAGTAAACCACAATGAGGTAGCACCAAATTCAAGCCAACCCAAATCGAATCTACACAATTGGGGCAAAATTTTTACAAAATTGAATCCAAAAACACCAAAATCCATACCGTCCAATTATGGGTCTTGGCCAATCGCCTTGCAAGCGCATGAATGCAGTATGCAACATTGGCTCGAGGCCGAATTGCTGACGTGGCAGAAAAAATCTCTGAAAAAAAATAATAAAAAAACTCAAAAAATAAATAAAATCAATTTCTTATATAAGAAATTGAATGTTGTCATAGATCATAGGTGTCACGTTACGTTTATGTAGATATGTCACGTTACGTTTATGTAGATGTCACGCTACGTTTATATAGGTATCACGTTACGTTACGTTTATATAGATATGATCTATGGTAACATTCAATTTCCTATATATGGTTTTACTATTATTTATAATATTAACAACTAATATTGAGAGTAAATGTGTCAACAAATTTCTCACAGGACTTATGGGAACATAAGTTTTTTAGTAGGACCATATATAGCATAAGTCTCCCTAATATGACTTATAAATAATTTTTCCTTTGTTTAATATAATATGACCAAATCATTCTTTCTAATTTTTTGCACATATTTTTATTTTGAAACTAGTAAATAACAATAATTCCTAATTTTATGGAGAAAATCTCTCACTCATAATAAAAAGAAAATCTTTCCCTTATTCCATAGAGAAAATCTCTCTCTTATTTTAACGAAAAAATCCCTTCCGCATTCCATAGAGAAAATATCAAATTATAAATTTTGAACATTTTTTGTAATTTGAAAATTTTAAAAATAACGCAACAAAAAATCGAAATAAAAATTAAAATACTATGTGAATGTTCACAGTAAACAACAAATATACAACTAACTTTCAAAAAAGCAAAACACATACTAAAGTACAATATAGATGTTTACAATAAACAATAAACATACAACTAACCTTCGAAAAAATAAAATTCATACAAAAATATAATGTGAATGTTCACAATTTATAATTAACATACAACTAGTCTTAAAAAAATAACTTATACCAGTGCAAACATTTAAACTGCAATGTGAAAATATAAAACAAAATTGAAAAAAGTGAAAATCAACTATTTTAGTTGTGTAATGGTGATAAAAATGATTGTTCAACTAACAAACATAGTAGCAAAAACAACATACAATTAAGTTTCAAAAAAATAAAACTTATATCAAAATACAATGCAAATGTTTACAATTTACAATTAATATACAACTAGTTTTAAAAAAAAAAAAAAAAAACTCATACCAATGTGAACATTTACACTGTAACGTTAAAATATAAAATAAAATTGAAAAAATAAAATCGACTATTTCGATTATTCAATAGTAACAGAAATGTTTGTTCAACCAACAAGCATAGTTAAAAAAACAACAAAATATAACTAACTTTCGAAATAATGTAAAAAAAAAAAAAACTCATAAATACAATGTGAATGTTCACAATTTACAATTAACATACAACTAACCTTAGAAAAATTAAATTTATACCAATGTTAACATTCACACTGAAACATGAAACAAAATTGCAAGAAAAAAAGAAGAAGACTATTGCAATTGTTTAATGGTAACAAAAAAATGATTGTTCAAACAACAAGTATAGTAATAAATAACCAACGATGTGTGAATATTCACATCTTGCAAAATATATAATTATGTCCATATCTATATTCTAACACTTATTTTTCAGATTTTCAAATAATGTGAAATGTGAACATTCACACTGATTGACAAAAAAATAGAAACAATGACATAATAGAATTAGAAATCCAAAAAAAAACTCAATCACCCTTAAAAAAAAAAATGTCACCCACATCCTTATTTTCATCATCATCATCTTTATTATTATTACTATCATTAACAATCTATGCAATTTCACCATTCCACCAATCCAAATCAAACCAAATCCACCTTTAAAGAAATATGTTTGTAACACAATTAATTGACATAAACAGAGTTTTGACTTACAATAATGAAGAAATATAGAGTTTCGAACACAAAGCAACAATAGACAAACACAGAATTTCGAACAAAAAGTGACAATGGAGGAACACAAAGTTTTGCCGCAACAATAGAGGGACATAATATTATTTCACCATGTGTAAATTAAAGTTTCTAAACCCTACCAAATAGAGAGTTTCGAAACCCTAATGAAACAATACCACAAATGTGAATGAAACTGATAAAAAAAAAAATGTAAATAATGGTAATTACCAAAATGGATATAGTAACCCCAAAAAAAAATGTATATATCATTTTTCTATGTAATATATATCAACAATGGACATAAAGGTATAATTGTCCAACAAACAATATAAATCAGGAAAAAAGGATCTCATGGAATAAAAGTATAAATACGTGGGACTAAGTTATAATTTTCCTTGGTGGATTTATTGTGATTAGAACACCTCTAAATGAGATTTATCAATCAAAAACCATTTTTTATATTTTTCCAAACAAAAGGAAGAGTGAACACATGTTTTTCTGTCTTTTTTTTTTTTTCTTTTTTTTAAAATTAGAGGTGAGGTCTAGAGAGAAAGAGAGAGCCTTTCTCTCTAGGCGATTCTCGGCGAAGTTCCGGCTAAGCTCCAACAACTTTTCAGCGCTCATTTTTTACTTCTAAAATGTAGATCTACACTTCTAGAGTATAGATCTACCGTTTTAGAGTGTAGATATGGACTTTTTATGTCTGACATAGGAGTTTTGAGAGTTTTCTCCTCCGATTTCGGCATAGATTTTTTGTTTTTCAATACCCACAATGGTTCCTTCCTTTCTAAACTCTTCTCCCATACCATTGTGGGTGCTTTTCCTTCTTCGACGATAGTGGCGGCGGTGTTGGGCAGAGGCGACGGGGACGTTGTCAATAGGGACGACAAGCATTTAAGCAAATTTTAATTTCTAGACCACATATTTGAACAGATCGATGGTTTTCCCTTGATGATAGCTTTTTTTTGGCGGATTTGTTTTTCATTGTTGTTTTTTTTTCCTTTTGTTATTTGGTTGGGATGACTCTTTGGCCCCATTTATTTTCCGCTATTACAGTCCACTTTGAACTGTTATAGATGAATAGCAACGATGACTCCCGTTTGTTTTGGTTTTGGAACTCCGAATTCGTAGTCTGAAGAGAATATGATAGGCTTTAGCGATGGGTATTAGCAATTCGGAGTGGGAGATGGTATTAGCAAAGTAGTCTGTTTAGATCGGGTGTTACTGGATTTCTGCCCGGAAATCCGGTTGGTCAACCGGTCAACTGGTCAACTATATATATATATTTTGTTGGGCATTTTTTTTTTAAACATTAATGTTCAATGTTTTTTGTAATTTTTTGTTAAGTAAAAATTATAATTTTATTTGTTTTATTATTTTGTATAAAAATAATTTAATAATCCCCACACTAACAACTATCATAAAAACAAACACAATTTTATTAATCCCCTCACTATCAATCTTCTCACTAACAAAATCCCTCACTATCAATCTCCTCAATTCTACCTCTAAAAACAAACGAGGCCTGTAGCGACCCTAATTTTTCGCAAGTCATATTTATTATTATTACTTTATTTTATTTTTGACTTAATTAATTGTGTGAATACATGAGAATTTAATATGATAGTTAATTAATTCAATGTGATATTTAATTACATATAATTAATTTGAATATTTATATATATTGATATTTTTTATATATATATAAAAGGTGTTATATATATTTTAATCTTATATTTATATTTATATATGTTGTAATTATGTTGTATTTAAATAATATAATATGTCAATTATGATACAAAGCTTAGAGGCTTACTAAAAAAAAAATTAAATAAAAAAAAAAATGAGCAGCAACAACGGGAATTGGGAGGAAAAAAAGAAAAAGGAGCAAGCCGTGAGAGAGAGAGAGAGAGAGAGAGAGAGAGAGAGAGAGAGAGAAAATGGGGAGCCAAGGTTCTCTCCTTGCAGTCCTATACTTGCGCTCGTTCTTGCAGGCCTTCGGGTCTACTTTTAGGCCCAATTTTAATAATCCGAACCGTTCATATTTTATGATTTATTCAGTATATCATACCTGTAAAAAATCAAGTTGATCGGATATCAGAAAGCATATGTTCGGAAAACTGTTTATTAAATTCTTTAAAAAATAGTTTTTAGTTCAATTTTTCGAACACATACTTTCTGATATCCGATCAATTTGATTTTTTACAGGTATGATATACTGAATAAATCATAAAATATGAACGGTTCAGATTATTAAAATTGGGCCTAAAAGTAGACCCGAAGGCCTACAAGGACGGACGCAAGTACAAGAGCTGCAAGGAGAGGATCCTCATTCGAGAAGGGAGGGCTCTGTGAGGAATCAAAGAGTGCAAATTGAGAGGGAGAGAGAAGAGCGACGACAAAGGAGAAAAGGAAAATAAAGGGGTTAGGGTTTTATTAATTCTTCAAATGATTCTTTGATCTTCAAAATAATTATGAGTGCAAAACTCACTTTTTTTTATTTATGTTTAATGCATTATTTTTATTTATTTATTTGATATTGGTTTGATTTTGTATTTGCATGTAGATGATGGATTGATTTCATTATTTGGTTAGATGTGTACGTAAAGTTTATGATTTTTATATGTATTTATTTTATGATTGTAATCACACTCATGATTATGTCAAATTAAAATAAACTTAGAATCCATAGATAAATTCCTTACTGTCCACAATGGCTCTATGGATTGTTATTTTATTTGAGTGTTGGTGAGAAAGAGTGTATAAAAAAAAGAGGTGAGGATTATGAGATTTATTTGAACGGCTTAGGCTTGGCATTATTATATTTGTTCTCATGAGTAGATGAGAGATTGTGTATATATATATTATTGTATCGTTCTCAGGAGTAGATGAGTGCTTTAATTTATGCGTGTACATATATGGTAACCATCCAGGGAGTGTGGGTTAAACTCGGGACGATATCCCTGTGCAAGTTTGGTTTCGGAGCAGTGTTAGGTATACGGGATGCACATGGAATGTATGTGTAGGCCGGAAGTAAAGGGTCGAAGTAGTGGAGTTAAGGTACAAAGAATTAAATATAAACTCATTGATATAGTTTGAATTGTTTTGATTGGCAAATCTTGAAAAATAGAAAACGATTTCATTAAATTACGAAATTTGGGCAGAGGCATGTATACGTAATTCTAGACAACTTTTGTGTTTTAACTTTTTACTAAAAATATTGATTAGAAGTTGTAATCGGATTATCTTGATTACAAGAGTTTTTGTTAATTTTAGTAATGCAGATTTTAGATGCTTTTTTAACCCACGAAATGAGTTTATGTTTATTGGGTTTCGCGCAAAATGAAGTAAAACATTATTCTGAATACTTTTCGTGTTTTGAACTTTTTCGAAAAAAATCATATTAGGGCAGATTCTTTTCGTTTTCAGTTTCAAATTTTTCGATTGAATTCCGTCTAGATTCTTCTATCAAGTTTTTCTCTCAATCTCTTCAGTTTCTATTAAATTCGTTTGCGTTTCATTTTATAAAATTTGATTAAGTACAATTTTTTTTTCTTTGAATTTTGGTCAATTCGAATGATTTAAACATGAAACAATACGTTTTTATAATTTTTCAGCAATTTATTTATAATTAAATTATACTAACTTTATTTTTTTTGCAAAATGATGGGTCTTACTAACTTTTTATGCAGGGCTGACCCACCATATATTTTTTTATGTTTATTTTGTACTCAATTTATATTTAATTGTGTACGGACAAGAAATTAAATACCACCGTATCTCGAGAAACTAACTACTTGTCTTGTCCCGTAACAAAAATTAAATGTACTTTTATTTGTGTTTGGTGGACTCATGGGTGTCAAATATTTGTACTCATACTAGTATACTTGTATACTGAACCGTTTTGTCTCTTGGCATTTCGGGTGCATTTTATTTAAGCGCAGTCGAGCTTCATTTGCAGATTAGTTGGGACTACGGTGGTGACGAGAAATAACTATAGTTGTTGGACATGTCGTTTGGATTTCTTTTGTTTTCTTGAGTTTAGGGTTGATATTGGTTTATGTATTTATTTTTTTTTTTTTATGACCTTAGTATTTTGACAATTTAACATTATAGGTTATTTTTCAACTTTATATTATTTAAGTTGTTTTGATTAGTTATTGCTACTTTAATATTGGAGGTATTTGATAGTTATAAATTTATGATAGATAGTTTGGTTAGCCTTTATTAATTTTTTTTATCTCTTGTATTTTTTTTTTTTGGAGCATTAAAATTTATTTAAACCTTAAGGAGATGGAAATATTTAAATTTTATTTCACTCCTAGGATTTAGATGATAGAATATTAATTGAGATTTAGTCCTAATTTAATATTTAATTATCTAAATTTTAGGGCGTGACAAGGCCTTTGGGTCTTATTTATGTACTCTGGTTGTTTTATTAATATATTGTTTCCCATGTTCTAAAAAATAAAAAATAAAAAACACAAATTTTTTTTATTTTTTTTTTATTTTCTCTCTCCTACGTTCCAAACAGTCGCTATTTATTGGTATTTGGATTTGGATTGTCAAATGTTGTTGGGCCATCAAGAATCGGTGGATGGTTCTAATTCACCTAAGACGTGGGCCTGTAAGATCATCAACCAGTCCTCCTTATCCAATCCACCGTTACCCGCAAGTTTTCTCTGTTTCTCTTTTTCTCTATACCTGGAAGCTCTTTCGAGCAAATGGAAGCTCCTACTTTTCATACCCCAATTCAATTGTCAACTGCTTTCAAATCTCCAAGGTTAGAAGCAAAACACTGCAATTTCGTTTCTGTTTCTGTTTTTTTTTTTAAATGTTTCCACTAGCGAGCACAATTAAGATCTCTAATATAGCAAAATAACAAGAATTGTGGTAGTTTTCTGTTGATTATTGCATTTTTTTATGTGTTCCTTTCAATCATGACGAGTCTAGCTCGTCACCCATTTCAAATAAATCTGAAACAATAGGATTGATATCCCCAGTGATTGGCATTTGGGTTTTCCATAAATTTGCTCTTTGTGCTGTGTTGCTTTGCTTCCCTTGGAATTTTTTATTTTATTTTATTTTTTTAACTATCACGAACTGGGTTTATTTAGAAATGACATTTTGTTGTCTATTTAGAACTGGGTCTACATTTGATCAAACAATTACCCAAAATGTATCTTTATATATATGGTTTGTCCACGAAGAAACAATTTTACAAATGATTGTTTGACAGGCAATATTGGTTTTGCACCCTAAATGCTTGAGAAAATGTCATTAATAAACTAACAATGAAGCTTTCACTTTGCCATGAAATCAGTTTTATGAACAATGAACAATCGAAGATTGCTTTGTTGAGGAACTTGGGTCACAGGCTTCTGGCCCTGATAGTGAAAAAGGTACCCAGAAGACCGCTTCTGCAGTTTGTGGTATTCAATCCTATCTTTCTAAATGTCTATCCTGTTCTTGGTGCACCAATGCCGGAGATGAAGGAACCTGAAGTAATTCGGTAAATGTTGGATGTCCTAGTGTTCTGTTTTTGTTTTTGCTTTGAAGAATGGAACACTATTCTGAAATTCCTTCATCAAGTCATTATTGTCATTGAATCGCATGTGGAATTATTGTGTGGGATTTGAAGCATCCAGGACCCAGAAGCTTGCTAGTGGAGTGAGGATACAAGGTAAGACTTTCGTAAGGTTCACATCTGAAGTACATGATTTCCTGTAATTTTCCCAATTTGTCATCATTTTAATATTATTTTCTGGGTTCACTTTTCAAGATATAATTGAAGGGGAAGGGCCAGAGGCTCATGAAGGAAGTCTGGTTGAATTTAATTATGTATGCCGGCGATCCAATGGCTATTTCGTTCATAGGTAATTCCATATATTACTTTCTTGCTTCTAATGGAATTATGGAGACACATGATTTCTGATTCCGGGGGCCACTGTTCCCAACTTAAAACATATTCATGTTTTATCCTATGCTGTTGCATTGACTATTTTCTTAAACTTGAACTGTATTTCCTTGCAGTACCATTGATCAATTTAGTGGAGAAAGCAGTCCTGTTATACTTCCTCTGGATGAGAACCAGGTTAGCTCTGTTTCATTTTTACATGTCTGAGCATGAAGATCTTAGGGTGTACTGGGCAGAGTTAATTTTTTTTTTTTTTTTTTGATAAATAATCAAACTTATTGAAAAACATCAAGACAATGCAATGAATACAAAAAATAAGCCCACAAAAGGACTAAATAAAACTAACTAATCAAATCCTCTACAAAATTGACAAAAACCAAAACATTTGGATCGATTGTACCCTTAACCCAACTATGCAACAGTCTACTCTCTAACCATGAAATGGAATGACACTCATCCTGAAACAGCCTATTCCGTTCCAACCATACCAGCCAAACCAAACAATGGGAAAAAAGCACCCAAGCCTTTAGGATTTGTTATCACTTGAACTTCAAGTGTTCCTGTTCCCAACAAATAAAGGAAACAAACAAACAAGTTGAACTGTTCTTCATCATAATCACCAAACTCTGCTGCCACCTCAAATGTAACCACACCTATATAACTACTGTTGTCATCGCTACCATGTCTAACAGTACACTTTTTAGCTATTGAAGTCAACAATACATTATTTATGTAGTAAGATACTTTGTCCATGCAGAAGAATTCATTTTTCTTCTTACCGACTCTCATCTTTTTCATTTTGGTACCGTCCCTCTTGGTAGTCTTAAACCCTTTCTAACTCTTGTTTTTGTTGATGCAAACACCGGTCTTCTTTAGTTGATGCCCTATTGATTATATTTCTGTTGTTTCAAAATGCAATTTTTTCCTCATACAACTTGGTATTCTTTCTGTTGCTAAATTTTTTTAAAAAAACAGTATTTTTATATTCATTAAGAAATCCGGAATAATACTAACCTGTGTTTGTTAACATATCTGTTCAACTCCGCATTTTTATCATTCTGTTTCACAGATAATAAAGGGTCTGAAGGAGGTATTGGTTGGCATGAAGGTTGGAGGTATATTCAAGTAACTCATCTCTGGAAGACATATGATTGGTCTTGACAAAGTTGTTTAAGCAAAACCTCTTTTATAGTCAATAATACCTGCTTTTTCCTATCAATAATTGACTGCCTGAATTTGTTTCGATTATTATTTCAGGGAAGAGAAGAGCACTAATACCTCCTTCTGCAGGATACACTAATGAGAACTTACAACCAATCCCTGATGAGGTTTTGCGTTTTTTATTCCTTATCTCCTCATCATCATTAATGAGTAATCAAGAGAATTTGGTTTTACTGAAGAAATTTAAGCTCACATTGGCCATATATATTATGCATATTGTTACGCTATGGTTGTTGTTTGCAGTTTGGCCCTCGACGCAGCCTTTTCTCTCATGCCAGCGAGCCTTTGGTATTTGAAGTGCAGCTTTTGAAAGTGTTGTGAGTTCATCATTGTTATAGTCCCAGTACGAATTTCGCCTCTGTAAGATTGATTTTTGGGGTGTTTTTGTTCCTTTGTCTCGTATGATATTTGGATGACTGCAACTTCAGCTTTTCTTGGTAATATGTATATGCAGTCTACAATTAAACTTATGTATGCCTCTATTCGGGATTGTTGTACTACAGTGGAATTATTTGGACGATTGCTTCATTATCTGTTATTTTGTCATTCTGGATCGCTAAATTTGTGGTTGAGTAAAAACTTGCACTATTCTCACTCATTTGTAAATCTTTGTCCTATTTCCCACTTGCATAATATTTTCCCAATGAATAATACTAGTACAAGAAGACAGGAAATAGATAGGGACAATTGCACCCCCAAAAGAAAGATATATACACAAAAAAAGAAAAGAAAAAAAAGATAAATTACAAATATATCCCTTGAATTTTACTTAAAGTACAGATTGTCTCTTGTGGTTTGGAAAGTTACAAATACTTCCGTGTTAGAATTTTTTATTTAACAGAATTAACTAAAAAAATGAAATTCATAATTGCTCTCTTATTCAATAATAAAATTATCTGAATTATTAATTGAAACATATTTCTAACATAATTAAAAACTGTTAATTGACTTGATAATTTATTAATAAAAGGAACAATTTGTTATGAAGCTAGAAATCTCAATGAATGAAATGTAATTTTCAGAACTATAAGGGGCAATTTATATTTTAATCAAACTTTAGAGTTTATTTGTAATTTACCCTACAAAAAATAATTACAATTTGATAGAAGAAAAAAGAAGAAATGTAATTATACCATACATACAAATATTTGTAAGGAACAAAGATGCTAAAAATAGGGGAAATTAGCACTCAGAAAGTAATTTGAAAAAATATTACGGTAGCGTTTGGTAACGTTTACATTTTTTGTTTATGTTTACAAAAATTTTATAAACTGATTTTTGTTTATTTTTAGAAAAACATAAATTATAAACGTGTTTGGTTTGAATAAAATGTTTTAAAAAATTTTAAAACATAAACTAAAAAATATGTTTGTTCAGTATTAAAATATTTATATTTGTATTTATTATTTATGATAATGGGATCACACATATTATAATTGAAAAAAAAAATTTAATTGGAAAAAAACTAATTGAAAAAAATTATTTGAAAAAAAAATTATTTGAAAAAAAATTTATTGGGAAAAAAATATTTGAAAAAAAAATTAATTGAAAAAAAAAATTAATTGAAAAAAAAAAAGCGAAAATAAATTATTTGAAAAAAAAAAACAATTGAAAAAAAATTGAAAACTGAAAACGTAAAACCATTGAGTTTACGTTTTCTTCCCAAATTTATAAACTAAGACAACTATTTGTAAACCAAAAAAATTATCAAACAAGTTTTTATGACAGTTTTTAAAATTTTTGTAAATATAAACTGAAAATTGAAAACATAATTGTGAAGCCCCCGAAATATGTAATTACTTTTAAGACCCTAATGTTGAATTATTTATTTTAAAGCCCCTCGTTTACTTGAATTAATTCAAATCTTGTCGGTTAGCATTTTTTTTTTTTTTTTTTTTTTATCGAAACAAGAATTTCCCTAATCGGATTAGGATCCCTAACCTAATTTAATTCTACATAAGTTACATGTATTTACTCCAAGCCCTCACTTTTGTTTTTTTTTTTTTTAAATTCAAAACTTACCCAAACTAATATTTGTACCTTGTACCTTGAAGTACCATCAATCTTATTATATATATATATACATATACACCTAGAAGAATGTGCCTAGAACATAAAATAATTAAAAATTAGGCCCTTCACATCCCTATGGCTGGCCCCTCCTTGGAGGAGGCGAGAAATCTATTTCCAAGACACACCATCATGAGATTCTAGGAAAAACCGCAACCTAGTGGCCTAGACCTAGGTTGTTAATCTCAAAACTAGTTACCTTTCAACTAAAGATCAATTAATTGATGCCAAAACCTATGATTTAGTACCTTAGTTACTCCTATCCTATTTGACACCAAGCAAAATCCTAACTTTCCCATCCATTTTCAACTAAAGGGCTTTTATGTCCTTTTACACCAAATTGCCTATATATACCACACCCCCTAGCTTGCAAACTCACACAACACACTCACTCACACACACATTTTGGTTAGAGAGAGAGGGAGGAGAGCAAGGAAGAGAAGTTTAGAGGAGAGGAGGGAGAAAGAAGAGAGTTTCTTGTGCAAAGCTTAGAAGGTAAGCCACAAACACAATCTTCTCTTCATTTCCTTTTCTAATGCATGTTTTTTTTTTAAGATTCTGAATAATGTTTTTCAGATCTGTTATTATCAAGTTCTTATGTAAAAAAAATACTAAGATTTGAATATTGAGTCCTTCTCTCTTGTATTTCCCCATTTTGGCACAAACCCATCTTCTTTTTGTACCAGTCTCTAAATTTTTCAAGGGCACTCCTTCAAACAAATTTTCTGAGTTAAACATGTGATAGTTAGCGTATTTTCTTCACAAAAGAAATGAAACTTTCCCCTGGTGGAACCCCCTTTTCATAGATCTTCTTGTTTTGAGCAATTTACCTTAGAACCTGTTTTTTTTAGCCCACTTTCAAAAATTCTAGAAAAATGTATAAAATTATTTTGAACCCCTATTTTATGTCAAAACCTTCCTCGAGAAGTTAGCTTTCAACTAAAATTGGTTTCATCGAAAAACATTGAGCGGTTTGCAAGAAAATCAAGTTTTCGTAACAGTCGACGGATCTAGACAAATTCTGGACAGCGCTGAAATATTTTCTAAATAACATAGAATCTAGAAGAGCAACCCCAATTCCGAAAAATGCTCTAGAAACTAGATTGAATCCTCTACAAACCATAGGAAGGCCAAGCCCGGTAAAGGATCTAAAATAGCTCTTTCATTTTAATCTTTATGCGATACTAAATCTGGAAACTTTGTTAGGTGTGGATATTTTGTACCTTTGAGTTCATGAGAATGTTTGTAGCTTATAATCATATCTTGACCTGATAATATATGTGTTTTGGTTATGTTATTTACCTTTCTTATCTTAAGAATACATGCTTATATGGATACTACTGTTTTATAAGTTGAACTAACCTTGTCTTAAAACACTTAATTCAACGGGAAACCTAATTAGGAGGGTATTGGGTTTTCGAATACTTGAGTAATGACAAGATGAAAAAAAAAATGTGATATATGGATTGTTGGGATGCGTTTCCTATTTGGAAGTTAAAGTCTTGCGCAAGTGATTTTCGGAACCTTTGAACAGAGCGGTTGTATTCGGACCCTAGGTGGTTTGGTGTAAGGAGGGATTTCGGGCAAGGCCCTATTTTACCGTCTCTTTTGAAGCCCTGCGGTTGGCGCTACATGGTACATAACCGTTGGTAGGCATCCGAGGTTAGGTCTGTAACAAAGTAGCAAAAGAGGGGGTATACCGAATAATCCGCGTCCGATTCTTGTGGTTGGGAGGACGGAATCTCTTTTGGGGGATTCCTAGTTTACTGACATCTAACTTAATCATTTATGTATCTATCATGCTTTACTACTTGGTGCTATAATTGTGATTGTATATTGGACTGGAAAAAATGGGTGGGGTGTGTGTGTGTTTACTGGGCATTCAAAACTCACGGCGTATCATGCCAGATGACGAAGCGGAACTCATAGCGGAAGACGACGAGCCGGAAACCTTTGAAGACTTTTGGCTATCTTAGGAATACTAGAAATTTCCTTTTTGTTATTTTGTAAGACTCACATGAAGTTTAAAACTTTTTTTTTGGGATGTAATGTAATGAAACAATCTTTTGAATCAAGCATAATTGTGGTTATTATGTATTTATATCCTACGTATGAACCTTATCGTTGCTTAGGAGATCTTGTGTCAATGCCTTGTAAGATCTGTCAAAAAGGTAGTGCGCTGCCTAAGAAAGCTGGACTTAGAAGGGAGACTATTTTGACTCCTCCGGCGATCTGAGATCTTACTTAGTTATTGACCATAGGACTCACTAGTGACTCTCCCTTAATTACAACCTATAGTGTAGAATCGGGACGTCACAATAATAGTTACCAAACAAGCGACATATTTATGAAAAAAATTAGTCTTTGAATAATGTATGTATATGATTTTTACGTTTTATCCATAGTTCAAAGTGAGAAACAAAATTAAGTTGGGAGGCTAAATTAAAATAATTGTTTATATTGATAATTAAATTGCACAATTTAAGCATTATATATCATAATGACATATTGTCTGCTTTAGGGATTAAGGCCTTGTTTGGGAAGACTAAATAAGTGCACTTTTTGTCTTTTTTGACTAAAAAATTGAGGTTGAAAATATGGATGTTTGGGTTAACTTTTTGACTTTTTATGGAAAAATGTGTAATAAAAAATTGTGAAAATTGGTTTTTAGAGGAAAATTTGAATTGAGAGTTGTGCAGCCATAATTGTTGACTTTTGGTGAATAGTGTTAACTTTTTAACTTTTTGAGTAACTTTTTGGCTTTTTGGATTATTTTGCACTACCCAAACAAGGCCTAAAAGTATAATTTCTTAAATAGAGATTAAAATATTTTTTTTTGGGTATAAATTATAGATTAAATTAACACAAATAATCAAATTAAAACATTTTTTTTCCCTATAAATTATAGATTAAACTGACACTATTTAAACATTGGAAATAACTCTCAACTTTTGAAAACTAAAATGGTTAACCATTAAAAATATAATAAAACAAACAAAATAATGAATTATTGTGCATTCCTTAACTCAGAAGAAACCGCACGACGTCGTATTATTCCGGTTGAGTGCACGCACACATAACATTTCACAAAGCCGCCATTGGAGGTCGAGTTCAGTTCAGAGAGCTTCGTCTTTATCTCTTTGCCTCTTCGGAGGCGAAATCAAAAACACCACAAATTTCAATTCTCCTTAATTCTTTGAATTCGTTCTTGAAAATCATAACCAGAGCTCGAAACCAACAACAAAACGAAAATGCAGAAGTGGTTTTCACTCGGCGGCGGCGAGGAAGATCGGCAACAACCGCATCCATTGACGTCTTCATTGTCGTCGTCTTCATCATCGTCTCTTTTGGCCGATTGGAACTCATACGCATCGTCAAAAGCTTCGGAACAGAACACCGCCCTGGGGGTTTTTGATCTCGATCTCGAATCTGCTGTTAGGTCTGCCAATGATACGGTCGCTGGTACTTTCAACGTGTAAGCTCCATCCACTCCTCTCTCATTCAATTCTAGGGTTTATTTATGTAAATTTGTTGTGTTTAATTCGCATCGATAGTTCTTTGTTGATGATTGAGGGTGCATTGAAGTAATTGGGGGAATTTTGGGGTGGGAGGCCGAATCAGGGAAATGAATGGACTTAGTGGTTGAATTCTTGCCAGATTTTTGTCTTAACCTTTGTTTTGCGTTGAATTTGTCAATTGTAAAACCTGGTGATTAGTTAATTGACACCACATTTTAGGTTTGTAGATTCTGGGGTTTTAACTCTCTTGAATTTCAAGGAATGATTGTTGGCCTACTGGTAACTATGAGAATAAAAGTTTCTGGGTTCACTGCACAGATCTGTAGAATAGATTCTTGAAGCATTACGTTACATTACATTTTTGTTTTGATAAATGAAACGTTACATTACATGTTAGAGGATAGCTGTTAGTGTGTGCATTATGGAGCCTTAAGAAACTTTTGAAAACGTTCAATGCGCTCGCACACACAGAGAGTGGCGATATCAAGGAATACTCCATTGAACACGTTAACGAAGTTAGGATACATCTCTGGCTTCAAAATGCTACAAAATCTATGATGTATCATGCACTAGCCTAGTAAGGGGGTTATTATTTGCCGGTTGCCACTGCGTATGAATCATCGGGATCAGTGGAGTCTGCACCCAGACAATCAGATATCATTTTTCCCTAGAAACCCATTCCATTATATCAAATAACTAATAGTACAATGGTTCACCACAGCTCTGATATTAACAAGTATATGTATGTCTAACATCTCTCCTCCTACTAATCAATTAACAAAATAATAAAAGCAGGAAACCACAACCCACAACTTTGGTTATACATATACACATAATATATACTTGCAAATGGTCACACCTATACATAAGATATACTTACTTACACACACACACACACACGTGTATATATATATGTGTGAATTAAATGCAACTTGAGGGTTGGTTTCACACCTGAAAATTTAATTGGTTGATTTTTTTGAGAAATTTGTCAACTAATTGGAATAAATGAGAGGGCATTGGTCCTTGGGGTTTGGTTGTGGGCCTTTTTGGTGCATCATTGCGATATTGCGGGAGAAGGCTATGAGCTCTTTTGGGATGATGGTCTCAATGATGAGGGCAAGGACCTGTGGCCTGTGGCGGTGATGGTGGTAGTGTCATTGATGGAAATGGATTGCTGCAAATCCACCAATGATGGGTGGAGGTATCGGTGGAGTTATAGAGACTATTGTTTGGTTTCATGGAAGGAAATGGTTATAATTGATTTGGTTGTTATTAGTTTAAATGTGTTTGGTTACAAGAATAGATAAAAATATAGGACAATTTATTATTGTGGAAATACAATTTTGCAGAAGAATGAGGAAAAGTGAGATTTTGAGGGCAATAGTGAAGGATGAGAAAATTAAAGAAATGTGAAAAAATTATTTGGAGAAATTGTTAAATGAAAACTTAGGAGGAGAGGATTATTGTAGTATTGATGGAATTAGAAAATATAAGTTTTATTGTTGAATAAGGAAATTTGAAGTGGAACTCGCACTTAGAAAGATGAAATCTGGCAAGACATAAGGACTAGGTTTTGTATTGGTTAACAAAATTAATAAAATTCTAATGAATGGATGACAATGGAGAAAAAGTATTTTAGTACCTATTTATGAAAAAGATGGAGATATCTAAAATTGAAACAATTAAGTTGATGATTGATACAATGAAATTGTGGGAGAGAATGATTTAGCATCAGTTAAGAGTTGCAACAAAAGTGTTAGAAAATCAGTTTGAATTTATCCCGACAGATCAAGTTTGGAAGCAATATATTTACTAAGAAGATTAATGGAGTAGTACAGAGACAAGATGAGAGATCTTCATTTGAATTTTGTAAATTTAGGACGAAGTTTACAATTGTGCGTTTAGAAATATAATATGTTAAGAAGCATGGGTGCGGGTACGGATACGGGTACGCCGATACGGCAAATTTTTTAAAAAAATAGGGTACGGGTACGGTACGGCTGGAGTACGCCAATTTTATTTTTATTTTTATTTTTATTTTAAATTTATAATTAAACATCCAACATACATATTAAAGTTCAATAAAATAATTAAAAAGGGAAATTATAAAATAAAATAAAATAAATCATACGAGGTGTTTTAATGTCATTATTACATAGAAAAAAGTAAACCAAAGAGTGAAATTGTGGTTTTTTTTTTTTAATGGACACTTCTTATATAATTGTATATAACATTATTATCATATGTACATATTGTTGTATAATTGCTATAAATGTCTTTTTGACACTGTAAGTTACATATAGCACCATTTTTTTTTTCCACATACTTGATTAAAAATATAAAAATATGACATTTTTTTGCCAAATCCATATACCTTTAAATTTATGGTTTGATGAGTCTGACCTCTAGATACATACCTGCACCCGAGTCCATGTTACATAGCTCATGCTTCTAGGAATTGTTTAATTATGCATAGCATTGTTCCTTAATCCCTCTGTAAGATTGATTGTTTTAAAAATGTTCTCCCAAGTCCTATGATAAAATTCCTTGATTTGGGAAGACAAACCAGTTGAAGATAATCTTGATTAGTCTTCTTAGAGAGGAAACTGAGTTTCTAGTCAATTCTTTGAGGGGTAATTTTATTTATTGCTGGTTTATATGTGAATATTGCTTTCTTTCCACAGTCATATAGTCATTGTTGATACTTGTCAGGGTTTCAAAAGGAGTGAGAGACATACCAGGGAACTTGCAGTCTGCCACTAGTAATCTTCCTTCAGGAAAATCTCTCATGTACTTTGGCATACTTCTGGCAACTGGGGTGTTCTTTGTTTTCATTGCATTTACCATGTTCCTTCCAGTCATTGTTCTACTGCCTCAGAAATTTGCCCTGTGCTTTACTCTTGGATGTTGCTTGATCATTGGGTCATTCTTTGCTCTTAAAGGTCCAAAGAATCAGTTTTTGCACATGTCATCAAAAGAGGTATCAAATCAATCTTTTAGACATACATTCCTGGTTGCCAAGTTATATTCTGCAAATGTGATACTTTCTTCCACTCTCACTCTTTTTCCCATCGTATTCACCAGAGACTTCCTTTTACATTGGGATTCGTAGGCACCATGGTGGGTACCATTTATGTTTCCATGGTGCTTCATAGCTACATTCTCTCTGTGCTCTTCTCTGTGCTTCAGGTATTGAACTTATGCTTTCTGACATTTTGATGTCTTTGTTAAATTTTCCCTTATTTGCTAGAAGAAATGGGGAATACAATGTATTCTGTAATGTGGATTGGAACTGATGTTTTACCAACCTTGTAGGTTCTTGCACTAGCATACTATGCCGTATCATACTTCCCTGGTGGATCTGCGGGGATGAAGTTCATGTTATCTGGTATTACCTCGTCAATAATGAAATGCTTTGGCCGGTGATTTTGATTCTTTGCTGTTTATATTTGTTCCATGTAGTTTTCACACTTAGAAGGATCCATCTGGGGCAGTAAGAATCGGAATGTTTAAATGGCTGTGTACATGCCAATTGAGTATAGTTTTTCCTGGGCATCTTCTTTGATCTGAAATCCCACTCTAAAAGAACCATGTATATTTTAATTGTTGAAAGATTTTACAGTAAATGAAACACATATTGATTGGAAACCTGAAATCTCACAGGCTGATATTTCTTTTTTATTTTATATTAATTTTTGGCATTTGTAGATTAGTGGCCGATGATGATAATGAAACCACCCTTGAACTCTTTTTTCTTTTTTTGGAATTTTGGTCAGTAACATGGATGTGCTTGAAATGTCCTTGCTCATAGTTTCTCCCCTCTTGGCTACTTGATAGTTTACACAGCTTATTGGAGTTCTTTTTGTGTGTGTTCATTTGTGATCATAGATTATGAGCAGCTTATTTTATAGGGTTCTCGTGTGAGGTGTGGACTTTGTATATATAGATGCCTTATAGACTGCAAAACTTGGTTACTAGGAAAAATTACCCGCAAAAGTAAATTTGTGGACCGCACTCATAAACTCGGTTACTTGCTTATTTCATCAACTGTTTCATGGGCTGCACTGAGCCCAAAAGTTGGTCTAAATTCGAGTTTAGTATTGTGTTTGTTTAAGTTTGACTTAAAAATTTAGATGAGTTTGAAAATATGTTTCAAATTTAGTTTGTTTATTTTTTGAGTCAATCTCACACAAATTTTAATTAAGTTGATTACTAGCCGAATTTCAGTAGTTTAGTTTTTATATACGATTTTAGGTTGTATATTAGCTTATTAGTTTAGTTCATGTCAAGGTTAAAAACTTAACGCTTGATTTATAATAAATTAGTTTCAAACAAGATTTTGAAAATTTGATTCATTTTAGTCCCTATCAACTGGAAAGATTTCATTGACCCATAGGCCTAGCAATAGACATCATCAAGGACATGTGCAGGCAATAGCATCAAAGGGCTAGTGATCTGTTTTTATTAAAATATAACTACTTTCCTTTTTCTTTTCTTTTTCTTCTTGTGGGTGAAAAAATATTATAGTTAAAACAAAGAAAATAGCTTTAGCAAACAAATTTTGACTCCTTTACAAGTTGTGTTTTAGGTAAATATAAAAGCTAAAGTCCAAGAGCATCATCCCAACTAAGCACCCATCATCGCTGTTTTAATAATCGCAAAATGAAATGTTTGGGAGATGCACCCATCATCGCTCTTTTAATAATCGCAAAATGAAATGTTTGGGAGATGCGAAAACCCTGAAATTAAGGAAAGATTAAGACACCAACATGTGATTAGGGGACATTGATTTGACATTATACATGGACTTTAGAGTTTAGACAAAACATTGGTTTTATTTATTTATTTTATTTTATTTTTATTTAAAAAAATGGTCATACCTTGAAGAAATGGAAAACAAAGTAAACAACAAAAGTGCTGAGTGAAGTGTTTGAAGACGATCAAAACATCAATATCTAGGTGACAATTAACAAGATAGAAACAAAAGGCAATGCCGAAACAATGTTCGAAGTTGGGTTGATTTATTGTAGGAAAGGTGATACTCATCTAGAATCCAGTTATAGTCAACCATGTCCAAGGAAACATTGTGATGTATAGACATAATTGTATAGAATAATATTGAAATGTGTGGATTAAAATTCAGTTAGGATGTGGCTCATATTATACTATGTCTAAGTCTGCACCACATATTTAAATAGAGAGGCAGGTTTGTAGTGCCCCGACCCTGCCCCTATCCCGAATCATATTGGGGTCAAGGCAAACTGGGAAAGGGGCAGTAGCGTGTTAATTTTGCAATTTTAGGAATGATGGTACTGATAAAAGTGAGAAATGATATGATGTATTATGAATAATGATTGATAAGTAATGAGACTTAAAAGATAGAAGATAAGAAAGAAAGAACTAAAATAAGCGTTAATTGTAATATTTTGGTATCTTACTTTGAGAGAATTACTTTATATATTATATACATACAAAGAGATTTAATTAATGTAATATGAGCGAGAGCGGGCAGAATGGGGAAAGGAAAACCCGTCTCTGTCCTACTTTTTCATCTAGACAAGAAAACTCGCATCAGGTGGGGCGGGAGAGAGGTTTTTCTTTTTTCTCATTAAAAAAAAGGGTCATATTGAAGAAATGGAAAACAGAGCAAACAACAAAAGTGCTGAGTGAAATGTTTGAAGATGATCAAAACATCATTATCTAGGTGACAATTACCAAGCTAAAAACAAAAGGCAATGCCAAAACAATGTTCAAGTTAGTTTGATTTATTCTAGGAAAGGTGATACTCATCTAGAATCCAATTATAGTCAACCATGTCCGAGGAAACATTGTGCTCTATCAACATAATAATATATAATAATATTGAAATGTGTGGATTAAGATTCATTTTAGATGTAACTTCTATCATACTAAGTCTAAATCTGCACCAAATATTTAAATTTTGGACTAGGGACGGAAATGGCACGGGATAGGGCAGGGTGAGTACAGGTTTGTAGTGCCTCGCCTCCTATTCCGAATCATACTGGGGGTAAGGTGAATTGGGAAAGGGGAGGAAGCATGTTAGTTTTGCAATTTTAGGAATGATGATAAAAGTGAGAATGATATGATATGTTGTGAATAATGATTGATAAGTAATGATAATTTAAAAGATATGAGATGAGAGATAAAGAAGTAAACATGAGTGTTATGTGTAATATTTTGGTAATCTAGTCTTACCGTATTTGAGAGAGTTAAATCACACACACACACACACACACACATATATATATATTATACATATTAAGAGATTAATATATATAATATGAGAGGGACTGGAAAATTCGTGTGGGACGGGAGAAATTGCTATCCCTATTGGATACTCTTTTTTTTCTTCAGAATTTTTCTTGGTGCATTCTATTTCTGTAATGGAGAAATGTATGAAAACAAAGCACTCTTGAGATGCAAACTTGTCCAACAAATGTGACGCCTTTTACATATATGTTTCTTTTTTTGGTTGGTATAAAGAATAAGAGGCCTTTTTGTAAGTCTTCTTAGCTTACTTTTTTCTACATCTTACGAACAACTTCTGATCAGCAGAGTCATCAATTCAATTATTCCTCTAGCTTTTCTACATAAATTAGAATACCCTCTCTCTCTCTCTCTCTCTCTCTCTCTGACAGGAAAACCAATAAGAATTTACAGCAGCATGCATGGAAGGGTGTAAGTAACATGGCACGTTCATGGAAGTAGTATATATGCTCTTAATCTTTATTTATTTATCTAAAAGCATATGCATCTCTCTTTTACTCTTCACACAGCCACTATAATCCAATTCTTTCAGTTTATTTTTTTCTACTAGAAAAAGCCCTAGTTTTGTGTCAATGCCATATTCCCATGTGCCCTCCCTAATTGTTGGCTATCAAAATTCTTGACGGTGTGATTTCTATTAATATTTTGCACTCATCATGTGTGTTTGTGTGTGTGTGTCCAACTCTACATCTAAGACTAACCAATAATGCAAAAGATGATCACTCTGATGATCATGTGGTGAGATCTTCATTCGATCCCAATGTCCACATTCCACAATGTGGTGTAGATCCACTTCAGTGTTTCTGTAAATTTTGTTTACATTAGTATTAGCATGTGTTGTATGTCTAGATTTCAATGCTGATTACGCATTGGCTGTTGTATAATGCTAGGTTTGATGTAGTATTTGTATTTGTATCAATTTTGACCCGGTTTACAATTATTTGGATCTTTGTATATATTGGGTTTATTTCGGGTTCTATATGGTCTTGAGAACTTCAGTAATAAACAATTGTGTTGACTGCTGACTGCTGAGAAAGAAGGCTTATTGTATTTCTTTACCTTCATAGTGAAATTTCTGTATTGTTCTTTGCCTATGAACATTTAAGTGACACTTTGTGAAATCCCACGACACCCACACTCTCCCTCACTACTGCTCTCCTGTTGACTGGAGAGAAACCTAACCCTTTGATTTCATGCTACGTGAAACTCATTTTGACAAATGTTATTGGACTAATCAAATTTGATTAGTTTTATCGAATTTGAAAATTAACGAGTTCAGTGCAAATGGATCTTGTCTTCATATTCTTTTCCAATATGTGATAAACCTGCTCTGTTTGTTTTCATTTCCAAAATCTGTTTTCTTAAAAAAAAAAAAAAACTAGATTCTAATTTGGTAAAATAATAAAAAACACTAATCAATTTGATGTGGCTTTATCTTTTTGGGGTTGGAAATATTTTTAAAAGTTTGTTTTGATTGTTTAATTTTTGTCAAAATAGAATTTATTTTTTCTTTAAAAAAAATCAGAAAACATATTCTAAAAATGAAACCAAACAAATTGAGGATGGAATGTTGCAAATTCAGTAAATTACAAATGCGACTTTTACACTTACATTAGGTATCCTTTCACTGGGAAGAGAAGGTATAAAAGGAAAAGAAGGATGGGACCATTTGAGATCATATAATTTTTGCTACTCTATATTTTTAGCTGTTTGTCCTTTTGTCTCTCTTATTTTCTGTTGTCTCTTTATTTCCTCATCTTCATGTCCGTACATATATTGGGCTGGTTGCTGTGCACATATATACGGATTTGGGGTCACTGTTATGTAGGGTGCATAGCAACTATTATTATTGTGCAGGTAAATGGGTTTATTTCGGGGCTCATTTCGATAATTCAAATCATTTACATTTTAGAATATATCAAGTAGAATATACTTGCAAAAAATTAAATTAATCGGATATTGTTTACTTATTCATCCACTCATATTTGTATCTACAAAAATAAATAACAATTGTGATTTAAATTATTAAAATGAATACAAATGTGAGTGGATAAAGGGGTAAATGATATCCGATTAACTTAATTTTTTGTAGGTATGTTTTGCTTGATATATTCTAAAATGTGAGCGGTTCGGATTATCGAAATGAGTTCCAAAATGGGCTTATTTGGCTGCACAATCGTGATTGCTGTGCACTCCCGCAAACAACTAATATATATATATATATCTATACTATTATATATGTGAGCACTTAGATTGGTTTATTGAAGCTTTGTCTTTCTTCATACCAAGTGTCCAGTGATCTATCAAAAAAAAAAAAAGAGAATGAGCCAAGACTTGAACTCAAGACCACAAATTTGATAAGGAAGACTCTTATTACTTGAGATTACAACCAATATATGTTAAATATTTTATTTATTTAACTTGCACACGCATCGCGTATACCAACCACTAGTATGTATATATATACATATCTTTTTTAACCTCTTTTCTCTCTCTCTTACCCACCTTAATCAACTGATAAATTATTCAAAAATTAATCTCTACCATATCTTACATAGATATCACATTACATAAATTAATCTTTACTACACAATCATCCACTCAAAATTTTGTGAGTGGATAATGGGTCTAGACTTTTTCTTTATGTTATGGGGGCACTTGAAAAAATAGCATGTCAAGTACCCATCAAACCATAATCAGCCAAATTGTACAACATTTTGTACAAGTTGTTTATATGAGAATAGTGAGGTGGGTGAAGATTGAAAGTGTTCCACAACCTTTCATTCTATTTTAAAAAATCTAGAAAAGGCAACAGAAACTTGCATACTTTGTGGCTCAGATTCATTATATTTATTTTTTTACATACAATTGTTCATTAGGGTTGATGTACTAATGGTATAGAAAAACTTAGCCTCTGTTTCGTATAACTCTGGAACGTTAGTTTTAGGGCTTATTTTGCCCATGATGTTTGTTTACGAATTTCAAAAATTAATCCCACTCGCTTTTAAAAACTTGGTTGAAAGTGAGAAAATTTAGACTAACCGGTCATCCTACCGGTTGTCCGGATTAGTGCAAATATATATATATTTTTTACAATTGACACATGTTAATTTTTATATATTCGAAAAAAATATTTTCCAAATTTTTAAAAAAAATTTATGAGCTTTAATAGAATTTTGAGTTGTGTGTTTGGTTATGAGTTGTAAATTTTTGTATAAAATATCATATGTTACATAAAAAATTCCTCACTCAATTCAAAACTCTTTTCAAACTTCTTTTCAAAACACTTTCACCAAACAAATTTTCCACACTCAAATAATAATTTCAAAATTCACAAACTCAAAATACAATTCCTACTCTCAAATCATATTTAGAAAACTCTACCAAACGCTACCTTAATGTGTGATTTAGATTTATTATGTGTGTTTATATTTTATTGTGCATAAAAAAGTATCTATACTAATAATACATGAAATATGCAATTTCTTACACTTTAACTGAAGGATTATTTTTAGAATCTTATGTGAAATCTTAACAAAATAAAAAAGACCAAATACTCAAAATATGCAATTTTTATTTTATTTTATTTTATTTTTGTGCCCAAAGTAATTGCTTTGTTGAATTTTAATCCTCAACTCTTTTTTTTCTTTTTTCTTTTTTAATTTTTTTTCCCGTAAAGTTTCAAAAATACTCCTCTCCTATTATTGATTTTTCAACGACATAAATATAAGGAATTAAAGTGTAACATATTGCATACATTATAGATTAAAAAAAAATAGAAAAATTAAAAAATTTAGAACTAAAATATAACAAGTCGAATGTTTTAAAGATCATTAATATAATTAATTCAATTAAAAACTTACAAGAAAATGCAAGAAAAAATATATAGTGAAGTAGTTTGAGATCATGTGCTTGAGAGGTCATAATGTTAAATGTGATGGCACGAGGGCCGATCTATCCTCTCATATTATATATATATATAAATATAAATATTATTTTTTTGTGTGTGTAGATCATGTGAGTTTGATTTGTGAATAAACTAAAACTAAGAAGTCATAAGTTGGAGTGATGTTGTCTCTTCCATTGGAGGCCAACTCTTCATTTGTTTGATAGTTTTTAAGTCCTTTTTTACAGCAAGGCCGGCCCGACAAGCCTGACCCGATTTGCTGGCTTTAGATTCCCACAACTTTCACTAACTCCATTTTTAAACAATCCAAAAATCAAACTCCACCAATGCTTAACCACTATGTTATGTCAAAACTAAAGAATAACGTTAGAGTGAGATTATAATGAGTCCACTTTTTTGAAACTCATTTGATAATTATAAATTTTAGAAATTCAAAATAACTCAATATATATAAGGATTTAAAAATAGCAAAATAAACCAGGTCACAATAAGCCATCAACGAATAAAAACATTATTTGGATTGAATTTGAGCCACTCCCACTGCATACTATTCATACCCATTCTTCTTCTTAGAAAATTCCTTGAAGATGAGCTTAATCACAAGCAAAAGATTAAAGAAATTCTAATTTTACAAGAAACATTCATTAAAAACTGTATATTGCTTTGGCAATGCTATTTGTTGAGAATTGCTGACTTGTCCTGTGTAATTCAACTAACTAGCTATCCAACACGTGGCTGACTCATACCATACCAGTGTGTGAGTGAGCGACCACTAAACTTAAATGATGGGTCATCTTTCTCTGTCTCTCTCTGCTATGTTTTGCTGTAAAAAACAGACACAATTAATCATTTTGAATTGAATTAACTAATGCAGATGTTAAAACATTCACAGTGCATTTGTTCTGGTTGGTCTTGTTATAAATTTTAATGTACATATATATAGATACATGTGAGTGACTGTATAAGAGATGATGATGGTCCATGACAGTAGAGCAGTAAATAATTCATTCTGGCAGTCACACAGTAGCGCTGCTGTACTAAAATCCAATTTCTGAAAGTAAAGAATGGAAGATGAACATCAAGATTCTTATATATTATTGGTTTCTTTAGAGGCTATACTCAACACTATCATTTTTTCCCAAAATCTACCCAGCCACACACCAGCAGGGAAAATAAATAAATAAATAAAATCATCCATAAATAAATAAAAGCACTGTATGCATTAATAAAAGCAAAATGGACTAAATAATAAATTGAAAGAAAAAAAAAAAAAACTGTATTTCTTTACAGGCTATTCAACAGCAACATTTTTTGTTTCTGTCAGTGACTTCCAAAAAAACTACCCAATCCATGTATAAATAAAGTTCACAAACACAAGCAAAATCCAAATTCCAAACCAGTAAATTTATTGACACCAGAAACAAATAACCCATAAAAAAAAAATTAAAAAAAAACACCACTGTACCTGTATTGTATCCATTATCCATTAATTAAAGCCAAAATAGACTATATAAATAATAGAATAAAATAAAATAAAAACAAGTTGTTGTTGGATCCAGATCTTCTGCTTTTCTTCTATAAACAAAACATAGGGTTCCTCAATCTACAATCCCAAAAAACAGATCAAACAAACACTTCTTTGCTCTCTCAGCAATGCCTCCACCCCTAAGACATCCCTTGTTTTCTCTCAATATCTTCTCTGTTTCATTACTTGTCTCAATAAATTCTCTCTTTTTCTCTTCTTGTTCCTCCATTGATGTACAAAGCCAAGCTCTCTTGACATGGAAAACCAGCTTGAACAGCTCAACAGATGTACTTAGTTCATGGAATTCCTCGGACCGAAGTCCTTGCAATTGGTTTGGGATTCAATGCAATCCCAATGGCGATGTTGTGAAGATAAGCTTGAAATCAGTAGATTTGCAAGGTGCATTGCCTTCGAATCTTCAACCTCTCAAGTCACTGAATACTCTTATCATATCCTCAACCAATATCAGTGGACCAATTCCAAAAGAATTTGCAGAGTATCGCGAATTGGGTACACTTGATATCAGTGGCAATTCAATCTCAGGGCAAATCCCAGTTGAAATTTGCAGCCTAAGAAAATTGCAAAGTTTGTCATTCAACACAAACTTACTCGAAGGTGCGATTCCTTCTGAGATTGGAAACCTCTCGAGTCTTGTGAATTTGATGATCTACGACAATCAGCTCAGCGGTGAGATTCCAAAGAGTATCGGGAAGTTGAGCAATTTGGAGATTTTCCGAGCAGGTGGGAATCAAAATCTCAAGGGTGTGCTGCCAGGGGAGATTGGAAATTGCACCAGCTTGGTCATGTTAGGCCTCGCTGAAACCAGCATCTCGGGGAGTCTTCCTTCTTCACTTGGGACACTTCAGAGAATTCAAACCATAGCCATCTACACGGCTATGTTGTCGGGTCCAATCCCACAAGAGATTGGGAATTGTACCGAGTTGCAGAATCTTTATTTGTATCAGAATTCCATCTCGGGTCCAATCCCAAGGCGAATTGGCGAGCTCAAGAACCTTCGGAGTCTTTATCTATGGCAGAACACGATAGTTGGCACAATCCCATCCGAGCTTGGAAGCTGCAGCGAGCTCATGGTCATGGATTTGTCAGAGAATCTTCTTACTGGCAGCATACCGACAAGTCTTGGAACTCTTTCGAGGATTCAAGAGCTTCATCTGAGCGTTAACCAGTTATCGGACACCATACCATCCGAACTCACAAACTGCACGGCCCTGACTCAGCTTGAGCTCGACAACAATAACTTCTCGGCGGGAATTCCTGTTTCAATGGGCAAATTAAAGAGCTTGACTTTGTTCTTTGCCTGGCAGAACAAGCTAACCGGCCAAATTCCAGAGTCCCTATCCGAATGCCAAAATCTTCAAGCTCTTGACCTTTCGTACAACAACCTCACTGGTTCAATACCAAATCAAATTTTTGCCTTGCGAAATCTAACCAAGCTATTGCTACTTTCCAATGATTTGTCGGGTTTTTTACCGCCTGACATTGGAAATTGCACAAACTTGTATAGGTTTCGCGTGAACGAAAATCAACTGTCGGGTACTGTTCCATTGGATATTGGAAATCTGAAAGTTTTGAATTTCCTTGACATGAGCAGCAACCGCTTCGTGGGTCAAATCCCTCCCTCGATATCAGGATGCGGAAGCCTCGAGTTTCTTGATCTCCATTCAAATGGGTTCACTGGTTCTATCCCCGATACACTGCCCAAAAGCTTACAGTTTGTTGACATTTCAGACAACAGACTTACGGGTTCACTGTCTCCAAATGTTGGTTCACTCACTGAACTAACTAAATTCAATCTTGGGAATAATCAAATCTCCGGCAGGGTTCCGGCAGAGATTCTGTCTTGCACCAAGCTTCAATTGTTAGACCTCGGAAACAACGGTTTCTCTGGCGAGATCCCAAAAGAATTGGGCCAGATTCCGGCACTCGAAATCTCTCTCAATCTCAGCCTCAACCAGTTCACCGGCGAGATCCCATCCCAATTCTCCGATCTAACCAAACTTGCAATTCTTGACCTCTCCCGCAACAACCTCACCGGAAACTTAAACACCCTCACAAGCCTTCAAAACCTGGTCTCTCTCAATATCTCATTCAACGATTTCTCCGGCGAATTACCCAACACTCCATTTTTCCATAACCTCCCCATGAGTAACCTCGCCGGAAACAGAGCCCTCTACATCTCCGGCGGCGGAGTTGTAACTTCTGCAGACAGAATAGGAGCTTCCGGACACGTCAAATCGACAATGATGATGGTGATGACAATCCTTGCAAGCGCCAGTGCAGTACTAGTCCTACTCGCAATCTACGTACTAGTCCGGGCCCGTGGATACACCATTGGACCCATAAAGGGTGAAACTTGGGAGTTGACTTTTTATCAAAAAATGAAAGTCTGCATCGATGACATAGTTCACAACCTCACATCTGCTAATGTGATTGGTACCGGAAGCTCTGGGGTTGTGTACAGGGTGACAATCCCAAGTGGGGAAACACTGGCAGTGAAGAAGATGTGGTCAGCAGAGGAGTCAGGGGCATTCAGTTCGGAAATTCGGACTCTGGGTTCTATCCGGCACCGAAATATTGTGAGGCTGTTGGGTTGGGCTTCAAACCAGAGCTTGAAATTGCTGTTCTATGATTACCATCCAGATGGAAGCTTGAGCTCAGCCCTACACGGCGGAGGGAAGGGAGGAGCCGAGTGGGAGACTAGATATGAGGTTGTGTTGGGTGTGGCACATGCACTTGCTTACTTACACCATGATTGTGTGCCTCCTATATTACATGGGGATGTCAAAGCCATGAATGTGTTGTTGGGTCCTCATTTTGAACCATATCTAGCTGATTTTGGGTTGGCTAGACTTGTCAATGGCAATGATGGTGATGATTGTTCAAAGCCGAATCAGAGTCCTAGACCTCTCCTTGCTGGATCTTATGGGTATATGGCTCCAGGTTAGTGTTTTTTCAAAACCAATCACATCATCAGCTTATGCTTACATTTGTATCGGCCAAAAACATTTGCCTACCAAAAATGTTTTTTATGGAAAACATTTTCTAAGAAAAATTTCAGTAGAAACGGTTTTCTTATATTTAGTTGCGACCTGAAAATTAATGTGTTAATAGTTATGTTAGTGGTGGTGGAGGAGTTGGTATTTGGGCATAGGGCACCATGTAAATATGAACTGTAGACGTATGCAATCTTGCTGAACCACCTAAATCTGTGTCATGATTTTCTTGTTTGTAATTGATTCTTCTTGCTATTGTGTGTGGTGTGGGGTATATTCCGCAGCATTCACATCATCAGCTTGGTGTTTTCTCAAATACTTTCCTTCACTGATCAAATTATGTGTTTTGGGTATTGCAGAACATGCTTCAATGCAGAAAATCACTGAGAAGAGTGATGTATACAGTTTTGGTATGGTTCTTCTAGAGGTGTTGACAGGAAGGCACCCACTGGACCCAACATTGCCCGGGGGTGCACACCTAGTTCAGTGGGTTCATGACCACTTACAATCTAAGGGTGACCCTGCTGACATTCTTGATCCAAAGCTCAGAGGCAGGGCTGACCCACAGATGCATGAAATCCTCCAAACACTGGCGGTTTCGTTTCTCTGCGTCGCCAATCGAGCTCATGACCGTCCAACAATGAAGGACGTCGTTGCAATGCTGACGGAGATTCGACACGTTGATGCGATAAGGTCAGAAACAGATTTGTTGAAGGGAAGTTTGCAGGCTCTCCCGCCGTCACCGCCTACTCGGAATGTCTTTTTCCAAGGATCTTCTAACTGTTCCTTTGCTTTCTCTGATGATTTAGTGTGATCAAGGTTTCAGGGGATGCTGGCAATTTTGTGCATAGGGGTGTCCTTCAGAGCAGGATTGTAATTTTGTGCATTGTCATCTGGTAAGAAGAGTGTAATGTCTGCTTATCTTGCTGTAGATTGATTGAATAGTTTTAGTACTAAGTTGAGTTCAAATTGAAAGATGTAAAAAAGAAGGTATTGTTACAGTTCAAGATCATTGTAAAAGAGGAGGAAGGGAAGAAAAGTGTGTGCAAAGGGCACGGGATTTTCTATTCTTTTGTTCCAAAACATTCATAGCCATTGGATCTTGAGATTCTTATATTTTCAAGTTGTGTTTAGATCAAATTGTTCCAAAACATTCCTAGCCATTGGATCTTGAGATTCTTATATTTTCAGGTTGTGTTTAGATCATGAGTTTGAAGGAGGGACTTGTAACGGAAAAGAAAGAGAATGAAAAAGTGAAAAAATAAATAAATAAATCAACTTATGTTTCATTTACTTTTTCCTTCATTTTTCCTTTTCTTTTACAAATCACTCTTCAATCTATTTCAATCTATGATCCAAACACAATCTAATTTAATGGTTGAGTATTTTGGGATAAGAAAACAAAGCTGACTATGAGAAGTATTATATAGGGAATTGAGATGGCTTAACTGTCTCTTCTCTTAGGGCTTGAGAGTGTGTAAAGGGTTGTAGAAGGTAGAGTAATGATTGGTTGCCTTGGATTTATATTATTAGAATTTAATGCAAAGGAATGAAATTCACTTTACATCTCTCTTTCTCTCACCAGCAGAGCCGGCCTTCAAGCAGTGCCCACATGGTCCCAGGGTACTCACAGCACATGTTCATGTGATGTTCTGAGTGTGACTTTCCACAGATGAAAAACCTTTTCTAATCTGGAAATTTTTGCATGCCCTAATCCATGAACATGTACAAGCAAGACAAAGCAAATATATTTATATATTGAAACAGAAAAAATGTTCTGTAAACAAAGTAAAAGTGATGAGATCCATATGATGAAACCAATGGCAATAAAAATGGTAAAGTAAATAAAACAAAGCACAACACAATAAAGGGTAAGACAGTAATGTCACTATATTGATTCACTCTCTCAAACATTTACATTCATTGTCTATAACATTCAAATGAATTATATGGGTCCAAGGTTCTAATTGTCTCCAACGGCTTACAATAAATTGTTTGCTTTGCTGTACAAAAGTAGTAAACATCAATGACGGGACAAGTGCATTAACGCGAATATGGTGTTCAATTGGGGCTTTTCCCAAATTAAGGTGAAATAGCAACTTATTTTTCAAACTAGGCTTAGTTTGGACGGAATTTCCAAACTAAGTTAAAACGTGGTTGTGAACCACGCTTTCACCGTTGTTGTGGCCCTCCACGGAAAATTTGTAAAATCGTAAAAGCGTAGTTACAAACCACGCTTTTAATTAAGAAAGCATGGTTACAAACCACGCTTTTAAATAAATTTTTGTTTTTTTCAGAAAAGCGTGGTTCGTAACCACGCTTTTACTGTTGACCAAGGAAAGCTTGGTTATCTTATCATCAACGCTTTTATCTGAGAGTAATAGTGCCACGCTTTTAAAATATATTAAAATGTGATCAAAATAAAATTGAAGTGGGATGTAGCTCAAATAGTAGTGCATTTACTATGCTTTGGGTGAGGTGTGGGTTCAATCCCCGGCATCTCCAAACGGTTGCTATTTTTCAAATTAAATTTAACTCTTTTTTATTTTTTTTCCTTCCACTCACTCTATACTTTATATATTTATTATGTAATTTTTTTATCAAAAAAAAGTAAAACGTTTGTTTGGTTAACTAAAATAATTCTCTATAAAATACAATTTTTTTTGAAAATGTCAACATAATTGTTTAAAAAGTATTCAGGGGTTGTTTGGGGTGTCCTAAATAAGTGCACTTTTTGTTTTTTTAGACTAAAAAATTGAGGAAGAAAATATGGATGTTTGGGTTAACTTTTTAACTTTTTATGGAAAAATGTGTAATAAAAAATTGAAAAAATTGATTTGTAGGGAAAAATTAGGATTGTGAGTTGTGCAGCCGTAATTGTTAACTTTTAGTGAATAGTGTTAACTTTTTAACTTTTTGAGTAATTTTTTGGCTTTTTTGCAATATGCTAAATTTGGCCTCAGTGTGTTTGGTTTGAGTTTTTTAGATTTAGTTATTTGAAAATTGAGTTTTTTGATTTTCGTATTTTTTTATTTTTAGTGAATATTTTAAAATTTTAAACATTTTTTTTACTTTTTTAGATGCACCTTAGTTAGATATATCTAAAAAGTAAAAAAATTGTGAAAAAATATTTTTAAAAACTAATAAACACATAAAAATACAAAAAATGTATTGAAAAAATGTATTTTTTTTAAAAATACACCTAGTGATTTTTTTAAAAATACATTTTTTGTATTTTTGGTATTTAGTGAATTTTTTAAAAGTTTTTTGCACATATTTTTTACTTTTTAGGTATATTTATGTTAGGTATGTCTAAAAAGTAAAAAAAAATAAATTGCTTAAAATATTTTTAAAAATCAGTAAAAACAAAAAAATACGAATAATTGTGTCAAAAGATAATTGTTTGACAATTAAAGAATATTTAATTTTGAACCAATAATTTTCTAGACAAATCACTAGGTGTAGAAAATGAACTTTTAGACTTGAATAGTAATATTTTTTAAACAATTATATTGACATTTTAAAAAAATTTGTATTTTATAGAGAATTTTTTTAGTTAACTAAAAAAAATATTACTATTAAAAAAAATTGTATTTTATAGAGGATTTTTTCACGTTTGTTTGGTTAATTAAAAAAATTCTCTATAAAATATAATTTTTTTCAAAATGTCAACATAATTGTTTAAAAAATATTACTATTCAGGTCTAAAAGTTCATTTTCTACTAGGAGTGAGCAGCGGATATACCGATCCGTCAAAACCGACCGAACCGAACCAATCCGCCGCATTTTGGACGGATGCGTGATGACAAGCGGACGGTTGCAGATTGATTTTATCCAATCCACCAATTTGGCGGACGGATGGCGGATTTGAGGTTCCTTTGGCCGCAACTGAACCGCCAAACCGCGAGCACTTTTAATAATTTATAAAATTTTGTGTTTTCAATTTGTTTAAATATTTTGTTTGTGTTTTCAATTGAAAAAGAGTTTAAATATTCTGTTGAAAAAAAGTTTTTAACTTGAATATATTTTTTGAATTGAAAAAAATAAACCTATTATTTATTTATATTTTTTGATTTTTAAATCTAACTCTAAAAGTAATAAATAGAAAATATGATATATGCTGGTTGGTTTTTATTTTCAAAAACATATATAAATGTAACAATACAGAGACATACAATCTCTACTACTGCTCTGTTAATGGTTTTGATGGTTTGAATTGTTTTTATATTTTAAGAACCACATATTGTAATACGTTATGTGGATAAGGTATGCTGTGATTGTAATATGTGGATGAGGCATGCAGCGATTGTGATATTCTAAAATTTCAAACTTTCTTTCTTTGGATGAGACATGCAGTAATTGTAATACTTTTTTAAGTCATTGACTGTAATACTTTCTTTCTTCTTTTTTTTTTTTTGAGGAAGTGCACAAGTTGAATTATGTTGAGAATTTATAAAATTTCAAACTGCCAAACCGATTTGCATCCATCCGCCAAACCGCCAATCCGCTCAATCTACATCCGCTGGATTGGCGGACGGATGCTGATTGATTTTCTCAAATCCGGCAATCTGGCGGACGAATGACGGATTGAAGGTTTCGTGGCCGCAACCGACCCGCGCCCACCCCTATTTTCTACACCTAGTGATGTGTCAAGAAAATTATTCGTTCAAAATTAAATATTCTTTAATTGTCAAACAATTATCTTTTGACACAATTATTTGTATTTTTTTGTTTTTACTGATTTTTTAAAATATTTTAAGCAATTTTTTTTTTTACTTTTTAGACATACCTAACATAAATATACCTAAAAAGTAAAAAAATTGTGAAAAAAACTTTTTAAAAATTCATTAAATACCAAAAATATAAAAAAAAAATGTATTTTTTAAAAAAATATATTTTTTTTTGTATTTTTTGTATTTTTATATATTTTGTATTTTTATGTATTTATTAATTTTTAAAAATATTTTTTCACAAATTTTTTACTTTTTAAATACATCTAACTAAAGTGCATCTAAAAAAGTAAAAAAAAAAATGTTTAAAATTTTAAAAATATTCACTAAAAACAAAAAAATACGAAAATCAAAAAACTTAGTTTTCAAATAACTAAATCCAAAAAACTCAAACCAAACACACTGAATACTTTTTAAACAATTATGTTAACATTTTCAAAAAAATTATATTTTATAGAGAATTTTTTTAGTTAACCAAACAAACGTTTTATTTTTTTTGATAAAAAAATTACATAATAAATATATAAAATATAGAGTGAGTGGAAGGAAAAAAAAAAAAAAAGTTAAATTTAATTTGAAAAAAAACAACCGTTTGGAGATGCGGGGGATTGAACCCACGCCTCTCCCAAAGCAAATGCACTACCATTTGAGCTACATCCCACTTAAATCCTTTTTTAATCACATTTTAATTTATTTTAAAAATGTGGCGTTATTACTCTCAGATAAAAATGTTGATGATAACCACATTTTCCTTAGTCAACAAAATTTTATTTAAAAGCGTGGTTTGTAACCACGCTTTCTTAATTAAAAGCGTGGTTTTTAACTACTCTTTTATGATTTTACAAATTTTCCGTGGGAGGGCCACAACAACAGTGAAAGCGTGGTTCACAACCATATTTTAGCTTAGTTTGAGAAATAAGTTGCTATTTTGCTTTAATTTGGGAAAAGCCGCTGTTCAATTACATCAGATTTACAGTACATGAATCTGTGACAACTCTGGTTTCAGCAGATGTTGAGTCCACCACTAGCACCCAGGCGTTGTGACCTTTTGTTTTCTGTTGACGTAGTATGTCCTACATTTCACTGTAACATGGTTGGCACCGGGTTGGCTGACAAAGAAAGCAGTTTGTCACAACGGAGGGCCACCAACTACCTCCTACTACTTCTTGGCTCGTAGTGTTCCCATGTGGATTGCTATCCTTTGCCATATTTGACGACGAAGGGATAAAATTGACTCTAAAACAAAAACCATTTCATTTCTTACGAGGCATATAAGAGTGAAATGATCTGATGTCCTCTAAAGGGGATACACTCGGATTCTATCTTCTTCAAGACAAATCTAGTCCCAATTGAAGCCATGATATAGAAACCACCTACTAATTCTTGATTTCTGTGTTTCACTGGTACGATCCACACCCTGAAACCACTGTTTTGAGGCCGGAGTGAATAAATGATCCATTGAGATTTTTTATCATAATCTTGGACTCAAGATTTCAAAATTTCTTTTGATTTTCCTACATTTTCCTAGGAACCAAACAGAAAGTGGAGAAAATTTGAAGATTGAGTTTTTCTGAAGCGAAAAACTCGACATTGAAGCCCGGCAACAAACCCTATTTTCTTTCATTGTTTCGCGCGAATCCTTAATGGGGCAGCCGAATGGGCAGAATGTCCAACTACTAATGGCCCATTTAGAAGTTACAAACATTTTCTGAATTGGATAAACTGATTTCCAGGCTTGACCCCAATGTTGAATCGTTGAAATTTGAATAAAAAAAAAACAAAGGCAAGGCCACATCACAGCGCAACTAGATTATTGCAGTAAGATGTTATGAAGTTATGATTATAAAATAAATTAATAAAAAATGGACTTGGTTAATTGGAGGGTGTTATTGGGATTCCGTGATCTCACCATATAAGTCGTATTGAAAATTCGGACTGTTCAATGTGTTGAGTTCGTCGAGTATTTCATCATTGTAAAAAATCATATTAATTGAATATCGATAGTCACTTGATCAAATTACAATGCGACCTCCGTAGTGGGCTCACAAAGACCCAACAGCTCTCATTTCTCATGAAAAAAATGTATATATTGTCAACACCATTGTGACAATGAGTTAATTTAGATCCAAAAAAACATTTCTATTTTTGAAAAGGAAGAAAATATTTTTGAAACTTGAGTTTCAACCATGCCGCCACTGTTTTCACCACTATCATTATTGTTATTGCCACCATCTCTTTACACCATCGATGCCTATCGGTTCTACTAATAATTATGTAAACATAATTTAGGATAATTGTTTATCTATTTCTCATTTGTAATTTTTTCTGATTATCGTAAAATCGTAACACTTTTAGAGTTAAACATAATTCATTTTTATTCATCCTCTACATTTCTAAGTATCTCAGCGATTTTGATTAGATGTTACATAATTTCTAACGATGACTATAAGATCACAAGTGTATGAATGGATCTTTCAAAGAAACTGCTACAGGAGTTGTCACTTCCTTTTTTAACATTTTTGTTTCTCTTTTTTCATGACATATATATGTATATATATATATTTGCTAAAATATGAAAATTCCAAGTCTCGAATTCTCTATCCAAAATGTGATCCATGCCACACTAGTTCAACACGAGAAAGTTACCATGACCTGTTTTTGATGTCTAATCTGTGCATCCAATCTATTCAATTACGAATCAGAAGAACGATAAAAAGGATATTTGTATTTGTTAGAAAATAATGGATTTTTGGCAATTTTAATTCAAAATTAAAGTAGGACCTAATTATCGGTTGAGGTGGGTTTGAGTGGTTTTGTATTCTCTTAAGTGAGAAGATTACAATACAAAAATAATGAGCCGAAACCATTGAGTTATAAATGAAAATCGTCTCATAAAGTGGACATCAATAAAGTTAGGATTAAATTTGGACTAAGTCTTAGTTTGAACTAAGCCTAGGCATGGGCTTGTGCTTGTGCTTGTGTATATACTGGGTTTGGTCTTGGACTTAATCTTATTCTTGAGCTTGGACTTGTGTTGGACTTAACTTGTGCATACGTTTGAGAATTGGGCATGGATCTGGTTATAACCTAACATTAGTATCCATTTTATGACCCATCTAGTTGGTTTATTCAATCATCTTTATATACATATTTATTTGTATATTTTAAGCACATGGGAGGTTTAAAACTTTGTAACTCTTATCTTTTAGTGATGGAGTTGATGACCATATTAGTGACTATAAGTTTTCAACCTTTGTAACTCTAATCCTAATGGCTAGAGTTGATGGCCTTGATTAATAGCATTTGATGGCCCTATTGATGTATAGCCTTCATGGCTAGGAATTCCCCTAATTATATAAATAGAGGCCTTTCCCCTCCAACTGAGTAGGATAATTTTGGAGAGATTTTTGATGTAAAATGGAGATGGTGTTTTGAGGTAAAAAGTTGGAGATGTTTGTTTTCACCAAAGAAAAATTTTCCTATCTTCTTTTGTTAGTCCCTTCTTTGGTTCTTATTAGAAAGAGTTCATCCATTGTCAAGTTCGCCGAAATTATTCAAAAGGTGCTTCTGTATTAGCTGGTTTCAACCATCGTATCCTAGGAGACAGATGTCGGTGTACCTCCAGCATCCATCGGGAGGCTGTTTTAAGGAAACTATGGTATCACACAGGTTTCCATTTGCTTCTTTTCTTATTATTTGTTCTTAATTTTTCAAAATTTAGTTTACCTCGACGAGTTCTAATATTTAGTTATCCATGTTAATAATTTGTTCTTGGGTAAATTATAATTTAACCCCCTGTGGTTTACCCAAAAAATACGGAACCCCCTTATAGTTTCATTTGTAACACTTAAACCCCTAGACTTTATACCATGTTGTAATTTTTGACGGACGTAACGGAAGTGCACAAAACGACGTCGTTTTGTGTACCATCTGATAAAAAATAAAATAAAAAAAAAGGAAAAACAAGAAAGGAAGAGAGAGAGAGAGAGAGATTGCAACCAAACCCAGTTCTTTCTCAGCTCAACAATGGCTTCTCTACAATGGCGGCAATGGAGTCTCTGCGGCGTCGGAAGAAGCTTCATCGTCTTCGATCACCGACGAGAGGGTGGTGGAGTCGCACAAGAAGCAGAGGACCGCTGCGTGGGCTGCATCGCCGAATCACAGCATTGTGTCCGACGATACGTGGAAATTGGTGGACGATTTGGAGATTCTGATCAAGAGATTAAAGGCGAAGCAAGCCAAGGATGGGGAATTGAAATGGGATAATTCGGATTTGTATTCGGACCCTGGATGGTCTAGAGAATTGGGTCCATCCTCAGAGATTTCTGATAAAAGGGTTTTCTGGGAAGAGTCTGGACATGATTATGCCCTGTTTGCTAAAGAATTGGGTGTTTTGAGATCAAGAGCTGATGGAGCAAGGTCCAGAGAAGAGGCTTTTGATGGGCACATGGCCATTGGTAGGGTTTTGTATGAGCACCAGTTGTATAAAGAAGCTTTGGTGAGTTTCAAGAGAGCTTGTGAACTCCAACCCACTGATGTGAGACCACATTTTAGAGCTGGGAATTGCTTGTATGTCCTTGGAAGACATAGTGAGGCAAAAGAAGAGTTTCTTTTGGCATTAGAGGCAGCCGAGGCAAGTGGAAACCAGTGGTCTTATTTGCTTCTCCAAATTCATGTCAATTTGGGAATTTCACTCGAAGGCGAAGGTATGGTTATTAGTGCTTGTGAGCATTATAGAGAGGCTGCAATTCTTTGTCCAACTCATTTTAGGGCTTTGAAACTTTTGGGTAGTGCTCTTTTTGGAATATGTGAATATAAAGCTGCTGTGAAAGCCTTAGAAGAGGCTATTTACTTGAAAGATGACTATGCCGATGCACATTATGATTTGGCTTCTGCTTTGCATGCCATGGGTGATGATGATAATGCAGTTAAGGAGTTTCAAAAAGCCATTGTAGAGAAGCCATTGTTGAGCTGAGAAAGAACTGGGTTTGGTTGCAATATCTCTCTCTCTCTCTCTTCCTTTCTTGTTTTTTTTATTTTATTTTATTTTTTATCAGGCGGTACACAAAACGACGTCGTTTTGTGCACTTTTGTTACGTCCGTCAAAAATTACAACATGGTATAAAATCTAGGGGTTTAAGTGTTACAAATTAAACTATAAGGGGGTTCCGTGTTTTTGGGATAAACCACAGGGGGTTAAATTATAATTTACCCTTTGTTCTTTTAGTAATGTAATCTAATTTATTTTTATATTTAGTTATTTCGTTTATTTTGTATTTCATCCTTTGATAAAAAAAATAAAAAAATAAAATTTGTTTTGTCATTTTTATTCCATTTATTTTATATATTTTTCTTGTATTATTATAAAAAAATAACAACAATAGTTTTGTAATGGTGTAAATTTTTTATGCGTTTGCTCTAAGTTTTTCATGTATATTAGAGTTACAGCACACAAAAATGCATCTATAGTACACATTTTTTTCGCAGTCGAATTAATTTACAATTTTTCTAAATAAATTTTGTACACAAAATTAGAAAAAATTATCAAACATGTAGACAAAATGAGACATTTCTGCAATTCTAGGTTCGAACCATCTACCATCGTTGTCTTACATATAACATAAAAAAAAGTCTCTTAAATGGATACTCTATAGAGATGCATATAATTTGAATCCAAAATTTTGTTATTCAAATTCTAAAAGAAAAAAATTGAATTAGATTTGGATTACTTTGATCAAACCCGCCCAAATTGTATCCCTAGATGGCGGCAAGTGACTACGCTGAGTGGTTGCCTAAATTTTTTGGGAAAAAAGAGGAGTGAAAATTTATTTTAAAAAACAAATAAAAATATTTTTAAATGAAATAAAAAATAATAAACAAATTTTCTTCTATTAGGTGGTTCAAATTTTCCATTTGTGTTATGCATAAAAACTAATACTAACTCGTACTATGCACGGCATGTAAAAAAATTAATAATATATTTTTATATAAAATAATATAAATAGTTAAATTTTTATATGTAAATTATGAAAACAAAGAAGATTGAAATTTACAATTTAAATCCCACAATTTTATCACAATTTATTTATTATTTTTTAATTTGTCACAAATTTAATCATGCAACTTTCAACCCCATTGTTAGAATAACAAACTTAGGTGAGCTTAACCCAAGCAACTTGAGTTGAACTTAAAATTTTTTAAAGATTGAACAACATAGTTTTTAATTAAGTAAGGACCTATGCAGAAATTCAAAAATTCAAATTAAATTTGAGTGGATTTACGCAGAAACACCAATAACCTAAGCAACAAAAACAAAATTATATATAAATATATAAATTATTTGCTAATTTATTTTTAAAATAATAAATTAATTAATTAAAAATTTAATATTAATGAACAAAAGAAAAGGCAATACACTTAGGATTTTTAATAGAATTTTTCTCGAAAATATTTAAAAAATACATATTTTAGAAAGGGATCATTGAATAAAGGGTTGTTTGAGAAGTGCCATATTAGCTCATTTTTTTATCTTTTTATTTTTTTGAGTCACATCATATCTCTACTTTTCTACACATTTTTTCGTAAAAAATAAAAAAATATATACTTAATTATCTTTTTTTTTTTTTTTTATAACATTATATCTCTACTTTTCTGTACATATTTTCGTAAAAAATAAAAAGTAAAAAGGTATACTTATTTAGCACTTCACAAACTACCACTAAATTGATATTAAAAAAATTTACTTTTTATAATGACATAAATAATTTAAATATGATTTTTAGATTTTTTTTAATTTAAAAATTACAATAAAATATTAAATAGAATAAAAATAAATTTCTTACAAAATAAAAGCATTTGAATAAGAAAAGGTAAGAAGAAAATTTAATATGGTATTTTCATTTAATCTGAAAATAATTATAGATGAACAATAAATTATCACCTATAACCCTCCTTTTTTTTTAAATAAAACAAATTTAACGAACTATCACTTTTAATTAAAAAAAATTAACATTTCTTTCTAATTTTATAGTGATCCCAGTTTTTCCCCGTCATCTATTGTATTCCGGACTCGAGTTCCGAGGTTGTTTGTCGTTGTTTATATCTTGTTTCCATCCTTTAATTCCTTGTATTTGAGTTTTGGAATGTGTTGAGTAAGTTTGGAATAAATGGTTGCGAGTTGGAACAAATGGTTGCTGCCCAGGTTTTTGCCTCTTCACTCGAGCGAGGCTTTTTGCGCTCGAGCAAGCCTTGGGCGTTTGCTTCTTCGCTCGAGCGAGGGTTTGTGCGCTCGAGCAAGTATTGTGAGTCTTCAGGTTTATTTTCAGACGTAGTTTCCGCTCGAACGAGCCTTGTGTCTTGTGCCTCTTCGCTCGAGCGAGCACTCTTGCGCTTGAGCGTGCGTTTGCGTCTCTTTTAGACCTAAAGGGTGGCATTCTTCGCTCAAGCGAGATTTCTTACGCTCGAGCGAGCCCTATGTTGTTGGTTCCTTCGCTCGAGCGAGAACTCTTGCGCTCAAGCGTGCGTCTACGTGAGTGGCAAACCTAAAGCTTCGCATTGTTCGCTCGATCGACGCTTCTTGTGCTCAAACGATGTTCTTTTGTGTCTGGTCGCTCGAGCAAGCCCCGTATATATCAAATCGCAGCAGCATGATTTTACATCACTTTTTCATCTCCTTTTCACTCCAAACCCTAAATCCGGCTGTCTCTCTCTCTACTCCCCCTCTCTCTCTACAAATACACCATATTCTAGGGGTTCACTACCCTGTTCTCTTTGTAAAAAGGGTAGAGCATTGTGTGGGCTTCATTTTGATCTGAAAAAGTGTAGATTTGGAGCATCTTGAGTTTCTCCTTCTTCTCCTTTGAGCTCCTAACTTTGAGGTAGGAATAATCTACTCATTTCTATGAGTTTTAACATAAATATTAGTCATTTTGTATAAATGGTGAGATTTGGAAATTTTGGGAAATTAGGGTTTGAAATGTGAAATGTTTGAAAGAGGGGTTTTCTATTATTTGGGCTCCATTGTGTATGTAAGGTCTTAAAATGGGGTTACTTGTGTATAATTGATGAAATTAAGCCTTAGGGTTGAAATTTGAGGAAATGGGAAAAATGCTCTAATTTGAATTTAATGACTATTTTGTATAAATAGTAAAATAAATGTGGAAATGTGAAATTGGGTTGAGAATCATGAAATTAGAGGGAATTGTGATTGAATGGTGTAGTTGGATCGATGAATTACTCATCTATAGAAAATGTAATAAATTACCTGTTGCGAAATTTATTTACATGTTTAGATATAACTGTTTTGGGCTATCGGTGGAGGATAGTCATTGTTAGACTTATTTATTTTGATGATTTATTTAATTATGTTTTAATTTATTTGAAAGAGAAAAATAGAATCAAAATTTATTTTGTTCCATTATTTCTCACCTAAACCTTTATCCTAAATGTTGTTAGAATGTATTTAATATTTGATTAAATCAGGAGTTCAAACAGCCCAAAACAAAAGTTCAAACAGCCTAGCACAGCAGCAGGCCAAAAGGTCTAGAAGGTTCAAGTGGAAAATACTCAAATTAGTAATGATGGAAGTATAACGGCTATAAAGGTTCAAAAGGTCAAAAGGTTCAAATAGTTCAAGTGGAAGACATTCAAATTTGTAATAATGGAGTGGAAGATATTCAAATTGGTAATGATGGAAGTACAACGGCTATAAACGGCTATAAATTCAAATGACTACAACGGCTATAAACGGCTATAATTTTCATTATATATATCAAAGCCTCTAATGTAAACAAGTTACAAAAAAAACCTGAAAATATTCTTTTATCTATAGTCACTCACATCTATTCTCAGAAATTATAAACTGAGCCTTATAGCTTTAAACCCATATTTCCTGTGTGAGATTTACAGAAAAATCAAAATTTCATTTTATATATCTATCTTTGAGAGATATTTATTGTAAGCTTTCTTTGAAAGCAAAAATACCATTTCATCTTATAAAAGTGTTGCAAACACTGTATTCTTGAAATTTTGAGAGTGATTGTGAATCACCTAAGATTTGCAAGGGTTTGGGCTTGTGAAGTCTGTGTAAAATCCGTGGAGGATTGCTCTATTTGTAAAGAGGTTGCTAGCACTCCTGTGAAGCTAGAAAATAGTGAAAAATTCCAAGGAAGTTTGAGGAGTGGATGTAGGTCGAGTTGAAGCCGAACCAGTATAAATTTGTTTGTCTCTCTCTCCCTTATCTCTTTATTTTATTTTAAATTGCCATAACTATATTTCACATTTTTACTGTGCTAAAATCATTAACTGACATAGTTGTTAAGACACTTGTTTTAATTATTTTTATTTCATTAATTATATTTATCTATTGTGCTAGTCATAATTTTTATTAGGGTATTATTAATTTTAATTGTAAAAACCTAATTCATCCCCCCTCTTAGGTTGTCTTTTGGGTAACAGTCATGATTGTTGTAGAAACTGCATAATGATTAGGTAAATTGAAACTAATCAATTGGAATTTGTTATTGAATATGACGGTTGGATATAAACATTGAATATGTGATTGAATTGGTCATTGTATATGACGACGTAGTTAAATACATTGCATATGTATATTGTTTGAGAGGAGATAGGGGATGTACTCCATTGTTTGGGAGGAGATAGGAGATGGACTCCATTGAGAATTAAGTTGGCCGGAGTGTCCAGAGTGAAAGTCCCGAAATCATATATATATATTTGGGTGCCGGTTCCCTTGGACATAGTTCCGTAAAATGGCAAGAAAATGAAGTGTTGAATGATGCTTGTTAATGAAGTGTTGATATATGAGTTGTAGTCTCATTTTTAAACTGTTTGGATAATATTGAGCTATATCAATGAATTGATTGAATCGAATATGATGTAAGTGTTGATCGGTTATGGAAATGGTATAAGTTGGTTTATAAGTGTTAACCATTTATCGGGTGTTAATGTTTTAATTAATTCTCATATACTGTTTAGCATATCTCTACTGGGCATTGGCTCACCCTACTTGGGACATCATTTTTCAGGTACAGGTGATATGCCACCTCCAAGATCTTAACTTGGAAGGTTTAGGAGTTGAAGGCTCCATGTTTTGTTATTTTGTTTCATTGATTAAATGTAAATTCAAGCCGATGGCTGTATATGTAAAAGAGTTAGAACTCTTCTTTTGCTGTAACCAAGTGATAGCTTGGAAAAGATGTAAACCCTTAGAACATTTATTTTGTTATTTGAAATTAGAATTACATGCTATAGTTTCAGGATAAACATCAATGAAAATGTAATGCATGTGATATATTTTGAAAAGGAAACTCTGAGAAATGAAATGTAACTTTTCTATTATATTTATGGATCATATACATGTTTGTCATATGCTTTAAATTTGAGGGCGTTACAAATTTATTTTAGCAAAAATAACTTTTTAACAATTTTAGCTAAAGATATTTTTATTCTTTATTTTAATTTCTTTAATTGACAATTTAGATTTAAAATATATATATATATATATCTAACAAAATCTACCATATTTGGTAAGTGCTAAAAAAGTTGTGTTTTATTCTTTTGTTTAAAAAAAAATTATTTTAAAAAATATTGTTGTTCAAGTCCTTATATTTTAGAAGGATATAAATTTTTTTATAAAATTTAAAACAAAAAAAGAAAAAAAAATTTAATAGTGATTAATAATTTGAACACATGTGTCACAACACAAACCTGGTACCTAAAGGTTCGGCGTCACGACAAGATAATATGAAAGTCATAATATGAAAGTCATAACAAATTAATAGTACAGCGGAGTAAAATAAAAGGGTACCAAAATATGTATTTAAGTATAACAAAAATATATACATTAGAGCTTCTATTCGATTGCAATACCGGAGCTGTACTATGACTACAAAGTGCCTTGTGCCTACCCCATACACTGGTCTTGACACGTCACCTGAAAGTAGTTAACAACTATAAGCACAGGGCAGAGTGAGAAATATTATACAGTGAGCATAAGAGTATAAAAATTACCATGGATAATTATTTGGCTAAACAAAGATTAGTTTGGTAACTGAAACACATAATTAATTTTAAATAACAAAAGCATAACGCAAAAATTATATAAGCAAATAATCATAATCACGATACAGAACAGAACAGAACAGAGGTCACTGGAGTGACAATCAGAACAGAGGTCAATGGATCCATGACAAACAGAGGGCCACAAAATAACCAAACAGAGGCCAATAGTTATTTTAAGTCCCCCAAGACACGGGACTCCCGTTGTGGTACTCACAAAACATAATTGTTTATAAAATCATTATCAAATAATTTCTAAAATTTAAACAATCATATCTATGGGTTTCATTTTAAGTAAATAGAGTTTAAAAAATAATCAACGTAATTGAAATATCAATATAATTTATAAAACATAATTTACGTAAAATAAATTATAATAACTCAAAACATACATAAAATATAATATAATAACTCAAGATATAATATATCCCACATTAAAATTAATTCTTCACTCTTTCTTTCCATCCTTCTAAGGACCTTCTTTACTTCTTAATCTTATTTTTTTCCCTCGCACCTATTTTATTCCCCTTTCTTTTGTTTTGTTTTTTTTTTTCTTCCTTAACTTGACGTCTCCTCCCTATATAGGGACGAAAATAGTGAGCCCCGAGCCACAGCTCAACATATGGCTCCTTCAAATTCATCACCATAATTTCACACTTATCTAACCTGGTGACTCACCACACCACATGCCACTAGCTCCGTTCTTGTTTTATTTACTTTGTTTTTTTTTATAATTTAATTCATTCCAATTCAGACATAATTAATAAATTTTTAAATTTACTAAACTAAATTAAATATTTAATTAAACTCTCATATAATCCGTACTCGAAATTAAAATAATTTAATTCGTCAATTTCACTTTATTAAAAATTTCACAATTAAATCAAAATAATTAAATGTAAAATATTATACGTGGCAAGGTCGTCACAACATGTATTTAAAACAAATTATATTTAGACTAATAATATTATGACACATTTGAATATTGATCTCACTAGTATATGAACCGTGCTATGTACGGAATAAAATAATATATTATTTTTTTCAATAAGATACATATTATTTACATTTAATCCTTTTTTTTTATTTTACTGCCCATAACTAAAAAATAAAATATAAATTTATGAGTTGTATATTAATTACTTTCTCTCTCCACTCAAACAAATTTTAATCGTTAATCAATATGTGTGTTTAATTTTTTTTGAAAATATAATAATAAACAATTTAGTTTATTAGTTTTCTCTCTCCTAGACCATACTTTTAGTATTTTTTCTTTAAAATGTATTTGTACGGGGAGCAAATATTCCGCAAAGCCCGTACTCCTTTCTACCAAGTTCCTTGTCTGTCCGATCGACCTGCGAACACAACGGCGGTGAGCTACCCGGCAGTGTGTGGCCGGAAAACCCCTCCGACGGTCAAGTAGCACACACTCAGATAGAGAGAGAGAGAGGAGAGTTGAGTGTTTAGGTTGTTCTCACCAAATGATGTTCCATCCCCCGCATGGGGAGCGCAGTCATGCTTATATACTTTCTGCGCTCAAATCTGCTCCCATTAGCCTCTTGACACGTGGAGCTGCTCTCTCATCTGCCAGCACAAATCCAACAATCACCACCTAACCAAACAGGCAGACTACATTAGTGGAAGCTCGGCAGCCCGGCGGCATCGCCTCGGCCTCACACAACCGTGCTGCATAACGAGTCCGAGTGCTCCACTCGTCGAACTCCATAACGACCGTGCTCAGTTGCATTCCAGCATCACCGAGCTCAAGACAGGTCGAGCTGGTAAACCGAAGCATTTCTTGCCGAGCTAAATGCGCGAACCATGGAATCCCGAATGGCAGGGATCATCTCGGCCGAGTAGCTCAAGTAGCTCGGTCCACATGGACAAGCCCAAGTAGCTCGGTCTCAACATGGCCTTGGGCCTCAACCGAGCAGAACCATCTCCGGACAGGCCCAAGCTATCACGGCCCAAACGCACTCGGCCCTCAATTTGCCTGGCTTTTACTATGGCCCATTCCAGCTCATAAATCTCCCTCTTAATTGCCCCTTAATTCCGTTCGCGCAAAAGCGTAACTGGGATTACGTGACCTAACCGGGTATATTTCCCACCGGTCTTTCCTCCACAAGTTCCAAACCACGCTAATCGACATGCTCGGTTTCTAGACTTGCCCGGTCGATGCCTCAACTCGCCTGCCTGTCTCTTCAATGCCGACGCCGCCGTTAATAGGGACACACGTCGATCATTTATTGGCCTCGAGACCCGACGTCTTTTCATATTCGAATTTTGGCGACCTTTTTCGCCGCCACTTCACCCTTTCATTCTCTTCTTACTGCCTCTCTTTGGTTTCAGACGATCTAGCACCATCGTCGTCCTCGACTCCTAAGCTCCATTCTTACCTCCTACTGCGTTCGTGCTCAAGATTCGACTTCTGCCTCATTCTGGTAAGTTCTCCCAATTTCTTTATTGCTTTTTCCTTTAGTATTTCGCATTCCTGGGCACAAAAACCATAGGTTTTAAGATATAACCCCCTCAAAAACCTCTTCTGCCCCTACTCTCTTTGTTGTTCTTCAACTCCAGTGATGAACACACGAAGATCTGGAGCGGACCGAGCTCCAGGCCTTCTTTTGATCTCAAAAAACACATAAACCGAGTAAATTGTGAGTTTGCAAAAACTCCGATAGAAACCGAGGTAGGCAGAGGGCTTGACCGCTCGACCGGGCTAACATCTGGTCCACTTGAGCGGCCGAGCTTCTGGATTTACCTTCGTGACCGAGGTGGTCTGCCACTCCATCTGGCCGAGCTAAAGTCAAGCTCGTTTTGCGTGACCGCGCTCCCGCTTACACTCACCCTTCTTTTTCTGCAGAGTCCAAGGGGACCACGCACCAACACTGAGGCTCTCAACGACCGAGTAGCCATCAAACAAGAGTCTGTGATAAACCAACATAGCCGCGCTAAAACCAGCCGGCTACACATGGGGTGATACCGCTTCTTGGTCGACACGCCGGTCGCTCTAGCTGCGTTCTGGGAAGAATACGGTATCCCAGACGACGTTCATCTAGAGCTTAGTGATGAGGACACAACCCCCTAGGGCAGATTAGACCAGTGCCCTTTCACCGTGCTTTCCATTATAGAAGGAGGCCTCTGCTTCCCGGTTAACCCCTTAATGTGCGAATTCTTGCGGCGCACCGGGCTAGCACTAACCCAAGTTTCAACCAACACTTACCGCATAATAAACAAAATCGCCGAGCTGAATAACCGGCTAGGAACCAACTTAGGTCTAACCGAGATACTTCGCCAGTATACCCTCGGGCATACAGACAATGGCCTTGCCTATTATTTAAAGATCAGGCCGGGCAAGGAGAAGATAGTGACCGGTACCCCAGACAAAGACTTGCACGACGACGACTTTTTTCTGGGTGTCCGGTAATTATGAAACAATCGACGTGCCGGGCTGGTATATCAGCAAAAATTTCAACAAAACATGTAAGCCGTGCTAACTACTCGGTTAAATTTCTTTCCTTCATCATCTTGTACTAATGCGCTTTGTTTATTTTTCTCTTTGCAGCAATCGAAGCTTTGCAAGCCAACTACCATTATCCCAACGAAGCAGCCATCAGAACCGTGCTTTGCTACCGTAACCGGGATTGCAACGAACTCCTCGGTTACGTACCGACCTACAGATATTCCGCCCCACGCTGGAGTAGAGTGACAGACTTCCTTAGAGTGTCGTCACCGCCTCCTGACCCCACATTACCGGACGTACCACTAATCCGGCTGACCGAAGCAGAAGAGATGGCCAAACAAAGCCGCATCAAAAATCTAATCACTGCCACATCCACCGACCTACCGAGTATCCCCTCCCGCACAGCCGTTGCCGGTCAATCGAGCGAGACCGTGGTTGCATTGGCGTCACCCGCCGCTGGGTAAGCAAGCAAAGAAAGCCGCCGGGCTAGGAAAAGGCCTCGCACCACCGATCCCTCAACTGAGCTAGTTGCGGAGTTGAACACCGAGCGACCGGCGGTCACAGCTGACCCAACACCACCATGGAAGCCCCAATTGAAGCACCGGGGAAAGGAGATCTCGGCAAGTGCATCGGTCAAAGGGGACAAGGAGCATCTACTCCCCTTCGACCTAACCAAAGCCTTGCTTTTGCCGAGTGATGTTTTCGGCAGCGACCACGTGCCTGACACCCGGCTGGTGAAGTCCTCGGTCAAGTCTATGACCTGGGTAAGAATCTCGAACTTTGTATTCAAATTTTTCCAAGTGTTTGCTCGGTTTCCTTTCTTTAATCAAAACTCTTCTTTCCAGGCCATCCAAAAACAACATCTGGTCATGGAGCGGATTCACAGACTCTGGCAGAAGGCAATCGATGCTACCAGCCAGGTTGAGCACCTTCAAACCGAGCTGGGGCGATCAAAAGCTTCTCTGGAGATCGCAAACTCCGACAACTCTAGATTGCTCGGCCAACTTGGAGCCGAAAAGCAAGAGAGGGACACTCTCCGGATCGAGCTGGAGGCGTTGAAACAGTCAAAGAAGGATAAGCTGGATGAGGTGAACAACGCAGGTTTCTATGAGGCCGAGAAAAACTACACGAAGCAAGTCCATGCCACCCAAGATATTTTTTTCAAGGCTGGCTGGAAGGTTACTTGCGAACAGCTCGGCCAAGGATCTAGAACTGACGTGTTCGCCTCTCCCTCAGTTGCCTTCCTGCCAACATACCTAGTGCCATACGCCAACAATGTCTTCAGCGCATTGCAGGCTGAAGCCGAGGAAGTCTACGGGGAGGAAGCCGAGGAAAATGCCGAGGGAGATAACTGCCCAAAGCAGACCAGCCAGGTGGAGACCGAAGTCCAGGAAAAAATGACCACGGTCGACCTGGAGGCTGTTGCTACCGGGGATGAATTTGCTGACCTGTCCCCCTTAGATTAGTTTTCTGTTTTGTTGTTCTCTTTTTTTTTTTTGAGAATGTAACCGGGCTACCTGCCCTACCTTTTGTAATGCTATTCTACATCAATGGAAAATTCTAATTTCGTTAAGTGTTTGCACCGTTTAAGCTAAACAACTTCAGCCGATATAAACCACCTCAGCTAAGCAAATCATCAACTCACTTAACCGGAGTAAAACATCTCGGTTTAAGCTGAGTAAATCATCAACTCATCCAACCGGAATAAAACATCTCGGTTGAGAACATAGAGTTGAGTACATCATCAACTCATCCAACCGGAATAAAACATCTCGGTTGAAATCACAGAGTTGAGCAAATCTTCAACTCACTTAACCGGAGTAAAACATCTCAGTTGAGGTCACAGAGTTGAGCAAATCATCAACTCATTTAATCGGAGCAAAATCATCTTAGTCTAAATCATAGAGTTGAGCAAATCATCAACTCACTTAATCGAAGTAAAACATCTCGGTTGAGATCACAGAGTTGAGCAAATCATCAACTCATTTAACCGGAGTAAAACATCTCGGCTTGAGCTAAGTAAATCATCAACTTAATTAACCGGAATGAAACATCTCGGTTTAAATCTTGAAGTAAGCATCGAAAACAACAGAATGCTGGCAAAGACAAGTCACTTCTATTGCATTTGACAAAAAGCGTGTTACATTCAAAAGTGTAGGGAGAGCAAGTCTTTTCACAAAAAATTACATAAGAACGTAAAATGCTAAAAATAGTACAGTTTGAGGTTAGCCGCATTCCATGGTTGGGATATGCATTTTCCTTCCAAATCTTCCAAGTGGTATGCCCCCTCACCCGCCAGACCGGTTATCTTGTAAGGCCCTTCCCAGTTTGCCCCTAGCTTGCCTTCCCCCGGCACCAGTGTGTTGCCCATCACCTTTCTTAAAACCCAATCCCCAACTTTGAACAGTCTGGGGTGCACCGTTTTGTTGTATTTTCTAGAAAGCTCTTGTTGGTATGAGGCCGCATGGATTAGAGCCTTTTCTCGGCGCTCTTCCACTAGGTCCAATTCCAAGGCGATGGTTTCAGAGTTCAGCTCGGGCTCAAAACTTTCACTGCGGAGGGTGGGCATGCCAACTTCCAATGAGATGACCGCCTCTATGCCATATGCAAAAGCAAAAGGAGTTTCCCTGGTAGATCGCCTCGGGGTCGTCTGGTATGCCCAAAGGACACTTGGGAGTTCCTCAGCCCATTTTCCTTTGGCTTTCTCAAGTCTTTTCTTCAACCATCAAGAATGGTCTTATTTGATGCTTCGGCTTGGCCGTTGAATTACGGGTAAGCTGGGATGGAGTTGTAGAATTCGATCTTCAATTCTTCATAAAATCCTCTGAATAAGCGTCCGTCAAATTGGGTGCCGTTGTCAGAAATCAGAATCTTGGGGATGCCAAACCGTGTTACCACATTCTCCTAGACGAACCGTTTGACGTCTTTCTCCTTGATAGTCGCTAAGGGCTCAGCTTCAACCCATTTGGTGAAATAGTCCGTAACCGCGATGAAGAACTTCCAGTTGCCTGGTGCTGTTGGGAGTGGTCCCACTATGTCCAGCCCCCACATAGCAAAAGGCCAAGGGCTTATGAGGGGAAGAAGTTCTCTGGCCGGCTGGTGAATTTGGTGGGCGAACTTCTGGCACTTCTCACATTTGCGGACATATTTCTGAGCGTCCGCTTGCATGCACAGCCACCAATACTCTTGCGAGATAGCTCGGTAGGCCAAAGATCTGCCCCCGATGTGACTGTCACATATGCCTTTGTAATTTCGTACAGGAAAGCTTCCACGCTGTTCGGGTGTACACACTTGAGATAAGGACTGGTGAAAGACTTCTTGTATAAAGCGCCAGATGGAAAGAGCCAAAACCGCTCTGACTTCACCCGGACTTTATGCGCTTCCTTTTTATCGACCGGAAGGGTCCGCTCTTTTAGGAAGAGGATAATCGGGTCCATCCAAGAAGGGCCAAGCTCGGTGCAGAGTACTTCTGTCTGCTCAGGTTCCTCTATACTTGGCCTTGGAAGATACTCAATCAGGAGAGGACTGGGAGATGTTCGGTCGACCATGGAAACCAGACCGGCTAACTCATCTGCACGGCCGTTTTCTTCCCGTCTAATTTGTTGGACCCTTATCGCCTGGAATCGGTTGATGTGGTCTCTTACCAGAGCTTGGTACTTTGCTATTCTATCATGTTTAGCTTCGTAGACCCCAGACACTTGGTTGACAACAAGTTGGGAATCGCTGTAAACCATCAACTCGGATGCGCGTAACTAGAGCGTGCTCTTAAGTCCGGCTAGTAGCGTCTCATACTCAGCCTCATTGTTCGACGCAGGGAATCCAAGTGTGATAGAGTGTTCGATGGTCAAACCATCTAGGGAGATCAAAATTATGCCCAGCCCGGCATCGTGACAATTTAAGGCTCCATCTACAAAAAGTTTCCACATTTCTCCGACAAAGAGCTTCTAACACTCTGAGGGGTCCTAAGAGGCTTGAAGGTTGATGGGATCACGGTCGCTCGGCTGTTCGGTTCCTGGTTCGCTGCCGTTTGGGGTTCCACTTCATCCCCCCTTGGCAATGCAGCGCCAGACCCAACAGGTTGAACTGCCATGCTCAAGTCCGGAGTTGCATCTCCGGGCTGAAGTACTATACCGGCTGGAGGTTCTATGGTAGGGCGCGCAAGTTCCGCATCCCCAACATCGCCCTGCTGCGCAATTTCTGGCGAGCCAGCATTCATCTCCTCGGCTGCAGCGGCAAGATCCACCGGGCATACTGGATGAATTCCAGGTGAGAACTCAGCAACAAAGTCGGCCAATGTCTGTGCTTTTATGGCAGTTCGGGGTCGAAACTTGACATTGAATTGTCCCAATTCGACCGCTCACTTGCGGATTTGACCGGAGAAATCCGCCCGCTCGAACAAGGCTTTAAGTGGGAACTCGGTCAAGACGATGATTGTATGAGCATGAAAATAGTGTGCCAATTTCCTGGAGGCCATCATCAGTACCAAGGCAAGTTTTTCCAGCGGCAAGTATCTCGACTCTGCCGGTAGCAAGGTTTTGCTCGCGTAAAAGATGGGGAAATGCTGGATACCTTCTGACCGGACAAGCACTGCGCTAACTGCATGCTGAGAAACGGCCAGGTAAAGGTAGAGTTCTTCGCCGACTTTGGTGTCACCAATAATGGAGCAGAAGACAGATACGCCTTTAGCTCGGCCAAAGCCTTGTCGCATTCCTCGTCCCATGAAAACTTGAATTTTAAGGCTCGAAAGAAAGGGCGGCAGCGATCTGATGACCGACTTATGAATCTGTTAAGCACGACTGCCATACTGGCAAGATGCTGCACGTCCTTCGCCGAGTTGGGCTGCTTTAATTCTTGTACGGCTTTGATTTGTGTGGGGTCTGCCTCGATGCCTCGGTTTGTGACTAGGAAGCCTAGGAATTTTTCGGATCCCACGCCGAAAGCACACTTAGACACATTCAGGCGTGGCATGTGCTGTTTGAGAATGGCGAACATCTCGGCTAGGTCGGACAAATGGTCTGCTTGATGCCGGCTTTCGACCACCATGTCATCGATATAAGCCTCCATCGTCCGGCCTAGCAGAGGAGCGAACATTTTGGTCACCATCCTTTGAAAAGTCGCCCCGACGTTCTTCAAACCAAAAGGCATGACTCGGTAGCAGAAGAGTCCCCTCGGAGTAGTGAAGGAGGTGATTTCACGGTCGGGGCCATGCATGGCAATCTGATGATAACCGCGGTAGGCATCCAAGAAACTGAGCCTGTTATGTCCGGCCGTTAGATCCACCAGTTGGTCTATTCGGGGTAGGGGAAAGCTGTCTTTAGGCCAAGCTCGGTTGACGGTCTTGTTGTCGACGTAAACTCGCCACTTCCTATTCTTCTTGGGCACTACGATCGTGTTTGAAATCCACCGAGGGTAGTGCACTTCCTGAATAGCCCGTGCCTCAAGCAAGTTCCTTACCTCTTCTGCGACTACCTCGGCGTGGTGCAGCGCCGATCTCCTCGTTCTCTGAATGATCGGCCGTGCACCGAGGAAAACATTGAGTTTGTGGCAAATAAAACATGGGTCGATGCCAGGCATGTCATGGGGCGACCATGCGAAGACTTCGATATTTTCCATCAAGAACTCTACCATCTCGGTCCTTTCTTGAGCGGTCAGGCTTGATCCGAGTAAAAAGAACTTGTTTGGATTTTCCGTGTCGAGCCGTACTTCTACCAATTCTTCAACAGCTTTGTCCTCAGCCCTGGTGCCCACGTCATCAAGGACACTCTGATCTTCTGGGCCTTCAATCATTTGCACGAAGCCTTTGGCAGCTTGGCTCCCGTTCACTGCCACGAAGCATTGCTTCGACGTGACTTGATCGCCTCAAATTTCCTCAATTTCCCCCATAGCCGAGGGGAATCTCATAACCTGGTGGTAGGTCGACGCTACAGCCTGCATAGCATGAAGCCAACCCCTACCGAAGATCAGATTATACATAAACGGCACCTGTAATACCCGGAACTCCACCTGCTTGACCACAGATCCGACCTTGACCGGTAAAATTATTTTCCCCAAAGGCCACTCCGGTTGCGAGTTGAAACCTATCAGTGGCGAAGTAGCCGGAGCCAAGTCTGTATCTCGGAGTTTGAGTTGTTTGAACATGTCATAGTACATAATTTCAACCGAGCTTCCCTGGTCAATCAAGATGCGCTTGACATCGAACTCTTTGACGCGGAGGGTGACCACTAGGGCGTCGTTGTGTGGCGTTTGAATGCGCTCTAGGTCCCTTGTAGAGAAACTAATCATATTTTTTTCCTCGGTCTTCCCCCTTTTGATCACGGGCTGGACTAACAAAACCTCCCTTATGTGTTCCGCTTTTTTGATCATTCCGCGGAGCTCGCATACACGCGCCGGCTCCACTATGCCGTGGATCACATTAACCACTCCTTGAGGGGGCGCCTCCAAGTCAACCGGTCCACGCGGATCAGCCGGGGCGGGATACGCGGCTTTAACACCCCCATCGATGTAAAGATCTAAGTGTCCGACTGCGACTAACTCCTCCAAGTGTTGCTTCACAGGTAAACAGTCCTCCGTCCGGTGTCCTCACTCCCGGTGATATGTGCAGCGGTACCGCGGATTAAAGCCCTTTTACGCGTCGCCTAACTTAGCAGGAAACCGGAGGTAATCCTCGTCACGGATTTCACTAAGTATGCGATAGATTGGAATCTTAAAGACCGTGGTGATGCCCATCCGAGCTTTCAACCTTCTGTTGGCATCAGCTACGTCATCGCAGGGGTATTCATCTCGGTCATTCCGACGTCCCCTTCCCCGGTTTCGACGATTCGACCCTCGGTCAGATTCCTCGGCGCGGTCATTTGAACGGTTAGTCTCCTGTCCGACCGCGTGCACCTTGCCAACCGGCCTCTTGTTTGTTACCACCGGAGTTATCTTCGCGGTGGACGCCGCCGCATCATCCTCTACTCGGATGTGCTCATTGATGCGCTGCATTAGTTGGCCCATGGATGTCGGCTGGTTCATGGTAAGCGAGCCCGCAGCCTATGTCCGACCGGGAGACCGCGCTTATATTGGGTGATTGCCAAGTTGATCGGGCAATCTAAAATCTCATTGAAGGTTTCCCAATATCTGGAGTTGTCTGCCTTGAGTGTGTCGCTCGACTCCATCTTGACACTGAGAAGGTAGTCCAGCTCCTTCGGCATTTTAATGTTGGTCTTGAAACGAGTTACAAAGGCTTCCGCCAATTGCTGCCACCTTTCGATACTTCCCTCCGGTAGCCTCTCAAACCATTTCAAGCCCAACTCGCCCAAACTCGACAGGAAGATAAGGCACATAAGAGCGTCATTGCGCCTATGTCCGGCCATGACTTGCCGGAAGTGGCTTACATGCATGTATGGATCGGTCTTTCCATCGTAGAGCGTAAACTTGGGCTGGTGAAAGCTCGTGGAGAGCGGTGTGATTTCTATCTCAAGGGAGAAGGGGGTGGTGTTCAGCCTCGCCAAATCTGTGTCTAGAGGGAGAGGCACGGCTTGGCGGGGTGGTGGCATTATGACCTCTTCACTGGCGTGGCCCCCGTAAGATAGCCGCTGGAGCGCTGACACCCTTTGAGTCTCCCGCCGGCGAGCCCGCTCCTTCAAGACTGCCCGCAAGTCCTCTGAGCGAGCGGAATAGGAATACCTCAACGTCGTCGCCGGACATGAGGGTTGATAGGTACTATCTTGCGCGCTAGACTTCTCTACAGGCGCGTCGGATTCTCCAACCCTGTAGCTTCTGGTGATAGAAAGGGAGGGAGTGTGCCGCTGGCTCTGACTACCTGAACGGCGTGGTTAGGTGCGCTCACTGTGGTCTCCCACCCCAGCAACACCCTTTCCTTTGACATGTCGTTTGAGATCTTCCATCTCCGCCGGCATTCTCCGGATGACGGCGTCTTGGTCCCTTAACTTGTGCTCCAGACGCCTCTCGTGCGATTCTCTTCACCGCCGGTGCCCGTCTGGGCTCCGAGAGTTACCAAAACTTCTACCTCGCTTATCCCGCCCGTCTCTTGAATGTCCTCCTAGGGAAGTCTCCAGGCCCGCCATGTTTGGAACGGCGGGGAGTCCATCTCTCCGTCTGGCTGACTCCGGGGTAAAACCGTCGATGGCGGACAACGGTATCTCATCGTTGTTCGCCGTGGAAGGCGATCAGATGAGCTTGGAAGACAAGGTTTTGTCTATCAAACTTCCCACAGATGGCGCCAATTGTACGGGGAGCAAATATTCCGCAGAGCCTGTACTCTTTTCTACCAAGCTCCTTGTCTGTCCGATCGACCTGCAAACACAACGACGGTGAGCTACCCGGCAGTGTGTGGTCGGAAAACCCCTCCGACGGTCAAGTTAGCACACACTCAGATAGAGAGAGAGAGAGGAGAGTTGAGTGTTTAGGTTGTTCTCACCAAATGATGTTCCATCCCCCGCATAGGGGGCGCAGTCATACTTATATACTTTCTGCGCTCAAATCTGCTCCCATTAGCCTCTTGACACGTGGAGCTGCTCTCCCATTTGTCAGCACAAATCCAGCAATCACTACCTAACCAAACCGGCAGACTACATTAGTGGGAGCTTGGTAGCCCGACGGCATCGCCTCGGCCTCACACAACCGTGCTGCATAACGAATCCGAGTGCTCCACTCATCGAACTCCATAACGACCGTGCTCGGTTGCATTCCGGCATAACCGAGCTCAAGACAAGTCGAGCTGGTAAACCGAAGCATTTCCTGCCGAGCTAAATGTGCGAACCATGGAATCCCGAATGGCAGGGATCATCTCGGCCGAGTAGCTCAAGTAGCTCGGTCCCCACATGGACAAGCCCAAGTAGCTCGGTCTCAACATGGCCCTAGGCCTCAACCGAGCAGAACCATCTCCGGAGAGGCCCAAGCTATCATGGCCCAAACGCGCTCGGCCCTCAATTTGCCCGGCCTTTACCATGGCCCATTCCAGCTCATAAATCTTCCTCTCAGTATTAAATAATATGTGCAATTTACTAAAATAAAATAAAAAACACAAATAATTTTATAAAATGTGTTCATTCTATTTAAAAATTAAAAATATTAATTAAAAGAGTGCAATTAAATGAAATTTTAAAATTAATAGAACTTAAGAACTTTATAAAGAACAGAATAATAGTATAAGACATTTCTTTTTAAATTTTATTGGTAAGGATTTATATTATGAAAATTTTAAGTTACAAATATTTAGGATTGAATGGCCTAAACAATAGATTTTTTAATAAATTTTTTTGTAGTTTGAGACCTTAAAACTCAAAAACCAGTCTTTGTTAAAATAAAAATAAAAAATAAAAAATCATTTACAATACTATATATTAAAAGGATTGGATAATTTCATTTTACTTTCTTCTTTTTTAAAAAAAAAAAAGTTATAGCATATTGCATTTTTTTTAGTTTTGTAATAGTTAAATAAGTCAGATTGTTTAGTAATTTTTTTAGTTTTCTTAACTTCTTTTTTTTTTTTTAAACTTTCATTTAGGAAGACTTGTTTTTTCTTTTACTATTTTTCATTTTTAATGCATTTTTTTTTAAAAAAAAGAAAGAAATTGAAAGAAATTTTTATTTGTAATTTCAATTTTATGTAACCCAAATTTGTTTTAGAAAAAAAACATAGATTTTGAAAAAAAATTCAACATGATGTATTAAGTCGGGGAGTAAGGAATAAGATTTTCTTTTTGGGGTGGGGACGAAACTGTAACAATTTTTAAAATTTTCACTTTTGAGCTTGTTTTATGAAATATATATATTGACTTGTTGGTATTTGAAAAATGGCAAAATAGTTTTTTTAACTAAAAAAAAGGCTAAATAAATTACTTTAAAAATCGAAAAATGATTTGTGACACTAAAACTGTTGGCACTAATGGCACTAATTTCCTGTTTTGGTAACTTTGTTTTTTTTTTTTTTTTTTCTTTACCTGATATAGAAATTAGTGCCATTAGTGCTCAACAAATTAGTGTCACAAATCAAAGCCCTTAAAAACCTTGGGCACAAGAGGCCTTAACTACATACTTGGTGGGCTAATTTTCAATGTTCAAAAAATGTACTCATAATTTTATTCAAATATATATATATATATATGACACAAATTGTAATGTGAAAAACTTCTCTATATCCTTTTTATGTTAACTTAATATTTTTTATCTCATTTTTTTTGGGGTCATCTTTTTAAAAAAAATAAATAATTAGAAATTAGGGCAAGGACAAATGAGGTTAGAAGGCTTGCCATGCAAGAAAGAGAAATGTAATTTTGAATGAGAAGGCAAGATTAACACTTTGGAAGCTTTTGAAAACCCACTACATTTGCTGTAATTTTGAATGAGAAGGCAAGATTAACACTTTGGAAGCTTTTGAAAACCCACTACATTTGCTTACGTGTATATTAGTATATTATCCGTGCAATACACGAGATTGAATATAATAAAAAAAAATATGTGAACCTAATAAATATAATATAATTTTTTTTCTCAAAAAATCTAAATTAAAAATACAATCACCGTGTGATTGTGTTCAAAAAACATGAATACAATCTTTTTTTTCTTCAAAAAACATAGATTAAATAGAGTGTAGAAAAATACAATCATTAAAAAAAATAAAATCATAGTGTGATCAAAATGAAGTGTAAAAAAACACAATCACAAATTAAGCTAATTAAAAAAAAAAACAATGAAGTCAATTGATAATTAAAAGATATAATTTTATTTTTCTTTCAAAAAACATAGTGAGTAAAAAACCCAATAAAAAATTAAGCTAATTAATAGTTAAAAAGCACAACCACTTTTTTTAAAAAAAATACAGTGAGTTAAAAAAATCTAATTACAAAATATAATCTAATCTAATCTAATCATCATCATCAATAGTGCGTAGTTTATGTGAGCATAATGAATACAATCTAATTTTTTTTCCTTCAAAAAACATAGATTAAAAATACAATCACTGTATTGAAAAATAAATTAAGTCCAATCACAATTACAAAATACTATCCAACCGTATTGAAAAACAATAAAGTCAATTGGTAATTAAAAAATAAATTATTTTTTTAAAAAAATACAAATTAAGTTAATTGATAGTTAAAAAGTAAAACTTTTTTTTTAAAAAAAAATATAGTGACTACTTTATGTGAATCTAATAAATACAATCTATTTTTTTTTTTTCAAAAAGCATAGACTAAAAATACAATCACCGTGTGATTGTATTCAAAAAGGACCTTGCTACATCCCCCTAAAAACACCCCCCCTAATCCTCCTAATTTCCATATCAAGTAAAAAAAAAAAAAAAAAAAAAAAAAAGGAAACAGTTGCCCAAATTAGAAATTAAGGGGATTAGGGGGGTGTTTTTAGGCTCCAAATCATTTTCCATTCAAAAAACATGAATACAATCTTCTTCTTTTTTCAAAAAAACACATATTAAATGGAGTGTAAAAAAACATAATTCTTTAAAAAAATTAAAATCACCGTGCATAGTTTATGTGAGCCCAATGAATATAGTCAAATTTTTTTTTTTCAAAAAACATAGATTAAAAATATAATCACTGTATTGAAAATAAATTAAGTCCAATCACAATCACAAAATACTATCCAATCATCATCAATCAAATAGAGTGTAAAAATACAATCACCGTATCGAAAAATAATAAAGTCAATTGGTAATTAAAAAATAAAATTATTTTTTTTTATAAAAAACATACAAATTAAGTTAATTGATAGTTAAAAAGCACGACATTTTTAAAAATATATATATATACTGTGTGAGTGAGTTTCCGATCACACTGCCCTCCTTAGTGATTCAGCTGTAGAACACAGGCAGAATAGATGGCACCCTGTAACCTACACAGAAAGGAAAGGCTCCGGCGGTGGTTCTTCCACCCGGGGGCACTCCGACGATCAAGTCAGTATCTCTCAAAGATAATTCAAGTGCTTAAATTACTGCTCAAGGCTTAAAATTGCGTACCTTAGACCCGCCGGGGGTGCCCTTCTTTTATAGTTTAACGCCATCCCAGTCCCACTAGAAGTCTCACTTCTATGGACTCTAATTCCGGATTTACCTTGGACTCTTCAAGAGATAAGGATAGACTCCCTGAGAGTATTACCTATATCCATCTTGCAGTCTTTCTTCATTCTAGGACTCCTGTCCCTTATCCGCTTATCCCGGGTTCCTGTATTCTCGCAGATAACCTCGGCCTAGCCGAGATCATTTTGGTATCTTGTCCAGGACATGTGACACCTCGGCTGACACTTCGGTGTCACCTCGGCCACGTGTTGGTACTCAGAAAATACATCCCCACAACTGCCCCCTAGGTTCTATTACCTCGGCCATCTGAGGTGATGGAACCTACATTGGTACTTTTGCTAAACATCGGCTCGAGAACTTCCCAGCCGAGATCATTTACTTTTAGCCCAACATGTTCTCTTCGGAGAACAAGAACTCCAGTGAACTCTTTCACGCGCACGAGCTGTCATGCATTACTTTCTAACCGATTTGTTTACGTGTTTCGTTTCCGTTGGCTCGTGCTAGTTACGCGCCTGAAAAAACTGCTTTTCCGCATGTGCCGCCTGACGTATGCGTTGCTCCAGGTGCAATAATTGCACTGCATTTTGCCGCCGTTTCAAATATTTGTCAAAAGACCCTTCCTTCGTCTTTTTTCCCTCACTTTTACATTTTGATTCTCTTGTCTTTTCTCTCTCTAAACCTTCCCAAATCCGCCATTGCTCTTGCTCTAAGCTCTGCAACTGGTTTTATTCCTTCATTCCTGCGAAGCTTTTCGCTATTGTTTCGACCGGCGTCCGTCCTCGGCGAATTTTATTCCGGCGTCACTTTTCCTGGTAAGCAACTGTTCTTTCTTTTCCAGTTCTTGATTATCCCTGGAATTGCCTGCTTTTACTGCTTTACTTAAGCGTTTAATCTGCGAATCATTCACCTGAATGTATCTCATTTCATGATTTTGTACATGTCATGAATACTTGCACCGTTTCACCACTGTTCTTGGCCTTGTAACAAGCCCGCGAGGGACCTCGCTACGGTTCGGACTCGATTTTGTTGCGGTTCTAAATCTGAACCAAAGAGTCCAACTCTGGCAAATCGTTTTGAAGAAAAACAGATTTTTTTGAAAGAAGTGCCAAACATGGACTGCTTTGCCAGATAACAGAGTCGCCACCTAAATATTTTTAAAATGGGAAATTTAGGAAACCCTGACTCGGTGCCAAAGGCCACGTGTCCGTCATCACCAAAGTTGCCTCGGCTCGGGAACTTGGGTACGATTGGGGAAGGTCACATCGTGAGCACCCCCGCTCGCCCGGTCAAAGACCGGCCTCTACTAACCATGATATCTGCTTTTGAAAACATTGTATGCTCTTATTCCGGTTATTAGCCTAGGTTACTATGTGATGCTCGCAGCAAACAAGTATAGACTGGGCCGTCTGAATTGGAACAAAACATTTCATGTTTGTTTGTTTGAAAATGGTGTGATGGTGCTACCCGCAGGTAGGCTAAAATGCGGATTTGCCACCCTCGGGTGGGCTTAGAAAATAGTGATGTTGCCACTATCTAGTGGGCTTAAAACAAACAGTCAATGCATTGTCCCAATTCAAATAACTCAACCTCCACCCACAGGCATTCAAGGCAGTTATATCACATAAGCACATAGCCTCATGGCAAGCATGCTATTATGGCAACACTCACACGCATGCAAGGATGCTAAAGCATAAAACTTACCGAGTACTCCAAGCCAAAACAGAAACTATATTAGAAATCATGCATGATCCTAAGTATATAGAAATGCCTAATGCAACACATGCAAAATGCAACTATAGCAGGCTCGGCTATTCTAAACATGGTATATGAGATGCAACAGCTATCAAGTATTCAATTTGGAATTGAAATACAAATGCAGTTTGTATGATGCGCCGAGCCCGGTGCATGCAAAACAGATGAATGATGCAAACATGCTGTCATACTGTATGCTAATTGAAATATGCCCTATATCTAACCATTGTAAGCAGGTAAATAAAAGGGAGAAAGAAATGGGGGTTGGAAGACATACATCACACTCACACACCCTTATTACAGTTATGCCCTCGCGCAGAGGGTCCAAATAAATATACAGTCCGAAATAAAAGAATAATACAGATTTCTAATTAATTAACAAATTAAACTAAGAAAACTGTAAAACTGGCATGCAAGCCAGGGACTGCCTTGCTTCTGGCGGATGATGCATATTTGGACTGCGTTGCGCGGAAATCCACTGGGATGCCCTGATTAGCCTCTGTTCGCAATGTTTCTCGAAATGCGTGCCAGACTCCGAAAAGTTGCTGATCCTTGATTTTGCTGCAACAGAGAGCAGGAAAGGGGCACAGCAATGTATTTCACAAATATATGCATGCCTCGATCCTCGTGCCACCAATCACGCATCTCGATGCATGATGGCCGAGGAGTCGGATTGCACAACTCAATATAGGATGCATGCGGATGAATGCTACAACAAAACCTAGCTCCATCATGGGTAATCCGGAGTGTCGGTGACTTGGGAATTGAGACACACTCCGCCACTCGGAGTACGGGATGTACCTCGTTTCCCGTGCTCGGACTAACACCTATCCCGGACACGATGCAATATGCATGGTATGCATGAAATGCAACTAACATGTGATATAGCATGCACAATACTATGAAAATGAGATGCCTCGAAATGCGTGCACACGGGCACGCAAATCGAGAAAATGCATGAATGCAATCTAAGATACAACCTGGTATGCGCTATATTGGGAAAATGAGATGAAAATGAGATGCCTCGAAAAGCGTGCACGCGGGCATGCAAATCGAGGCCATGATGTGAGACGCAAATCGGATAAAACCGAAGTGCCTCGAAATGCGCGCCCACAGGCACGCAAACCGAGGCAATGATGAAATGCAAATCGGATAAAACCGAAGTGCCTCAAAATGCGTGCCCACGGGCACGCAAACCGAGGCGATGATGAAATGCAAATCGGATAAAACCGAAGTGCCTCGAAATGCGTGCACACAGGCATGCAAACCGAGGCGATGATGTGAAATGCAAATCGGATAAAACCGAAGTGCCTCGAAATGCGTGCACACAGGCACGCAAACCGAGGCGATGATGTGAAATGCAAATCAGATAAAATTGGAGTGCCCTCAAAATGCGTGCACACGGGCACGCAAACCGAGGCAGTGATGAAATGCAAATCGGATAAAACCGAAGTGCCTCGAAATGTGTGCACACAGGCACGCAAACCGAGGCAATGATGAAATAGAATGAAATGGCATACGGAATGCCACGATGGGCTTACACCAACATGGGAGAGCCTCAGCTCACTCACATAGGAGGCCGTCGGATAAAACAGAGGTGCCTCGAGGTGCGTGCCCACGGGCACGCAAACCAAGGCATGGCCCGAAGGCATGAAATGGCACGGGAAATGATATGCAAGCAAGCAAACCAAATTTCAGCATCTAAATGAAGGGGAAAACAGCCCCGAAATGATACGAAATGACAACCAATGCATGAAATCATCCCGAAATGCGATATTAAGCCCTCGAAATGGCCTACAGCTATACTAAACATGCAAAATTGACACATGAAAGCAAAAACAGTAGCAAGACAGTCCCAAAAATAGCATCTTTTCAGTACTAAACATGGCGAAATTGTGAGCATAGATATGGCAACAATGGCATGCAAAAATACGGGAAAAGAGGGGAATTACAAAGCAAGTGGTAGTTACAATGCTCAAACCCAAAAACACAGTTTTACAACATTAAATAGGGGTCAAAAATATTCATATTTACCAGAAGATGACATCCCCCAATTCAGTGTGTAGATATACTAAATATAGCATGCAAAATTTGGGCCAAAAGAGGGGTATAAAGAGAGGTAGTATATAGAAAATTCAAATGAAAAAACTTTCTTCTACAATACTGAAGAGGGCCCAAAAGTAAGCATATATTCAGTTTATGGATGCCCCAAAATCAATATGTAAACATGCTAACAATTCCATGCAAAATGGAGCTCAAAAGAGGTTATAACAAGAGACATGCAAAGCATGCACCAAACAACAAAAATTTCTTCATGAAACATGTAGAGGGGGTCAAAATAAGACCCCTTTCAGTTCTGACCAAGAGCTAAAACCAAAAGCATAAAAGGATACAAATCATGCAAGAATTGGGGCCTAGAGTGGATTTCAAAGGGAGGTGGTATATAGAATGGCCAAACAAGGTTGAGCCCTTCTACAAAGTTTTATAGGGGCTCAAAATAGGCACAAAACCAGTAGGGGTCGGAGCCCCAAAAACAAATGCAAATAGGCTAAAAATGGCATGCAAGATTGTGACATACAAGCTAGATATTGAAACAAGTGTATCATGGAGGCATCAAGTGAAGTTGAGCCCTTCTACAAAGTTGTAGAGGGGCTCAAAATGAGCCTAAAACCAGTAGGGGTCAAGGCCCAAAAACTGAAAGGAAATAAGGTAGAAATAGAAAGCAAAATTATGCTACAAAAAGAGATTTGAAAACTTACCCTTGAAGATCTGATTGTTGCTACCTCTTGGCCTGAATTTGGTGCTTCTTAGCCACTGGAGAACACTTCTTTGCTGCTGGAATGGTAGTGGGGATGGTGGAGCTAAGGGTTGATGAAGGAATTGCCTAGGAACTTGGAAGTTTTTGAGGTTTTTGGCTATGGAAATCAAGGGTTTTGAATAAAGGCTCTTGAGACAAATTTTTCTAACCTAGGCAAAGGGGCTGTCCAGCCCTTTAAGTAAGCAAAAAAAGGTGTAAAAGGGGAGGCAAATGGAGGCAACCTTTCCCTCCCAAAATATCCCCCGGAAGGGGTGATATTTTGGCAAAAATATCTGGACAGCTGGAATGAGCTGGAAAGCAAGAAGCTGGCCGGCCAGGTGGTTTTCTGCAAGGTGGCCGGCCGGCCACCCCACCTGGTCGGCCAGCCACTCACCATGGCCGGCCGACCACCCCAAAAAATGAAGCAATGATTTTCTGGCCGACCACCACACAAAGGTGTCCTCCTAGATGTGCAGAATAAGGCCCCAGGGTCGGAATCTGGCAACTCTGAAGCAGGAGTCACAACATAGAGCTTGAAGGAGAGGCTCAAAAATGAACTGCACAATTGCTGGCCGACCACCAACTTTTAGGGTCCTCCCAGATGTGTGCAACAAGGTTCCAAGGTCGGAAATTGGCAACACTGAAGCAGGAGCCACAACATAGAGCTTGAAGGAGAGGCTCAAAAATGAAAATCAAAATTGCTGGCCGACCATACATTTTTAGTGTCCTCCCATGTCCCCTGATCACAGATATGTAGCTTTGGTGGGAAGAAAATACCCCCAGGGTGTTCAACATTGGCCCGGAAGTGAGAAAAACGGGCTCCGGAGGAGCGAAACTAGTTATCTGGGATAATTGTTGGCTTCTCACCCCCCAGTGATCTTCCTGGTGTTGAAACAGAGGTACCTGCCAAGTTTGAACAAAAACTAATGAGAAATGAACGCTCGGAATCAAAACCGAGCAATTCGGGATCCCGAAAATGGGCTGCAGGTGCCGGAAGTGGTGTTCAGCAGCGAAGTGGGCATCTGCGACCCCAGTGTCCCTTGGAATGACAAAACAGAGGTTCCTGCCAAAAATCAGAGAACACTGATGCAAAATGAATGCTCGGGGCCCAAATCACGCAGTTCGGGGTCCCGAAAACCGACTGTAAGCACCGAAAGTGGCATACGGCCACGAAGTGGGCATCAGAAGCCCCAGTGTTCCTCGGAACTATAAAACAGAGGTGCATTCCAAAAACCGGAGAAATCGGAGGTGGTTGGGTGGTCCCGGGCCGAGGCACACGGCCTGACGGCTCCGAAAACCGGGAACCGGGCTCCGAAATGGGCAAAATAGCCTACGGCCACGAAACGTAGCTCACGGCCACCGGGAGATAGTCTACGGGACCACTCCCTTCCCTCGGGAAAAAAAAAACATAGAGAAAACCGAGTCCGGTTCGCAAACCGAGACAAGGCACAAAAGAGAATTCGGAAGTCCGGAGGCAGGGCGCACGGCCGCGACTCTGAGACTTCTGAACGAGCACAGTATGCAACATCACCAAGCGCTCAATCGGTGACGTCTGAGTCTTAAGGTCGGTCAAAAATGGGGTGTCTACAGGCCTTCAATTCTTTGTGTTCTTGAATCTAAAACTTCGTTTTTGCCTTTCTGTTTTCCAGATTTCTGTCCTCCATACTTGTTCTTCGTAGATTTAGGTTTGGGATTTGTCTGTAGGACCTATTAATTCATAGGAAAACTGAAAACTAAAGCCGAGGTTTCCATAACCCTTAAAAAACCTCTTTTTTCTTGAAATTAAATACCCTTACGCCAATATCATCGGCATGTGGAAGCACAGGGTGAACACCCCAACCAAACTAGAATTTTTTAGGCAGGAGTTCTCTATTCCCGACGATGTCCATCTGAGACTTGCCGGGGATGATGACTCCATTATGCCCACTGACAACTCAATGCCCTTTCCCATAGTAGCTTTTGTTGAGTGTGGGCTTCGGCTGCCACTCGCTATCCTTTTTCGTGAGGTTCTTCACTTCTATAAGTTGAACCCTATGCAGCTTACCATTAACTCTTATAGAGTGATTAATGGTATCATAGCCCTGGCTAGGCGTGAGAATGCTAGGATTACCCTGGCCGATATCCAGTTTTGTTATACCATGTGCGCCCTGGACTTAAAAGACAAAAGGCTTTGTTTACTACCTCAAGCCGAGGTCCACTGAATTCAAAATTATAGCCGACCTCCCAGACTCCAACAAGGGGGCTGGAGACGACTACCTGATTGCCTCTGGAAACTGGGAGTTTGCCCCAGACGACGATATCCGCTTATATCCTTTTCCTCGAACTGTTAAGGAGGGCAAGGGTAAGAGCCCACTATCAATCACTTGTTTTCTTTTTAAGTTTTCAAAACTTTGTCTGTTTTTAACACTTGTCTTCTATTGCAGATCTTCATCAGCCACCGAAAAAATTTCGCCAATTTTACGCCCCCAGTGAGGACTTAAAAAGGCTTGTGGATCTCCCAGTTTCCAAAAAGAAAGCTCCGCTGTTGTTAAATTTCATCCCAACGTACAAGTCCACTTTGCCCGACGTCCCCAAACGAAGGAAGAAAAGCCACTCTCCATCTTCTGTCACAATCCAGACTGCGTCCTCATCAAGAACAGACCAAGGATCCACGTCTGACCCAGCGGATTTGCCATCCACTTCGGCACCATACTTGATCCCTATTTCTGAACGAAAACGTCGGCGACGACTTGTCAAAACTGCTGAGATGGTTCGCCGAAAGCCCGTGGCTCAAGATCTCCTGGCCGACCTTCCAACCGACGTCGATGCTCAGCCGACGTCCACCATGCCCCCACCAAAGCCAAAAAAGACCAAGAAAGCTCAGCCGAAGGCCACGGCCGCCCAAGTTGAGACCGAAGACACACTGCCAATTTCGCAATTGGCTGGGAGCTAGAAGACTGCTCCTGTTCCTGAAAAAAGATCTGCTAAAGCACAGCCATCTCCTTCCTCAAAGTCAAAGAAACCGAGGTTGTCCTCTGGCTCAACCTCTAAGTCGAAAAAACCCTTGGTCCCTTGGGAGCCAAAAATCACTCTGGAGGACAAGCCAGTCTTCGAGAGTGACAGCGCCGAGGATATTAATATCGGCGTTGCACTCAGTACTGCCCTCCTGCTCCCGGGTGATCTTGAGCGGAACGCCGAGGTCAGTGAGTATGAGAACTACTGTCTCATGCTTCAACATTCTGTTCAGGTAAATGTTCCTACTTGGAACTTGTTACTTCCTTTCTGTTTCTTACTTAGAATATTTTCTAACACTGTTTTTTGCCTTCAGGCCATCCAGCATGCCCACTCCTTTTCTATGCAATCGTTTGAAAACCGGCAGAGGCTTACCGACGCCAAGAGGGAGGTTACTGCCCTTAAAAAGTCCCATAAAGGACTTGAAACAAAGATGAAAAAATTGGAAGATCAAGCCGAGGCTGCTATAAAAGCCCAAACTTCTGCTGAGGAGAAGGTCGGCGCTACTGAGGCTATAAACAAAGTTCTTCAAGCCCAGTTGAAGGAAGCTGAGGACAGAAGGGCCCAGGCCGAGAAGGAGCTTCAAGAAGCCCTGGCCACGAAAAAGGCCGAAATTGAAGAGGCTGATGAAAAGGCATATGCTCAAGGCATGGCCGATGTCGCTGAGAACTATAAGCTTCAAGTCAGGCAGGCGTGCAACAGGGGCTTCTCCCTAGGTTGGATGTCCCTTGCCAAAAAGCTTAATGTCTCAGACGACTCCCCCCTGCGCAAGGCTGACGCTATTCCTCTGCCATTTCCACCTCCTCCACCTCCAAGTCCAACTGAAGACGAAGAGGAATCTGAATCTGAAGCCGAAGATGATGATAATGCTCTAGTAAGGAAGCCCAAAGATATCAATGAGACCAATTCTCTTCTTCAGGATGATCAAATCCTGGATTTGACTAATGAGGAAGATGAGGAGGTTATTAAAGAGGCCACTCCTGAACAAGTATCATCTGATGTCCCCTTGGTTGAAAAAAGTCTTGATCAAACAGTGACAGAAATTGACGCCGAGATTGCGGCAGAAAAAGATGCCGAGGTGACTCCTCCAAAATCCTCTGAGGTACCAGCCCATCAACCTACAGAAAGAGATGTCGAGGTGGTTCCTCCAGAACCTTCCGAGGTCCTAGTCCAATCGTCTACTAATGTTTGAAGAGTTTTGAATGCCTTTTGTACTTTTGTACTTTGTTTTCTGAACAATACAAGTTTTCTTCTATGGCTGATGTGCCTTTCTTGTGAACAATGTAAGCTTTTGCTAGGTCATAGTGCCTTAATGATATGCAACTGCAACCGTTTTTCTCTGAATACTTCAGTCTTTAATTTCTTCTTATTGCTTCTGCATGGTTCTATACTCAGAATAGTTTGTATGACTTACATACTTCTTCTTTCTTTGTGCAATCTCCTCGGGCAAAAATACCTCGGGTATGTTTACCCAAAAATTTATTTCGGCAAGAACTTCACCTGTAAATAGGTATAAAGTATATACAGTTTTATCAGGCAAACTTTTCTCAAGTTTTAACAAGAGTCTGAATCAATAAACTTAATTTAACTTCATCTTGTAAATTGCTACAAATTTCAACAAGTGAAGATAAACAATTATCTCTGCTTAACTTTAACTTGTAAATTGCTACAAATTTCAACAAGTAAAGATAACGAATTTATCTCAGCTTAACTTTAACTTGTAAATTGCTACAAATTTCAACAAGTAAAGATAAGGAATTTATCTCAGCTTAACTTTAACTTGTAAATTACTACAAATTTCAACAAGTAAAGATAAGGAATTTATCTCGGCTTAACTTCGGTTAAGCATAATTTCTGTTCAACTCCGGTCAAACTTTATCTTAGATTAACCACGGTTAAACATCTCGGCTTAACTTCGGCTAGGCATTACTGTCTTCTATCTGCCCCCAATGTGAACCTAAGTTCCACTTGGGTTCTCATTATTCAAAAAACAACATTATGCATAGTTTAATAAGTTCTGGGAAATTCTGGTAAGATTTCATTGATCATATCGGCAAAAAGTCAAACAACGTCTAATGATAAAAAAAACTTTAAATTACAAGTGTTCCATGATCTAGGCTTCCAGTTCCCTTTCTTCTTCTTCGGCTAATCCTGCGCCGAGAAGAAAGAATCGTTCCTCATCGCCCTCCTGGCCGAGGATTTTCTTTTGTGCTTCTTCACTTTTCTCGGTCGGCTCCTTGCCGACATCATTTAGGACCTTCATGTCCTCTTTTTCAACTTCTGCCTTCTCTGGTTCCCGAATGCTGCAGGTTAATTTCATTGCTGCCATAGAGCAATTTTTTGCCTGCAACTGATCTCCTCTAACTTCCTCAATCCCATGTTCTGTTGGGAACCGTAGCAGTTGATGCAATGTTGAGGGAACTGCCCCCATTGCATGCAACCACGGCCTCCCCAAAATAATGTTGTAAGGCGAGGGCGTGTCAATCACAAGGAATTCTGTCTTGATCTTCTTCGTGCCAGCTTGCACCTCCAAGCTTGCTGCGCCTAATGGCCATGTCGGCGTTCCATTGAAGCCGACCATCGGGCCATTTGACTGCTCCATGTCATCAGGGTGAAGGCCTAACTCCTTGTAACATCTGACATACATGATGTCGCAGGAGCTGCCTTGATCAATCAGGATGCGTTTCACCTGGCACTCCCCAACCTGGAGGGATACTACCAAGGCATCATTGTGCGGGTGTTGGACCATATCTAGGTCGGCTTCTGTGAAGGCTATCATCGGTCCTTGGCACTCTTCAAGTCGAGGTCTTTTCAGTCCGACCTGGTTGACGTGCTGCAGGTGTTTTACCCTCTGTGTCTCCCCCCGTATGCCGTTTTCATTCACTTTTGAGTGGATCACATTAACCACCCGGGGTCCGCCTGCCTGTGGTTGCTGCGCTGGGGGAGGCAGGGCTGCTGGTGCTTGAGGCAATCGTGCCTGTTCTTCCCTTATTTTGGCCTCATCTACAAGGTCTCTCAGATGGCCTTGCCTCACCAAATCTTCTAAGTGTGCTTTAAGGGCTCTGCAACCCTAAGTTGGGTGCCCCTCCTCGTTGTGGTAAGCACAACGCCTACGAAGGTTTCTTCCCATAAATTCTCCTGGTGCCCTTGCCGGCGCTCTGAAGTAGGGCTGATTTCGAATTTGATCAAGGACTTTGTGGACTGGAATTCGGAACACCGTTGTCACTGCCTGCTTAGCCTTCAACTCTGTCTCCTGTTTGCTGGGTCCATTGTTACCTCGGACTCGCTTCGGCGAGCCGTTGCCTTTTTCTGGCCTTGTCTCCTTATTTCCCGATGTATCTTCCTCGGCTCTGGCATACTTCTCGATTCTTGCCATGAGCTCTTCCATGCTCTTTGGCAATGTCTTTGCCAAAGGCTTTCGCAGTGGACAGTCATCCTTCAGGCCGTTCTTGAAAGACACGACTGCCACCTCCTGGTTGCACTCAGGTATTCGATTGAACACCTCATAGTACCTCTTTGCATAGGTCCTAAGGCTTTCATCTTTGCCTATCTTCAGAGCCATCAATGCATCCACCCTTAATGGCTGCAGTTTGTTTGTGATGAACCTGGCCACAAACATCTCGGCCAGGCCTTCCCAAGTCTTCACGCTCCCCTTTGGTAATTTGTGGAACCAATCCGATGCGATCTCCCCGAAGGATGAAGGGAACACTTTGCAGAGCAACGGCTCGTTCCCGCTATATAATTCCATTGAATTCAAAAATAGTCCAACATGGAAATTAGGGTCCGACTTACCATCATAAATTTGGAACCTCGGCATACTGAATCTTTTCGGCGCGACGAATCTGTCCAATTCCACCGAGAATGGTGTCCTCGGCTTAACCGAGGAGGTTACTTCGACTCCGGCATTCTCTTGCTTCCTCTTGAGGTAATCTCTCAAGTCTTCTTTACTCCTCCCTGGGGCCCGGCTATCTTTGGACTTCAGCCTTTTTGGCGCACTACTCTCGGCCTCATGGTGGCCTCTTTTCGATCCTTCCCCGCAGGATGCATCGAAACACAATACCCGCCCCTGACCATGCCGATGTTCTTTGGGGTCTGCCTCCTTCTCGTGATATGTCCTTCGGGACTCTTCTCTTCTCGGTTCTTCTTGGCCGACTTCCCTAGAAGGTCGGTGAGAGTGTCTTCCACTCCTCGTGTGCTGAGGGGCTTCGGGGATTACTTTCTGCCCCTTCTTCTGGGTGTTTGCTGCTGGCATTGGTGTGTCCTACAACGGGTATGGCGGCTGCATGACGTTATTTTGCATCATGAAATTGACAACCGATTGAAGGTCTACCAATTTGTTTGCCATCTCTTTTACTTCCTCATCCCTCCGTAAGCACCTATCCCTCCATACCTGGAGGCTATCTTCATTGTAGTATCTGCCTTGGTCTGTCTTCTTTGAAGTGTCGCCCTCCTTGCCGACGTTTTTCTCTGCGTGATTCTGATCACGAGTTTCTTCGTTGTGGTTGTCTCCTTCAGTGTCAAGGTTGATAGGCCTGTTGCTCCCTGCGGGAGCGTCGTCCCCAACCTTTTCTTGTTGTGCGTTACTGGCCATCTATTCGTCTTTCGTTCCTACAGACGGCGCCAAATTGTGTGAGTGAGTTTCCGATCACACTGCCCTCCTTAGTGATTCAGCTGTAGAACACAGGCAGAATAGATGGCACCCTGTAACCTACACAGAAAGGAAAGGCTCCGGCGGTGGTTCTTCCACCCGGGGGCACTCCGACGATCAAGTCAGTATCTCTCAAAGATAATTCAAGTGCTTAAATTACTGCTCAAGGCTTAAAATTGCGTACCTTAGACCCGCCGGGGGTGCCCTTCTTTTATAGTTTAACGCCATCCCAGTCCCACTAGAAGTCTCACTTCTATGGACTCTAATTCCGGATTTACCTTGGACTCTTCAAGAGATAAGGATAGACTCCCTGAGAGTATTACCTATATCCATCTTGCAGTCTTTCTTCATTCTAGGACTCTTGTCCCTTATCCGCTTATCCCGGGTTCCTGTATTCTCGCAGATAACCTCGGCCTAGCCGAGATCATTTTGGTATCTTGTCCAGGACACGTGACACCTCGGCTGACACTTCGGTGTCACCTCGGCCACGTGTTGGTACTCAGAAAATACATCCCCACATATACAGTGACTACTTTATGTGAATCTAATAAATACAATCTTTCTTCTTTTTTTTTTCAAAAAACATAGACTAATTCAAAAAAACATGAATACAATCTTTCTTTCTTTTTTTAAAAAACAAATATTAAATAGAGTATAAAAAAACATAATCATTTGAAAAAATAAAATTACCATATGATCAAAATAGAGTGTAAAAAAACACAATCACATTTTTCCTCATAAAAAAAAAAAAAAAAAAAGCAATGAAGTCACTTGATCATTAAAAAATACAATTATTATTTTTTTTTATCAAAAAGCATAGTGAGTTAAAAATCCAATCACAAATTAAGCACAACCATTTTTTTTTTGAAAAATATTGTGAGTTAAAAAATCCAATTATAAAAAATAATTTAATCATTATCATCAATAGTACATACTTTATGTGAACCTAATGAAGACAATCTATTTTTTTTCCAAAAAACATAGATTAAAAATAAAATATTGAAAAATAAACAAAGTTTTGATCACAATCACAAAATGCAATCTAATCATCATTAGTAATTAATATTTTATGTGAACTTAGTGAATACAATTATTCTTAATCAATTTAAAAATATAATCACTATATTAAAAAATAAATGATTTACTCACAGACTTTTGAATGTTTTTCTTCTAAAATTATGTCCCAAAGCTGCTGCCGTTGTGATAGGAAGGCTCCAAGATTCTGTTTTACTTTATGTGAACTTTGTCTCTCGCCCAAATTTTTTCTTTAGGTTGCTATGTGCTGTAGTAGAGTTTAGGTTGGTAGGTGGTAATGGGTAATAATGGGCCCAAATTTTTTCTTTAGGTTGCTGTTTGTTGTGGTAGGGTTTAAGTTAATAGATAGTAATGGGTAATAATGGGTAATATGGTTTAAGGTAATACGGAAATTTAATGGATTCACTACAACAAAAACACATTTTAGTGACACTATATTAGTGATATCTTTTTAGAAAATGTCATAAAAATAATATTTAGTGGCATGTTTTTTAAAAATGTCACAAAACAAAAAACATAAATGGCTAGTGACATTTCAATAAACAAGTGTCAACGTTATAGAGTTTAGGGTAATACGGAATATTTTTTTTTAATCAGAAAATTAAGAAATCAGGATTGGAATAATGGCGGTAGGGTTTAGGTTAGTAGGTAATAATGGGCCCAAAATTTTTTTTTTAGGTTGATGTTTGCTGTGGTAGGGTTTAGGTTAGTAGGTAGTAATGGGTAATAGGGTTTAGGGTAATACAGAAAATTAATGGGTAATAATGGATAATAGGGTTTAAGGTAATACATGATTTTTTTTTAATCAGAAAATTTTATGATTAGAATAATGGAGCTTCCACAAAGTTTGTGGATTAAAAAAATCATTTTCCTTACATATATAGATAGATAGATAGATAGATTTAATAAGAATTTATATTTTTTTTAATATACAAATTATTTTTTTTAGATTTTTTATAAAAACAATTTAACAATTCCATCACTAAGCATAATGCATGAGAAAAATGAAAAGTGTGTAGCAATAGGTATGGAAGAAGTCAAAAAGACTTGTAGGTTGAGAGAAGTCAATAAATGCTGAGTTTTTTTTTTTAAATCAAAAAATTAGAAAATTAAAATTGAGGCTCCCACAAGGCATGCGGGTTAGAAACCTTATTTTCCTTATATAATACTAGCATATCACCCGTGCTATGCACGGATTATGTTTACAATTATCTATATATGTGAATTGTGATTTTTAAATGTCTTCTTTTTTTCTTTTTTCTTTTTTAAAAGTCTTCTTTTTTTTCTTTTTTATATTATATTAAAGTTTATTATTTTGATATTTATCATGTGTTAGACTTTTTAAGGAATTAAATGTCTTTTTTTTTTATTATATTATATTAAAGTTTAATATTTTGATAATAATCATATGTGTTGGATTTTTCAAAAAAAAAATTTTGTGCTTGTTCTTAATGCGTTAAAGTGTTATTATGAGGAATAATAATCATATATGTTGGGACTTTTCAAGGAATTCATATGTGTTGGATTTCAAAGAATTTTTTTTTATACTTATTCTTAATACATTAAAATATTATTATGAGGGTAAGACTTAGGGGTTGGGAGAAGTTAATAAATACTAAGGTTTTTTTGTTTTTTTAAATAAAAAAATCAAGAAATTTAGATTAGGAGATTGGAACTCCCACAAGGTTTGGGGTTAAAAACCCCATTTTGCTTAATATATAGTATAGATAATATATAATATATAGATTATAAGATGAGAGAAATAAAGTGCTATCTTATTATAATGGGGGAGATCTTATAAAAAAAACGTGTAGACATGAATGCCCTCCTATTTTATTGTGTTTACAATTATCTATATATGTGAATTGTGATTTTTAAATATTTTTTTTTTAAATGTCTTCTTTTTTTCCTTTTTTATATTATATTAAAGTTTAATATTTTGATAATAATCATGTGTTGGACTTTTCAAGGAATTAAATGTCTTTTTTTTATTATATTATATTAAAGTTTAATATTTTGATAATAATTATATGTGTTGGACTTTTCAAGAAATTTTTTTTTATGTTTATTCTTAATGCATTAAAGTGTTATTATGAGGGATAATAATAATATGTATTGGGACTTTTCAAGGAATTCATATGTGTTGAATTTCAAAGAATTTTTTTTATACTTGTTCTTAATGCATTAAAGTGTTATTATGAGGGTAAAACTTGGGAGTTGGGAAATGTTAATAAATGCTAAGATTTTTTTTTTTAAATCAAAAAATCAGGAAATTTAGATTGGAAGATTGGAACTCCCACAAGGCTTGGGGTTAAAAACCCCCTTTTACTTAATATATAGTATAGACTAGTGGTAGCCCGTGCGATGCACGAGACTTTATAAATTTTAAAAAATATATATTATAATTATCTTGAAATAATTTAATATTTTCCTTTTGATATATATGAAATTTATAAGTTAACTTTTATGTTTATAACTTTTTAAATTATTAATTTAAAAAAATTAAAATATATATATAAATCTATTTAGTGCAATTTTGATAATTTGTATTAAAAAAAGGTAAAACCTGGTTAAATGAGATTAAATGAGTTATAACATACCTCTTCTTATTATGAGAATATACAAATTTAAAAGTTATAATTAAGACAAATATACAATTTTATTATTAAATGTGAAGTAAAATGATATTTAACACAAATTAATTTGATATTTCTATTATTAATCTAATAATTTAAGTTACATTTCTATTGATTTCAATTTCATAACTAAAAATACAATATAAATATAATACACATACGGATTTCTAATATTTAAGAATAAGAATGTTTCAAAATATTTTCAAACTTTCATCATTTTCTTTTAAATTTTTTTATTTAATTTGATTTTAATATTAAATAAAAATTTTGATTTGATAAGAATTACTTATTAAATTTTTGTCAGTTTTTAAAAGAACTTTCATTTTTATCCCAATTTTTTTTCTCTTCACAAATTTTGATGTAAAATTAATAATTTTCAACGTTTCATCTTTTTAGATTTTTATTAAATTATATTTGATAAAAAAAAAATTAAGAGTTGAAAATTCTCTTAATTGAAATTATAGTGAAATAACATCTTGAAATAGTCAAAGTTTGAGTGTGTGGTTGGTTAAAATGTATAATTTAATTAATTCTCTTCTTATATTTGTATAAAAATTGACACTTATGGTTGCATCATTATGAGTCAGATTATGAAAAAAAAATTGAGGTGTCAAACATTTTTCATTTGTAAATATCCTACATATTAAAAAAAAGGGAAAAAAAAGTGTAACTTTTGGATATGTGTTTAATAGTTTTGTTTTATGGACATAAACAATTGATGTTTCAATTTAAAAATTAAAAAGTAAAAGAAAATAGATTGGATTTTTTAGAAATAAAAGAAATCATTTAACTCTTTTATATACTATTTAAGATTGACAATTTAATCACATAAAAAATAGAAATTATATTTAGAGATTATCCCTATATATTATGTTATTATATACAACTATAGCTGTAAGAAAATTAACTATAATATATATGAAAAGTTATATTATACTTTCATTTTCAATTAATTGAATTATAATTAACAAACTAACAAATAGCAGTAATGGTATAATGGGATAAAAAAAAAGGACAAAAATAAAGAACACAATGATATTTAAAAGTTTTAAATTTACCTAACTATACAAAAATTTAATATTATAATAAAATTTTGAATTCTCAATAAATTTTCACATTTTCTATGAAATAAAATGACAATAAAAATAAAAATTTTGATACCCATCTTTTTTACTTCAATTTTATTGTCTTCATTGAAAAAAACAAAATCCGATTAAAATTCTCGACACAGAACGAACATAGATATTTCGATTGCAACCATAATTACCAATAATTCTTCTCCACCATGTAAAACTATAAGCAAATACATAAACCTCACTAAAATCGAAACCAATAACAGAAAAACAGAATCACACAAGCAAAAAAATAAAATTAAAAAACAAATAAATTTATGGAGTGAGAAAATGTTACCTCCAACAACTTAGATCTCACATAACCCAATCTGTTGGCTCCTCTGCCAGTGCCCGCGAAGTCTAGGAGTAGGGATAACTAACCAGATTATTCTTTAAATACGACTTAAAAATTGATTAATTTGTCCCATTAAGTGATTTAAAATCTTGATAGATTTACATCAAAAAAATAGATAATTATATTACTAAATCATAATTTAAATTTAGATATTGTCATATTTTTTTGAGATTCATATCTCATTAGAAACCTATTTTTCCTTATATAATATATAAATAAAATAGATATAGATATATATATTTGTTTTAAATATTTTTTTAATATACAATTTTTTTTTATAAAAATAATTTAATAATCTCATCACTAATCATAGTGTATGGGAGAGATTGAAAAGGGCGTGGCAATAACTATGAAGAAGTCAAAAAGGCTTATGGGTAGGAAAAAGTCAATAAATGTTGAGGTTATTTTTTTTTTAAATCAAAAAATTAGAAAATTAAGATTGGGATATTGGAATTCCCATAAGACTTGTGGGTTAGAAATCCCCTTTTTCCTTATATAATACTAGCCTATCACCCGTGCTATGCACGGGATAATTATAGATATTTATATTTGTTTTAGATTTTTTTTAATATATAAATTATGTTTTTTAAGATTTTTTTCTTATCACTAATCATAGTGTATGGGGGAAGTTGAAAATGGTAGTGTAGTAACTATACACGAATTGTATCTATAATTATTTGTATAAGGGGATTTTAAATGCTGATCAGGAGATTTTGACCAAATCAATAATTTCAGGCATGTGGAAAGATATGTGGATTGAAAAAAGTTAATAAATGCTAATCAGGGGATTTTGACCAAATCAATAAATGCTGAGTTTTTTTTTTAAAAAATTTAAAAAATTTAAAAAATTCAGATTGGGATATTGAAGCTTTCATAGGTCTTAGGGGTTAAAAACCCCCTTTTGCTTAATATATAGTATAGATATAGATAGATAGATAGATATATCTTTTTATTTTTATTTTTATTTTTGTGTGGTTTCTATTCGGGTATTTTTTTTTCTTCAATTTATTTAAGATGGAGTTGTGGATATCTTTTTTTTTTTAAATTTAATTTATTTGTGGTTTCTATTTGTTTTTAATTATTATTATTTAGGTAAGTTATGATGTAAGTTAGATATGTGATACACATGTGAGTTTTATTGATTTAAAGTTTATTTAGATAAACTTTAAAGATTTTTTTTTAGTTTTTTAGTTTTTTTTGTTATGTTATAATATAATATATAAAATATAGGTAGATATCTACAACTTTAATAGAAAATATTATCTGATTTTTTGGGGAAGAGAAAATGAATGCAAGTTTTAATATTTTTTTTTGAAAATTTGTGAGAGAGATTAGGAGGGAGAGATTATGAAATATTTTTGTTATTAAATAAATAAATCAGTCAACAGTTTTTTTAATCTATTTTGTAAATTAAAAATCAATAATTTTGGAAACTTGATTAATTTGTCCCATTAAGTAATTTAAAATTTTGATAGATATACATAAAAAAAAAATACATAATTATATTATTAAATCACAATTCAAATTTAGATGTTATATCTTTTTGAGATATATAGTTAAATTCTTATCTTTTTTTTTTAAATTTTTGTGTGCAACCATAGTGTATGGGAGAAATTGAAAAGGGTGTTGCAATAATTATGAGAGAAGTCAAAAGGGATTGTGGGTTGGAAAAAGTCAATAAATGCTAAGGTTTTTTTTTTTTTTTTAAATAAAAAAATTAGAAAATTAGGATTAGAAGATTGGAACTCATATCTGATTTTTTGGGAAAGAGAAAATGAATGCAATTTTTAATATTTTTTTTTGAAAATTTGTGAGAGAGATTAGGAGAGAGAGATTATGAAATATTTTTATTATTAAATAAATAAATCAGTAAATAGTTTTTTTAATCTATTTTGTAAATTAAAAATCAATAATTTTGGAAAATTGATTAATTTATCCCATTAAGTGATTTAAAATTTTGATAGATATACATAAAAAAAAATACATAATTATATTATTACATCATAATTCAAATTTAGATGTTATATCTTTTTGAGATCTATAGCTAAATTCTTATCTTTTTTATTTTTTATTTTTGTGTGTAACCATAGTTTATGGGAGAAATTGAAAATGATATTGCAATAATTATGAGAGAAGTTAAAAGGGATTGTGGGTTGGGAAAAGTCAATAAATGCTGAGGTTGGGTTGGGAGAAGTCAATAAATAATTCAAATTTAGATGTTATATCTTTTTGAGATCTATAGCTAAATTCTTATCTTTTTTATTTTTTATTTTTGTGTGTAACCATAGTTTATGGGAGAAATTGAAAATGATATTGCAATAATTATGAGAGAAGTTAAAAGGGATTGTGGGTTGGAAAAAGTCAATAAATGCTGAGGTTGGGTTGGGAGAAGTCAATAAATGCTAAGGTTTTTTTTTTTTTTTAAATCAAAAAATTAGAAAATTAGGATTAGGAGATTGGAGCTCCCACAGGCCTTGGGGTTAAAAACCCCCTTTTACTTAATATATAGTATAGACTAGTCTATCACCCGTGCTATGCACGGGATAATTATAGATATTTATATTTTTTTAATATATAAATTATGTTTTTTAAGATTTTTTATAAAAATAATTTAACAATATTATCACTAACCATAGTGTATGAGAGAAGTTGAAAAGGTTACTGCAGTAACTATACACAGATTGTATCTATAATTATTTGTATGAGGGGATTTTAAATGCTGATAAAGGGATTTTGACCAGATCAATAAATGCAGGCATGTGGAAAGACATGTGGATTGAAAAAAGTTAATAAATACTGATAAGAGGATTTTGACCAAATCAATAAATGCTGAGTTTTTTTTAAAAAAAAAAAAAAAATTCAGATTGGGATATTGAAACTCCCACAGACCTTGGGGTTAAAAACCCCTTTTTGCTTAATATATAGTATAGATACATATATATATAGATAGATTATAAGATGAGATAAATGAAGTGCTATCTTATTATAATGGAGGAGATCTTTTAAAAAAACGTTTAGACATGAATGCCCTCCTATTTTATTGTGTTTACAATTATCTATATATATATGAATTGTGATTTTTAAATGTTTTTTTTTTTAATTTTTTAAATGTTTTCTTTTTTTCCTTTTTTATATTATATTAAAATTTAATATTTTAATAATAATCATATGTGTTGGACTTTTCAAGGAATTAAATGTCTTTTTTTTATTATTATATTATATTATATTAAAGTTTAATATTTTGATAATAATCATATGTGCTAGACTTTTCAAGAATTTTTTTTTATTCTTATTCTTAATGCATTAAAGTGTTATTATGAGGGATAATAATCATATGTGTTTGGACTTTTCAAGGAATTTATGTGTTGGATTTCAAAGAATTTTTTTTATGCTTGTTCTTAATGTATTAAAGTGTTATTATGAGGATCAGACTTGGGAGTTGGGAAAAGTTAATAAATGCTAAGATTTTTTTTTTAAAATCAAAAAATTAAGAAAATTAGATTGGGAGATTAGACCTTCCACAAGACTTGGGGTTAAAAACTCCATTTTACTTAATATATAGTATAGACTAGCATATCACCCGTGCTATGCACGGGATTAAATTTTAAAAAATATATATATTCATAGTTATGTCAAACATATTTTTAAATTATTAGAATAAAATATATGCAATTTTAAAAGAAAACATTGACATTGCATAATTAAAGTAATAAAAATACGAATTTATTACATTTGTTCGAAATTCACTGAATAAGTAAAACAAAAAATAACTAAAATCTAAATTGTTGTGGACCTTCCATCAGCATTCCTGCATTGTCAACATGATAATTAGTATTATAATTAATGAACAACACATATATTATGTATTTATAAAATGTTATAAAGTAAAAATGTTATACTTACATATTTTTTTTTTTTTTAACTTTATGAAAGGTATAGACATTCTTCAAACCAATCTATATTTAAAACAACGGTAACGCACGGTGCACAATCTAGTTGACGTGGTATTGTTGGTACAGGTATGATAAATGCATAGGCATGGTCTTGACATGACAAAATTGTCACGCCCCAAGCTCCGTGACAACGCCGCACACTCATTTAGGTGAGCATGCAAGGCTAAGAGTCCAACACATAACCAACAATATAAAATACTCAAATTAAATCCTTAAATATCATAATGCTAAAAACCATACAAATAGACAATTCTTATCATATGAAATTGTCCACCAAGTCCACTAATAAAATAATAATAATAATAATGATCCAAATACTTAAATCATAGTCCTACTCTCGGCACTCCCACAAGTAAAAACCCCGCGCAGCTCTACTCCTCAGAATCTGAAAAATAAAATAAGGGTAAGCCAGACAGCCCAGTAAATAACCAACCATCACTGCTAGCTGGATCAAGTATACAAAAATAAATAAATAAATCGATGACCAATAAATATAATTTTTCTACAGTTCAATAAATGAACAATTATTTGTAAGATGGTTTCATAGCTAAAAATAAACAATGTACAATACGTTTTAAATGAAAAGCCAATGTGATAATTCAAAGTAATTCGTTGTTCAAATCGATGGTTCGATATTCAGATAGTTCAATTATTCGATTCACAAAACCCAAGTCTTAATGACTACGGTCACTTAGCCCGTGACAAGGCCCAGAACCACACATAGGCCGGTGGTAAAGCCCCAAAAGAAACTAGTTTCTGTGCCAATAAATAACCCCCATTGGCTAGGGTCCAAATCATAGTCAGACTAGAGTGATGTTCAAAATTCAAACAATACACAACTTTCAAATAAAATATTCAATATTTTCGGAATAAACATTTGGTACAATTTTCAGAATAGTTTTACAAAATATTCAAATAACTTTCATAATAATATTCGATATTGTTTTATACTTGACCCATGTTTTATTTTAAGAGAACACGAAGGCTATAAATATATATTTATTATTTTAAACGATTCGATAGGAATAAAAATGAACCAACAGTGATAGAGGGTTACTTACCTCAAACAGCTAAAATAACACTCCAACACCAACTCCAAACACCCAACTTCACCACTTCAATCTCACAAACCTAATAAATAAAACCTCAAATAAATTAATATTTTTTTACATGTTACATATACCCACAAAAGCCCCACTATATTAGATTAATGTATTGCTTTAATATCCAAGAGATCAAACCATTCAACCCAAATTTAAAGCCAAACACACCCTTACCCATGATACAAAACTCCATTGTTTCTATTACCCACCCAAAGTTACACTTACACATTGCACCCAATTCTCAAAACCTAAGTAGGCACCTATAGATCTTCCAAATCCCCTTAATGCATTGATTGTTAAATTCCTCAACATAAACTTAATAATTAACAGTAAAGATAGATTTTACCTTAACCAATGGGTGTCCCAAAATCACCAACGTGCTGCCTCCAATCCCTATTGTAGCCTCACTTGAACCTCTCTTCTCTTTTTCTTTTCTTTTTTTTCTTTTACCTTCTCAAACCCTAGCCGCCTATGGAGCAATTCCTAGCCTTTGTTTTGTTTGTTTCCCAAGACTTAAAGCCACAATATATAGGTGGGCTTATTAACCTAATTTCTCAAAGTTACAAAATTACCCATCTAAGTAATAGAAAATATAATGCCATCTCATAACTAATTCTTTGATATTAATAAATGACCCATATAAATTAATTTAATTACTAATCTATCCAACAAAATAATCCTACACACAACTTGGGTTTTACAGCAATGTAATCTCTAATCATTCTAACGCCATTATCTTATAAAATTTTGGAATTATAACTTTGTGTTTGAAAAAGTAAGAATAAGTTATTTATAATAAATTTTATAATTTCCTATCTTTGATCTCATATTCTTCAAATATGATGATTGACATCGCAAAATAAACTTTGCCCGTTTATCTTGAACAGTGAGATTTATTGAATCAGTACTGTCTTTGACCACAAGGTTAATATTGTATCTTATCAACCAAAAAAAAAAAGACACTTGTTAAAAGGAAATATTATACCTAATAAAAAATTAAAACACTTGTTAAGTTTGAATTATTATTGGACATAGTATTTATTTACCTAAAGAAAATTACCTTGTTATAATATCAATATCATCATGTAGGCAGTGACTACAAACAATGTGACCATAATGATATTCAACTTTTTGATAGCAACTTTTGCACAAATCAATCCAAAGGTTGTCAATATCAATTTGTTCGATGTACCCAAGTATTCGAAAATATGAAACCTACAAAATATTTGAAAAAACATAAATTAATCTCTCTATAAACAAATTATATACATATCGTTTAATTTTCTTTAATTGGGATGATAACAATTATATTAAAAAATCATATTAAAAAAAAATCAAATTATAAACAAAATGAGATAACTTCAATCATACAAATCACATTTTTTTTAATGCTATCTAACTACAATCACATTTTTCTCATAAAAAAAAAATAATTGAAAAAAAGAACCATTAAAATAGTAAATAAAAAGATTATTTAGAAGCATTGAACACACTACAATCACATTTTTTCTTTTTGTGAGTGTTTATGTTTATCTAACTCCAATCATGTTTAAAAAATCAAATTATAAACAAAATGAGATAATTTCAATCATACAAATCACAATTTTTTTAATGCTATCTAACTACAATCATATTTTTCTCAAAATAAAAAAAAAATACTTGAAAAAAAAACCATTAAAATAGTAAATAAAAATATTATTTAGAGCCGTTGAACAAACTACAATCACATTTTTCTTTTTGTCAGTTAACTTCAATCATATTAAAAAATCAAATTATAAATAAAAGGAGATAACTTCAATCATACAAATCACAATTTTTTTAATGCTATCTAACTACAATGACATTTTTCTGATAATAAAAAAATTAATTGAAAAAAATAACCATTAAAATAGTAAATAAAAAATATTATTTAGAACCATTGAACAAATTACAATCATATTTTTCTTTTTGTGAGTACTGTTTATGTTTATCTACCTTCAATCATATTAAAAAATAAAATTATAAACAAAAGGAGATTACTTCAATCATACAAATCACAATTTGTTTGATGCTATCTAATCATCATCAACAATTAAAAAAATCAATTACAAATTAAGTCAATTGATAATTAAAAAATACAATAATTAATTTTTCAAAAAACATAGTGAGTTAAAAAGATCAATTACAATTTTTTTTTTTGGTCAAAATACAATCTAATCATCATCAATAATTGATACATTATGTGACCGTAATGAATATAATCTATTTTGTTTTTCAAAAAACACAGTGAGTTAAAAATCAAATCACAAATTAAGTGAATTGATAGTTAAAAAACACAATAATTTTTTTTCAAAAAACACAATGAGTCAAAAAAATCAATTACAATTTTTTTTTTCAAAATACAATCTAATCATTATCAATAATTGGTACTTTAAAAATCAAATCAAAAAAAAAAAATCAAATCAAATCACAAATATTTTTATGCTATCTAACTACAATCATATTTTTTCCATAAATAATTGTAAAGAAGAACCATTAAAACAGTAAATAAAAGATTAAATCACATTAAAAAAAAAGAACCATCGAACAAACTACAATCACATCACATTTTTCACATAATAAAATAAATAAATAAATGAAAAAAAGAACCATTGACTAACTACAATTACATTAAAAAAAAAAAACCATTAAACTAACTACAATCACATTTTTTTCTTTGTGAGTTTTATGTTTATCTAACTTCAATCATATTAAAAATAAAATTAAAATAGTAAATAAAAAGATTAAATAACATTAAAAAAAAAAACCATTGAACTAACTACAACAATCATATTAAAAAAAATAGCCATTGAACAAACTACAATCACATCACATTTTTCCCATAATAAAATAAATAAATGAAAAAAAAGAACTATTAAACTAACTAGAATCACATTAAAAAAAAAGAATCATTCAACTAATTATAATCACATTTTTCTCTTTGTGAGGGTTTATATTTATCTAACTTGAATCATATTAAAAAATCAAAAATAAAATTAAAATAGTAAATAAAAAGATTAAATAACATTAAAAAAAAAACCATTGAACTAACTACAACAATCATATAAAAAAAATAGTCATTGAACAAATTACAATCACATCACATTTTTCACATAATAAAATAAATAAATGAAAAAAAAGAACTATTAAACTAACTACAATCACATTAAAAAAAAAAGAATCATTCAACTAATTATAATCACATTTTTCTCTTTGTGAGGGTTTATATTTATTTAACTTCAATCATATTAAAAAATCAAATTATAATTTTTTATTCGCTAGACAAATCACAAATATTTTTATGCGCTATCTAACTACAATATTAAAACAATAAACAAAAGGAAAAGTCAAGAAGGAGAAAACAAAAAGAAGACTTACTGTTTGCATACGTCGTCACTGAAGTTGAAAGTGTAAAAGTGAGAAGTCAAGAAGGAGAAAATAAAAAGGAGACTCACTATTTGCAATAGGCATGTAAAAAGTTAAAAAGAGTGTGTGTATTGGAGAAATTAAAAAGACTTGAAAGAATTTAATAAGTGCTAAGTTTTTTTTTTTCAAAAAAAATCAAAAAAATTGAGAAATTAAGATTCAGATATTGGAACTCCCACAAAACTTGTGGGTTAGAGATAGATATAAATAAATAGATAGATATAGATATAGATATAGATATAGATATAGATATAGATATTTGTTTTAAATTTTTTTTAATATACAAATTATTTGTTTTGGAAAAGGTACTGCAATAATTATGAGAGAAGTCAAAAAGTCTTGTGGGTTGAGAGAAGTTAATAATTTTTTTTTAATATACAAATTATTTGTTTTGAAAAAGGTACTGCAGTAATTATAAGAGAAATCAAAAAGTCTTGTGAGTTGAGAGAAGTTAATAAATGCTGAGGTTATTTTTTTTTTTTTAAAAAAACAAAAAATTAGAAAATTAGGATTGGCATATTGAAGCTCCCACAGGCCTTGCGGGTTAAAAACCCTATTTTGCTTAATATATAGTATAGATAGCCTATCACACGTGTTATGCACGGGATAATTATAAATATTTATATTTGTTTTAGATTTTTTTTAATATATAAATTATGTTTTTTAAGATTTTTTATAAAAATAATTTAATAATCTTATCACTAACCATAATGTATGAGAGAAGTTGAAAAAGGTACTGCAGTAACTATACACAAATTGTATCTATAATTATTTGTATGAGGAATTTTAAATGCTGATCAGGAGATTTTGACCAAATCAATAAATGCAGGCATGTGGAAAGACATGTGGATTGAAAATAGTTAATAAATGCTGATCAAGAATTTTGACCAAATCAATAAATGCTGAGTTTTTTTTTTTAATAAAAAATTTAGAAAATTCAGATTGGAATATTAAAGCTCCCAAAGGCCTTGGGGGTTAAAAACCCCCTTTTGTTTAATATATAGTATAGACTAGCCTATCGCCCGTGCTATGCACGGGATAATTATAAATATTTATATTTGTTTTAGATTTTTTTTAATATATAAATTATGTTTTTTAAGATTTTTTATAAAAATAATTTAACAATCTTATCACTAACCATAGTGTATCTTAGAGGTTGAAAAGGGTACTGTAGTAACTATACACGGATTGTATCTATAATTATTTGTATGAGGGGATTTTAAATGCTGATCAGGAGATTTTGACCAAATCAATAAATGCAGGCGTGTGGAAAGACATGTAGATTGAAAAAAGTTAATAAATGCTGATCAGGAGATTTTAATCAAATCAATAAATGCTGAGTTTTTTTTTTTTTTTCAATAAGAAATTTAGAAAATTCAGATTGGGATATTAAAGCTCCCACAGGCCTTGGGGTTAAAAATCTCATTTTACTTAATATATAGTATAGATACTGGCCTATCACCCATGCTATGCACGGAATAATTATACATATTTATATTTGCTTTAGATTTTTTTTAATATATAAATTATGTTTTTAAGATTTTTTATAAAAATAATTTAGCAATTTTATCACTAACCATAGTGTATGGGAAAAGTTGAAAAGGGTACTGCAGTAACTATACACGGATTGTATCTATAATTATTTGTATGAGGGGATTTTAAATGCTGATCAGAGAATTTTGACCAAATCAATAAATGCAAACATGCGGAAAGACATGTGGATTGAAAAAAGTTAATAAATGCTGCTCAGGGGATTTTGATCAAATCAATAAATGTTGAGTTTTTTTTTTTTTTTAATAAGAAATTTAGAAAATTCAGATTGAGATATTGAAGCTCTCACAGGCCTTGGGATTAAAAACCCCATTTTGCTTAATATATAGTATAGATACTAGCCTATCACTTGTGCTATGCACAAGATAATTATAGATATTTATATTTGTTTTAGATTTTTTTTAATATATAAATTATGTTTTTAAAGACTTTTTATAAAAATAATTTAACAATCTTATCACTAACCATAGTGTATGGGAGAAGTAAAGGGTACTACAGTAACTATACACGAATTGTATCTATAATTATTTGTATGAGAGGATTTTAAATGCTGATCAGAGAATTTTGACCAAATCAATAAGTGCAGGCATGTGGAAAGACATATGGATAGAAAAAAGTTAATAAATGCTGATCAGAGAATTTTGACTAAATCAATAAATGCTGAGTTTTTTTTTTTTTTATAAGAAATTTAGAAAATTCAGATTAGGATATTGAAGCTCTCACAGGTCTTGGGATTAAAAACCCCCTTTTGCTTAATATATAGTATAGATAGATAGATACATAGATAGGGATTTCTAATCTACAAGCTTTGTGAGAGCTCCAATATCCTAATCCTAATTTTATAATTTTTTGATTTAAAAAAAAATCTCAGCATTTATTGATTTCTCCCAACCTACAAACCTTTTTTACTTTTCTCATAATTACTGCAGCACTCTTTTCAATTTCTCCCATAAACTATGGTTACACACAAAAATAAATATCATAAGAATTTAGCTATGAAACTCAAAAAGATATAACATCTAAATTTGAATTTTGAATTATGATTTAGTAATACAAATATCTATTTTTTGATGTATATCTATCAAAATTTTATTTAATGGGACAAATTAATCAATTTTCTAAAATTATTGATTTTTTAATTTATAAAATAGATTAAAAAAACCATTGACTCATTTATTTATTTAATAACAAAAATATTTCATAATCTCTCCATCCTAATCTTTATCACTGATTTTAAAAAAAAAAAAAAATTAAAACTTGCCTTCCTTCTCTCTTTCCCAAAAAAATCAGATAATATTTTTCATGAAAATTGTAGATATCTATCTATATCTTATATATTTTATTATAACATAATAAAAAAAATAAAAAACTAAAAATCAGATATACAAACAGATAAAATTAATAAATTTTATCTTTATTTATTCAGTTAAAATATTTTTTTTGCATCTCAATATCCAATTTTAAGCTTTAAAAATCTTTGAAGTTTATCTAAACAAATCTAATTTGAAAATATCTCCCACCATTATACTTTGAATCAATAAAACTCATATGTCTATCATATATCTAGCTTACATCATAACTTACCTAAATAATAATAATTAAAAACAAATAGAAACCACAAATAAATTAAATTTTCAAAAAAAATAGAAACCCACAACTCCATCTTAAATAAATTAAAGAAAAAAAACCCGAATAGAAACCACACAAAAATAAAAAAAGATAAGAATTTAGATATAAATCTATAAAAAAAAAATATGACAATATTTAAATTTGAATTATGATTTACTAATATACTTATTTATTTTTCTGATATGTATATATCAAAATTTTAAATCATTTAATGAGAAAAATTAATCAATTTTTAAGTCTTATTTAAAGAATAATCTAATTAGTCATTCCAACTCCTAAACTTCATGAGCACTGGCAGAAAAGCTAACGGATTGGGTTAGGTAAGGTTTAAGTTGTTGGAGGTAACAACCTCCCACTCTATAAATTTATTTATTTTTTAATTTTATTTTTTTTCTGTGTGATTCTCTTTCTCTATTGTTGGTTTGGTTTTGGTTTTGGTTTTAGTAAGGTTTATGTATTTGTTTATAGGTTTGCATGGTAGACAAGAATTATTGGTAATTATGGTTGCAATCGAAATATCTATGTCCATTCCATACTAAGAATTTTGATCGGATTTTGTTTTCTTCAATGAAGACCATAAAATTGAAGTAAAAAAAATGGGTTTCAAATTTTTTATTTTTTATTGTCATTTTATTTTATAAAAAATGTGAAAATTTATTAAGAATTCAATATTTTACTATAACATTAGATTTTTGTATAACTAGGTAAATTTAAAACTTTTAAATATCATTGTGTTCTTTATTTTTATCCTTTTTTTATCCCATTAGACTATTACTGCTATTTGTTAGTTTGTTAATTATAATTCAATTAACTGAAAATGAAAGCTTAATATAACTTTTCATATATATTATAGTTGATTTGTTACAACTATAGTTGTATATAATAGCATAATATATAGGGATAATCTCTAAATATAATTTCTATTTTTTTTATGTGCTTAAAATAGTCCATCTTAATAGTATATAGAAGAGTTAGATGATTTCTTTTATCTCTAAAAAATTCAATCTATTTTTTTTTAACTTTTTAATTTTTTAAATTGAAATATCAATTGTTTATGTCCATAAAAAAAAAAAAATTTGATAAACACATATCAAAAAGCTACACATTTTTTTTCTTTTTTTCATTTTTTAATATGTAGGATGTTTACAAATGGAAAATGTTTGACAACCCAAATTTTTTTCATAATCCAACTTACAATGATGTAGTCGTCAGTGTCAATTTTTATACAAATATGAGAAGATAATTAATTAAATTATATATTTCAACAAACCACATACTCAGACTTTGACTATTTCATGATATTATTTCACTATAATTCCAATTAAGAGAATCTTCAATCCTTAATATATTTTTTTAATCAAATTATAATTTGATAAAAATTTAAAAAGATGAAACATTGAAAAGTATGTTTTTTCCATAAAATTTGGTGAAAAGAAAAAAAAATTGGGATAAGAATGAAAGTTCTTTTAAAAATTGATAAAAATTTAATGAAAAAGTTAAAATAATTCATATCAAATCAAAAATTTTATTCAAATTTAAATCAAATTAGATAAAAAAAATTAAAAGAAAACGATAAAGTTTGAAATTTTTTTGAAACCTTCTTATTCATAAAGATTAGAAATCCGTATGTGTATTATATTCATATTGTATTTTTAGTTATGAAATTAAAATCAAAAGAAATGTAACTTAAATTTTTGGATTAATAATAGAAACATCATATTAATTATTATTAAATATCACTTCACTTCATATTTAATAATAAAATTATATATTTGTTTTAATTATAACTTTTAAATTTGTATATTTTCATAACAAGAAGAGGTATGTCATAACTCAGTTAATCTCATTTAATTAGGTTTAACTTTTTTTTAATACAAATTATCAAAATTGCACTAAATATATATATATATATATTTAAATTTTTGTAAACAAATAATTTAAAAAGTTATAAACATAAAAATTAACTTATAAATTTCATATATATTGTAAGATAAAATATTAAATTATTTCAAAATAATCATAATGTATATATTTTTTAAATTTATAAAGTCTCGTGCACAACATGGGTTACCACTAGTAAATAAATAATCAAAAATTAATTTTTAAAATTAAATAATAATCTAAAAAATTTATCTACAATATTTAGCAAAAATGATTTAGAATTAATTAAATTTTATTCATTTTTATCACAATTACATATAAGAGAATTTTTTTTTATTCTTATGTCATTAATTGTGTGTTCTAAGTTCTTAATAACAAATATATGTCACAATTTAAGTGGTAAAAATTTAAAAAATAAATCACAAAAATTATATTTATGATAAAATATAAATACATTTCGTTTTATGGGTTTCATAAATTTAATTTATCATATGATAGTAGTAAATTACATTTGTTAGTATAGTAATTTTTTCATATTTTGTGAAGTCTAAAAATTATAATTTGTCTTATGTTATAACATTTACATAAAAATGAATTAGGATTCACTTGCGATATTAAATTTGGGCTTAACATTAGATTGAACTTGTCCTTCACCTAATCATTAAAAATTATTTTGTTCTGTTCTCAACTTATATGAATCATTTGACTTATCTATTTATTAAATTAGTAAATAAATATTTGTAAATATTTTTTATAATAAAAATAAGAAATTTCGAACTATAGTTTAAAAAAAAAAACTATATATTTATGTTTAAAACAATTAAATGAATAGTTTTATATATTTATGTATACAAAAATTATTTAAACAAAGCCACCCTAAATTATAAGTCATATTCTAGTCCTAATAAATTTAAATTTTATATTTAAATTATATCATCAGTGTTACGCCCTCAAAATATTACATAAAACCCATCACTAAAACATGCATTGATACAAAAGAAATCAATCATTTCTATTCATCAGAGTAGTTCTTACAATAGCATTATATGTTAACAACAAAAGCAAATGCCCTATAGGCTTACAGCTTTCCAAGTTAACACTTGGTTACACAAAAGAAGAGTACTAAGGCCTCGTTTGGGAACAGGCTATTTTAGTAACTTTTTGGCTTTTTACGAAAAGATGTGCAGAAAAGTAGAGAGGTGATGTGACTAGTTTTAGTTGGCTTTTTGGCTAAAATAGTCAGTCCCCAAATGAGGCTTAACTCTATACAAAATAAGCCATTGGCTTGATGTACATGTAATACAAACGAAATAAACAAAAAGAGTCTTCAACTCTCATTATCATCCAAGCTATGTCCTTGGAGGTGGCATGCTACCTGTACCTGAAAATAATGTCCCATAAAGGGTGAGCCAACGCCCAGTAGAGATATGCTAAACACAGTATGATCAATAACTAAGACATTAGAAATTGATAAATGTTTAATACTCATAAATCGATTCATAACCCAATTCCATTACATAACCACTATGTTCAAGTTTTCATTTCATTTTCCATTTCTTATCAACATCACAATTCACATCAACGGCTCAGAACCTGGCCAACCACTTATATGAGACAGTGACTCATATTAAACATTTCCCATTCTTACACTAGATAAACATACTAGTTGTATCAACATCTCAACAGATAAACACACAAGCTGTATCCACATCTCAACAGATAAGCATATCAGCTATATCAACACTTCCATAGATAAGCATATGAGCTATATCAACAATAATAACTGACAAGCATATGAGCTGTATTAGTGGAGTCCATCCCCTATCTTCTCCCAAACAACATCCGATTTAGAGGTCCATCCCCTATCTTCCCCTAAACCGTGGAGTACATCCCCTATCTCCTCCCACACACACAACGTATATACACATAGGTCATATACACAATCAAGCAATACATAACGTTAATGTATTCTGTCAACTGTCATACTCTGTGACATATCCAATTGATTAGTTTTTGTTTGCCTAATCATCATGCATTGTCTACAACAATCAAAACTACCCTCCATCGGTAGCCCAAGCAATTATTTCTAAACAGATAATAAAAGCTCCAACAGATAAAATATCAATGTTTTCAAAAGTGAGTGATTAACAAATCCAACTCCATCATTTCACAATATAATGAGTCAATTTCATTATTTCCAACTTTTCCAAATTAATTACACCAATTAATTTATATAACAAATTAGGGCTTTTTCCCCCAACTCTCAATATCAACCCAAAGGTTCAAATATTAACAACCCACCTCAATATCATTATTTTGAAACCCAAAATATATATTTTAGACTCAAAACAATAAAACCCCTTTTTAACATTTTGAAACCCTAAGTCCCAAAATCATCCAACTTCAACACTTTATCAAAACAACCCAAAATCTATGTCAAAGACCATAAGAGTGAGTAGGAATCCCTACCTTAAATTTCGGAGCCCAAGGGAAGAAGAAGACCAAACTCAAAGTGCTCCAAATTCCAAACTTTTCGGATCAAAACGACGCCCTTGACGATCAACACAACTTTTACAAAGGCCGAAGGAAAGGAAAGCACTCTAACTAGATCAAACCCTAGAGAGAAGGGAGTTTCTAGAGAGAGAGGCTCTCAAAATATCTTTTTGGGAAAGTAAGAGAGAGAGAGAGAATGTAAAAAGTGATTTCAAAGTGCCCAGCTGCCAACTGATATACGACATTCCCGCTCGAGTGGAAAACACAACGCTCGAGCGTCAAGAACAAAAAACTAGGTTCGCTCGAGCGTAAGAAGACCCGCTCGAGCGCCAAGACACATAAATAAAGTACATCCGCTCGAGCGCGAAAACCAGTCCGCTCGAGCGTAGATTTCCTCTCCTAGAACTTACACCTGAAATGTACTACCCGCTCGAGTGCCAACAAGACCGCTCGAGCGTAGGAAATCCGCTCGAGCGTGAAAAACATGCTTGCAGAAGTTTTGCAGAGCATCCAAAATACTGGGAGTGTGCAATATCCGCTCGAGCGGAACGACCAAAAACACAGCAACAAGGTTTTGGACCAAAGCTCAACCCATCTGCTCGAAACAAGCCCAACACATCCTAAAACTCAAAGAAATGGAATTAAAGGATAACAACAAGATTGATGCAACTACCAACTTCACGGAACCCAAGTCCAAAATACCACAAATACAGCAAGGGAATACCGGGACCGCTATAATCAGTTTGTGACTGATATGAGTTAATTTGAGGGTTCTAACATTTGATTAAACACTAAAAAGTAACCAAAAAAATTTAGTTCAAGTCGATTTTTTTGCCAATAATTATTGATTTAAGCCTAGTTCTTAGAGAATCGTCTAATTCATGTCCAATCCATGAGTTAGTAGATCTACTTATTTATTTAATTTTTAATTAGTAAATATATTTTTTTTAAAAATTATTACAAAAATAGGAAATATGTACATATTTGTTTGGTATGTTTATTAAAAACTTCAAAATTAATAAAGAAATTATGTACTTATTCTTAAAAAGACAAATTACATTGGTAATCCCTATATTTTAACTCTGGTGTATTTTTGTCCTTGCAATTTTAATTTGCTCAATTTTGACCATAAATTTATAATTTTGTCTCAATTTGGTCCAATTGTTATAATTGTTTTTTTTATATTAAAAATACACATGAGTAACATCTGTCATACTTTTATAGACAAAATTATAAACTTGTTCAACTCAATAAGTTAATCTCAACCAACTCAGTAACTATTTTCTTTCAAAAATCTTAACAGGTAGAATCAATTGGACCAAATTAATACAAAATCTAAAATTAGGGGTAAAAATCAAACTAATTGAAATTACAGAGGCCAGATTGACACAAGAGACAAAATACGAGAACTATCGATATAATTTACCTTTCTTAAAATAAGTCTAATATTGATATAAGATATATTTATATCTGAAAAACTATTTAAAACCAGATCAGGCTAGAATCTAAATAAAAAATTAATGGCTTATTAAAAATATTTAATAATTATAAATTCAAATTTGATTAATTTTTTAATTTTAATTTATAATTCCAATTTTTCCTCATATTTTTTTTAAAATATTTTAAAATTATATATAATTATAATTTCTTTTGAAATTTCCTTTTCGATCTCAAATTAGTTATAACTTGAATTTGGTTAAAATTTATTTTTGACTTCTCATCTACAAAAACTAACAATAAACATAAATTAATTTTTTGAACATTGTAAAAAGGTAAATAAAGAAATATATTATCAATAAAAAAAAATATATTTTTATTTATCATGTGACGTCTCACCACTACATTGATAATAGACATTAATAATAAAATTCATTACGATAATACAACAATAATATATCAAATGATAAGTAACATGCGATCACAATAATTTTTTATAGTTATACAAAAATACCCAAAATTATATATAAAAAATAATATGATCCATATTCAATTTTTATATGGTAAAATTCACACTTAATCTCAATCACACATTAGTTTTCTAAATTAATTCATCACTTAAACTATATACTATTCTTTTAATATTCACCTTTTCAAAATCCACCCAAACAATGCTCTGGCCGAGTTCATCATTACCCTTCTTCTTGCCATGCTCACCACCTCTACTAACCATTATGCAACTCCAATCTAATTTTTTATCTTTGTAAATATAAAAAGACAATGTTATGGAAATAAAAACGTACTGTTAGAGTTTTACAGAGTTAAAAACGAAAAAATAAAAAAAATGCGTGATTTAAGATTTTCTTATTCCATATATGGGTGTTAATTTTTTTTTTCAACCCATAAATTATGGAATAGTGTTCATTATTTAAAATTTTATTTATATGGGCAAGTCAATTAAATGTTTTTAATTTTTTACAAATAAAAAATTTGAAAATTTTGTTTAAGAAATTTAAAAAACCGCCAAATCATAAAGAACAATATAAGAAGCCTTATTCTATAAAAAATTTATAAAAAAAAAAACTCATAACTATATTATCAATTAACATATATCAAAAGAAATAATAATAACAATATAAAAATACACAAGCATTCACCCAAAAAAAAAAAAAAAACCTCAAATCAACTCCCAAAACAAAGATAGTTAACAAATATATATTTATTATCAATTTAGCTGGGAAAAAAAATACATTGGAAAAAAATTCATATAGAGAAAAATAAATACTCACACGAAAATATAAATTTACAAAAAATAAAAATAAAAAATACAAACAAACAAAATTGAAATAAGTGTGGACTATTGGCGAAGAGAGAGAATAACCATTGCATTATTACATTTGGGGAGGAGTTGTTCGGAGCTGAAAAAAAAGATCAAATATTCAGTATTTTAAAGAGATAATTGTATTGAATTTTTAATTTGATTGGGTTTTAAAAATTTTAGATTTAAATTATTTTCGGAAAATATGAGAGTGGGATAAATGTGGCTTACCATATTATTTTGAATTTTTAAATTCAAAATCATAAATAATTAGTATCTTTATTTTTTTTATTTGAATTGTTTATTTTTGGAAAGAGTGAGGGTGACTTATCATATTGTTTTGAATTTTAAAATTAAAAATTAAAAATTTTAGATAATTAGAACTTTTTTTGTTTTTGGATTTTTGACTTAAGGAACTAAGCAATAGATTTTTTTTAAAAATTTCTTTAAAAATTAACAAATTAACAAAATTAGTTTGGGAGTTTGGAGCTTCCACAATCATTATTCTTAAATAGACTCTTTTCCTTATATATATAGATATATATAGTATAGATTCTAATTGTAGTAATATAATTTGAAGGAGAATTTAAATTTAAAATTTTAAGGAATGAATATTGATCTCATTCAGTAACATAATTTAAGTCAGAATCTAAATTTGAAATTTTATTTTAAGAATATAAAATTAATTTATAAATCAATCATATTATAACACGTATTAACAAAAATTAAACAAAATAAAAAAAAATGATAAAAAAGAATCACAACTTTCAATCTTAATGGAATGACAATATTTTACAATTATAATAGTATATAGATATATATATAGATAAATCATGAAATAAATTATTATTTAAAACTTATATATTATTGGATAAATCCAAGCCACAAAAACATTGAAAAATTATATTCTAACCTCGTCACAAGTACTAATTCGGCAATTTCTCTGCATCTTGATTCTGAGTATCCTTCCCTTGATGAATCCTCAAATCCATAATCACAATCAATTTCTTCTTCAGCTTCCGAGAAATCCACAAAGTACCCAAGACTATAACTCGAATTTTTATGTCTACAAACTATAGATAATATTAAAATTAAAATATAGTTATAATATGAATTTAAAACCTCAAATGTCTATGAATTTAGGGTCCAAAACTGTTTCGAAGATTTATTGGGATATACAAAACTGGATATGAATAAGCATCTCTGCCGTCCAATCTTTATCATAACCTTGGGCTCAAAATTTCAAAATTTCTTTTGATTTTCCTACATTTTCCAAGGAACCAAACAGAAAGTGGAGAAAATCTGAATCGAAAAACTCGACATTGAAGCCCGGCAACAAACCATATTTTCTCTCTCTGTTTCGCACGAGTCCCTAATGGGCCAGCCAAGTGGGCAGAATGTCCAACTACTAGTGGCCCATTTAGAAGTTACGAACATTTTCTGAATTGGATAAACCGATTTCCAGGCTTGACCCAAATGTTGAATCGTTGTAATTTGAATCAAAAAAAATAAAAAAATAAAAGACCACATCACAGCCCAACTAGATTATTGCAGTAAGATTGTATGAAGTTATGATTATAAAATAAATAAATAAGAAATAGACTTGGCTAATTGGAGGGTGTTGTTCGAATTCCATGAGCCTACCATGTAAGCCACATTGATAATTCAGACTGGTCAAAATGTAAAACTCATCGAGTATTTCATTATTATAAAAAATCATATTAATCGAATATTGATAGTCACTTGATCAAATCACAATGCGACCTCCGTAGTTGACTCACAGAGACTCAACAACTCTCATCTCTAATAAAAAAATGTATATATTGTTAACACCATTGTGATAATGAGTTAATTTAGATCCAAAAAAACATTTCTATTTTTGAAGAGGACGAAAATATTTTCGAAATTAGAGTTTTAACCATGCCGCCATTATTTTCACCACTATCATTACTGTTGTTGCTATCGCCTTTTTACACCACTGATGTCTGTCAGTTCTACTAATAATTATGTAAACATAATTGAGGACAATTGTTTATATAGTTCTCATTTATAATTTTTTCTGATTATTGTGAAATCATAACACTTTTAGAGTGAAACATAATTTATTATTATTCATCCTCTATATTTTTAAGAATCTCAGCGATTTTGATTAGATGGTTACATAATTTCTAGCGATGACTATAAGATTGCAAGGGTATGGATTTTTGCAAAGAAACTACTACAGGAGATATCACTTCCTTTTTGTACCTTTTTGTTTATCTTTTTTCATGACATATATATATATATATATTTATTTTTGCTAAAATATGAAAATTCCAAGTCTCGAATTCTCTATCCAAAACGTGATCCATGGCACACTAGTTTCAACACAGGAAAGTTACCATGGCCTGTTTCTGATGTCTAATCTGTGCATCCAATCACTACTCAATTACGAATCAGAAGAACGATAAAAGGATATTTGTATTTTTGTAATGGTGTAAATTTTTTATTCGTTTGTTCTAAGTTTTTCATGTACATTAGAGTTTCAACACAAAAAAATCACCTATGGTAAACATATTTTTTCACGGTTGAATTAATTTACAATTTTTCTAAATAAATTTTGTATACAACATTAGAAAAAATTATCAAACATGTAGACAAAATAAGACATCTCTACAATTCTATATTCGAACCACCTACCATCCCTGTCTTACATGTAAACATTAAAAAGGTCTCTTAAATGGATACTCTATAGAGACATATAATTTGAATCCAAAAATTTGTTATTCATTTGGGAAGCCAAAAAAAAAGTTAACTTTTAGCTTTTAACTCATTTTGGGTTACATCACCTCTCACATTTTTTACACATAAAATAACTAAAAAAATTAAAAAATCAATTTTTAACAGACTTTTCAAATCACTCCTCAGATTCTAAAAAAAATTTAAATTAAATTTGGATTACTTTGTTCGAACCCGCTCAAATTGTATCCGCAGATGGCTGCAAGTGACTAGTGGTTGCCCAAAATGTTTTGGGAGAAAAGGAGAGTGAAAATTTATTTAAAAAAACAAATAAAAATATTTTAAAACGAAATAAAAAATAATAAATAAATTTTCTTCAACTACGTGGTTCAAATTTTCCATTTGTGTTATACATAAAAATTAGTGGGTGCCACATGTGCGTTAATCACGTGTTGAAGTGTTGAAAACGCATAAATAATTATTAAATGATAAACACGTAATGAAGAAAAGTCGTTTGTGGAAATCACCATTTTTTTTTTGTTAAAATGTATATTATAAATTAAAAAGTAGGGTAAACTAGCATGTATTTGTTGTATTTGGTTATAAACTTGGCAATTCAAAACTATAACTTTAAAGTATTATTCTTCTAACTTTTAAATGATCGTTTTTTTAAAATTTATTTAAGATATTTTTTCTTTATAACTTATAAACATAAATTATACCAAACAATCTAATAAAAACATTAAAAATAAAATTTATAAATAACTAAAATAGATTGCACCAAATCCCCGTATTGCAAGTAATTTTTGTAGTTAGAGATTTTTCAAATATGATTCATAAATTTACTTCTAATATTGTGATAAGAAATTGTATCATAATTTATTAATTTTTAAACAAATTAATAAAATAATTCACATCATCTATCTTTCTATCTATCTATCTATTTATCTATTATATAAGGAAGAGGGGATTTGTAACCCACAAGTCTTGTGGAAGCTCCAATATCCTAATATTAATTTTGTAATTTTTTGATTAAAAAAAAATTCAGTATTTGTTGACTTTTCCCAACTCACAAGCCTTTTTGTCTTCTCCTATACCAATTGTTATACTATTTTCAATTTCTCCTACACACTATGGTTAGTGATGAAATTATTAAATTATTTTTATAAAAAATCTAAAAAAAATAATTTGTATAATAAAAAAATATCTAAAAAAATATAAATTCTTATTAAATCTATCTATCTATCTATCTATCTATGTATCTATCTATCTGTATGTATTATATAAGTAAAATGAGCTTTCTAATTACAAGTTTTGTGGAAGTTCCAATATCTCAAACTAAAATTTCTAATTTTTTGATTTCAAATAATTAAATAAATACTCTATAGCTCTCATTTAAGTCAAAAAAAATAATATATCTTGATTTATGACTTTCAAATGGAAAGTATATCAAATATATAAAATAAAAAATAGAAAGTATACAGATCCATTTCAAAATTCAAATTTGAGGGGCACTAATTATGAAAAGCATTCCATTAATTTAAAATTATAATGATTTATCTCATAATATGTAAATTTTAGATAATGATCTATTGCATGATTTATCTATATATCTATATACTATTCTAATTGCAAAATATTGTCATTTCATTAAGGTTGAAAGCTGTAATTCTTTTTTCTCATTTTTTTTTATTTTGTTTAATTTTTTGTTAATATGTATTAAAATATAATTGGTCTATGAATTAATTTTATATTCTTAAAATAAAATTTTAAATTTGTATTCTTACTTAAATTATATTATTATAATTGGAATGAGATTAATATTCATTTTTTAAATTTTGCATCCTTTATTAAATTATAAAATAAAATTTCAATTTTAAATTCTTCTTTAAATTATATTACTACAATTAGAATGAGATCTATATTCACATGTGTCATAATATATTGGTCTAAATATAATTTGTTTTAAATACAACGTGTTCAAATTATTAATCGCTGTTATTTTTTTTCTTTTTTTTGTTTTAAATTTTATAAAAAAAATTATATCTTTCTAAACTATAAGGACTTGAACAATAATATTTTTTAATATAAATGTTTTTTTTAACAAAAAAAAAAAAACATAATTTTTTTAGTACTTACCAAATATGGTGGATCTTGTTAGATTTTTTATTTTTTTTTTTATTTCAATTGTCAATTAAAAAAATTAAAATAAAGAATAAAGATATCTTTAGCTCAAATTGTTAAAAAGTTACTTTTTCTAAAATAAATTAGAAACAAACGTTATTTTTTTTTATTATTAAAAGTGATAATTCGAGAAACTTTTTTATTTAAAAAAAAGAAGGTTATAGGTGATAATTTATTGTTCATCCAGAATTATTTTCAAATTAAATGAAAATACCATATTAAATACTTTTATTTTGTAAGAAATTTATTTTTATTCTATTTAATATTTTATTGTAATTTTTAAATTAAAAAGAATTTCTAAAAAATCATATTTAAATTATTTATGCCATTATAAAAAGTAAATTTTTTTAAGATCAACTTAGTGGTAGTTTGGGAGGCGCTAAATAAGTATATTTTTTAACTTTTTATGAATATATGTACAGAAAAATAGAGATGTGATGTGACTCAAAAAAGATAATTAATTATGATTTTTTACTTTTTATGAAAAAATGTGTACAAAAATAGAGATCTGATATGACCTAAAAAAGATAAGGAAAATGAGTGGGAGCTCTAATTAGAGCTACCACTAATGATGTGGCTGTTGTTTTTTTTTTTTTTTTTACCTCATTAGTGGTGGGTTTAGAGCTACCAAATTAGTGGTCTCTAGCATGATTGAAAAGATAAAAAAGTGAGCTAATATGATACTTCCCAAACAACCCTTTATTTGATGATCTATTTCTAAAAGGCGTATTTGAAAAATATTTTTAAAAAAAATTCTATTAAAAATCTTAAATATATTGCTTTTCCTTTTGTTCATTAATTCTAAATTTTTAATTAATTTTATTTATTTTTTAAAAAATAAATTAGCAAATAATTTATATATTTAGGCCTCGTTTGGGAACAGATTAATTTAGTAATTTTTTGGCTATTTGGCTAAAATATGAGCTAAAAAAAACTAGTATGTTTGGGATAACTTTTTGACTTTTTATGAAAAGATATGCAAAAAGTAGAGAGAAAATAGAATATTTGACTTTTTTATATGGGTTGTTGGCTTTTTGATTTTTTTAGTAACTTTTTGACTTTTTTAGTAACTTTTTGACTTTTTGGCTAAAAGGGCCACTTGCCAAACGAGGCCTTAATTTTGTTTTGGTTGTTCAAGTTATTTGATATTTTTGTCCAAATCCACTCAAATTTTATTTAAATTTTTAAATTTTTGCATAGGTCCTCACTTAATGAAAAATTATGTTGTTCGATTTTTAAAAAATTTTAAGCTCAACTCAAGTTGTTTGAGTTGAGCTCACCAAAGTTTGTAATTCTAGTAAGAAGATTTGAAAGTTACATGATTAAATTTGTGACAAATTAAAAAATAATAAATAAATTGTGATAAAATTATGAGACTTAAATTGTAAATTTTAATCTTCTTTATTTTCATAATTTACATTCAAAAATTTAACTATTTATATTATTTTATATAAAAATATATTATTAATTTTTTTATACGAGTTACCATTAGTAATAAATAAATTTAAAAGTCATAAACTTTTTTGGAATTTCGGCATAACAAATTTGTTTTTTTTGCCAAACACCGGACAGGAAAAATGGAAAAAGGGTAGGGATCGCATGTTTTATTAGAGTTGATTTATCGCCCTTTTAATTTAGCAAACAAACAAACAATAAATACACAACTTGGACTGAGATAATCATATCACTCTCGTGGGTATGTGAGTGGAGGGACCCACTTTTTGTAACATACAAACAAAAAGCCATTTAAGGACTGACTTGTTTTTGTTTTTTGGCCACAACAAGGCTCACCATCACTATTTGTTTTTTTTTTTTTTGGGCCTAATCATCACCTTGTTATCGTCCACATTTTTTCATACCTGCTTTTTTGTGTTTTTGTTTTTTATTTTATTTTTTATAATAATAATAGTTTAATAAAACTTGTGGTGAGAAAAAATATACTTATTTATTGTAATTACTTGTATAACCTTGTAAAATTATTCAAATATTATATAACACAACATGTACTATCTTCAATATGAAACTTGGTCTAATGATTGATAACCGGGTCTTGCTACATCCCCCTAATTTCCCTCCTCCTAATCCCCCTAATTTCCATATCAAGTAAAAAAAAAAAAAAAAAAAAGAAACAGTTTCCCAAATTAGAAATTAGGAGGATTAGGGGGAGGGAAATTAGGGCTCCAAATCATTTTCCTTGATAACCGAGGTGAAGTTTGGACCTTCTTGATTCTCGGATTGATTCAATTTAAGTAAGATCTAAATCAATAATTAATTCAAGTAAAGAAGAGTGATGATTTGAAAATCTGAAACTAAATTAATGTATTAAAAAATTGAACCAAAATCCCAAAAAGTTTTAAATAGTTCGATTCTTTAGTTTACTGTATATTTTGCACATTCAATAAACATTTCTTATTTCTTTATTTTTTAAAATTAATTAGGCACAATATAGGTGTCTTCCCTTTTAATTTAAAATAAAAAGAATTCAAAATATCATATGACTCTATTTAAAATTTTTATTTATATAACATCACTCTTTTATAACGGTTCCGATAGGTAGCTCGAATTTGGCTCGAATTCGGAGAAGAAGAAAAAGAGAAGAAGAAGAAGAGAAGGAGGAAAGAGGAGGAGGAGGAGGAGGAGGACTGGAGGGGGCATAATCACAAGGGGAGGAGGAGGCGGAGGTAGGGCCGGAGGCGACGACGGTGGTGCTGCGACGATCGCTGGTGCCGCGACGAACGGCGGCGGCGAGGCGACGGCGGTGGTGCGGCGACGATCGACGGCGGCGGTGCTGTGACGATCTCCCCTCCTCCTCTCTATTTTTCCCTCTCTCCTCCTCTTTCTTTTCTCCTCTCTTCTTCCTCTGCTCTTCTCCTGTGTTCAACGAAGAAGAAGAAGAAGAAGAAGAAGAAGAAAAGAAAGAAAGAAAAGGAAGGGAAAGAAAAGGCAAAAAAAAAAAAAAAAAAACGAAACCCAAAACGACGTCATTTTGGGTTTCGAGCTGAATTCGGGCTACCGAATTCAAGCTACGAGTCATTTTTCCTTTTATAATTGCTTAAACAATTCTTTATAACATCACTCTTTTTTTTTTTTTTTTTTTTTTTCTGATATTGACACAAAAAATGAAAGGTTAAAATAAATAATAAATGTTAAGATTTAGGGGTTGTTTAGTGTGTCCTAAATAAGTGTATTTTTTTGTATTTTTGAACTAAAAAATTAAGGGAAAAAATATGGATATTTAGGTTAATTTTTTAACTTTTTATAGAAAAATGTGTATTAAAAAATTGTATAAATTAGTGTGTAGGGAAAAATTAGAATTGAGAATTGTACAGTCGTAATTTTTGACTTTTAATAAATAATGATAATTTTTTAATTTTTTAAATAATTTTTTAACTTTTTTTTAACTTGCCAAACTTTACCTTAATTTACAACAATGATTCATCCCACTAAAAACACCACCACTAATAGCACTAATGCATTAAAAAAGTTAAAAAAAAAAAAAAAAATACAACTCCAAGACCAAAGGAAAATGAGTGAGAGCACTAATTAATGTTACCATTAATGATGTGGTAGTGGGCCCTATCATGAATGATTTGAAAATGAGTGAGAGCACTAATTAATGTTACCATTAATGATGTGGTAGTGGGCCCTATCATGAATGATTTGATGTTTTGGCCTTGGTGTTGTATTTTTTTCTTTTTTTATTAAGTGCCATGTCATTAGTGATCTTTTTAGAGCTCCAAAATTAGTGATCTCTATCATTATTACAAGACCAAAATATCACATCATTACTAATGAGACCCACTGCCACCTAATTAGTGGGAGCACTTTAGTCCTCCCACTCATTTTCCCCTTAATTTAACCATGCCAACGCTTAGTTTAGTCAGCTCGGCCCACATCCGAGTCGGTGCCGATGTGTATCCTTGATCAATTTTATATTCCTTTTATTTTGGATAAACATAACCTCTTCACACATATCGAACAAGACATATTGAGGGATTTGACATTAGTTAATATAGTTAATTGAAAAATGATTTGTGACACTAAAACTGTTGGCACTAATGGCACTAATTTCTTATTTTGATAATTTTGTTTTTTTTTTTTTTTCTTTACCTGATATAGAAATTAGTGCCATTAGTGCTCAACAAATTAGTGCCACAAATCAAAGCCCTAGTTAATTTTTTTAGTCAGAAATTTTTTTAGCCTCTTTTAATTTTTGTTTGGAGACTTTTTGACTTTTTGTAAGAAAAAAAGCATAATCATTATGAGTAAAAAGTGATATTTTATCTTATTGACTTATATAGTTTATTTTATCTTTTTGTACTTTTTTAGTCCCAAAATGTTAGCCAAACGAGCACTCAATGCTTGATTTATTGTCTCATCAAAGTTAAATTCGGTGGAAAAAATGGCGGTGCTACATGCAGTAATTAAAGTATTAGTTAGTGTACTAACACTAGTAATGACATTATTATTGACCCCATTCACTATACAAATTATAAATATAATTTTTTTTTTAAATTATGACACATCACCAATTGGTACACTAGTTAGAACATTAATTGGTTCATACAACATTATTAAAAAAAAGAAAATGCTATAGACTCTAAATAATTTACCAAATTTTTTTACTAAACATCTCATATGAGTGTGGGATTCACACTAACACACATGGGTGTGGTGTGGGGTCTCACACCCATGTAAGGGATTTAGTAAAAAATTTAATAGATTATTTGGAATATTTAACATTACTCTTTGAAAAAAAAAATTCTTTTACTATTCCAATCATTTCACTAGATAAGTATTAAATCGAGAAGATGTTAAATTTTCACCAAATTAAGGATAGGTGGGAATTTTTATCAATTAACTATTCATAATTATTGTAGCTGCAAGTCATTTTTACCATCGGATGTTCGGCCGGTTGTCTCTTAGATGACCATTTCCTTGTAAAAATTTGTGAAAAAATTACACTGTCGGGTTGATTAGTGATTTGATGAAATTCTATATTGTTCCATTAGAACGCGCGATATCAGATGAACCTTTTATTTAAATTTAATGAAAAAAAAGGTTAGATATTGCAATTGCTTCAAATTTTAAAAATTAGTTTTACATAAAATGGTACATTAGGTGGTCATATACTGATTCAATGGTATTTTATAATTCATTTATCATATATATATATTTATTTCATGAACAGTATAAATATTTTAGATGGGGTTCGATAATTATTCTTTTTATAATTTTTATTTTTTTGTATTTTTTTGGGCTAGTAAAAAATATTTCATTTTTTATGCTACTGGACTCAAATACCTTAATTTTTTTAAAAAAAACTTTTTAATATTTAATAAAATTATTTTTGATTTATTTAAATTTTTTACTTGTTAGAACTAGAAAAACTTGACAAATAAAATATTTTATTATTATTCAGCTGTTGTTAAGAATCATAGTAGCACGATAAGTTTGGGAATCACTTAAAATAGTTAAAAGATTTAAAAGTTATTTTTAAAAAGTTAATTATTATTTTTATTTATTAAATATTTTTTCATAAAAAATAATAATCCAATTAAAATAGTTAACTTTTAAAATAATCCATGGCCGTTAGTTCAGAAAACAAACAAACATTTATCTTTTTATTCTCCAATGAGCTTGTGCCATTGCGAATATTGTCAAGAGAGAATACAGAGAAAGGGATTGGGTAGGCCCCATTTAGGTTGAGTTTGGAAAGTTGAGCAGCTTTTACTTAGGGGTGTTTTGGGAAGATGGTTATAATCTGATTTTTGGTGAAAAGCTGATTATAAGCAGATTATAATCAGCTTTTCTGTGAGAGAAGAGGAGATAAAAAATCTGAAAATCAGATTTTTTATCTCTTCCCAAAAGAGGCCTTATTTGTTAGAAGCGGTCACGTGATTTTTTTATTTATATATATATATATTTAAAAAGTAAAAATTTTATTGATGAAATTTTAGATATATAGTTTATAAGTTAACATTTTTACTTACTATGAAAGGATATATAAAAAATTTTAAAAAATAAAATAACTCAAATAAATCAAAAAAAAATTTGGTATGTCTCAAAGAGTTATGAATAAATAGATTACTTGTATATTTCATTGTACTTTTTAAAAATATATAATTATTATATATATATATTTGAATGAACTGATATTTACATAATTAACACTTAGCTCTCTAAATTAATAAATATTTAACATAAATATAGCAAATACTTTAACAAATACTCCAATCTTATCTAATTTAGGCCAAGTTTGGAAGTCTTAAAAAAGTCAAAAAGTTACTTAAAAAGTTAAAAAGTTATCACTATTCACCAAAAGTCAACAATTACGGCTGCACAACTCCCAATACTAATTTTTTCCTACATATTAATTTATACGATTTTTTAATACACATTTTTTTTTTATAAAAAGTCAAAAAGTTAACCCAAACATTCATATTTTCAACCTCAATTTTTTAGTCTAAAAAGATAAAAAGTGCACTTATTTAAGGCACCCCAACCAGCCCCTTAGATTTTGATATCTAAAAAAGAACCGGTTAAAAAAAACAGAACAAGTAGACATTTTTACTACGGCATCGTACCGCCGCAAGACCTGGTTTGAGGTGTTTTAAAAAAGTTAAAAGTTACAAAAAAATAAAAAAGTTATCACTATTCATAAATTAAAAATATTAAAAAATTAATATACATAATATTTTAATCAAACAAAATTTACACAATTTTCGGGGCTGAATTGACCCTTTAGTACCGTGTGAGTAAAAAAAAAAAGAATTACATATATAAAATCACTAAGTTGGACAGAAATATTGGGCCTGTGGGGGTCAACCACGGGTCCCGTTTTGATAATCCGAACCGTTAATATGTAGAACTCGTCCAGAACTGTATGGCTATTAAAAATTACGTTGATCGAAAATCGGTAACTACATGATCAAAGCAGTTTTGTATAAAAAATGGATGGTGTTATAATTAACAGTTGACAAGAAAAATTAGCACGATCAGATAGCCATTGATATCCAATCAACGTGATTTTTTACAAGTATATAGTACTCGACGAGTTCTATATATTGAACGGTTTCGATTAGCAAAACGGGACCCGTAGCGGGCCCCCATGAGCCGAACAATACCGTCCAATTTATGTCCAAAAAGGAGAGAATCAATCTCCTACCCCCACCCTCTGCTGTGCTGCCCCCTATGCTTCTGTCCGTACGCCCTATTCCATTACTAACTTCTCCTATACACTTATTTATATAATTTTTTAATACACATTTTTCATAAAAAGTCAAAAAAGTTAACCCAAACATCTATATTTTTTCCCTCAACTTTTTAGTCAAAAAAGACAAAAAGTACACTTATTTAGGACACCCCAAACAAGAAATAAACGTACCATTAATTAAAAAAAGATAAATTATAAATATATCCCTTGAGATTTAATTAAAATACAACTCGTCTCCTGTAGTTTTGAAAATTACATTTCTAATTTCATAACAAATCGCCTCTTTTATTAATAAATCAGCAAGTCAATTAACAATTTTTAATGATGTTAAAAATTCATTTCAATTAATAATTTAGATAATTTTATTAGTATATAGGAGAACAATTATGAATTTTATTTTTTTAGTTAATTCTATTAAATAATTTTTTTTTAATATGAGAGTATTTATAATTTTTCAAATTATAAGAATAATTTATATTTTAATTAAACCTTAAGATTGTATTTTTAATTTATTCTTAAAACAATATTATAAAATTTAAATAATTTATCAAATTTTTTTATTAAATTTCTCACCTAGCATAAGATTCACACAATAGAAAATTCAATAAATTATAAATCTCAGGTGAAGAGTCTCCCTCCTGCTCGACTTTGCCTGTAAATTCAATTCTCTCTCTAAATCCGCAGCCGTAAACAAACAAAGGAAGAAGGGCCCTAAAGGCGTATATATTTACAATTCCCATACATTTTTCTCGATCTATACCCTTCAAATCTCAAATCCAGTCCCAAAGTATATTCATGATTCTACATTTTGATGCATATATATGTGTGTGTGTGTGTGTTTGTGTTTATACGCTTAGTCTATGCTGCTTATGGTGATCGTTTACATTCGTTATTGCAATTTCAGATTGAACCTTAAGATTGTGATTGCTTATGATCATTCACTCCATTTGATCTACATACTCATATGAATAGAAACTGGTTTGATTTGTACGTTAGTTGATCTTATATGCGAGAAATAATTCGTTTTCAATATTGTCTGTGTTCGATTATGCATTATTGAGTTTCTTTTCATTATTATACGATTTGATAAATTGATCTATTTTTTCTTTTTTCTGTAATCTATACGTAGGGGAATCCTGAGACTGAGTGAATTTTTTTTTCAAAGAGTAGAGGTGCTTCTTAGTTTGAACTTGATACTAATAGAATTTGGAAGATTATTTTCTGGGTAAGTGCCTAGGGATTTATTTGATGAAAACAGCGGCAATAACAAGGGTTGCCTGCTATTAACTCATTCTCTGATGAATGGTTTTGCTACATCTGAAAAAGTTTTATGTGTAACTCAAAAAACATTGAGTGATGAAATTGTTGCCTTTTATTGCCTGGCTTGACTATTATTGCATTGGAATTGAAAGCTAATGTGGTCAAGATTGAGTGATTCTTGGTAATCAACAAACACTATGACTTATAGTTCTGAGTGATCCTGCTTGAGTGCGAACTACATACAGTTCTTATTGACTTTGTGAACAGTTAATTCCTTAAACGACTTCACTAACCTTTATTCTTCAAACATGCAGGGTTGTAGGAGGGCTCACGACATGGGTTCTAATTCTAAATCAGTTGTTGATTTCATAGAAACTTCATCAGGGGTTCATTTTTCTGGATTTCACTTGGATCGATTGGAGCCAGGAAATTCAGAGGTGGATCAACCGACAACATCAACAGCTGAACATGTGCATAAGCAACCTTTTTTCATTGGTAAGTTTAGGCACAGCACAGATCATTTTAATCATTCCCTCTTATTGTCTTGTTTGTTGCATCTGGGTTTTCCAGCCTTCAGCGGAGAGGCTGTTTCTGCCACTCGAACCCATGACCACCAGGTCACAACGGGTAGCTTTACCGCTAAGCCGGCCCTTCAGCCTTCAGGACACTACATAATGAATTTTTTATTTGAACTAATAATTCACCATTGAGCATGAATTTCGAAAATTGAGACGGTTGTCTATTCTTTTAAACTTTTCAGATTAGTTCTTAAATACTCAGCCTAGTGTCTTTGGTTTTATTTGAAATTTGGGTAATTCTTACAAATCAAGACCATAAAGCGGTCCATACTTTCAAATTAAAGATTCTCAAATTTGATTAATATTTGAAATCTGTGCTGAACTGTTTCACCAGAATGTTGGTTTGAATTCTGTGGTCTGATCTGAATCTGAATTTTTCAAAATTCACATTGAATATTTACAAATATTAAAAACTGTGTCTAAAACTACTTGGAATTTCAGTCAGCATCAGTACCTTTCTTTTTCTTTTTTCTTTCTTGTTCTTATTTTATTTTATGGTAGCACTTTAGTCCATGGTTCTTTTATCCAATTGCCTTTAAGTCCATTGAAAGTAGAACTAAAATCCTTGGCATGAGAGATTGAGCTGTGGAAATATTGGGAGTATTATTAAGTGTGGCTGCAGGATCAAACTGTTATTGGAGCATGGCTGTACTGTACATGCCACTTGTGGTAAGTGTGGATATACCTGATCGGGTTCAGTATATTGAAGTTGGACATTCTGGACCCAGCTCTATGGAGCCCATAATAAAGTTTGGCATGAGATGGCAAATCTAAACATCCAAATTGCAGTCTAAGTGTTCGACTGCTGCACCATATGTCCCCCCCCCTTTTTTCCCCATTTAAAATTTGCTCAACATCTTTACTTTTTTTGTATTACTTCCAAGAGTTGTTATTGGCCTCTCTTCGGTGATTTGTTCTTAACCTACAGACATATATATTACATCATGAGGGAAATTTGTTCCTTGCTTTTATGAATTATGTTTCTCTCTTTCTATTCGATCCTCTTTTTTGTTTAATTTTTTTTTGAACTTTCAAAGGATCCTCTTTTTTGCTTAATACATGTTTCTATTAAACATTCTGTGGGGCAGGAGTTGCTGGAGGTGCAGCATCAGGAAAGACCACTGTTTGTGATATGATTATCGAGCAGCTTCGTGATCAGCGTGTTGTACTTGTTAACCAGGTACCTTGTTACATCGACGCTTTTAAATTTATGAAATAACTGTGTCGGACACTCAACATAGAGAAAGGTTATATATCCAATCTGGTTTGTTGGACATGCACCCAATACTCATGCTTAAAGTCAAGGTAACTATATAACCATGCATTAGACTCCAATTTTTTGCATAAAGTTCCCTACATTAGTTTGTAAATACCACTTTTATTCTAAAAAGATAAATAAATTTCTTACTTGTATGAGATCTAGCCACGTCTTAGTGTCCTTGAACATGAGAATTAGATGAACCTGATACTTAGACACATACCCGCATGCAACATGCCACCTGAGTCCATGTAGTATAGACTAGAAGATACGGATACGAGGTACGGATACGATACGGATACGACGATACAGCAAAACCTAAAAAAGTAAGACACGAGTACGGCTAGTATACGTTTGTAAAAAATAAAAAATAAATAAATTATTAGCAGCGAGTTACACATAAGCTCAAGAATGTTGAGAAACCACAGTAACTTTATGATGCAAAATACTAATCTTTAAGAATTAGGTATTAATTTAAGACAGTAGCTAGTTTAGTTTTTAAATTTTTAATAGGTCTTGCAAATATTTCATTTCAATATTAAGTCTAATATGTTGATATTATAATATCAAAACAATCCGTAACTTGACCCTATGCTTTTTCCTTTTGCACTAGTAAAAAATATTTTATGCAAGTTTGTTTGCTTATTTATTTATTGATATTTAATTTTACTATTGTTATATTATCTTCTTAATCCTTACTTCTATGTAGTTATAGGAGACATGCATGATACAATGAAGATATTGTTAATTTGACGAATTCTATTACTTTAGCTTACTATGTTATTTTTATAAAAAAATTAAGCAAAGTATTGTAAAAATATTCTATTTATCTTCGTAATTATATTATATTATGATGTTATGCAAGAAATGATACAATTCTAATTTCGTAAAAGGAGTAATATGTGACTTGGAGTATTTGATACTTCAAAATTAATTAAGAAGTATCCGATAATATGTGACTTGGAGCATCCGATACTTCAAAATTAAGTATCTGATACTTTAAAATTAATGAAAAACTAATTAAGAAGAATCCGATACTTTTAATAAGTATCTGATACGTATCCATGAGTATCCAATGAGTATTAGTATCCGATACGGATACATCTTCCTATTTGAAGTTTAGCATTCTCTTTCTTCATTGAGCAAGTAGATAAAGTTTGTTGGCACAAGTTTTTCATCATCATCACCTCCTTTTTCCTCTTTGTATTCTTCTTTTCAGTTTTTTGAATTCTTATTATTTTTCTTCCAATTTTAAGTTTTCGAAAACATGAGTAGATTTTCCAATGTCAATTTTACATTTCTGTTGGATTGAAAATAATCCCCTTTATGTTGAGTCCTATCATAAACTTCCTTTTTACCTGTTTGCCCATGGACACTAATACATGTGGCTGTTGGGGAGTCATTAACTTTTCCCCCCTAAAGAAATATGTATCTGGTAGACCTTCACTTGTTTTCTCACATTGCTATCATAGTATTATGTATCATCTAATGGCTAAATAGGATTTGTAAAAGAATGACATGCTTGTTAATTGCACAATTCAAGCTGTGCGGAGAACACAGACACCAGTTAATAGGGCGCAATTCATATTGACATTTTTTGAATGTCTTATAAATGCTATGGATTTGAAGTTTCATCTACATTCGTTCCCTGCCAAAATTGACAACATATATGTGCCATCTTTGATTTATTTGATGAGGTGATCTATTTTTCCTTGCAAATAAATATCTTCCTATGGATGATTTGGCAGGATTCCTTTTATCACAATTTGACTCCGGAGGAACTTACAACAGTTCATGAATACAACTTTGACCACCCTGGTCAGTTCTGTATCTTGACTTTTAATATTTCATCATTTGGTATTGCTTATTTTGTGAAAAACGTTTCAACTGATTTTTCAGTTTCTTCTTAATCCCAAAGAAAATGTTTTCCTCTTAGTTGTTTGTAAAGAATGTAAGCTTATGAAAATATGCATCTAGATTATTACTCACTTTGTTTGTAAGAACTATATTTTTATTTATCAACTGGCTGTCACATTGGGCACGTTATGCTGTTTTGTCATTGGACAGTTTTTTGAATTCTTTGCTTGGTTTCTGTGCTCTTGGTTGGATAAGTTAATTTACTTCTCAAATTTAAATTAAAATTTGAAGTTACAACCTGTGGCATGTGGAATTTTCCATTCAAGTTTCTGTCTTCTTTTTGCTTCCATTTTTTTAATTACTTTTTCCTGTTTTCTTGCTGATCATTAATTTGGAACTTGAAGACTGGATCACATTGATTTGGACACTTTACATCTTGAAGCTTCGGGGATATTCATTTCCTGGACCACTAACATGTTATTTGGTTGTGACGAAGTTGCAAAAGCTTGTAATTAATTCCTTAATTTGAAAGTAAGCATGTAATAAATGTTCACCTTGTGCTAGTAACTCAAATCAGCTGCATGCTGGAGGTTTTTGTTTTAATGGTTTTATTGCTTCTTTTAATATGTAAATTCTTCACTTCATCAGATGCATTTGACACTGAACAATTATTATGTGCTATGGAGAAGTTGAAGCATGGGCAAGAAGTAGATATTCCAAAGTATGATTTCAAGAGTTACAAAAGCGACGTGTTTCCAGCTCGAAGGGTACAATTCTCTAAACACGGAGAATAAGAAACATGTGATTGAGTATATAGATGATGTTATTTAATGAATCTGCTTTGATTTATTTTTCTATTATTTTACGTCTATGATGTGGTATACATGCCCATATTGTGCAACCCAAATCATGTTGTTGTACAAGTTTATTGTATAACTGGTCTTGTTTTGGTGCTTTTAGTGAACCTTTACCTTCTTAGGTTGTAACTGATGGAATCTCATGTACCAGTTATCCTCATTTTTTTTTTTGGATAAATACAGTTATCCTCATGTTTTATCTCCAACACCAACTACTGCTGCTCTGAAATTTTGCCAGGTGAATCCTTCAGATGTAATATTATTGGAAGGCATACTGATTTTCCATGATCCTCGTGTCCGGGATCTAATGAATATGAAGATTTTTGTTGATACAGGTTCGTTCTTCCTTTTTTCATGCTCAGACACCTTATTTCATTAGCTTCTCATATTTGACTACTGGCTCTATGTCATGTTGGAATTAATTGCACAACCCAAGATATATTATTTACAATATTTGCATTTGTTTTAGGGAATTAGTGTGGTTTTATAGTTTGATTGTTTTCATATTTTGAAATTTATTTATTTTTCTTATTTTTGTTTATAAGAGATTGTAGAGGATTTTTAATCACAAGGTACCCTCTTGAAATGGTCACATGGGTATTGTTTGGGCAAGCGGCATGGTTTACAGATGGATTCTTGATATGAGATCACATGCAACTTTGCAATGAGGGGAATTCAGTTGTGTAAACTTGAACAGTGATAACTGATTGAATCTTTTCTGGCTTCTATCACATCCGTTTTTAAATACTTAGGGCATTTGGTTGTGCTTTCATTTTTTTGTGTTTTGGGAAAAAAAACTTTTTGGTGTTTCCTAAAAAGTGTTTGTTTTAGACAATTTTCCCCAAAACAGCTTTCGGAAACAGTTCTGTGTTTTCTGAAAAATGAATACATAAACTAAGAAACAAAAACACAACCAAACAGGCCCTTAGTGTCCCAGCAGATTTGTCTGCCAAAAGTCAAAGAAAGTGATATGCTGGCTTTGGCCTCGTATCTATTTAGACTATTTTATATAGCAAATATGATCCACCTTAGTGTCCCAACAAATATGATCCACCTTCTCCAAATATAAGAAGTCCATTGAATAGTGTGGTCTCACCAATGAAGAGTGCTAGGACTGGTAGATTTGGTACAGTTTTACATGTACAATTGAAGGTTAAATTATTTTGTGATCAATTCATATTTTGCATTACAATTGAGTGTTTGCTTGTATGGGTCTTTGAACTCTAGATGCTCACAACATCATATAGGAAGCCTTTACATACTTACCTTTTGCGAAGGATCTCAAATCCTTAGTACTAAACAAATTTATATTACGAACTTCTTTGACATGTAAGCATATAGTTTTAGGGTGTACTGATGAATATCTTTCACGTTTGCCACTTTCACTAGGCATGATTCCCTGATGAGAAAGGTTGTGCCTCAGCTAGAGGCTAGCCTGATGGCATAGGCATCATGTGCCTTTTATTATTGGCCAAATCGTAGTTCTTTTCCTTTTGAATTCTCTTTGTTCTGTCACTATTTTCGTCTGCAGTGTGCGTATTTCAGTTTGTAAAAGATATAAATGCAATCGTATTTTTTTGCTACCTGTTATTACATTGAGATTCTATTTTTACTAAATGGCCACATCTTTTTCCACTACTCAGTGAATGAATGAGCCCTAATGTTTTTTTTGACCCCTTATTTGCTGCATGACCAAATTTCTTCTTCCACTGCTCTTGTTGCAATTTTTTTGAGTGCTTTATTATCTTTGTTCATTAAAAATGAAGTACTTTTTTTGCCATTTCTCTTGAACAATGGCTTGAAATTAGAATTGAGGTATGAAGAGCTATTTTATCATGCGACATGTAGGTCACTTCGTAGTTTTAGTAAGTTGGACTGTTACAGTTATGATCTTCACATTTGAAAATTTTCAGCGCAGATGCTGATGTACGCCTGGCGAGGAGAATAAGGCGTGACATAGTTGAGAAAGGTAGAGATATCAATATGGTACTTGATCAGGTTAGCAGGTTTTTTCTTCTTCTTTTGAGTCTAGTCTTGAGTTTAAATGTATGATCTTAGATTTATTTAGATTTAAAATGACAGTCATCCCATATGACCAGATTTGGGTGAGTATGAGTATTCAGAAATCCAAGAGAAGTTACTTGAAATGGAAAATCAAGAAAATATGGGAGGAACTTTGAACAATATGGCCAGAATATGGCAAGAATATGGTGAAATTAAAAATACATGAGTGACTAATGGATACTTTTTTATAGCTATCTGTGTGTTCATTCATATATATTACTTTCGTGTAAACATGTATGAGCTCTGCCTGTAAACTTTGATTCAATATCTAAATATTTCAGTCATAATGGTATATCATATTTAAATAAGGCAGCTTAGTGGAGAAAGTGATGACAAGCTTTCTACATTTTAGAAGTAGGCTGTGGAGTTGAGACTTAGGGATTGGAAGTTTTATAAAAGCTTAATTCTATATGAGTTAAGTAGGGAATCATATGTTAAGTTTCACTGTTCAACAGGTTATACTGTATAACCACTCTGGTCAACAGCTTAGTGGAGAAAGTGATGACAAGCTTTTTACATTTTAGAAGTAGGCTGTGGAGTTGAGACTTAGGGATTGGAAGTTTTATAAAAGCTTAATTCTATATGAGTTAAGTAGGGAATCATATGTTAAGTTTCACTGTTCAACAGGTTATACTGTATAACCACTCTGGTGAACTTTGCCCTTAGATTAATCTGTGTCTCAGGGTTGGTGAAAGATATGCAACTTCATTGTTTTAACATTATTTATTAACTACAATTTCAAAATTTCCCCTTCTTGCCTTAGTTATTTAGCACTATTTTACTTGAATCAAGCTAAAAAAATGCTAGTTCTTTTTTCCATACTTCATCATCTAGCCTTTTATGCACTTGCTTCTGTTTCTTTGTCTTTGTTTCACATTGACACAATACCATTTTGGTGTTCCCCCTTTTTTTGAGACTTACCAATATTTTCTGTGCCAAAATTACCCTAGGGAAGCTTATATATGGTTTAAATGATTTCTATGTTCATTTGTTAAAGGAGCAAATATGGAAAATGAGTCACCCTTAATTAACTCTCATGTCTCCCAAGTTTTAGCAACTTCTTTAGTTTTTGATTCCTCAGCCCTCTCTCAACTGCTTCGTTTTCTATTCCTCAGATTCAGTCTAACAATTAGGTTTTGGTCTCCTAAGATTTGTGTAACACACTGCCACACTTATCAAGTGTGCACACCCTCTTGTTTATATTGATTTAGTAATTTTTGAGTTTATCTATTTCTTAAAATTTTATTTTTGATGCAGTACTCAAAATTTGTGAAGCCTGCTTTTGATGATTTTATACTTCCAACGAAGAAGTATGCAGACATTATCATTCCCCGTGGTGGAGACAATCATGTAGCTGTTGATTTGATTGTCCAACATATCCGTACAAAACTGGGTCAACATGATCTTTGTAAAATATATCCTAATCTTTATGTCATTCAGTCAACTTTTCAGGTACTGCTTTTCTTGCCCTATTAGCTAATTTAGTTCTATACTTTTATTTAGTTTTATGCTTGATAGCCTCAAATTAGTATATGATCTTTTGGGATCAATTCACTACAGTTATTTTCTTTTCTGCATAAAATGAAAATAAGAGCTTCTGTTCGTAAATTTTGTGAAAAATGTTGCACTAATCTGTAGGTGGGGGAGGTTCATCTCATTTTATTTGCTTCTTATATTTTTGCTTGTTTCATCCAGATACGGGGCATGCATACACTTATACGTGATGCTCAAACAACAAAACATGACTTTGTTTTTTATGCTGATCGGTTAATTCGTTTGGTGGGTATTTGTTACTGTGAGATGGGTCCATTTAATAGTTCCTGATTACATAATTAGGAATATTCTTAACTTGGCAATTTTATCCCATCTCACCCAGGTTGTTGAGCATGGCCTGGGACATCTGCCATTTACAGAAAAGCAGGTGATCACTCCAACTGGTAAGCTGTTGTTACTAAATTATCCTATATTTGCCATTATGCATGGCCTTTAAATTTTATTTATTTATTTATTTTTATTTTTGAAATGGAAGGCCTTTAAATTTCTTTTACAGCCATGTTAATGTACTTAAAAAAATGTTGTCCATATTCTGCCTGCTTATATGTGAGTTTGACCCCGATGTGTTCTGTTTTGCATGGGTAGCATTTATTATTTATGTGGCCTGCAAGTATTATCACTAATTTGTTGTTTTTGTGACATTTACTTCTGTGTTAATCAGGTTCTGTATATACTGGTGTGGATTTCTGTAAAAGGTTATGCGGTGTCTCTGTAATTAGGAGGTACTTTTAATTTCTGGCATCAATATTGGAGGTGCTGAATTAAGATTTTTGATTTGTTTATGTTAATGACTTTTCCCTATACATGCGGAAGTCAGACAAACTGTGCACATCCAAACATACAAAATGTAGCAAGCATGCTTCTATGTGATATATATATGGTTGTGAATATATAGACAATGGGGTTATATATTACAAAATCATATACAAAATCAGAAAGCGTTTGGCATTTTTGTACTGATATGCTTTGTCATCTTGGTATGCCTGTATACCACCCTGTTATGCTTTGTCCCCTTGCACCTTCTACCACCTGTCCAATGGCAATCTAAATGACAATTACTCATATATCTTCTATAGTTCTATTGCCATATTTGGCACCATCTCCACTGCATATGCATGAATCTAGTTTAGCTTCAACACGAAAAATTGATTTTTTTTTTTAATTATTAAACATATATAACAGACTTAGAACAATAACAAATGAACACATTTTGCTTTTCTTATTGTGGGTTTGGAGTTAGATTCTGCAAGCTCTATTTTATTAATTATGTTGATGAGAAAAAAATGATGAATGAGATGATCTTTTAACTATTGCATGAAATTGTGGAGTTGGTTCTAGTTTCTGCCTAGAGAGTGGTGACTAGGCCAAATCTTGATTCCTTATTGCCAATTTAAATATTACCAACCTCGGACAATTAATGAATTACAATGTTATCATGGTCCAATCAAGTCATTCACACACAAATCACATAAACATAAGAAGGAAAGCGATTTAACATGAAACTTAACTTGCTTAGGACATTGGGTCTCTGTATTGCATGATTCTGTTAAACATTCTTGGGAAAGTATTTAGTTGATTTCGTTAGGCCCTGCTGTGGAGAAGATTGATGATGTTATTATGTTAGCATATTAGAGATTATTATACTCATCAAAAGATAGAAAAAAAGAGGAGATTCTTATAGCATGAAATCAAATTTTTTTTTTGGGGAGAATTGAAATCAAATTTCTTTTGCTGAACTGAATCAAAATTTAGTAGTTATGAATGATATTTGGTTTTTCATTCCCCCTCTTTTTGTTCTTGTCCTATTTGTCTTCATAGAAGAAAATTAAGTTTAAGCTTTTGTTTGGGATGTGAGTTGGCTTTTTGGTTATTTTAGCATGGGGCTAAAAAGTCTCGTTTGGGATAGGTTTTTTGGCTTTTGTGAGAGAAAAAATGAAATGATTATGGTTTGGATGTGACATTTTATCTTATTAGCTTTTTAGCCTATTTGTCTTTTTGTGAGTATTTTAGCCCAGAATCAACACGCCAAACATAAATGCACATTTGGAGTCATGTAATTACTCAAATATCATTTACTGTGATAGTGGTGAGAGTATGGAGAATGCTTTGCGGGCATGTTGTAAAGGTATTAAGATTGGAAAGATTCTTATTCATAGAGAAGGTGACAATGGACAACAGGTTTGCATCTCTCTTTCTCCACACCTCTCCCAACCAGCCGCCCCCCCTTCTCTCTCTCTCTCTATATATCTATGTGTGTGTGCGCGCACGGGATGTGCACGTGTGCATCTGTATTCTTGTTTCCTAATCCTTTGACTATTATCTTGATGCTTCAATTGCTAAGCAGCTGATATATGAAAAATTGCCGAAGGACATCTCAGATAGGCATGTGCTACTTTTGGATCCTATCCTAGGCACAGGTTTGTCTGTTCTCATGGTGGAAAATTTCTCTTGTCAAACTGGTCTTATTTTTGTTTAATATCTGTAGATATCCACACACACACACACACACACACATATATATATATTCGTGCACATATACAAGTGTACTTGTTGAAAAAATAACAAAAGAAATAAAACATTCACCCAGCTGTCATGGGAAAGAGTGCTCATTGTCCCCAACCCTTGTCCATCCATTCTAATTATTAAACTATTCTTAGGGAATTCGGCTGTTCAAGCTATTTCTTTACTGATAAAGAAGGGTGTTCCAGAGTCCAACATCATATTCCTTAATCTCATATCCGTAAGTTAATTAGCCCCTTGCTTTATTCACCCTTTATTACAAATTCATTTTTACGTCACTAATGTTGAATTGCCGCAGAAGGTATGGTATGATTTTCAATGTTTTTTTTTTCTTCCCCTTAATGTCACCAGGCACCTCAAGGAGTTCACGTGGTTTGCAAACGTTTCCCCAGAATAAAGATCGTGACCTCTGAGATTGAAATTGGTTTGAATAAAGATTACCGTGTTATCCCTGGCATGGGTGAATTTGGAGACCGATATTTTTGCACAGATGATGATTACCAACAATCGGTGGTTCCTCCTCTACAGTAGTTCAATTAGCGGAGTTTTTTTTAATGTTATATTGTTCCATTCATCCTCTACAATGTTGCCCAGTGATCATTAACAGAGAGTTACATAGTGAGCCGAACTTGTTTGACCAATAATGTGTGTTTTGGCAGTGGACAGTTATCAGTTTTTCATATGGTTAAACCCAAGGATGGGTTGGGTTAAATGTAAGCTTTGTGTTGGGAAGATATGGGTCGACTATTGAAATTCCAACCCAACCCAACTGGTGCAGGGGCCAGTCGGTCGTCGTGTTAAAAACGGGATGGATCCTGGGCTATGGAGTTGGGTTGGGTTGGTGTACCTCTACCATTATGGTTGGCTTTTTTTTTTAATGATCAATAGAAATTTCCATTAAAGTAAAGATTGCCAACTGCACTTTTGGTTGTCCAATTGTGTACTGTTCGGTGATTCACTCAAATGTCCAATTCAAGTGGTTTACCCAAATTTACTCAAATGGTGATATGAAATACTCCAATACTAGAAGTTTGACTTTTAAAAAAAATTCTCATCATAGTGTAGGAATGACATTTGCATCAAGATTGAAGCATTCTTCATTTGAATAAAGAAATGGACAAAATTCGATTGGATATGATTGGAGATGAGTTTGAGTTAAGAAATGAATAAGGGTTTGGAGCATGTATTACTCAAATTTAAATTTGAGTCAATAATTAGTTAAGAAATGGGGATTTTAGTAAAAAAATTAGACTTATGAATTCCGGTGAGTTAGTCAAAAGCAAATTGTTATATGGACCAGGCTAATTTATGTGGTATTGGGGCTCTACTAATCTTTCTTATTATTTCATTTAAAGTAATATTATACAAATAATTTTTTTTGAAATTTTCTTTATATGAAATAATATGATTTTTTGTATTGTTTAATTTTAAACAAAAAAACATTGGCCATTATAGCTTGTAATTTAATAAAAATACTAGTGAGATATAATTCTAAAAAGTTTTTTTTAATAAAAATTTTATATCCATCAATTTCCGTTCTATGATTAGTTGTGAATATTAGGGGTGTGCGCGGTGCGGGTCTGTGCGGTTTGAGAGAAAAATAGAAACCGTATGACGGGTGGCGGATTGATAAAAGTGTCATTAGAATTTGTCATTTTTCTTATCAAAAACCGACGGTTCGGTTGGCAAACAATGGCGGCTTTGCCTTGGCGGTTCGGGCGGATTGGCGGTTTATAAAAAATATAATTTAAATTACAAAACTTAAATCAAAGAGTAAAAAAAAGATGAGAGATACCGTGATGTTAAGCATCTTGAATTGGAATCTAACTTTATTTTAGATTACTGACATCTTGAATTCCCTTCGAGCAGTAATGTAATACTATATTTTAAGGTATAGAACAACAAGTAAACTTAAGTAAAAAAGAATTTTTAGAATCTTATAAAACATGATTTAATAGCGGTGCGGGTCGGTGCGGTTTGGAAGAAAAATAGAAACCGGCGAATTGATAAAAGTGTCACTAGAATTTGCCATTTTTCTTCCCAAAAACCGGCGATTCGATTGGCAAATAATAACGAATTTTCCTTGACAGTGCGGTTCGGTACGATTTTGACGATTTCGATGGTATTATGCACACCCCTAGTGAATATGACAAATCCAAACGCAACCAAATTTGAAAAAAAAAGTAGGTATTAAAATAAAAAGAAAACAAATATTGCAAGACATTTTTCACGAGGGTAGAAAACAAAGAGAAGGGAAAAAAAAAAAAAGTTGAGGGGTTCGAAATAATTTCACAACAGTCCAAGGGGGAAAAGTATAATTTCACAAAGTAAATTTCAATCCGAATCTGTACTCTTCTCTCTCTTCGCTTGTGCGCAGCATTCTCTCTCTCTCTCTCTCTCTCTCTCTCTCTCCTCAGCGATGGCAATTTCAGCTTCGTTTCGTCTATTCTATGCCAGATTCCCACAATCTCTCCTCCACCCCAATACCCCCATCTTCAAAACGCTCCTTCTATCAAACCCACCAATCCCCCCAAAGCTCTCTTTCTTCAAATCAATCTCAATTCAAAGACTCCCCACAAAACCTCTTGCTTCATCATCATCATCTTCAGCCTCTGTTTCTCTGCAACCCATTGAAGAACTCCCTCCGAAGCTCCAAGAAATCGTGAAGCTCTTCCAAGCCGTCCGAGAACCCAAGGCCAAGTACGAACAGCTCTTGTTCTATGGGAAAAATTTGAATCCCCTCGATACCCAATTCAAGACCAGCGAGAACAAGGTTCAGGGTTGTGTCTCTCAGGTCTGGGTCAGAGCATATCTCGATTCGGAGAAAAATGTTGTCTTTGAGGCCGATTCTGACTCGGTTCTCACCAAGGGACTCGCGGCTTTGCTAGTTCAGGGGCTTTCGGGCCGGCCTGTTGGGGAGATTTTGAGGGTGTCGCCTGATTTCGTGGTGCTTCTTGGGTTGCAACAGAGTTTGACTCCATCTAGGAATAATGGGTTTTTGAATATGTTGAAATTGATGCAAAAGAAGGCTATACAGCTTTATGTGGAAGCTGAAAAGGCCAGTGAATCGGGCAGCGAAGCAGTGGGGAGCGTAGAAAACCCGGTCGTGTATTCGAATTCAGGCTCGAAAAATGGGTTTGGTGTTGGGGATTTGAAAGCTGGATTGAGTTCTGAATCAGCAATTGATGATTTAGAATCGAATTCAGATGGTGGTGTTGGGTTGGGGGGTAGAGGAAAGAGAATTGAGGAGAAATTGAAGAGAGAGCTTAGGCCTACTGAGTTGCAAGTCGAAGATATATCTTATCAGCACGCAGGGCATGCCGGTGTTAGGGGCAGTGATGGTGAAACACATTTTAATGTGAAAGTGGTGTCGAAAGAGTTTGAAGGCAAGAGTTTGGTTAAGAGACATAGGCTAATTTATGCTTTGTTGCAAGATGAGTTGCAGAGTGGATTGCACGCATTGTCAATTGAGGCAAAGACACCATCTGAAGTCAATGGGAGGTGAATTTTTTTCGTGAGAGAGGTTCCTTTTTTCACTTTGTTTTTGTTCGTTTTAGTCCGGTGATCAATATATGCTCTTTAAATTTTTACAAGCATTGTACCTTATAGAACTTTGAGGATGTGATAGCATTGTATGGTTGATATTAATGCTTAATAAATCCCATTTCAGAGCATCTTTGTGATGTTTCATATTTTATGATCTTCAAATATTACATACTATACCAATTTAGATATGCTTCTTGATATCCATTTTGCGTTAGACTTGTAAATATGTTGCTGAATAGTCTTTATTATGTTTGTAAACCTCGTGAAGGAATAAATTCATATGGCTTGATGGGTGGCAATGGTTTGAGCTTTAGGCTTTTCTTGATTCTATTTAGTTAATTTGTTGAATTGATATTTGACATATTTGTACTCTGCGAAAGAGTAGCTTGAGCTGGGCATTGAGAAGGGTTATACTGTTGGACAATTTTTTGTTCAAGCTCATTGGTATTCGTATCTCACATCTTTTCCTCCAAGTTTTTTCAGAGTGTAAGATGATATGACTGGAGCTCTTCATTGTTGGTGACATTCTTTTACATTTTTGATCACGTCCACTCTTTGAAACTTCATTTGGATCTAGTTTATTTTTTGTAAGTAGTTGAAATTTTATTGTTGAATTTTTCTTTACGCTATGTTTGGTTAGGGGATTTAGAAAGTGAAAGGAAAAAGGTAGATGAATTGTGAATAAAATATACTTATATTTTTCCTAGTTTTACACACCTTTTCCCTTTTCCCTTTTTCCTTTTCCTTTCCAAATTTCCCCCAAATCCCTCAACCAAACACAGGCTTAGTTGGTTTGCATTTGGATACCTTGTGCATCCTCACTGGCACGTATCACACACACACTGATTTTTTTTTGGAAAATCTGTTCCGTTACTGTTAGTCTGATACATGTTCCCCTTCAAGTTTGGTTAATTTGTCTGTCTCAGAGTTGGGTGTCTTTGGGCTAGTTTTGAGCTTCATTGCATTTCCTTTTCTGGTAATATAAAGCTACTTACCCAATAACAAAAAAAAAACTCCCCTCAAGATTTTTTTATTGTTGTTACAGTTGTCTGTTCAAAAAACTATGGTGGGCCTTTAAAATCTCTGTTTCTATTCTACCCATTGTCTTCTTGTGCCTGTTCTCTTTCAGTATTGTTTCCACCTAGGCTTATTCACCTGTTTCTGAGCTCTGTATGACCTGTGAACCTGCTATTGGTGTTTATTTGCTTGGAAACCTGTTTGATTGCTTTAAAATGGGGTTGTGTAAATTTTTTCTTATTATGAACCTAGAGCCACAGCCTGTGTTTCAGTGTTGATTATGCCGTATTTCTTTCTATATGAGACCATGTGTCATATTTCTCAGTGTTACTGAAGTAGGATCGGAATGGTTAAATTGTTATATGCTGCCTGGAGTATCCTTCAGGTAACAGGTTGGAGAAGCCAGCAAGTCATCCGAACTTCCCACTGAATGACTGCTTTCCCCTCTTTCTTTGTGGGGTTGTAGAAGCCTAAAAGCTCCATCAAGTGGTTTTGGAAATGTCAAGGTGTACTGTTTTTCTAGATCCTTGCTGGCATATAGTCGTGTTTGTATATGACTGAGAAAAAAGGGGCAAATATCTGTTGATATTTGTCATTTCTGTTAGTATGCTTCGTTCTTGAGACATAATTTTGTGAATTTGATATGGCTGTAGCTACTGTGTCATGTGAAGTTTTATTGCTAATTTAGTATTTGGTGATTAGTAGTGAATGTGCAGAGTCCATAATCCACATATATGTATTTATTTATTGTGGAATTCTTCATGCAGAAAAGAGAGTAACACAATTATGGAATGGAGATGAAATAGGTCTATGTGGACTATCATGTGACCCTATGTGCAGAGAATGGTTAAGATGCAATTTTAAACCGTCAACATCTGTATAGAAGATGGATGGAAATTCGTCATGTGACTATCTCACGACTTAAAAATTAGTTTATTAAAGTAAATTTGAGGGATTAAAATGAATCTGGAGAAATCTTTTAGGATTAAAGTGGTTCTAAATTGGGCCATGTACTTTATCTTGATATGATCTTGCCAAGTATCTTCTTTGGAGATCCTAGATCAAGCTGTACTATTGGATATGTTTCTGGGTTTAATAGACATAATAGAAGTTAAAAGTAGATTGTACAATACACCATTAGTGAAGTAATATAATTAAAACTTTAGGAATAATAATAATAAATAGCAAAGTAATCAATATAAAATGAAAGCTTATGGAATAAGAAATGACAAAAGTTTTCAGTATGGGAATCTTTATTGATTCCTCTCACTGACTAGTCTTTTTAATAATTTGAACTCCTCTTCTTTGAACCCTCAAAAGATATCATACAACTAAGAATAATGAAAAAGGCTTTGAATTTCTGACTAGTTAATTACAGTTCAAAAAGTAGGTTGTAAAATACTTCCTCAAACTAGTCCCCCCAATAATTTTCAATATCATCAGAGGGCTCATCTAGATGAAATAATCTGGTTTCTTGTCCCTAAATCTGTCTGGTGATTGTTTAAACTAGAAACGGTAAGAAAGATTTTTAAAAAAGGTGCCCAATTTAGTATTCGTTGAATGGGGAAAATAGCTGCCTTGTAAAATACTTCCTCAAACCAGTCCCCCCAATAATTTTCGATATCATCAGAGGGCTCATCTAGATGAAATAATCTGGTTTCTTGTCCCTAAATCTGTCTGGTGATTGTTTAAACTAGAAATGGTAAGAAAGATTTTTAAAAAATGAGCCCAATTTAGTATTCGTTGAATGGGGAAAATAGCTGCCTTCCAGTTCGAATCCACAAACTTATATAATACAGAAGTGAAGTTTTTTGGCTCCAGCTGTTGATTCTGCAATTGTAAATGAACATTCCTTGTTCAAGTACAATCCAAAAAGAATTGTTGTATCTATAATATTATATAGGTATATCAGATACATGAAAACTGTCCCCAAGTACTTCTCAAGGGTGTATCAATGGCTGTGGTTTCATTCTACACTCTATCTTGAGACCACTTGGGGCTTATGCCCAATAATTACTCAATATATGTAAAACAGGGACTACATGTACTTGAAAATCAGTCAGACAAAGCCCTGGACACCCTAGTACTTGAAAAACTGCCATTTACGCCAAAACCAAAACAGTATAGGGAAGAGAAAATGGCTAGAACAGAGGAACTGATTTACATGCTCTGCATTTTCATCTCTTGGTTCTGCAACTTCGGGCGAGCAGAGCACCTATGGGCGGACTAGTCATCTCCAACTGGCATCTCCCATGTAACCAGTAAGAAAAATGAATCAAACCCAGGTTAGCTCTCACTCTGAAAGTTCCTCTTATATTATAGATAACCCTGTTGCTCTGTACATGTTGTTGAAGCTCAAGTGCCAGATTTGGGGGCAAAAAAACTAAGCTTGATATCATGTGAACTGAGGCCAACCTTGCTTCACCTCGTCTCAGTGTAAAAGGCTGGAATGCTTGACTTGCGATGAGACTGTCGTAAAAGTAGAGCTCCACATCTCCATACTCAAATCTGACATCAAGTTTTCGGCTTGGGTTGGAGAAGTTTGCAAGGAAGGTGAAATCGCCGTTGAAATTCACAGGCGTGTCGAAGTAGATGAGATTGAGGCGGGCAGCAGGGGTATCGAACACTGGGTTTTTCGGTTTGATGACGAGGACGACTACCAAAGTTGCAACTCCGAAGAAGATGAGGAGGATGCTGAAAATCATACAGAGGATTGCTCCACACCACACTACCGGGTTGGTCCGGCGAGGCTGCCGCCGGATAATCGGTTGCTCTATCACTTTTCTTGTGTTGACATGTGGAATTTCTGGTGCTAAAGTAATCTGTTGTTTCATGGGTTGTTTTGGTATCACAATTTGGTTGAGAGAAGTGGACGTGGTGGTTTGGTTTGGGGCTGGAGGAGGAGGAGGAGGGGAAGGCATTTTAGAAGTGTTTTTTGAAGCGATGCCTGTGAAACAAAGTAATGAGGGAGGACATGAAACATAGATGGGTATTAAATAAGCTAGGAAGTGGAGGGATTGAGGAAAGTGAAAGAAAAATGAAGCTTTTCTTTGATAGATCAGAAGTAGTGGGAGCAATATGTTTTGTTGAGATTTACAAAAGGAGGTGGGGCCTGAATTAAAGTTGAGCAACATAGGTGTTTGTGTTTGATTTGTTTTGCTTTTGCTTTGCTCTAGTGCCTGAGGGTTTGTTCAATTCCAATTTCCACACACCATCTTTTTGTAGTTCAAATATTTTTTCATTTAGTTATCAATTACCGAATAAAATTATACAGTTTAAAAATCAAATTTCGAACAAAAACTCATGGTTTGGCTATACCTTTGGTTTAGAAGTTGATATCTAAACCATAGATCTTTATTTGAAAGTTGATTTTTTTGAATATTTTTTTCGCTTTGTAGTTGATAGCTGAACTAAAAATGGTATATGGACCAGCGAAAAATGGTGTATAGAAATATAAGTTTCAATTTTTTAGATTTCATTCTAATTAATGCATAATAATATGTAGTTTTCTGTTCAATATATGTCATGTATATTAAGTAATTATCGATATATTCATGGTTATCAGAATCCCGATCCGGATCTTATGATCCTACGATCGTACGATCCATTTGGACCCAATCGATCCAGATCGTGTAAAAAATCCCTTATAGGTAGGATCTTTCGATTCTGGTAATGGGATCTTATAGGATCATGGAATCCCGATCCGAATCTGATCCTATCCGATCCAATTTGTAAGCCTTGTTTTATATTGTATAATCTATTTTTTGTAAATTTTATGTTTGTTATCTAAGGTCTTGTTTGGCATGATCTAAAAAAGTCACATCTTATTTAAGTCACATCATCTTATTTAAGTCACATCACATCTCTAACATATCACTTCAAACTCAACCCATACCCAACCCATATTTCATAAAAAGTCAAAAAGTGCACTTATTTATATCATCCCAAACCACTCATAAATATCAATTTATGTACTCCAAATTAATATTAAAAAAAAAAAAGTTTGAATTTAATAAACAAACTAGGAAACAAACACTTAATATAATACCAATTTTATTCACCCAAAAAAATATAATACCAATTTAAGAAAATTAAGTAGTCGAGAAAACAAACTTAACTTTAGTGAGGTCTAAGGAGGGTAAAATGATTGCAATTTTACCCTAATTTTTGAAGAGACAATTTTCGTGACTTGAATCCGCTCCACAAGGGATGCTAATGACAAACCTTATCATTCAGTTAAGCCGCTCTTTTAACTTTTCAATTTATTTTCATATCCGACTCTGCAAAATATTGTTTCTTCAGTTTTTATGCATATTGTAAGTATTATGTTATAAAATTCTTCTTCTTCACCTTCTTTTTTAATGAAATGCAAAATTTTTACCATTGAGTTTTCTATTATGTAATATTATATTTATATTTGACATGGAGTATTATATGTTTCACAGTATCTTCACTTCTTTTTAGTAGAATATAAGCTTATTTTGTGTATATCTTTTAAGAAATGTTTATTTAAATTAAATTATTACGTAATTTGCCTTTTTCAATAGGATCTTACGATCCTCGATCCGATTCTACGATCCGATCCTATAAACACCTCTAACGATCCAATGTAGAATCCCGATTTTAACAACCTTGGATATATTAAGTAATTGTCAAGATTAAAAGTCTTGATTGGAAAAAAAAAAATTAAAATTTTAAATTGATTCATTAAAGTTATAAACTCTGACCAATTGAGACAACTCGATTGATTTTGCTTTTGTAGTTGAAGCACTGCTTGAATAACTAGAAACAAAAGGGCAAAGCTGTTTGTGCTTTGTTGAATTTCTGCTGATGGATTTTGTGTTTGACCATTAAAACGTTGAATTGATCATGTAAGGGTCGACCAAACGGACGGCTTTGATTCTATTTTGTTTATGGATTATATGATCAACCACGTGGTACTCCTGCCCAGATAGCTGAGTACTTTTGTTTTTCTTCTGTTTCTCTGTCAATGCTTAGTCACTAAGAAAGTATTGAGCATAAAGCTAGAACAACTGTTTGAAATTTTGTCTCACAATTTCGACTTTAAAAATGTTCATATAATTGCTATCTTAGAAATCTCACATCTAATAAAAAAAATTTAATCAGATTTTAAAAATAATCTATATTCTTTGATTAAAAAATTTTCTTATTAAAAAATTTCATCATTTTTAAATTATTTTTTTACATAATTTTAATATAAAACAATGGCTGAAGACTACTTTGGGAGCATTATTTTTAAAAAATAGTAATTTATATATAATTGTGTTCAATAATCTATTCGAACCAAACTCAACTCTATCAGTCAAAAAATTAAAAATATAAAAAAGTTGAAGAACTATACAAAAAGGCCAAAAAAAAAAAAAAAAATTCTTTACTTTCTGTACGTTTTTTTGTAAACAATTAAAAAATTATATCAAACATATTTAGTTTTTTCCCCCTCATATTTTAACAAAAAAATCAAAAAAAATTAAAACAACCTATTCCCAAACCAACCATAAACAAATAAATTTATAGCATAGAAGAAAAAATTGTTAAAGAAAGCAAAAAGGGTAAATTACTCTTACCCATTTTTAATAAGCTTAAAATATAATTAATGCAAATGATATATAAACATACTAATAATATAAAAAAAAGTGACAATATTTTTTTTTATCTGTATGATTAATAAATTATTAATAAAAATAATATTAAGTATTATATAAATTAAAATATTAAAGTTATGTTTGAATTATTTGGATCACCTTTTCTTTTCCTTTCTAATTGTTATTTTGCAGATTGATTATTTTGGTTAATTTTTTACAAAAATACGTGTCAAAAAAGGATTTGACTTCTCTTTAGTTTGTGATCGGATTAGAGGGTGTTGTTAAACCCGTGGGTAGGGGTGGACAGCGGTTTATCTGAACCGCTCAAACCGCCTAACCTGCCCAATCCGCATATAAATGGGCGGTTTTGCAAACATAATGCGGGTGGATGTGGTTTAAAATATGACAAATTGCCCAATCCGCATATAAATGGGCGGTTTTGCAAACATAATGCGGGTGGATGTGGTTTAAAATATGACAAATATGCGGGTTGCGGGCGGGTTGCGGGCGGGTCGCGGGTTAAACCCGCAACCCGCAAAAACCACCCGCACTTCAATTATTATTATTATTATTTTTTATATACCAACTTTGTAACTTTAACAGGAGCACCATTATATTCTCTATGACACTAAGATCCTTATTTTTAAGTATTTCTCAACTTTTCTAATGCCATAGAATTATCATGCCATAAACTTGGTTTCTTATATGATTTTCATTGGTGACTCATCCACTTTTTCCTAATAAAATTTTCCTTCTGGTGGTCGATGGAGCTTCTAGTTTGATTATTGATTACTGAACTGGCAATTTTAATTGAGTACAACCTTTAATGCATTGATATAGATTTTTTAATGCATTAATATACATTTTTTTCATGGCAAAAATGCTAGTGTAGGGTCTCTTTATTTTGGGTACTTTCATTTAATGCATTGATATTCAATTTTTATTTGTAAACTCATCAGAAAATTGTTGTCAAATGATCACAAATATATAAAATGAATCCGATGCCTAAATTCGATGAGAAAAAAAAAAACTCAAAAATTAATTTTTAAAGAAAAAAATGTAAATCGCCCGCAAAAGCCTACACATCTGCAAACCCTATTTGTACAAACCGCAAACCGTTCTGCGGGCGGTTGCGGGTTGACTTTTTCCCAAACCGCATAGATATAGGCAGGTCAAAACCGAACCGCAAACTGCACAAAACCGATCCGCGAGCACCCCTACCCGTGGAGGCCCACCATAGGTTCCGTTTTAATAATCTAAACCGTTTAATGTGTAGAACTCGTCGAGTACTACACGTCGATTGAAAAACATGTTGATTGGATATTGATAGTTACGTGATCAAATCGGTTTTGTATAAAAAAAATGGATGATGAAAAATAAACAGTTGACAGAAATCTGATCTGATGAAATAGCTATCGATATTCGATCAATGTGATTTTTTATAAGCATATAATACTCGACGAGTTCTACACATTGAACGGCTCGGATTATCGAAACAGGACCAGTGGTGGGCCCCTACGGGCCCAACAACACCCTTCAATCCGATCACGAATCAAACTGGAGGGAGTAATCGAACCAGAGGGAAGTCAATCCCTAGGAAGGGCAACGGGGCGGGGCTTGGCTGGGGATCACACCCCCTGTCCCCGATCCCCGACGGTGGAAATTCCCCCGTCCCCGGCCCCGATCCCCAACGAGGAACCTATATCCACCGCCGCCCCCGCCCCCGCCCCCTAATGGGGATCGGGTTTCCCCGACCCTGAAAATTTCCCGGCAAAAAAAAAAAAATTGATGCAACAGATCTGTTCATCATCATCAACAACAACAACATAGTAGAGAGAGAGATATGTTCATCATTATCATACAAATCTGTTCATCATCATCATCATCACCATTAATAGATCTGATGAGCTCAAATGTTATAAAAAAAAAATAAAATTAGATCTAACAGATCTGTAACCTGTTCATCATCATCATCATCATCAACAACAACATAGAGAGAGAGAGAGAGAGAGAGAGAGAGAGAGATCTGATGCTCAAGCTTAAATCTAATATATATATACATAACAAATTGAGCAAAGAGAGAAGAAAAATTCTAGATCTAGGGTCACCGCCGAATGGTGTCTCCGCCGGATCGGATGGTGTTACTGTAACTGCCGTAAACAATGGTGATGGTTGCGGTGATTCGACAAGCTTGGCCTCACTGCCGTTGGAGAAAAAAAAGAGACGGTGGAGTGGCGGTCGGAGATAGTGACGGAGGTCGGGGAAAGTTAACTCAGATCTCGGCGGTGATGGGAAGAGGGAGATCGACGGAGGGTTTCAGAGAGAGAGAGAGACGAGAGGCGGTGATGGGTGAGGTGCTGCAGCTGCTGTGTGTTGTGTGAGCAACGAGGATTGGTTTATATATATATGTATATAGAGGGGTAAAATGGTAATTTTACTTCGGGAAAATTCGGGACCGGGGACGGGGACAGGCCGGGGCTTGAACACTGATCCCTGTCCCTGGCCTGAAACTGATCGGGGATTTAATTTCAAATACCATTCCCGTCTTCACGGGGGTATTTTTCGAGAAAAAACTATTCTAATCAAGGTCGGGGGATCGGGTCCCTGTCGGGCCGGGTTTAAATTGCCATCTTTATCAATCCCATCAAAAAATAGAGATAATAGTAAACTTTTTTTGTAATGATATTTTGATATTAGCCTATTGCCAAAAAAATTCTAAAAACTTGTCCAAATACATTATTCAAACACAAATCTAGAAAATTCATTGTAATTATGTCATACTTTTGAAATTGAATGCATTTTTCTACAAAAAAAAATTACGTATCAATGTATTTTTATAAAAATAATTACAAATTGATAAATTTTTTTATCAAAATTAATACTAATTAAAATAATACTTTTTTGTTTAGGTAGAGTTATAAAAATGTACTTTTTATTTTTTTTTATCACACCATCTCTTTATTTTTCTGCACATCTTTTCATAAAAAGTTAAAAAATGTACTTATTTGAATTATCCCAAATGGTAATTTTCCTTTTCTTTTTTTTTTTTTTTGAAAACCTCAAGTAAAATTAATCTACATGCTTGGTTTCATTTTTTTGAGTTATTTTTTCAAAAAGTGATTTGAAATATTTTGAAAATGGATATTTGTTTGATTTTCAAACAAAATTTAATATTACAAATTCAAATTTCCCTCCATAGGTGGAGAGAGGTGTTTTGGAAAGTTGGTAAAAAGCTGACTTTTTAACTTTTTTGTATTTTTTGTGACTTTTTTAGCAAAAAAACCGTGTGATTTTTTTGGGAGAACTTTGTAAAAAGCCAAAAAGCTGGCTTTTTACCAAGTTTGCAAGTTGCTCAATTTTTTTTTAAAAAAAGTTTTCACATCAAAAAGTACTCTCATAGAATTTTATGTATATGTTCTACATGCTAGGTTTCGCTTTTTTGAATTATTTTTTCAAAAAGTGATTTGAAAACTATATTTTTAAAATGAATATTTATTTGGTTTTCAAAAAAAAAAAAAACTATTGCAAATTCAAATTTCCCTTCATAGGTGGAGAGACAATTAAAAAAAATAAAAAATTTATCATATCAAAAGGTACTCTCATGGAATTTTGAAAACTTCTCTAGTTATCTGAATAACCAAATAAGGACTCTAAGGTTGTGTTTGGTACAACTGTGGAATGTTAGTTCCAGAGCTTATTTCGCACATTTATGATTTTCAAAAGTTAATTCCATGTTCAATTTTGAAAACTCGGTCGAAGGCGGGAAAATTTGGGCTAACCGATTGTCCCACCAGATGTCCCACCGATTGTCCGATGGTTGACCGGAACAATGTGTCACGCCCCAAAATTTGGACAATTAAATATTAAATTAGGACTAAACCCCAATTAATATTTGTAGACCGCCCGAACTCGCTCCGCGCGTGAGGGCGCGAATTGGGTTCTAGCTACTACAGTTCGGACTCTTGTTGCGGTTTTGAATCTAATCTCACAAAGTCCAATGTAAGACTGATAAATCACCAAAGAGTCCAAATCCGGCAAATCGTTTTGAAAAAATCGATTTTAATCAAAAAAGCGCCAAATATGGACTGCTTTGCCAGATTTCAGAGTCGCCACCTAAATATTTTGTTTTGAAAAATTTAAGAAACCTTGACTCGTGCCTAAGGCCACGTGTCTGTTATCATCAAAGTTGCCTCGGCTCGGGAACTTGGGTACGAGAGGGGAAGGTTTTGAAATGAGCACCCCCCGCTCACCTGATCAAAGATCGGCCTCTACTGACATGATATGTTATTTTTGAAAACATATGTGTTCTTATTTCGATTATTAGCTAACCTTACTATCTGATGCGCACAGCATACAAGCATAGACTCAATCACTCAAGTTGGAACAAAACATCTCATGTTTGTTTTTTGAAAATGATTTGAAAGTGCTACTCGCAAATAGGCTAAAGCGCGAATTTGCCACCCTCAAGTGGGCTTAAAACATGATGATTTGCCACTTCAAGTGGGCTTAAAACTCACATTTTGATGAATTGTTCCAATTCAAGCAATGAAGCCTTCATCCACAGGCATTCATGCAGTTAAACACTTGAGCAGTTAGCCTCATGGCAAGTACGCTATCATGGCAGTCACTTACACACATGCAAGGATGCTAAAGCATAAATACTCACAGTGTACGCCGAGCCAAAACAGAAGCTAGTTAGTAATCAATGCATGATCCTAGCTATGTCAACAATGCCTAATGCAACACATACAGCAATGCGACCTAGTAGGCTCGGCTATCTAAGATGGCATATGAATGCGACAATTTGATAACATGTATTCAAATAGGAATTGAAACACAATGTGGTTTGAATGATGCGCCGAGCCAGGTGCATGCAATACGAATGAATGGATACACACATGCAAGCATAAGATATGCTAATTGAAATATGCCCTAAAACTAACCATCAAAAGTTGGTAAATAAAAGGGAGAAAGACGTGGGGTTGGAAGACATTCACACACCCACACACACTTATTACAGCATTTGCCCTCTCGACGGAGGGTCTGAATGAAACGAAAGCTAACTAGCTACGCTAATTAAGCTAACTAATTAACCAATTTAGCTAACTAATTATTACAAACCAAAATGAATTGAATAACCAGCTAATCTAAGATAATTAAATATTACAACACAGATTAAACTAATTAATTACAGAACATGTAATTAACTACAACTAGCTAGTAAAGCGGTAAAATGGCCTCGCGGGCGAGGGAGGCATGCATGCTCGGTCACTTCCTCCCGGAAATCCACTACCTTGCCTCTAAATGCCTCTGTTTGCACTCTTTTGGACTTCTGAAAATTGTGCCAACTTCCAGATTGCTTCTATCTAATCTCAAGAACACTTTGAGAGCTCATCGGCCAGAGATGGTGGCCATCGGCCAAAGTTGATGGCCATCGGCCACTTCTGATAGCCGATCGGCATCCTTGGTGGCCGGTCGGCAGCTTTGATGGCCGGTCAGCCACTGTTTCCTACAATTTCTCCTTTTGCTGCAACAGAGCACAAACAGAGGCATGTCAGTGTATTTGTAAGGAAATGTGTGTGCAACTACACTCCTTATCATGCCTCAAGCTTAAATGAGTGTAGTGCTCGGCTCTCGAGCCACCAATCACGCATCTCAATGCATGATGGCCAAAGAGTCAAGCTTGCACAATGTTGATGAATGCACAAGTAACACACAAGACTCGAGAGGCCTCCACCCTATCATGCACAATCAAGGGGGATGACGACTAAGAAATGAGGCACGTTTCATCACTTTAAGTATGAAACGTCCCTCGTTTCTCGTGTTTGGATTAACGTCCGATCCAAACACATGCAATGCATCACACATACAAATAACATGCTATCTATCAATGCTAGAGTGGCACTCATGAGGTTCTATCATATAAGCAATGCATGCATGGCATGTTTGGAGGCTAAAGCATTAAGGCAAGTAAAGAGTATAACACAATAGGCATGCCATATCGAGCGTAAACAACCAAACCAGCCTAGAACAAAGCTACAACATGGCAAATCAATAGCAAAAACATGCTCGAACTAAGGCTCAAAAGAGTAGAAAATCATGCTCCTTTGGTAGTTCACAAATAAGGCACAAAAGCGCAACTCTCAAAAGCTCTCAAGGAGTGAAAGAAGTGAGAACATGACATATGTATATGCTCTGAAATAACATGTTAAATGACGCCAAGACATGCAACCATCACAAGTGTAGCATACTATGGTGCTCAAAACTCAAAACTAGCTAAGGCACTTGCACCATAGCCATATCAAACAAGTCCCAAAGGACCAAGATGACTCAAAACAGTCCCAAGGCAGGCCAAAACAATGCTAGAAACATGATGGAGTGTAGCCAAAACAAGCTAGCATGGTAAGCTAAAACACTAAGCATGCAAGGCCAATGAGCGGGATTACACTACATGTACCAAAACCAAGCAGGAGGTGACTCCGCCAACCAAAATCAGAGTTATAATATGGCAAAATAAGACCAAAAATATGCTGAGATGGTAGCCCAAAAGCTTAGGCAAGCATGCATACATATTAGCTCATGATCAAGGCATAAGGCACAACTCTTCAAAAGCATTGAAAGAGTGAAACATGTGAGAGTATGACTACACTACATACACTGAAATCATGTGAGAAATGAGGCCAAAGCATGCAAACAACTCAAGTAAAGCATGCTAGAGACTTGGAAACTCAAAGCTAGTGAGCAAGATTGCACTACAAGTGCATAAACCATGCAAGAGGTGACCTTGTCGACCAAAATCAGAGCTAAGGCATGCTAAAATATGAGTAAAAGCCTACTGGAGTGGAGCCAAAAACATGCTAAAATGGTGGTCCAAAGCATAGAGCATGTTAGGCTAACTAAGAGGATTGCACTACAAGTACATGAAGCATGTAAGAAGCAACCAAACTAACCTAAAACAGAGTTATATTATGTTAGAATAAGACCTAAAACATGCTAAGATAGAGCCTTATCAAGGTAGAAAAGCATGCCAAAGTGTTAAGCCAACAACACATGCAAACAAAACACAAGAGGGGGGGACCGCCCCCATCCATTTTGGGTCTCAAAACCCACTTTCCACCACTGAAATTCTTCTGGAATTCAATGGTTAAAAGGCCAAAACAAGGTGGTTTGAAAGGCCTTAAGAGATTAGAACAAATCAAAGGAAAATAAGCCACCGAAGGGGGTAAACCACCCCTAACTCAAACAAAGCCTCAAACAAACATTTCAAACACTTAAAAACGAGAGTTTTTGCAGTTGAAAGTAAGGCCTAAAAGAGCATGCAAGGATGGCCAAATACTTAAGCAAAACAAGGCTTAAAGAGGGTAACTACTCACCCTTGAAGAACAACTTCAAAATCAGCCACTTTTGAGGCAAAACCAAGCCAAAATCACTCAAATGCAACCTCCAAGAACCTCAGCTCAAGAGTGAAGGTGTTTCATTAGGTGCTTTAGTGCAAAAGTGTGAATAAAACGCACTTTAAGGCACAAACTAGTACAAATATAGAGAGAGATGGAGAATTATAGAGAGAGAGGGATATGTTTAGCCCTAATCAAATTCTGAACCTCTGAAAGGGGAGAGGAGCCTCCCCTCTTATAGAAATCCAAGTCTCAAGCTTGTTGGACAAGCTAGAAGCTTGGTGCAAGCCCTCCATACACGTGTATGGAGGATGCATTCTGTGCTCCCTAGCTAGTACAGCTGGCAACAAAATATCTGCAAAAGCAAAGAAAAGGCCTCGGCCAAAAAATATGGCCAATTGGCCATTAAAGGGGCCGATCGGCCATCAGTGAGGCCGACCGGCCACCACTGATGGCCGATGGAAAGAGGGAATGGCCGATGGGCACGGGACCTGGCCGATGGGTTATAGGGTTGGCAAGCAGGCTACCCCCTTCCCTCAGAAACAAAGCCACAAGCTCTTGGTCCACAACCAAGCACAAAACAAACAAGTTGAGAGGCTCCAAGGCAAGGCGCATAGCCGAGACCTTCAAGAACTCAAAACGAACACAGGCATGAATGATCATCGAGTGTTCAAACGATGACGTCCAAGTCTTGAGGACGGTCAAAAATAGGGCATCTACAATATTCCATCATCCAAATCCTAGGGGTGAAACAAAAAAAACTAAATGCCAACCAAACTATCCACCATAATCTCATAACAACCTAATACCTCTAACATTAAAGTAACAATAAATAGTGAAAATAACTTAAATAATGTACAGTTACAAACCATGCCAAATTATCCCAATACTAAAGTCATAAAAAAAATAATAAATAAATAAACTAATATTAATCCTAAACTCAAGAAAACAAAAAAAATTCAAATGACAAGTTCAACAATTATAGTTATTCCACGTCACCACTGTAGCCCCAACTAATCCTGCAAAGGAAGCTCGGTTAAGCTCAAACAGAACGCACCCGAGTTGCCAAGAGACAAAACGGGTCAGTATACAAATATATTGGTATGAGTACAAGATTTAACAGCCACGTGTCCACCAGACACAAACAAAAATACATTTAATTCTTATTACAGGATAAGACAAGTAGTTCCAACCGCACCGAGACAAATAGATAGTTTCCCGAGATACGGTGGCATTTAGTGTCTTGCCCGTACACAACGAAATATAAATTGAGTATAAAATAATAATAAAAATATATATATATATATATATGGTGGGTCAGTATACAAGTATACTGGTATGAGTACAAGATTTAACACCCACGTGTCCACTAGACACAAACAAAAATACATTTAATTCTTGTTACGGGACAAGACAAGTAGTTCCAACCGCACCGAGACGAATGGATAGTTTTTCGAGATACGGTGGCATTGCCCGTACATAACGAAATATAAATTGAGTATAAAATAAACAAAATAGAAACAAAAATATGGTGGGTCAGCCCTGCATAAAAAAATTAGTAAGACCCACCATCCTGCAAAAAAATAAAGTTAGTATAATTTAATCATAAGTAACTTACTGAAGAAGTACAAAAATGCACTGTTTCATGCTTAAATAATTCGAATTGACCAAAACTCAAAGAACAAAAGTTGTACAGAATCAAATTTCCTAAAAGTTAGAGTGAACGAATTTAGTAGAAACTGAACAGGTTAAGAGAAAAACTTAATAGAAAATCATAACTGAATTTCGATCGAAAAATCTGGAACTGAAAATGAAAAGAAACTGCTGTAAGATGAATTTTTTCGGAAAAGTTCAAAACACAAAAAGTGTTCAGAATAATGTTTTACTTTAGTTTACGGGAAACCAACAAAAATAAGTTTGTTTCGTGGGTTAAAACAACTTCTAAAATCTGCATTGCTAAAATGAATTAAAACTACAATAACCAAGATCATCCAATTATAAGTTCTAATCGATCTTTTTAATAAAAAGTTAAAACACAAAAGTTGTCTAGAATCACGTATACATGCTTCTACTCAAATTTCATAATTTATCGAGGTCATTTACTATTTTTCAAGATGTACAAATTAATACAATTCACATTATAACAATAAACTCATAATTAAATTCTTTGTACCTTAACTCCACCACTTCGGCCCTTCCCTTCCGGCCTACATATATATCCCATGTGCCTCCCGTATACCTAACACCGCTCCGAAGCCAAACTTGCACAGGGATATCGTTCTGAATTTGACTCACACTCCCCGGATGGTTAGAATATACGGACGCGCGTAAATCAAAGCACTCGTCTACTCATGAGAATGATGCAACAATATACATATACAAAACATCTCACTCATGAGAACAAACATAACAATGCCAAGCCTAAGACATTCAAATAAATCTCATAATCCTTACCTTTTTTTATACACCTTTTCTCACCAAGACTCAAAGAAAATAATAATCCATGGAGTCATGGTGGAGTATAAGGAATTTATCTATGGATTCCTAATTAATTTTAATTTCATATAACCATGAGTGTGATTACAACCATAAAATAAATCCATATAAAAACCCTAAACCTGATATACACAATTAATCAAAATAATTAAAATCAATCGATCAACTAAAAACCTTAAACCTTACATACACAACTAAACAAAATAATTAAAATCAATTAATCATCTAAAAATCCTAAACCTTCTATACCGAATTAATCAAAATAATTAAAATCAATCAATTATCTCCATGCAAATATGAAATCAATTCAACATCAAATAAATAAAAATAAATAAATAAAAACAACGAACTAAATATAAATTAAGAGAAGTGAGTTTTGCACTTACAATTTTTTTTAAAGATCAAAAAATTATTTAAACAACTAATAAAGCGACCAAAACAAAACCCATTCTTTTTTTTCTCTTTTCCTACTCTCGTCCCAGTGTCCTTCTCTTTCTCACGCCACACAGCACTCTCTTTGTTGATTAACACTTTTTTCTTGATATCTCTCTCTCTCTCTCTCTCTCTCTCTCTCGCGCGCGCGCGCGCTTCCTTTCTTCCCGTGGCTGCTACTTGGAAAAAAAAGTTCTCTAAACTTTTTTGATTACAACAACCTAAGTTTAATATATAAAACCGGAATAACATTATATTTTATTTTATAATATAAATATAACATATATAAATATAAATATCCTAAATAAATTCAATATATACATAACACCCTTATATATATATAAATATTCAAATTAATTATATATAATAAATAACACAATTAAATTAATTAAACACCACATTAAATTCTTATATACCTACGCAATTAATAAATCCAAAAATAAAATCAAGTAATAATAAATAAATAAAGGCTTACGAAAAAAATTCAGATCACTACACAGTGCAATTTTTTTTTTTTGGGTGTGCAATTCACACATGTTAATTTTTATTGTACGGGAAAGAAATGCACATTCTCGTATAATCCTGTTGATCAAGTCTGCGCTCCTCCGTACGACGTCGTTCCACTACCTGAAAACACAAACGTGAGCTAGCCGGCGGGTGTGTGCCGGAAACCTCTCCGATGCCTAAGTCAGTCAACAAGACAAATAGGCAAAAGCTCTATGTATTCAGGGAGCAAAGTTGTGTTACCTCTCCAAAGGTGATATTGGTGAGCTTTTATAGGTTTCGTGTGACACAATCCTAGTAGGACTCTTACTCCTCCACGTAGAGTCCTCCTAGGATTCATACTTCTGAGAGATAATGCTTCTCTCAACACCCCCCTCACTGCTTAAACCAAGTGAGATGGTTTTACCACAGCCGAACTACCTTACGACCGAAGTAACATTGCCATGTCAGACTAACCGGAGTGACCAACTTATACGCTAGTTCGGCCCTGCCTTACCGTCTTCTACCTCGGCTTCCCACACCACGACCGAGCTATCCATAGAAGATACTTGCCGAACTAACTCAGAACAGTCTGGAAGATAACTTCTCTTACTTCGGCTAGAAGACTCAACCGGGCTAACCGTAGCGCCCTCCTGAACCGATATACAACATTCTTCCTTGACCGGGTTAATCGCAACCGAGATAACACACTTCTGCGACCGGACTACTTGAATGAGGCCTTTTTACTCTGCTTTTCATACTTCGGCCCATACCGGCCCATTACTTAGCCTGGCCCAATTTACCTGTATAAATTACCCTCACAATTGCCCCTTAATTCCATCTGCGCAGCATGATAGGGATTACCTGTCTATAAACCGAGCTAAAGTTTTAGCTTATCCAGCCGGGCTACAATCCTTTAGCTATTCCGGCCGAGCTGAAAACCTTTTAACTTCTCCAGCCGAGCTAAAAACCTAAGCCGAGCTGTGCACGTCCGGTCAAAACGTCGTTTCAATCACAGAAACTGAATCGATTGCCTTTCTAGTGACACGTGGCAGCCTTTGATTGGCCAATCACAGCTGTCGCGCCGTTCTTCGTACTTCGCGAATTTGAACAGTTCCCGCCTTTTGCCCCTTCTCTTTCCACAAAACAAACAAACCCTCTCTCTGTGAATCATTCACTAAACTGTTCACTTCTCTCTCTTGGGCTGTGCTTTGCTGTTCTTCATCCTTGCATCTCTGAAGTTTGTGTTTTGATTTCGTTCGCTTCAACCTCATTCTTCTCCCTTTCTACCAGGTTAGTATCATGAATTTATTTCTTTTTTCGTTTGTTTTCTGTACTTTGTTCAATCTCTTGTGGTCTGTTTGGTGTTTTTACAAAACACTTTTCATGCTTAGCTTTGTTTCTGGAAAGAACTTCGTAAGAACCTCTTGAATATCAAGTAATAGTTAGTAGAACACTTATTTGATCCATAAAACACATGCAACCGGACTAGGAAACTGTTTTTGCTTATATAAAGATTTAGGTAGATTGGAACCGAACTAGAACTTGTACATATCACAGTAGTTTCAAGAGGTCTCCATCTGATTCACACTAGCCGAAATAAAAACGCACCGAACTAGAAGTCTAGGCCCTCAACCGGACTAAGCTTTGGGGCTAAGCCAGCTTTCTTAGTTTCTAAACCGGACTCAAAAAGCTGCCCCTTGAAGCATAACCGGAGTAACAAAACCCATAGGTGGAACCGAGATAACCAATCATACTGCCAAGCCGAGATAACAAGCAACTTGTTAAAACCGAGGTAGATCCTGTAGCACCCTATTTAGCCGAAGTAAGGCTTCTTTTTCTTGTTTTGTTTTTGTAGCACGGTCAATGATCTGTGCTTAACATCTTGTTTTTCCACTTTGCAGACTTAGGTTGCCCAGGCACTCTCTCTGCGCGCTCAACCGAGCTTTTGAGCACATCTTCTCAACCGAGCTAAATTATTTTTAACTTATACAATAAATGGGGAAATATAGGTTCCTTGTAGAAACCCCAGGAGGCCTAGCCGAATTCCGAAAGGATTACAACATTCCAGCCGATGTAAATCTTACCTTAGCCGAACAAGACGTTGACCCATGGGACAACGAAGGCTTTGTCCCCTTTACCATCCAATCAATAATAGAAACCGGACTCAGATTCCCAGTCCAACCTTTAATATGCGAATTCCTTAGACAAACCAGGTTATGTCCAACCCAGCTATCTACCAACACTTACCGTATAATAATGGGCATAGACGCGCTAAACCGCCAAGCCGGGCTCAACCTCGGTTTAGCTGAAATATTCCATCAATACTCCTTAGGATCCAAAGATGAAGGCTGGTGTTATTATTTGAGAATACGCCGTGGTCGAGAGAAAATAATTAAGGATACACCGGACAAAGACTTAAATGATGATGATTTCTTCTGGGTGTCTGGGAACTTTGAGGACCATCAAGCCCAGATTCCTGGCCGAAGAATAAATTGGAAAAAAGGAGAACCCGATATACATACTTCGGTTTCAATTCATCCTTTTCTTTTAATTTGGTTTTCATTCTGAACCGGACTAACAGTTGTCTTCTTTTGCAGATAAGGCCCATCTTCTATCGAATTACGGCTACCCCAACCTAGGTATACTGCGCACCGCACTACGGGTTAAGGAAAGAAGTTGGGCTAAATTGCTAAACTTCGAACCGACATACCGATACAGCGGTCGCCGAAAAGCGAGGGTGACTGACTTTCTTCTTGAGGAAGCACCGCAACCGGACCCCTCCTTGCCCGAAATCAACCTAATACCTCTCATAGCCGAACAAGAAATGGCAAAAAGAAACCGACTGAAGGCATTACTGACCGCAACAAACTCCGCCGAAGTACCACAAGCCGGCCAGACCATCGAGACCGTGGTGGCCCTTCCATCCCAACAGCCATCTTCCTCTCGCCGAAACAAGCGTGCCCGGACTAGCCAAACCGAGCCACGACTTGCTGATGAGGACGAGACCGTTCTGCCACCCAGCCCTCCTCCAAGCCCTCAGCAAAGCCTCCAACCAGAGCTGTTCGACCGAACTGCCTCCTCCTCCAAATGGGCTCCTAATCTCACCTTCAACGACCGAGATATAACTGCTTCGGATTCGGTGGTTGCTGAGAAGGACCACTTGATGGCTTTCAACCTAGCCAAAAGTGTGTGCCTTCCCAAGGACATGGAGCACCATTCCAAGCAGCTCAACACCGAACTGAAATCCATCCGGTCTTCGACCAAGTCCATGATCCTGGTAAATAGCTCTCTACTTTCTATGTAATTTTTTTTTCAACTTTCAGTTCGGCTAAAGTTACTTCTCCTTTGCAGGCCATCCAGAAAAACCAAGTTACACACAGGAGGGTCATGGAACTTAGGAAAAGTACCAGGGAGGCCATGGCAGAGGCCGAAACAAAAACGGCCGAACTGGAGGAGGCAAGAAAACAACTCGCTGAACTCCGGTCCCAGAACGGTCGGCTGACCGAGCTTGCTAATTCGGTTGAGGCCGAAAAGCAGAAGGTTGCCAACGAGGCAAAAGACAAATACCTGCGCCTTTTGGCAAAGATTGAGAAGAAAAAAGACACCGAGATAAACCAACTGAAGGAGGGCATCAAGAAAGCCAAAAAACAAGGCTTTAAGAAGGCCGAAGACGCATACACCCTCCAGTGCAACGTAGCCAAAGATTTATTCTTCAAATGTGGTTGGAGGAGTGCGGTGGAGAAGCTCGATTGTACGCCCGACACCGAGGTCTACAATCCTCCACCGTACTCCATTCCGGCTTCGCTTTCGTAATATGCTGCCGATCTTCAAAGGCAATTTCTCGAAGGATCTGACAATGATGAAGATGATGATGAAGATTCTGATGAAAATGAGCCAACTCTCACCCCGGCCATTAATGAACAACCAAATGATCAAACAGTTCGGTTGGAGCCTGTCATTGAAGACCTAACGGACGAGCTGCTAACTGGCAGAACGCAACCAACTGAGACCGAGGTTCAAGCTGAAACCGAGCTCCCAGCTCAAACCGTGCTCCCAGCCGACACTGGACTTCGAACGGATGCTGATGGTGATTTTGATGCAGAAATTGATGATCTCTTCAACTGATTTTCTTTTTTCTTTCTTCTTTTCTTTTGTTTGAAACTTGTAACCGGGCTGCGGCCCCTCAATTGTACTGCCTTTTGTACTTTTAATGAAAAAATCTTCTTCTGTGCTCCCAACTCTTATTTCGGTTTTATTACCTGTTTGATCATGCTTGCACTTGTAATGAATTTTTCACGAACTCATTTGCTGTGCTGTGATCTCGGTTTAAGCTATCTAACTTACTAGCCAACCACTCTTCAGCCGATATAGCTACTTCGGCTGAAGAGTATCCAGTGTTGGTTTAATCCAGCCAACCACTTCTTCAGCCGATATAACTACTTCGGCTGAAGAGTACAAAGAGTTGGTTTAATCCAGTCAACCACTCTTCAGCCATACACTTACTTCGGCTGAAGCGTAAAAATAGTTGGTTTAATCTAGCCAACCACTCTTCAGCCATACACTTACTTCGACTGAAGAGTAAAAATAGTTGGTTTAATCCAGCCAACCACTCTTCAGCTATACACTTACTTCGGCTGAAGAATAAAAATAGTTGGTTTAATCCAGCCAACCACTCTTCAGCCGATATAACTACTTCGGCTGAAGAGTACAAAGAGTTGGTTTAATCCAGCCAACCACTCTTCAGCCATACACTTACTTTGGCTGAAGAGAAAAAATAGTTGGTTTAATCCAGCCAACCACTCTTCAGCCATACACTTACTTTGGCTGAAGAGAAAAAATAGTTGGTTTAATCCAGCCAACCACTCTTCAGCCATTCCCATACTTCGGCTGAAGAGTAACAAGGGTTGGTTTAATCCAGCCAACCTTTAAGTTGGTTTTTCCAGCCAACTTAGAATAAAGTGTTTGGTTATTCCGACCAAACGTCCTGCAGCTTGGATCCTTATCCTGGGCTTAGGAGGGGTCATAGTTGGTTATTCCGGCCAACTATGTTTACAATGCTACTTACTAAAGCTACTTTCTACTGAAAACAATTATACAAAGAAAGAATCGACTTGTTTTATTGAGAAAGTAAAAAATTACACATACTTAAAAGAAAAGAAGCTAGAAATAAAACAGCTTGAGATTTGCAGTGTTCCATGGCCTGGGAATTGCTTTGCCGTCCTTATCTTCCAAGTGGTATGCCCCTTTGCCTGCTAATCCAACCACTTTGTAAGGTCCTTCCCAATTAGGCCCCAGCTTGCCATTTCCCGGAACCAAGGTGTTTCCCATCACTTTGCGCAGCACCCAATCTCCGATCTTGAATCGCCTCGGATGCACTGTTTTGTTATACTTTCTTGGCAATTCTTTTTGGTAGGAGGCGATGTGAACCAATGCTCTGTCTCTTCTTTCTTCCGCAAGGTCAAGCTCCAATGCTATGGCTTCGCCATTTAAGTCTGGATCAAAGTTTTCGCTTCGAATTGTGGGGAGGCCAACTTCTAATGGGATGACTGCTTCCATGCCATAAGCTAAGGAGAATGGTGTTTCTCCTGTTGATCGTCGAGGCGTGGTGCGGTAAGCCCATAGAACATGGGGGAGCTCTTCTGCCCACTTACCTTTTGCCCTCTCTAACCTCTTCTTTAATCCATCCAAGACTACCTTGTTTGACGCCTCTGCCTGACCATTTGCTTGAGGGTATGCCGGTGTAGAATTGTAGAACTCTATCTTGTACTCTTCACAAAAGCCTCTGAAAATTCTGCCGTCAAACTGAGTGCTGTTGTCTGAGATTAATGCCTTTGGTATGCCAAATCGTGTGATGATATTCTGCCAGACGAACTTCTTTACATCTTTCTCCTTGATTGATGCCAAGGCTTCTGCTTCCACCCACTTTGTGAAGTAGTCAGTTGCGGCGAGAAAGAACTTCCTGTTGCCTGGTGCTGTTGGAAGCGGGCCTACTATGTCCAATCCCCACATTGCGAAGGGCCATGGGCTAGTTAGAGGTAGAAGTTCTCTGGCAGGTTGGTGTATTTGGTGTGCGAACTTTTGACACTTTTCGCACTTTTTAACATACTTTTCTGAATTCGCTTGCATGTATGGCCACCAATATCCTTGTGAAATTGCTCTATATGCCAATGATCTTCCTCCTTGATGGCTGCCACATACACCCTCATGTATTTCGAACAGGAATGCTTCTACTTTGCTGGGGTGAACACACTTTAAGTAAGGTCCTGAGAACGACTTTTTGTATAATGCTAAGGATAGAGAGAGCCAAAATCGCTACGACTTTGCTCTTATTCTGTTGGCTTCTTTCTTCTCTTCTGGTAAGATGCCGTCCTTCAGGAACAGTATGATGGGATCCATCCAAGAAGGGCCTAACTCAGCACAACATACCTCTTCTGTTTCTGGGTCTTCAATGCTTGGTCTAGGCAGGTAGTCGATTAGTAGTTGGTGAGGAGTGGAGGTGTCTGCCATTGAGGCGAAGCCTGCGAGTTCGTCTGCTCTGCTGTTTTCCTCTCTGCCGATCTGTTCTATCCTCACCACTTCAAACTTCTTTATCTCTGTTCTGACCAATTCTTGGTACTTGACCATTCTATCATCCTTTGCCTCGTAGTCGCCAGATATTTGGTTTACCACCAGCTGTGAGTCGCTGTAAACCATTAGCTCGGTGACCTTCATGTAGAATGCTGACTTGAGGCCTGCCAGGAGCGCTTCATACTCCGTTTCGTTGTTTGATGCTGGGAAGCCAAGGTTGATTGTTTGCTCCACTACTAGGCCGTCTGGAGAGATGAGGACTATGCCAAGTCCTGCTCCATGCCGGTTGGATGCTCCATCCACGAAGAGCTTCCACATCTCTCCAATGAACAATTTCCAGCAGGTGGAGGGATCAGATGATGCCTTGGGATCTTCCAGGTTGCTGGCATTTTCTTCAGAGTCCATGCTCGCTGTCTGCCCCTTGCTTTCTGTTTGTACCAAGTCTTTATTTGTCAGTGAGTCCTGACTTGGTATAGCATGGTTTGTTTATTCCTTCCTTACTTTACTCTAGTCTGCCTTGGGGCCTGACTGAGTAACCAGTACCAGGGGTTGCGTTATTCCGACGTCAACTTCCATCTCTAGTTCGGTTGTCTCAGTTAGGTCGATTGGGCAGATGTGATGACTCCCTGGTGTGAATTCTGCAACAAAATCTGCCAATGCTTGTGCTTTTATTGCGGTCCTAGGTTGGAACTTGGTGTCGTATTGTCCCAACTCTACTGCCCACTTTAGAATTCGCCCAGAGAAGTTTGCTCTTTCAAATAAAGCCTTTAATGGGAAGGCTGTGAGAATAATTATGGTGTGAGCGTGGAAGTAATGCGACAGCTTCCTGGAGGCCATCATCAAGGCCAATGCCAGTTTCTCCAGTGGCAAGTACCTTGTTTCGGCGCCCAGTAATGTTTTGCTGACATAGTAAATAGGAAGATGTTGGATTCCTTCTGCGCGGAACAAAACTGCGCTGATTGCATGCTGCGAGACCGCCAAGTACAAGAAGAGCTCTTCTCCAGGGATTGGTGTTACAAGTAGTGGTGGAGAAGACATGTATTCTTTTAGGCTTTCCAAGGCGTGGTCGCATTCTTCGTCCCACTCAAACTTGGCCTTTAGTGCATGGAAGAATGGTCGGAGTCTGTCTGACGACCGGCTTATGAATCGGTTGAGCGCAGCCGCCATGCCAGTGAGATGCTGTACTTCCTTTACTGAGTTTGGCCTCTCCAGATTCTGTATTGCTTTGATCTGAGAAGGGTCCGCTTCTATACCTCGGTTGGTCACCAAGAAGCCTAGGAATTTGCCAGATCTTACTCCGAACGCACACTTCGACGCGTTGAGGCATAACTTATGCTTCTTCAGGATCTCGAACATCTCACCTAGGTCCTTAAGATGGTCATTCTCATCTTTGCTCTTGACCACCATATCGTCTATGTAAGCCTCCATTGTTCTACCTAACAATGGCTCAAATATCTTGGTGACCATTCTTTGAAATGTCGCCCCTGCGTTCTTCAGGCCGAAGGGCATGACCTTGTAGCAGTACAATCCTCTTGGAGTTGTGAAGGATGTGACCTCCTGGTCTGGTTCATGCATGGCGATTTGGTGGTAGCCTCTGTATGCATCCAGAAAGCTAAGTTGGTTGTGCCCCGCCGTTAAGTCTACCAGTTGATCTATCCTTGGTAGAGGAAAGCTATCTTTTGGGCACGCCTTATTGACTGTTTTGTAGTCGACGCAGACTCGCCACTTGCCATTCTTCTTTGGTACTACGACTGTGCTGGAGATCCATCTTGGGTAGTGTACCTCCCTGATTGCCCCAGCCTCCAGCAGGTTTCCTACTTCTTCTGCCACTATTTCAGCATGGTGGAGTGCCGATCTGCGGGTGCGCTGAATGATTGGTCTGGCAGAAGGGTGGACGTTGAGTTGGTGGCAGATGAAGTTGGGATCAATGCCTGGCATGTCGTATGGGGTCCAGGCGAACACTTCGATGTTGGAGGTCAGAAATTCCAAGACCTCCAATCTCTCAGTGCTGGACAATGACGAACCAAGCAAAAAGAACTTATCCGGGTTCTTTTCATCTATTCTGACCTCCACTAAGTCGTCTACTGCTTTCTGACTAGCCGCCTTGCCAACATCTGCGAATAGTTCATTACTCTCAGGTTCTTCAACCGAATGAACGTATCCTTTGGCAGCGCGGCTGCCGTTCACTGTGACAAAGCACTGCTTCGACATGATCTGATCTCCATAAACTTCTTCTATCACTCCGGTGTCGTTGGGAAACCGCATTACTTGGTGGTAGGAGGACGCCACCGAGCGCATGGCATGCAGCCATGTTCTGCCCAAGATAATGTTGTAGGTGGAGGGGACCTTCAACACCCAGAACTCCACTTGTTTCGTCACACTCCCTGCTCTGACTGGGAGGATAATTTTGCCGACGGGCCATTCTGGTATGGAGTTGAATCCGATCAGGGGAGATACGGCAGGTGCCAAGTCTTTATCTTGCAACTTCAATTGTTTAAATGTTTCGTAGTACATTATTTCACATGAACTACCCTGGTCGATCAGAATCCGCTTGACGTCAAAATCCTTGACTCGGAGAGTGATAACCAGAGCGTCATTGTGAGGGCAATAGATCCTGTCCAAGTCTTTGTCTGAAAAAGACATGACGTTTGTAGCCTCGGTCTTCCCCCTCTTAACTGTAGGCTGGGCACTTAGCACCTCTCTTAAGTGTTCAGCCTTTTTGATTGATCCTCTGAGCTCGCATACACGCTCTGGTTCAAAGACTCCATGTATCACGTTGATAATGCCTTGAGGTGGGGCGTCGATCGGCATCCCATTGGGGTTATTATGATCTTGGGGGGCTGGTTGCGTCCCTCCTTCAATGTATTTGTCCAAGTGACCTGCTGCCACCAATTCTTCCAAGTGCTGTCTCAATGGTGTGCAGTTCTCAGTGCGGTGCCCCTTTTCTTTATGGAAGGTGCACCGTGATCTGTCGTCGTAATCCTTCTGAGCCTCGCCTAGCTTGGCTGGCTACTTGATGAAAGGCTCGTCTCTTATTTCACTCAGAATTCGGTAGATCGGTTTCTTGAAGACCGTGGTTATGGCAGTGCGGACTCTCAGCCATCTCTTATCCTGGTCTTCTTCGTTGTCTCGCCTGCCCCGCCCGCTCTTGCTCGGACGGTTTACCGCATTGACTTTTGCTGAGGCCTTTTTCTTTGGCGTTGCGGCTGTGTTAGACTTTGTTTTAGCACGGGCGGCATCCTCCTCCACCCTGATGTGCTGATGCACTCTTTCCATCAAGGCTTCCATGGTGAGAGGCGGCGTCATGGTGATTGAGTCCTTTAGTCTGTTCCCAACTGGAAGTCCTCTTTTATACTGGGCAATGGCGAGATTGGTGGGGCAGTCCCCAATATGGTTGAAGGTCTCCCAGTAACGACTGTTGTAAGATCTTAGGGTCTCCTTGTCGCCCATGTCGATAGAGAGTAACTGGTCGATCTCCACCGGGGTTTTGGTGTTTGTTCTGAATCGTGTGACGAACGCCTCCGCCAATTGTGCCCAGGAGGCTATGCTGCCTTCTGGGAGTTTCTCAAACCAAGTTAGGCCTAGCCTAGGTCTCCAAGGCTTGACGGGAAGAGGATGCACATCAAGGCCTCGTTTCGCCAATATACAGCCATGACCTGGCGAAAGTGGCTCAAGTGTGAGTAGGGGTCCGTCTTCCCCTCGTATGTAGTGAATTTGGGCTGAAGGAAGCCTGATGGTAGGGGCGCGTTCTCAATTGCTGGAACAAACGGCGAGGTCTGCAGCCTCGCCAATGCCTTGTCCGTTGGTTCGTAGGCAGGGCGCGGTATTGGCATTCCAACCTCGATGTTTCCATGCGTTCGAGGAGCCAACCGCTGTAAGGCAGAAACTCTATGTGGATCTTGTGCCCTGGCGTCTTCCCTGCATCGTGCCTTTTCTTCTAGCACGGTTCATAGGTCGGACGATCTGGGCAACTCTGTCTGTCTAGATCTTGTTTGGTGCGTATGTGAAGGCCAATATGTGCTCCCTTCCGTGTATGACCTCTCGGATCTTGTCCTTTCAGACCTGGGGTGACGAGTTCTGGAAGATCTGGGTTGAGTATCGCCTGTCCTGAGGCTTTTACTCTCTGCTTGTGAAGGTGTGGTGTTCCTACTACGACCTTCCGAGTGACGAGGAGGCGTCTTGGTTGTGCGCCTCGCTCCTATCGCCACTTCTTTTCCCTTCATCTGGCGCTTTAGGGGTTCCATATCCGCCGCCATCCATTGTATCAATTTGTCTTGCTCCTTGACACGTTCTTCCAAGGTTTGATCAACCCTCCGCCTTTGTCTTTCTGGACTCTGTGAACGGGAGTGGTGAGGGCTGTCAGTCCGCCTTCTCTCCCTTGTATCCCTCCTGGGATTCTGTCGTTGCTCCAAGTCCGCCATAGGAGGGATCAAAGGTAGTCCTTCACGTCTCGCACCTCCCTGTGGTGTTTGTCCGTCGATGGCGGACTGCGACACATCTTCGTTGTGCGCCATTGATTCTTTCTGAGGAAAAGCTTGATCAAAAGGTTGTTCTTGTCTGAGTTCCCACAGACGGCGCCAATTGTACGGGAAAGAAATGCACCTTCTCGTATAATCCTGTTGATCAAGTCTGCGCTCCTCCGTACGACGTCGTTCCACTACCTGAAAACACAAACGTGAGCTAGCCGGCGGGTGTGTGCCAGAAACCTCTCCGATGCCTAAGTCAGTCAACAAGACAAATAGGCAAAAGCTCTATGTATTCAGGGAGCAAAGTTGTGTTACCTCTCCAAAGGTGATATTGGTGAGCTTTTATAGGTTTCGTGTGACACAATCCTAGTAGGACTCTTACTCCTCCACGTAGAGTCCTCCTAGGATTCATACTCCTGAGAGATAATGCTTCTCTCAACACCCCCCTCACTGCTTAAACCAAGTGAGATGGTTTTACCACAGCCGAACTACCTTACGACCGAAGTAACATTGCCATGTCAGACTAACCGGAGTGACCAACTTATACGCTAGTTCGGCCCTGCCTTACCGTCTTCTACCTCAGCTTCCCACACCACGACCGAGCTATCCATAGAAGATACTTGCCGAACTAACTCAGAACAGTCTGGAAGATAACTTCTCTTACTTCGGCTAGAAGACTCAACCGGGCTAACCATAGCGCCCTCCTGAACCGATATACAACATTCTTCCTTGACCGGGCTAATCGCGACCGAGATAACACACTTCTGCGACCGGACTACTTGAATGAGGCCTTTTTACTCTGCTTTTCATACTTCGGCCCATACCGGCCCATTACTTAGCCTGGCCCAATTTACCTGTATAAATTACCCTCACATTTATATATTTGAAATTTTTTTTTTAATCATATTTAATAGAATTTTGAGTTGTGTGTTTGGTTATGAGTTGTAAGTTTTGTATCAAATATCACATGTCACATCAAAAATTTTCCACTCAACTCAAACCTCTTTTACCAAACAAATTTTCTACAATTAAATCATAATTCTAAAACTCACAAACTCAAAATACAACTCCTACTCTCAAATCATATTTAGAAAGCTCTACCAAATGTAACCTAAAATTTTCAAAAAATTGATTCTGAAAAATAGAAACCAAACAAAGTGAATGTAATTCACCAAAAATAAAAAGTCAGGACCAAACCGGGCTTACACTACTAAAAAAAACACTTTTTGCGACCGCCACATGCCGTCGCAAATAATAAAAATACAGTCGCAAAAAACTTTTTGCGACGGCCTATGCGACCGCACATGGGGGACGCAAATGTGGGGGTGGCAAATACTTTTTGCGACCGCAAAACAACGGTCGCAAATAATTTGCGACCGCCTAAACTACTTTTTGCGACAGTTATTTTGCCGTCGCAAAAAAAATTAAAAAATTGAAAGCACTTTTAGCGACCATTGTTTTACTGTCGCAAATAATTATTTATTAAAAAAAATCATATATGAGTTTGCTACAACAAAAAAAATCAATTACAACCACCAAACAATTTTTTGTAAATGAAAAATAACAAAACTAACAAATTAATTAAATTTATAATATCCATTTACCATCCTTAAATACACTGTACTAAAAAATTCAAGTCTTCAAAAAAGAAAAAGAAAAAAAGAGCAACATAATACTTGGCTCCCAACATCAACCGCTTGATCATATCAACTATTCTCCCAACAAAATCTGCAAAAACATATATCAAACTTGACTTGAAAATTTAATGCACTTCAATGTGTTAGTTTAGCTTGAAAGAATCAAAAATAAAACCATGTCAGTGACCTCTCCCTATGGCAGATTCAATGTGTGTTTTTAGCTTGAAATATATACCTCATGCCTTGACTTCAACTTTTTGTCAACATTCATCACAGCTGCAATGTTTGACAAGCTAAAAGGATGCTGACACTCACGAACTCGGAAGGAAAACATAGTGGCAGTTAAACCACTGCCATATGAGAACATTACTATTCGCTGGCCCACCTGCAAGTAAGAAAAACCGATAGCATGTTAGAGGAAAGACACTAAAATTTTAAGTGCCAAACCAAAGCCCCAACCAGAGAACTAGTTTAAGCATTTACCAACGAACTGTGCTTCTTGTGAATAAGCAATGCAAATGCTGCATAGAGAGATGCAGTGTACATGTTGCCAACTTGCTTTGGTACCAATGTGGTCGGTTGCACCTTTGCATAGTGCCTTCGCAACTTGCTGGGTTGCCTGCAGTTACATTGATATCAAGTGCTCATCAGCAAGAGTGTCCAATCTCAGGAATCATTATATTGCATTACTCAATTTGTTTGCCTTATTAACCAGGAAAATGTAAGTCTAGGCAAAACTAGAGAATGAATGCAAGAGAGAGATTTGAAATACATGTTAGGAGTGAAAACGGACCTTCTCGAGATCACGGCTTTGGTAGCTTTCACCGCCAGTTAGAGTTGAAAATGGAGCTAGCTTTTCTTTAGCAGCCTCATTTATAGAGCTGTGAGTAAAAGCAAATAAAATCAATCACTAGATAAAAGTGCATCAAGTGGATAAAAAGCAGTCAACATTTAAAGGTTTCATTTTAGAGGGATGAAGAAAATATCAGAACCTTGCATTCCTCAAGAAATCATTGAACAACAACCGTGCAAAGCTCTTCTGAACAAGCTGCAGTAATTCAAGTGAAAAGTTCAGAAATACTATTTTCCAAATTCAAATGGTAAACAAGAAAAAGAAACTAATTGTAGAGTTTAACTGTTATAGATAAACTACCTTGTTGTATGGAGAATGAAACACAAAATAGTCAGCATCATCAACTGAAAATTGCTTGCCCTCGAATTTCTCGTACCTATATAATAAGCAAGACTGTAAGGAAATCACGTAGCACAAATAATCACTTTGTCAATATCAAAACAAAGAAAACATCATGCAGTAAATCAAAAGCAGCTTACTTATTACAGAGACGATTGTAGCAAGAATCAACTGCCATAAGATAACAAGTCTGTGAAAGCTTTCCATCAACAACCTACAAAAAGTAACCACAGATGAAAATCACAAAAAAAACTACAAAAAGTTATTGGCGGTGTGGAGTAACTTTTGTTGTCGATAAACAAGAAACCTCCAAAATAGTTTGTTTCAAAATAAAGGGACAAAAAATGAAAAAGGAAGCAACTTTTGTTACTTATTGGTCGCAAGAGTTTACACAGTTGTTCATGATCAGCCAAGCTTCAAACTCATCAATGAATTAATTTATAACCTCACAAAGGGAAAGGAAGTCTGTGCAGTGCAGCAGACATCATATGGCTGCCGTAAAGATTAGTTAGTTTAACTGGAGTTGAGGTTTAGAAGATAAGAATGACCATAAAGCACATACGTCAAGCAACTGAATGGGCTGGGCGGATCAGAGTTAATCAACTAATATTTTCTACCGAAGGTAAGATGATTTTGTTGAAATCCCCTTAATTGTAACATGTAATTCACACTTAGATGATCTTTACACTCGTGACACTTTTTTTCTTTTTCTTTTCATTTTTACAAATTTATGGATCATAATGTAGATAATTATCACTTTAGTTCTACTTATTTTATGATACAGTAATGAAGTTTTTAGTTCAACTGGAAGCTATCTGATCGGCTAAAGGTTCCTGTGACATCTCATCCCTGTATCATTCAAATCATGAAATGAGTTCAGTCACCTTCAGTCCAAAATCTACAATATATGTATATGTTTCTATGAATTTGTGTGTATGTGAAGGTATGAAGAAGAGTTACAAGCTTTTATACGAAGATCAGGCAACACTATTGTAGAAAATACATGTTAAGAGATAACTTGCACCTGCAGCAATATGCCATTGTGAATTTGTAGAACTTTCTTTGGTAACATTTAACAGCTGAAGATAACAAGTCAAGTGATCTAAATCCATTTATAGAAGTGTGTTGTGGTACAAGAATAATCAGTAATCGATTAGTGAAGTAAACATGTGGAGTTCAAGAGAACAAAAAAGAAAAAAGAAAAAAGAAGAAGATAAAAACTGGTTTACCTCCCCCATCAACACCAAGGGCAACAGGGCACAACCCTGCAGAAACCACAGCTGCAGATCCACTAGAAGAACCCCCAGAGACCTTGTTGGGATCATATGGATTTCTAGGTACCCTACAATGGCCATAAACAGGCTGTCAACGACTAAGGATATCATTAAGGTAGGCAAACAAAACTATTTTAATTTTGATTAAAAATAATAATAATATGTTTCATATAATTGAGCTGGAAATGAGGAAGAATGTTATACCCATAATGAGGATTGATACCACTGGTTCCAGCCCCGAGCTCATGCATATTTATCTTCCCAACAAGTATGGCACCACATAATCTCAGGCGCTTAACACAGCATGCATCATCTGCACAATGTCTTACCTTTTGCAACCACTTTGTACCCCCTAAAAGAACTATTTAGTCAGCTAGCTGAATGTATGAACTATTTAGTCAGATTGAACAAAGAGCATACTTTTAATAAAAGTAAATAAATAAATAAAACAAAAACCAGAGAAATAAAGAAGGATGAGCTAATCTCAGACTCCCAGTCATGCAGCTTCTGTTTCATAATGAGCTATTTCTAAACTTCAAATCTCAAGCAAGTTTTTTGGCAAACAAGTTTAAATGCACTGGTGTTTCAAGAAAAAAGTTAAAAAAATCTAAAGGAAATGATCATACCACACTGTCTGTGCACACCACAAGTCCATAGCGTCCATCCCATGAACTACTCTCCACCCAATTGACGCAGTTTAATAAAGCTGCAGTCCCTCCATAGCAAGCATTGGTTGAGTCAACGCCTTCAATGTCGGTATTTCCAGTTTCCTGCTTGTATAACATGAGAACAGAGAGCAGAATAAATATGTTAACACAGAATCAATAGGACATATGTAACAGCAAAACACAAATTGCAATGTAGACCAAAATTTACAATAAAGGAGAAGGAAGCCAATCTAGAACTGGTCACTCAAACTAGAGATTACCACCACTTCTGAAGCTCCTCCAAGCAGACCTGGAAGTCCCGGAGGTTCTTACTTTCAGCATCTTCTTTGCCTTCTCGATTTCCAGATGATGAGGATGACTTGCAACAACAACAACAACAAAATAAATAAATAAATAAATAAATAAAATTAGAAAGCATTAAACAAATATAATTTCCAAAACTACATCAAACAAAGTGAAATGATCAACGTAACATATATATAATCAGCAGACCTTGAACCTAAATGTTCAGATTATACAGGGCTTAGAATTAGAAATCGAAACTCGAGAGATTAATGTATCTAATTGAGATAATCAAATCATCAACCACAACAAGCAACGTAAATTATAGTTAAAATTCGAATCAAATTGTTTACCTGAACTGAAGCTTAATCAAATCATCATCCATGTGTATATAACATGATATAAATTAATGATGATAGATCATGAATCATGATTGCAGGTGAGTTTTAGTGCTTGTGAGGTTTTAATGGATACTATGTGACTGTGTTGTAAAGCTTCAACAATGTTAGAATTTCCATGAGGTGGGCTTTACTGGTTCCAAAAATGAGTTTCAATGGAGGTGGCAGTGACACATATATAGAAGCATTATGACCTATTTTTTTACATTTGGTCTAACTTAACTCCACTTTCTCTAGATTTATTTATTTGTTTTCTTTTTTTTCCTCATTTATACCTTAATAAGTACCCAAAAAAATTGGATCACTAAATTTACCATTGTTGATGATAGTGTACCATGTTTTAAAGTGTTAGTTATTAGCATTTTTGGTAACACTGAGTGTATCTTACTCAGTATTTATCAACTTCTAGTTGGTGAAGTTGTGACCACTTTCTGCAAACTAATGTAGACAAATATCCTTTGTTAAGTTCAGTTTAGTCCAACAGCTTCAACCATTGTTAAGTTCTTGCATTGTGTTTTATTTGGATTTACTTTATGTAACTGGCGGTCAATAAATTTCATAGTTTTACATAAGAAAAACTTGTCTATTTGTTTTCACTGGTATTCTGCATTTCAGTCAAGTTGAATGCAAATCAGATGGTGGTTGGGACACTCCGTGGTTTTGATCAGTTTATGAATCTTGTGGTTGACAACACCATGGAAGTGAATGGCAATGAGAAAAACGATAGAGGCATGGTGGTGGGTCTCTGTTGTTAAGCATTTTATCTCACCTTATTCTTCTTTTTTCAAATTTTGAAAAAAGGGTGAAATTGCCATTTTATTATTGTATTCCCATTATCTCATCTTTGAAACTGGTATTGCTTTTCTTGTGCAGGTTATCAGAGGTAATAGTGTGGTTACTGTTGAAGCACTTGAACCAGTAAGCAGGGCACAGTGATTGCCGACTATATATACGCACATATATAATAAATAAAAAAAACTAGCCAACCTTAAGCTTCTCAGTTGCAGCAGCTAACTGATGCTGCAATATGTGTATCTGTTCTCTTTGAGAAGAGCATGTCTCCTGCAAAAAATATCCAAAATATTAGAAAATATGTACGTATTTTGGTATATAATAAGCATGAAAAAAAGAAAACAAAAAAAAATAGTCAACGACAACCAACCTCCAGGGCATTTGATTTAAGGGTCAAGTTATCTAACTCTGCAACTGATTTCCCCGTACTTTCTCTGTATCTTGCAATTTCAGCAGTTAAGGACTGCACCTGAGTCAATTGTCGATCACGATCTTCCCTTACTTGTTGCAATTCTCCTCTGAGGCAACCAGCTTCTATCACGAGTGTTTCTTTTTGCTTAACAGCCTCATCTTGAGAAGCCTATAAAGTGCCATAACATAAAACCAATTAGAGAACTAAAATCTTAAATAAAGAATAAACAATAAAGATAATTCACAAAATAGGAAGAAAAAATACCGAATGAAAAATAAATAATAAAAAAAAAATATAAAAGATCTCAATTCGTCTCTTCCACATCTTTTCTTCTTGACTATACAACTAGAAAAATAAAATGAAAGAAAAACTCTCTGATCTAAAGCACGTATATGAACGTATATGTCAAAAAAGGACTTTGAAGCCATTATCACTTATCAATTGACTTCATAAAAAGTTAAATATTCATTTAACAACACAAAACATGGTAATCAAACAGCATACTCATACAATTTCATCTGGTTTATAAGAGATCCCATTCTCTTGTGCTAATCAAATCACACTGAAAACAGAATCCTAAAATTGACATCCTTATTGGACATTCAAAACACAAAATAAATAAATAAATAAAAAGAAAAAAAAAGAGCCTAATTAGGTATCCAAAACACAAAGCAAAGCACTAATTCAACATAAACAATAAACAATTCATCACAACCAACCACACACAAGCCTAATTTATACTAAATTGAAGAAAAGAAACATCAATGGAATGGCCAAAAACCTAATAGCCTAAATTGAAGGATAAATATGCTGAGGCAATGTGTACTTTTCAAGAGATTGATTAAGAAGGTAAATGAGAAACAGATGATGTTGATCCTATTATTACCTCTAATGAAAGATGCAGCAGCGTTAGTTAACTCTCATCAAAGACCTAGTGCAAAACAAGTGAGAGAGAAAAATCCACGAAACATCAGTCAACAAACCCTCAGCTATTATTCCATCTTCTATTGATCTATAACACACTCAAAAATCCCCAAATTTATCAAATTAAAATCAATAGTGACTCAATGCTTAACACAAAAACACACCCGCACATATATATATATACACATTTCGAGAGTAGAGATTTGAAGCAAAATTGCAAACCAAAGAATATGAGATTGTCGGAGTCGAAGAGTTCAAGATCTTGAGGAAGTTGAGGACGTCTACTTCGATTCTTGCTCGGACCTCAACAGAATAAATTCAATTTCAAACATTGATATTCACAACATATACATAATATATAGAGGTACATATACATGTGTAGTAGAGGTGCTAATTTGAGAAGATCAAAGGAGAGAGCATGAGATTGAGAGAAACAGAGAAAGAGAGAAAGCGAGATTGAGGGGGAGAGAGAGAGAGAGAGAGAGAGAGAGAGAGAGAGAGATTCATACCAGTCGAATTACTGTGAGACCGAGAGAGAGAGAGAGAGAGAGAGAGAGAGAAAGAGAGCAATCGGTGTTTGTGGAGGGGCTAGGGCAAGTATGAAGAAGAGGGGAAAATAAATAGAAGAAAATAAGGGGATAAATTGATTATTTGCGACGGCTAATCAGATGGTCGCAAATATATGGTAGCAAAAGGTCAGTTTTCTAGTAGTGTTAGCAACGAGAGGTTATTGATTAGTCTTAGAACACCCGTCAAGTAATGCCTCAACAATGTTGTAATTGGTGGAAGAAATAGAGCTTATAATTTTATATTAAATGATATGAGAACAACAAAAGATATAGGCTTATTTTTGGAAGATGGTTAAAAGCAATCTTCTACCTTTTAACCCATTTTATGTCACATTATTTCTCATATTTTTTTATAATTTTTTTAAAAAAAAATCCAAAAAAACTAAAAAGTCAACTTTTAACTATATTATCAAAATAACCCATAAGAGCATTTCCATCAGTAACCTTATATTTCACCCTAGAATATTATTAAAAAATTCATTCTCTATTTTAGGAATCATTTTTTTATCTACTTCTCTCAACAAACTCCCTATTTTTTCCTTATTCTTCCCTTAAAATATTATTAAAATATTCTTTCACTATTCTTTCACTTTTTCATCTTCTTAACTGGGGATGGTGTTCATTGCCCAGCTTGAATCGGCCTTTCAACGCAGGAAATCTTCATTGCAGCTAATATTAATGGGGTCTAAACCAATCACAAAGGAAAGTAAACAGTTTAGACACATTATTGCAATGAAAAGTACAAAATGTAAACACATATATGATTTATACATAAGCTTATGCATGGGGTTCTCTATAACTCAGTCGAGAAAAAGAAAGGGGTGGTCGACTGGCCGGTCAACCGGCCAGACGTCATGGGGGTTCACCGGCCGGACATCCGGGTGGATAACCGACGAAGCAAGTTTTGCCCAGATTACTCATCTGGGACATTCGGATGGATGACCATTGTTAGATATGAGGGAGCTACAGTGACTCCCTACAAATAGGGAGTCACTGTAGCAAATATTAGTTTAGAGTAGCTTATAAGGGAGCTGATGGGGTGGTATCAGGGACCTCCAACCCCTTAAAATAGGTGAGGGAATGATTTAAGGGAACCGATGGGGATGCTCTAATATATTGGGCTCATTTGGAAAGCTGGTTAAAAGTCAACTTTTGACTTTTAATCAATTTTAAGTTATATATCTCTCATATTTTTTATTCTCAAAAAAACGAAAAAAATCTAAAAAGTCAATTTTTAAATAACTTCCCAAAACACTGAGGAGCAAGGAGTGACGCATAGGAGCACAAAATAATTTTTCCTTAGCAACTTATTACGTATGCTTCTCCTATTTTGCTCTAATATATTTTTTTTATCTGTATGATTAATAAATTATTAATAAAAATAATATTAAGTATTATATAAATTAAAATATTAAAGTTATGTTTGAATTATTTGGATCACCTTTTCTTTTCCTTGCTAATGGTTATTTTGGAAATTGATTATTTTAGTTAATTTTTTACAAAAATGTGTGTCGAAAAAGGGTTTGACTTCTCTCTAGTTTGTGATCGGACTGGAGGGTGCTGTTAAGCCTGTGGGGGCCCACCACAGGTTTTGTTTTGATAATCTAAATCGTTATATGTGTAGAACTCATTGAGTACTGCATGCCTATTAAAAAACACGTTGATTGGATATCGATAACAACGTGATCAAATCAGTTTTGTATTAAAAAAAATGGACGATGAAAAAATAAGCAGTTGATACAAAGCTGATCCCATGAAATAGCTATCAATATCTGATCAACGTGATTTTTTACATGCATATAATACTCGATGAGTTCTACACATTGAACGGTTCGTATTATTGAAACAGGACTTGTGGTGGGCCCTCATGGGCCCAACAACACCGTTCCATCCGATCACAGATCGAACTAGAAGGAGTAATCGGATTGGAGGGAAGTCAATCCCGTCAAAAAATAGAGATAATAGTAGACCTTTTTTGTAATGATATTTTAATGTTAGCCTATTGCCAAAAAAAATTCTAAAAACTTGTCCAAATACATTATTCAAACACAAATCAAGAAAATTCATTGTAATTATGTCAAACTTTTGAAATTGAATGCATTTTTCTACAAAAAAATAAATAAATTACGTATCAGTGTATATTTATAAAAATAATTACAAATCGATAATTTTTTTTTATCAAAATTAATGCTAATTAAATAATATTTTTTTGTTTGGGTAGAGTTATAAAAGTGCGCTTTTATCTTTTTTTTGGTCACATCACCTCTTTACTTTTTTGCACATCTTTTCGTAAAAAGTTAAAAAGTGCACTTATTTGGATCATCCTAAATAGTAATTTTCCTTTTTTTGTTTTTGAAAACATCAAGTAAAATTAATCTACATGTTTGGTTTCATTTTTTTGAGTTGTTTTTTCAAAAAGTGATTTGAAATATTTTGAAAATGGATATTTGTTTGATTTTCAAACAAAATTTAATATTAGACCATCTTCAACAGTTAAGCAAATGCATTACCAAATTTAAATTTGGTGAAAGAGTATATCTTTTTTGGCTCCAACAGTTTTATCAAACTGATATCAAATCGAGAACAGTCCCAAATTTTTACCAAACTGAAGATGTGTTGCATCTTTCAGCAAATTACTGTGCGTAGCCGATGAGTGTGGACCCACCAGACGACCGGCCAGACGTCTAGCTGGACGTCCTCCCAGATGACCACCTTAAGCCAAATTTTGTGAAAATTTTACACTAGGAGGTCGACCCCCCAGTCGACCACCTCTTTATTTTTTTAGTAAACAAAAAATAGGGGAAGAGAGAAAGGTCGACAGTATATCTCAGTAGCAAAGCTAAAGAAGAAATCAAAAATCCGCCAAACAAACACATATAAGTCTCCATAATGATGTATAATAAAAAACCCAGAAGTAGAAACTCCATGTGGGAGCCGAATAAATAGAGTAGTTGGAAGGTGCGTACCCTAGAAATCAGATATTATTCGGCTTCATATTGCGTGACTAGGATGCCGAATACGTTAGGAAGCCCGAATAGCCGGAGGTCAGTAGCTCCGAATAAATAAAAGGGGAATGGGATAAAAGTAGGCTCAATACAAGAACCACAGATTTAGAAAGGTATGTAAGAATCACTTCACTTAACTTAGTAAGCAAGTTATCCTGAGTGTCTGAACTGACTTGTCCGTCGGAGTGCTAATTTCGGCACCCCCGACCGGAGTGTTTGTATCTTTTCAGGTGACTAGCTGAGGATCACTAGCTTCTCCCAGGATCTGAAGAGTATTTCCAAACCATTTCTCCACAAATGGCGCTGTGTGTGGGAATACTCAAATACATCCATAGCAGGCGTGACTGAAGATCCTCCGATAGCCACTAACGAGACCACATAGAGATATGACCTCACTCCAGCAAACTCGCTTGGACCAAAAACCATCGCAGCAAGACTTGCTTTGGACCTCTGCTCATCTTCAAACCCAACGCAAAAGACAATACAAGCGACCATGGCACAAGCTAGGCAAACCAAACAGAGGTTGGACAACATCATCGCTGAGAACGAACGCCTTCGTCGCGATCTGACCTCGGAAATAGCAAAATCCAAACAAACAGTGCGCCAGGCTTCTGTGCGACCCTCGAGGGCAAATGATCGACGATCTCGAGCCCGACAGCAAGAAACTGACAGCCGCTATGCCTCAACAGATCATCTTGAGGAGTTGGCAAAGGACAAACGTCTCCAACAATGCGTCCGGAGGAGTGCAATCAAAACACCTGCCCTTCTGAAGGATGCACTTCCGTTTGACACCGTCCACATGATATACAGCCTGCCAGCAGCCCCGGCCGTGCATGCGATCCAATCACATCCAGGTCCCCAACAGCAACTCACGCCAGCAAAGCGGCTCCGAGAAACGCCAAGTATCACCTTTGACGACTCTGATTTGATCGGCGTAACACTCCCTTACATCAATCCATTGGTTGTTGAGCTACGCGTAAACCGGTTCACCGTCGAACGCATTCTTATCGACCAGGGCAGTACTTCGGAGGTTATGTATTATAAAACCTTCATCAAACTTGGATTCAACGAGTCAGACCTGACTCCGGCTCCTTATCCACTATTCGGCTTCAATGCCAATCTAGAGTACCCATTGGGAAAGATCAGCTTACCCGCTCGAGCAGGTTCCAGAACGGTGGATGTGGAATTCTTGGTTGTCAGGCTGCCATCGCCATACAATCTCATCATGGGGCGATCATGGTTGCATACCTTGCAGGCCGTCCCAAGCACCTATCATCAACTGCTACGTTTCCCAACAGAACACGGCATTAAGCAAATCCGCGGCTCCCAGAAATTGGCACAAGCATGTTATCTCCTTGCTGCCAGAACGCCAAAGGAACTGCAAGTAAACTCCATTGAGGTACTGAATTGGGAGATCCTTGATGACGTTGGGCGGCATCCAAATGAGAAGGCCACGGAACGTTTAGACCGAGTTGACATCGATGGAAGCCCAGAAAAGTTCTTCATGATCGACGCCTCTCTGAATCAGGCCGACAGGCAGCAGCTGATCTCTTTCTTACTCAACAACCTCGACGTCTTTACGTGGACTCCGTACGAAATGCCGGGAATAGACCCATCAGTTTCACAGCACTATCTGAATGTCGATCCCAAATGTAAGTTGATCATTCAGAAAGGCCGACGGTCAGCCACGGAGTACACTGCCGCCGTTGTTGAGGAGGTAGATAGACTACTTGACGCCGAGGCAATTAGAGAAGTCACTTACCCTACGTGGCTCTCCAATACGGTGGAAGTGAAGAAGAAAAATGGGACTTGGCGAGTGTGCGTCGATTTCACGGATCTGAACAAAGCTTGCCCCAAAGACTGTTTTCCTCTACCCAGAATCGACCAGCTTGTCAATGCGACGGCACGTCATCAACGTATGAGCTTCCTCGATGCTTACAGAGGCTACCATCAAATCGCCATGCATCCAGATGACCAGGACAAAACTGCATTCCTTACCCCAAGAGGAACCTATTGCTACAAAGTTATGCCTTTTGGGCTGAAGAATGCAGAGGCAACCTACCAAAGACTGGTCACCGCCATGTTCAAAGAGTAACTCGGCCACACTATGGAAGTATACATCGACGATATGGTGGTCAAGTCCAAAGAAGAACATAATCATATAGCCGATCTAGAAAAGACATTCAGTATCTTATGCAAATACATAATGAAACTGAACGCTTCCAAGTGTGCGTTCGGAATCGGCTCTGGCAAATTCCTGGGCTACATCGTCAATCACCGAGGAATTGAAGCCAACCCGAGGCAAGTCACAGCAATCTTGGAACTGGCTCCCCCTGTTCAGTAAAAGAAGTCCAAAAGTTGATGAGGATGGCCGCTGCACTCAACAGGTTCATTAGTCGGTCTACAGATCGCTGTCGACAATTCTTTCAGACATTACAGCAGGGTAAGGCTTTTGAATGGTCCGCCGAATGCGAAACAACTTTCAATAGACTCAAGACCTACCTCCGCTCAGTACCTCTCTTGACAACACCCGCCGCTGGTGACCCGCTCATTCTATATCTGGCAGTTTTCGATAGGGCCGTCAGCGCCGTACTGTTAAAAGATAAGGAGGGGGAGCAACGGCCAGTGTATTATGTGAGCAAGGCAATGGTTGATGCCGAAACACGCTACCTTCCGCTGGAAAAACTCATCTTAGCCCTAGTCATGGCGGCAAGAAAGCTGATGCATTACTTCCAGGGACATAACATTGGGGTGCTAATAGATTATCCCCTCCGATCAGTACTACGGAGTGCAGAAGCATCAGGACGTGTTTCAAAATGGGCTCTTGAACTTGGCCAATATGACATTCAGTTTTTACCTAAAACCGCAATCAAGGGGCAGGTGTTGGCTGACTTTGTTGTTGAATTCACCAGTGAGCTTGCCAACCTCAAACCTGACGAAGTTCGACCAAAGGCTGAAGTTCGACTAAAGCCGAACTGGAGAATTTATGTCGGGGATATTTGGCAATTATGCTGTGATGGATCGTCTAACCAAAGGGGCAGCGGCGCCGAAGTTGTAATCATGTCTCTAGACGACGCGGTAATTGAGCAGGCTATCAAGCTTGGCTTCGAAGCATCAAATAACGAAGTCGAATACGAAGCCCTTCTAGCCTGTCTGCGGAATGCGCACCTTCTCGGCGCTCAGCGTCTGCTTGTGTTTTGTGATTCAAAATTGGTAATCAATCAGCTAAAGGGGGAGTATACGGCAATAAACGACCATATGGCCGCCTACATGAAAACGGCCAATTCGTTGCTGGCAAAATTTGACCATCACGAACTGAACCAAATAACACGCGACCAGAACACACACGCGGATGCCTTGGCGTGCCTAGCCTCTGCCATCAATTCTAAGATCAAACGGACCATCGAAGTAGGTTTCGTCCCGGAGCCGAGTATTGGCCCTTCGGAGGAAATCCATGTCAACATTATAGAATCTGCAACAAGCTGGATGGACCACATTGCTGTATTCCTCTCTTCTGAATAACTCCCAGAGGACAAAAAAGAAGCACACAAGCTGCGAAATAAAGCCCTGCGATACTATCTGGATCCGCAAGGAGAGCTTTATAAAAAGTCCCTCTCTGGTCCATATTTGGAATGCGTGCACCCCGACAAAGTGGAGGAGCTTTTGACAGAGATACATGAGGGCAGTTGTGGTGCCTATTCTGGCAAACGCTCCCTGGCCCATCGAGCTATAACCAGGGGTATTATTGGCCGACAATGAGAGCTGACGCGGAGAGTTATGTAAAAAAATGTAAACAGTGCCAAAAGTTCTCCCCATTAACCCATCTGTCTGCCGAAGGGTTGAACTCTATCACCAGCCCCTGGCTGTTTGCTCAGTGGGGACTTGATATCGTAGGACCATTGCCGAGGGCCCCAGGGAACAAGCGATTCTTAATCATCGCGACAGATTATTTCACAAAATGGGTCAAAACGGAGGCTTTAACACATATACGAGATGCCGACGTTAAACGCTTTGTATGGAGAAACATCATAACGCGATTCGGCATTCCGAGAGCTCTCATATCAGACAATGGCACCCAGTTCGATTGTGGCGTATATCGAGAGTTAAGCAGCAAGTATGACATTTGGCCTTACTTCTCTACACCGGCCTACCCCCAAAGCAATGGTCAAGCCGAAGCCTCTAACAAACCCATCTTGGACGGCATCAAAAAGAGGCTGGAAAAAGCTAAAGGCAAATGAATCGAAGAATTGCTGAGTGTATTGTGGGCTCATCGTACCACGCCGAGGAGATCCACTGGAGAAACCCCGTTTGCTCTATGCTTTGGAACCCAGGCAATCTTGCCCTTGCAAATCGGCCTCCCAACTCTAAAATCGCAAGTTTTTGATACGGGCCGAAACGACATGATGCTTGCCTTGGATCTGATTCTAATCGAAGAACGAAGAGACCGCGCCTTGGCATCCATGGCACGGTATCAGCAGCAACTCGCCAAGTCGTATAATCAGCGAGTTCAGATACGCTGATACATGCCAGGAGAGTTGGTCCTAAAGAAGGTACTTCCAGCCGACCGGAGACCGGCCGATGGAAAATTGGGTCCAAACTGGGACGACCCCTATCAGATAGAATTCATCGCAGGAACAGGGGCATATCGGCTCTCAAACATGTCAGGAAGAAGCCTGCCACGACCTTGGAATTCAACACATTTACGTAAATTCTATCATTGACCCAACTTGTGGGCTTGATACTTGTACATATTCCACCGTTGCAATACAAAGTTTCTCATTTTCGCAAGCTTGCTCCCAAGCATTTAAGGGCCAATTAAGCCTTCTAAGGCCGAAAAAAAGTCTCTGGATTCGGAGCGCCCTTTCGGTGCATGACACCTTAGGGCCGATTAAGATTCCGGATTCGGAGCGCCCTTCGTGGATATCACGTTTGGCCAAAATAAAGTCTTCGGATTCGGAGCCCCCTTTCGGTGCATGACACCTAAGGGCCGATTAAGACTCCAGATTCGGAACACCCTTCGTGGATATCACGATTGGCCCAAATAGTCTCCGGATTCGAAGCCCCCTTTCGGTGCATGACACCTAAGGGCTGATTAAGATTCCAGATTCGGAGCGCCCTTCGTAGATATCACGTTTGACCAAAATAAAGTCTCCGAATTCGGAGCCCCCTTTTGGGGCATGACACATTAGGGCCGAATAAGCCTCTTAAGACCGATTAAGACTCCGAATTCAAAGCGCCCTTTGTGGATATCATGATCGGCCAAAAGTCTCCGGATTTGGAGCCTTTGTGAGATGCATTCGGACCACTTCACTGGCCGAATAAATATTCAATGAGAATTGTTCTTAATTCGAGCCAGTCAATGCATGTTTAAACATTTGCACCACGCAACACAAAACTTGCCAGTAAGTTGAAATAATACGTTTAATTAAGCACATAACATTTCAAGACCAAATACGAACGATGAAAATAAAAGAAATTCTATCTGTTCGGCACGAAGTCTGTTCTCGCGTTCCAAAGTCTGTTTATTCGGCACCCTCATCATCGCTCTTCTCAATTTCGAAATCGGAATAGGGTAAGTAGTGGCGATGATACAGGGGGCAAAGCCGAATCAATTCCCACGGCTTCGAGAGCTTTCTCGGTTTGAAGGGCCTTAATCCAGCCGTGCTTAAATCCACGATTTTCACATCGGTAGACCTCCTCGGCAAGGTCTCGTTTGGTCTTCTCTATCTCGGCCTTCAGGCCGTCTTGAAACCCTTTTGCATAACCTGAGATCTGTTGGGTCACTCTCTCCTCAACGACCAATTTAGATTGACTGGCCGCCATCGACGCGCTCGTTTGAACATTCTTCAACTCCCGAAGCTCACGCTCAGCCTTTTCCGCGCGAATCTCCATATTGCGATTCCTTTCGTCCTTTTTCTCACTCTCACATCGCGCTTCCCGCAGACGCATGCCGACTTTATAAGGAGTATATAGTCCTTTCACGGCCCCATGTATGTCGTCTCGAAATACTTCGAAATCTTGACGTCCGACCATCGATTGTTGGACTTCCGGCGGGAAGATTTGTCGAGTGAACTCGACTGCCACACCTGGGTCTTTAATGATAGAATCCGCCTCTGTCATTGGTCTATTCCTCACAAAAACCGCAAAAGTCAACGGTCGTGGCGTCGCATCAGGCTCGATTCTCGGTCGCGGGCGCGGAGAATTTCCCCGTTGTTGCCTGTCCTTTCGGGGCGATCTGCTTCGACGACTAAGGAGCTGCTGTGTTTCCCGATCCTTGGATGTTCTTCTTCCCGTACGCATAGGCTCACTACTGCGACTCATTGCGGCGTCTAATTCAGCCAATCTTCGTCCCTCCCAAGTTGCCTGAATGGAAATAAGTAGGGCCTCTGGCGTGCACCCACCCCATTTATCCTTCAATGTATGCAGCTCTCCCGAGGTAACGTCAGTAATCCCAAACGTCAAAAGTCGGATGACAATTGTCCGGCCCATTCGGCTTCTCAAACCAAGGGCAGATTTACTAATCCGGTCGGCCATGTTTTCAAGCGCAAGCGCCGATCAATCTGTGCCTCAGCCAGCCCAAGTTAGGCCCATTCGGCTTCGCAAGCTCGCGCTCTAGCTAAGGCAAGGGCAGATTTACTAATCTGGTCGGCCATGTTTTCAAGCGCAAGCGCCGATTAATCTGTGCCTCAGCCAGCCCGAGTTAGGCCCATTCGGCTTCGCAAGCTCGCGCCCTGGCTAAGGCAATGGCAGATTTACTAATCTGGTCGGCCATGTTTTCAAGCGCAAGTGCCGATCAATCTGTGCCTCAGCCAGCCCTCGAGTTAGGCCCATTCGGCTTCTCAAACCAAGGGCAGATTTACTAATCTGGTCTGGCTAAGGCAAGGGCAGATTCACTAATCTGGTCGGCCATGTTTTCAAGCGCAAGCGCCGACCAATCTGTGCCTCAGCCAGCCCACGAGTTAGGCCCATTCGGCTTCGCAAGCTCGCGGCCTGGCTAAGGTAAGGGCAGATTTACGAATCTGGTCGGCAATGGCAGATTTACTAATCTAGTCGGCCATGTTTTCAAGCTCAAACGCCGACCAATCTATGCCTCAGCCAGCCCACGAGTTAGGCCCATTCGGCTTCGCAAGCTCGCGCCCTGGCCAAGGCAAGGGCATATTTACTAATCTGGTCGGCAAGGGCAGATTTACTAATCTGGTCGGCCATGTTTTCAAGCGCAAGCCGCGACCAATCTGTGTCTCAGCTAGCCCACGAGTTAGGCCCATTCGATTTCGCAAGCTCGTGCCCTGGCTAAGGCAAGGGCAGATTTACTAATCTGGTCGGCAATGGCAGATTTACTAATCTGGTCGGCCATGTTTTCAAGCGCAAGCACCGACCAATCTGTGCCTCAGCCAGCCCACGAGTTAGGCCCATTCGGTTTCGTAAGCTCGCGTCCTGGCCAAGGCAAGGGCAGATTTACTAATCTGGTCGGCCATGTTTTCAAGCGCAAGCGTTGAATCTGTGCCTCAGCCAGCCCACGAGTTAGGCCCATTCGGCTTCCCAAGCTCGCGCCCTGGCGAAGGCAAGGACAGATTTATTAATCCGGTCGGCCAAATACCTAAGCTAAGCAGCCGATCTAACCATAACCGAAAGAAATATCATTCATCAATAACATTTTTCATCAACAACATTTTCCTTAGCAAGTTGAGCACAACTCATGAAATTTTATATACGCAAATTACTAAACAAAAAGCTACAAGCCCGCATGAAAATGCCTAGCAAAAAACAACTATGACTGTAGCAACACATGAAAAATACCAAATTAAAAACTGTAAAAATACATTTGACATCCTAAAAACTATGTCAGTCGCCCAGATCAGCCATCGGAATCAGACTCCAATGGCTCAACATCCACTTGCTTATATGGTATTGGCATAATCAATGAAGCTTTAGTAGGAGCAAGGACTTTGTGCCAGCCATGTTTGAATCCCGGATTTTCAAACTTGGGGACTTGGTCCAAATACTCGGCGAGTCCAGCATTTTTCCCGGCCTCGAATACTTTGGAACACTTCGAGTCGGCTGTTTCCTTCGCCGCTTTCATTTCAGCCAACTCAGCCTTTAGTCTGGAGACCGCCTTCTAGGCCAATTTGAGCGCATCTTCGCTCACGTCCGCTTTCTTCTCGGCATTCAATCTCAATTGATCCGCGCTACGAGCCCTCTCCATCTCGGCCTCGGCCCTTGAGGCTTCCTTGTTCGCCCTCAAAGCTTCGACCTCGGCCCTTCTCCTCTGGCGCTCAACTTCCTTGCATAAATGACCAATCTGTTTGACGGCGTCGCAATGGCAACAGTCCATATCGGCTATCCTTCCGACGGTCTGCAAAACAAGAATTTAAAACCATAACTTCAACAGTATTTGGATTAAGTGAAGCAAAGTCCGAATATGTACCAAAAGTGCGGATTGGGCGGCTAGTGCTGTCGCATTCAGATCTGGTTCCACCCGGAAAGCCTCCCTGTCAGACGGCAATGACACGGACGTAGCCAAGCTGAATGCGACTTCTGGATCTTTAAGCGCCGAAGCATCAGAAGAAACCGGCACGTTTTTTATCATCGGCTGAATGACAAAAGGAACGATCACATTCGATCCCTCTAATCGAGGACGTTTGCCGCCTTGTTCTTCTAAGCCGGCCTCAAACTTGGCAGGGCGTTTCTCTGCCTCTTCCTGAACTTCTTGGCCGGCCTGCACGATTAAAGTAGATTCGGCATTCCGATTTTTTGCCGTCTCCACCTCAATAACGCACAAGGACTCTGATTCGCTAACAGGCAGGGAGAGTTGAGATTCGGTGGCGGGTGGTACTTCAGACGGAAGGGCCTCCGCTCTTCGCCGCGCAGCCAACCTTTCCGCATTCGCCTTCCTGGCAAGTTCTGTCAGGCTTAACTCGGCCATGTCTTCGGGGCCTGTGGTGGGAAGATCCACTAAGTCATGAAAAACGCCGTCAAGTGAAAGATCCCCTCGGCCCGAAGTGGATGGAGGATCGGCCGAATTCAATACCTCGTCAGACTCGGTTTCGGAATGATCTGATTCGGTAACATTAGCTACATCTTGCTCCGAATCAGACCCTTCAAAACCAACTTGCCTCAAGTTTTTGAAGTCGGACAAAATAAGAACGATAAGAGAATCTCCACCCTCCGGAACCGAGATATTTTCCGCCGCCGAGAAGGTCGTATATGTCGGCTCGTAACGAAGCAGAATGTGGGCCGCCCTCCCTTGTTTCTGAAGACTTCGACGGCCGAAATACTTGAGCGCGACTTTGATATCCGAAAGAACGGCATCGTCAGTTGAAGATAGGACTTTCTTCAAATCGTTCCCTGCACAAGCCAAGCCGTAACATTTCAAAGAATAGGCTTTACAACAAAAATGAACAAATAATAAAAGCGAGAAGGCAATCGGCCACCTGGCTCGCCCCTCCGTCTAGGAATAGGGTCGATGTGATCCTCCCCTTTACTAAATTCTCAGTTACCCTGGACAACGACCATAACATCATCAACTCATTTTCTAGAAGTGGAAAGCATAGTAATTAGCTGATGGTCGATATCCTTGGCCCTAAGGAAGAAACACTCGTGCCGACCAGAAGACTTAGCCAAGGCATAGCAATGCCGGATGGCTGGAATGCCAAGGTTAATTCTAAGGCGACGGTTGAGCGCTATAACCCCCATTATAATTCTAAAGAAATTCACATTGGGTTGGGAAGGGATTAAACCCCAATAGCGAAGCACAGCCCTAAGAAATGGGTGAAGGGAAAAACGGACTCCACCCTCTGTGATTGACAAAAGAGGAAAGACAATCGTGGTTTTGTCCTCCCTCTCCATATCAAGAGTGCCGTCTGCCACAAACGACAGACGGACATCATCAGGAATGGAGAAATGGCGTTTAAAGCCAGCAATTCGATCTGACGAGAGAAGGTCTTTTAAATGTTTCGCCATACCCTACAGTTTATAAGAATATGCCAAGGAAGGAATAAGCCAGAAGAGTCTTCGAAGCAAGGAAGGAGAGAACTTACAAAGGACGAAGAGGATATCGGAAAAGAGAGTTGCAGGGACGATTCAAAAGGCAATCCAGCGATGAGCGTCATAAAATACATACTTGAAAGGACGTCAAAATTTTAAATCGCAATAAATAGACACGTACGAGGGGGCGGGAAGTTGACACGACAACCGAAAGGGGTGCGCTTAGATATCCGCATGAAGATGAGGCCAACCGCCGAATTTTGGCTCTGACTTTTCGAAATTCAGAACCAAGCACTCCAGCCCACTGTCGTTGGTAAAGTGCTTGGAGGGCAATTGTGGGAGCCGAATAAATAGAGGAGTCGGAAGGTGCGTACCCCAGAAATCAGATATTATTCGGCTTCATATTGCGTGACTAGGATGCCGAATATGTCACACCCCAAACCTGCCCCTAAAAGTTTGGGCATGACCTATTCATAAATGGACGTGTAACCTGATGTACAACCCTATGGGGCCTTATCGGAAGCATAAAACACAAACATAATATAGATACAACATATACCATTGAGCTATTTCTAAGATGCCAGGATCTCATGCGTCATCTACTTCAACAAAAAGATAGACAAAGTTTAAAACTAAATCTCTGGATGTCGGTTACAACACATACATTACGTTTACAGTCCCAGCCCCATGATTGGGCGTATACAAAAATGACATGCAAGTTATGTACAACAACCTTAGACGACACTTAACAAAACAATTATGCACTAACGTCTTCATGATTACACCAAAAATGGGTGACTTGGTATAGTGCCTGGACATGTAAAGGTTGACAAAAGGGAGCGGCATCCTGAGCTAGGATTGGCCACCTGGTGGAAGACCTACAGAAACAGACAAAACTGAGAGTGAGCCGGGCTCAGTGAATAGTAATACGTAAATGAAACATTATTTAACTTGAACAGATAACATAGCAATACGTTAGTCTGATTCTGCAATGCATACATAATGGTCTTAGGCCTCATCTTGTAAATGAACTTGGTGGCTATAAGCCCTTGAAAATGGTGGCACAAGGCCCTTAGGACATGAGGTATAACACTCTTGTAATCATGTTGGCACTATGGCCCTTGAGACTTGTTGGCACTATGGCCCTTGGAAAGTGGCATGAAGCCCTTGTAAGCATGTTGGCACTATGGCCCTTGAAACATATGGCATTAAGCCCTTGAAAACATATGGCATTAAGCCCTTGAATCTTGTATTTCCTTACACACTTTAAACATTAAACATTAACAAACATTTACATAACATAACATAGTTGCCTTTCATGTCTTCTTGAAACATTAACATAATTGCATAACCTTTACATAACATGATTGCCGTACATATTGCAAAACATTACCGGAAGTACATAACGTACACATAGGTACTACTACTCACAGTGTTGGGATGATGTGCTTGTTCCACCCGTAGTGTGCCCTGCACACATTGAAAATGCACACTTTAGTTCATCTCAATTTACATTTCGTTTCGCTTCATTTCGAATGAATTAATACATATCAAAAAGACATCAAATACACATTCCGGCAGTATTAGAGGGTTCTACACGCAAAACGGAGCAACCCGTCTTTTTCCACATGTGCCGCACGTGCGGCTAGGATCCCCGCACGTGCGGCGGCTAGTCCCGCACGTGCGGCCCGCACGTGCTTTTTAAGCAGAACAGAAGCCCCCTTTTTCCTCTTTTCCCGCACGTGCGGCCACAACCCCCGCACGTGCGGCGATTGGCTTCCGCACGTGCGGCCATGACTCCCGTACGTGCGGCGATTCTGCATTTTTGTCCGAATTTTGCTACAAAATGTGGTTCTTTTTGGGGGTGTTTAGAAGGCATTAAATGGGAACTTTTAAACACTAAATCATGGTTCAAAAACATGTAATGAGAGTGCAACATATCATAATTTATAAGCTATGCATCACCATATTCAACTTCATTCACACAAAACATAACTTAACTTAACCTTCACCATTGTAGATACTAGAACTTGAGTATCATAAATCACATATACATAGGAGCTTATTCAAGTCACAACCCTCTAAATTTCATTTTTAAACCTAGTTCTTCATTGTTATTAAAACAATTCACACTACATAATTTATCTTTCTATGAATTCAACATGCGAAATCATAATATAGAACAACTCTAGATCATTAAACATAAATCATAACAACCCTTCTTCACTTTTGAAAGGATAATTCTCATGTATACTAAATTTCACATACCTTAAGTTTGAGCTCCTAATTCAACCTCAATCCCTTCCCTTGTTGCACCTTGTCTTTGTTCTCATTTTTCTCCTCTTATCAACCCTTAATCTCTCCAAATGATGTCTCACATTTAGATCAAAGCTCCATAAGGCTTATATATATATATTCCTAACTAATGGCATATAAGACAAAAATGAATCGTTTAATCATTCCAAAATTAAAATTCCGCGAACATGCTTAATATTACTTAAAAATTATGCGGATCGTGAATATATTATCAATTTCAGATTATTGAGCTGTTAAGGCTTCCAATTTCTAATTCAACTGTTTTAGGAGTAACAGATAGTTTTCTTAAGAAACAGATAGGCATCTATAAACATGAATTTCACTTGCTTAATCAAACTTTTCATGGACTTTTACAGCAAACATTTTAAAAGCACAAAATAAGGGCTGAAAATACATCAAAGACATGGACGAGGGTCGGGTCGTTACACTCTCCCCCCCTTAAATAAGTTTGGTCCTCCAAACTTGTGTTACCTTAGGCTTGAAACAGGTGGGGGTATTGGTGTTGCATTTCCTCCTCTCTTTCCCATGTTGCATCCGTTCCGTAATGTTCTTGCCATTCAACTTTTACCATTGGAATCCCACAGTTTCGTAATTGTTTTACTTGTCGGTCCAAAATGCGAATTGGTTTTTCTTCGTAAATCAACTTGTCGTCCAATTCAATTTGGTGGTAATCAATGACATGTGACGGATCCGGAAGGTATCTGCGAAGCATAGAGACGTGAAACACATTATGTACTTGACTCATATGTGGCGGAAGGGCAACTTGATAGGCTACCGGACCCACTCTTTCCAGAATCTGAAAGGGACCAACATACCGAGGTGTTAACTTACCCCTCTTTCCAAATCTTGTGTGTCCTTTCATCGGAGTAACCTTCACGAAAACATGACTATCAACCTCAAATTCTAGGTCCCGTCGTCGGTTATCCGCATAACTCTTCTGTCTACTTTGAGCAGTTTTCAATCTTTCTCGAATAACTTGGACTTTCTCAGTTGTCAGCTGAACAATTTCAGGTCCTAGTAAGGATTTGTCTCCAACTTCAGTCTAACACACCGGAGAACGACATGGTCTTCCATACAAAGCTTCATAGGGTGCCATGTTTATACTCGAGTGATAGCTATTATTGTACGCAAATTCTATCAACGGTAGGTGAGTTTCCCAATTTTCTTGGGAATCCAGCACACACATTCAGAGCATATCTTCTATGGTTTGGATCGTTCTCTCGGATTGACCATCGGTCTGAGGGTGGAAAGCCGTGCTAAACTTCAATTCTGTACCCATTGCTTCTTGTAATCTCTGCCAGAATCTGGAGACAAACTTAGGATCTCTATCTGATACAATTGAAACCGGTACACCATGTAGCTTTACAATTTCGTTCACATATAGTACCGCCAGTTTATCTGCAATATATTGAGTCTTCACTGGTAGGAAATGAGCGGACTTAGTTAATCGATCAACAATGACCCATATAGAATTCATGCCCTGAGGAGTCCGGGGTAACCCCACAACAAAATCCATGGTCAAATGTTCCCATTTCCATTCGGGGATTGGAAGGGGCTGTAGCAAACCTGCCGGTCTCTGATGCTCTGCCTTTACTTGCTGGCAATGTAGACACTTAGCGACGAATTCTGCAATCTCCCTCTTCATACTTGGCCACCAAAAATTTCGCTTTAAATCTCGGTACATTTTGGTACTCCCTGGATGCATTGAGAACCTTGAGGTATGTGCATCTTCCATCAACCTTTGTTTAATATGTAGCACATTGGGGACACATATTCGGTTTTGAAATTTGAGCATTGAGTCTACCAAACTAAATCCCGGTTTTGGTTTTGTTCTCAACTCATCGCATATCTTCTTTAAAGCTTCATCTTCTACCTGATGCAATTTAATTTCCTCAAGTAAGGTTGGTTGGGCCATTACTGCTGCCATTAAAGCTTCCTGTTCATGTAGCACCAAGTCTACTTCCATCTTATCCAATTCAATTGCTAATTCCTTTTTCCCTGTAAGTAAACTTGCCAAAGTCCCCATACTTTTCCGACTGAGCGCGTCTGCAACTGCGTTGGCTTTACCAGGATGGTAATGAATCTGCAGTTCATAGTCTTTGAGAAGTTCCAACCACCGTCGCTGCTGCATATTTAACTCTTTTTGAGTAAAAAGGTACTTAAGACTCTTATGATCAGTATATACTTCACAAGTAGTGCCATACAAATAGTGCCTCCATATCTTCAGAGCAAAAACTACGACTGCCAGCTCAAGGTCATGCGTGGGATAATTCTGCTCGTGGGGTTTCAACTGCCGAGAAGCATAAGCGATGACTCTTCCATTTTGCATTAGCACACAACCAAGCCCTTTGTGCGAAGCATTGCTGTAGATTACAAATCCCTCTGTACCGGATGGTAAGGCCAAAACTGGTGCTGTTGTCAACCTTGTCTTCAATTCCTGAAAAGCGGATTCTCGCTCCTCTGACCATTCGAATGCAACTCCCTTTCGAGTCAATTGTGTAAGTGGCACAGCAATTTTGGAAAAATCTTGAACAAATCTCCTGTAATAGCCAGCTAACCCCATAAAACTACGCACCTCAGTCACATTAGTAGGAGTTGGCCAATTTATGATTGCCTCAATCTTGTGTGGGTCAACGGAAACTCCTTCCTTTGTGATGATATGTCCTAAAAATGCCACCTCGAGGAGCCAAAATTCACATTTCTTCAGCTTTGCATACAGTTTCCTTTCCCGGAGGGTTTGAAGGATCAAACGAAGGTGAGTCTCATGAGCTTCTGCATCCTTTGAGTAGATGAGTATATCGTCGATAAAGACCACCACAAAGTCATCCAAATAGGGCTTGAAAACACGGTTCATCAAATCCATAAAAGCTGCTGGCGCGTTAGTGACTCCAAAGGGCATAACCAAAAACTCATAATGACCATAGCGGGTTCGAAAGGCTGTTTTCTCAATATCCTCGGCCTTGACTTTTAACTGATGGTATCCCGACCGTAGATCGATCTTGGAAAAGACTTGTGCCCCCTGAAGCTGATCAAATAGGTCATCAATTCTTGGTAATGGATACTTGTTTTTGATTGTGACTTTATTAAGTTCCCTGTAGTCAATACAAAGCCGAAGCGTCCCATTCTTCTTCTTTACAAACAGAACTGGTGCACCCCACGGAGACACACTTGGACGGATAAACTCCTTGTCCAATAAATCCTACAACTGAATTTTTAATTCCTTCATCTCAGCTGGTGACATTCTATACGGAGTTTTTGAAATGGGTTGAGTTCCCGGTGCCACATCAATAGTAAACTCAATTTCGCGATCTATCAACTGCCCTGGCAATTCCTCAGGAAAGACATCCGGAAATTCGCAAACAACGGGAATTCTGTTGATACTTCCATTCACCACTTGCCCCTCCAAAACACTGCATAAGTATCCTTGACACCCTTTCTGAATTAATTTACACGCCTTTGCCGCAGAAATCAAGTAAGGTGGAGAAGTCACTTCTTGTCCCTGAACCATAGACTCTGATTGACCCGGAGGGTGGAAACTGATCTGTTTAGTCAAACAATCTATAGTTGCACCATATTCACCTAACCAATCCATTCCCAGAATGATATCAAAATAGGTCATGTCGAGTGGTAACAGATTGGCATGTACCCGGATATTCCCAAGTTCAAGTTCACAATCAAGGTAAACTGAAGTACAAAACATAGAGTCTCCCAAGGGTGAAGACACACACAACATATAAGACAATTTTTCTTCAGTTTTATCTAAATTTTGTGCAAACAATTTTGACACGTAGGAATGAGTAGAACCGGAATCAAATAAGATAGAAGCAGAATGACCATGAACCATAAATGTACCTGACACCACTGTTGCTGCATTCTGCACATCTCCTGGAACCAATGCAAATACTCTGCCCTGTCTCGCTGTGTCTTTATTGTTGTTAGGTTTGACCGGTGCCTTGGTGTTAGTAGTTGGTGTAGACCCCGTTGAACTAGTAGCAGCCCTGTTACCATTTCGTTGATTCCTTTGGGGACAGTCCTTTATCAAATGACCCGTTTTGCCACACTGATAACAGGCTCCAGACTTCCATTGACATATCCCACGATGTCTCTTTCCACATTCCGAACAAGTAGGAATCGCACCCTGATTAGGAGCAGAAGTATTTGAAGTCCCTGAGTTTTGTTTCTTGTTGGGTGGAGTATTCGCTCCCTTTGACCATTGATTATTTTGTCTTTTTCCTTTCCACTCGGCAACCCGGTTCTGAGCAGCAAGGTTTCCTTCAGCTATAACAGCTCTCTCCAGTACATCTACATAAGTGGGCAACTTTAACATATTGACTCGATCCAGTATTGCTCCTCGTAATCCCCCTTCAAATTTCCGTGCCTTCTTATAATCCGTGTCCACCATATGCTGTGCAAACCGAGTTAGCTCCGCAAATTGAGCCTCATATTCAGCAACAGTCTTGTTCCCTTGTCTGAGAGTTTCAAATTCAATCACTTTTTTATCCCGCATGCTTTGAGAAAAGTATTTATCATAAAACAGTTCCAGAAATCTGTCCCATGTTAGCCCTGGATGGATTGTTATTTGGTTTTCAAAAAAAATTTATTTATTTGGTTTTGAAAAAAAATTTACAAAAAAAAAAAAAAGAATATTTATTTGGTTTTCAAAAAAAATTTACAATTGCAAATTCAAGCCTGCGTTTGGTTGTGTTTTGTAAATGTGATTTGAGAGTATGAGTTGTATTTTGAGTTTATGGGTTGTAGAATTATGATTTGAGTGTAGAAAATTTGTTTGGTTATGATTTTTAAATAGAGTTTTGAATTGTGTTTTGAAGATGTATTTTGAATTAAGTTTTGAAAGTTTGATGTGACATGTGAAAGGTGAAAATTTGTTTGGTGATGTGTTTTGAAAGTAATTTTCAAAACTTAATTCAACCAATAATTTATCATCAAACACACAACTCATATATCGATATCGATATCCATATTTTTTATCAACAATAATAACCAAACTATTTTTAAAATACTGAAATTAAAAATTGATTTTTTTTGTCAATTATTTTTTTTTAGTAATTTTTTTGAATAATTGTTATTTCGAAATAATTTTTTCATTTTAAAATAAACCGATGTCAATTTTTTTTCTGCCAATTAATTTTTCTATTAATTCATTTATAAAATACGTTTTTAATTTTTTTTCACATTTTGTTAAAGTCAACAACTTTTGAAAATACATATTAATAAAGAAGGAAAAAATATACTAAATTTAACATTTTAAAATACAAATCATAATATAAATCTTACAAAACATCATCAATTTATTTTTCATTTATTACATTTTTTGCAATTTTGTACAGATGTGTAACAGAACAGATGCCTTCTATTATTGTACCCGTTAAGCTCATATAATTGTGGGAATTGACATATGAAATGACCATTATGCTCCTCTGGACTTAAAGGAGAAGTGATTATATAAAACAAAATACAAGGGTAAGATCGTAATTTCACTTACTTTGTACCTACTCCCTATTATATAATAACTGTGTTCAACAGTGAGATAAAGGAAAAGGAGAGGATGCTCAGTACACGCATGTGATATTGATTTGGAAAAAGTAATAATATTATATTTAACAAATAAAAAGTAAAAAAAAAATAATAATTACAAGAACCTTCTGAACCTCACCTTTCTGAACCTCACCCTTCCTATTAAATCTGAATCTCATTCCGTTTACCGCACCAACTTCACCATCTCGAAAACACCTTCTCCAGTTACATCACAGAACAAAAATTAGACAAATAGAAGATATCCACCATCTGATTAGGTCCTCCTTCTCCACTTCCATAATTTACAAGTTAGTTTTGATGCCAGTTCATCTTCGTATTTGCTTCAGACCAGTCTTCAGACATTAGCTTCACTGGAGGGGAAGGGGAGGACGATCGGCCGGTCATCCCGGGGGACATCCACCCGGTCGTCCCGGCCCATATCTGTTCCATTTTCATAAATCTGTTCCATATACTCATCTGTTATATTTTCTGATATCTGTTATAATTTTTTCACACTATCATTTATTTTTCTGATTAGCAGTTTGTAAGTTCTAATAAACTGTATGAATCAAACCCCAATGACAAATATCATTCCCTATGATTTTTTTTTTTATACAAACCTGTTTCTTTGGCATCTGCTTAATTAAATTTTGTCACCAAATTTTTTTATATTTATTTTTTACATAAAAATAAGTTTGTATGCACAAAAAGATACTAATGTTTGATATATTTTTCATACATTTTTCTTACCTCTCATATGTTTTAATATACATTTTTCTTTCACTTTTACAGTCATCATGCCAAGAAAAATCATGCCAAGAACAAAACGAACCAGACCCGAACTTGGTGAATCGTCAAACCCTGTACCACCACCACAGCAACAAGATGATGGCTATCCAACTAATGATTTTGCAACATATCATCATGAACAAGCCTATGAACATTTCATTCCTCGACCAATTGTTACGGGGAGAAACGTAAAACTACATTCTCAATATGATTCACTCTTACTTGGCAAATTAGATACAATGGGATGGTTACCATTAAATAATTTACCAAATAAGATATATCCCTGTCTTCTACGATTATTTTATGTTCACTTGACACCGGGTGACCAACAAAATGAACTGTGGAGTCTTACCTCTTATGTTAAGGGGAAAAGAATCACACTCTCTCCCCTTCATTTTGCACAAATTATTAGAGTCGCAACAGGAGATTTACAATGTTATTTTCAAAATGAGTTTGCCTTAGAAAAAATTGTTGATGATGTCACTCAGATTTATACCACAATTTGTGACAACCGATTTAGCGACACTAATTTAAAAGTCAGCCATTTAAAACCTCACCTTCGTATTCTCCATCGATGGATAGTTGAAAATGTCACCCCCAAAAAAGGACATTATAATACTGTTTCATGTTTTCAAGTTTACTTGTTATATTGTTTTGAAATTGGACAAAAATTAGATTTATGCTTTATATTACTAAAAGAAATGATGGTTGCAAAATTGGATACTCTGAGTGGCCGGTCCCTACCTTTTGGAGCTTTGTTAACCATAATTTTCAAAGCCCATGATGTGAACCTTGAAGATGAAGTATGGATCAGAATCACTTCACCAATTTCTGAGTATACACTGACCCGAGCTGGTGGTTCTGACACGTTGATGGGCTCTCTTAATCTTCAAAATGAACCAATACCTGATGAGGAAGAACCCAATGACAATGTCATGCCACCAAATGAACAACCCCGTTACTGGACTGATTATTTAGCCTTGGAACAAGAACGGTACAATCAGCGCCTACAATGGAAACAACAAATGGCTAATCAGCTCAATACACTGGGTACTCGGTTTGATCAATTTGGTACTCGATTCGATGAAATTGCCACCGCTCAGAACTCACTAATTCATCAATTTTGTGAGTTCCGTGTAGACTCCGAGAGACGTGCTGAACTGACAAGGAACCGCATTGATCTGATTGACCATCGAGTCACTTAGCTGTACCATCAGCATTTCCCTCCACCTCCAACACCACCTGACAAGGATGCTTAACTTGTTTAAAAATCATACGGTGGTTATATTTTTTTCTGGTAATTTTTGTTTTGCTTATTTATTTGGTGAGTTTTGTTGTGATTTTTTTACTTTTGTTATTTTGTTATAAACTTTTCTATTCACGTAATGAATAAAAACGAGGGGTTTTTTTTGGAAGTATTTAATTACACAGTTATAATGTTAATAAATAGTACGTCATAGATGTCTACGAAAACCTTCATTTCAATAAAAAAATAAAAATTACACAATTATTAAATAATTTGTGTGCATCAATTAATAGAAAAAATGAAATTAATGTTCTGAAATGAAATACAACAAGTTACAATTTAATAATAAACATGTGTACCAAAAAAAAAATGACATTTAATAATAAACATTCTTTTTTTTAATGAAAAGGAAAAAAAAAAATTCATATAACCTTCTGTACAAAAAAGTGAATATAACCTTTTGCTATAAAATCGGGTGATATAAAAAAGTAAAATATAATAATTATTTTATGTTATTTTATTTATTATTATTATTATTATTGTTATTATTATTATTCTTATTATTTGTTATTTGTTACACTTTTAAATGGTGAACTTATCACCACCACCACCTACCACGACCAACCACCCACCTGCTAGCACCACCCATCACCACCCACCAGTCATCTGCCATTACCACCCACCACCAACCACCATCCACCACCCATCACCACCCACCACCCACTTGCCACCACCACCCATCACCACCCACCACCCATTTGCCACCACCACTCACCACCCATCACCACCCATCACCACTCACCTGCCAACACCACCTACCACCCACCACCATCCACCACCCATCACCACCCACCACCCATCTGCTACCACCACCCACCACCCATCACCACCTACCTGCCAGCACCACCCACCACCATCCACCACCCGTCACCACCCACCTGCCACCACTATGCATCACCACCCACCACCCATCTGCCACCACTACCCACCACCCACCACCCACCACCCACCACCATCCACTACCACCCACCACCCATCACCACCCATCACCACCCACCTGCCAGCACCACCCACCACCCACCATCATCCACCACCCATCACCACCCACCACCCATCTGCCACCACTACCCACCACCCACCACCATCCACCACCACTCACCACTCATCACCACCCACCACCCACCTGCCAGCACCACCCACCACTCACTACCATCTACCACCCACCACCCACCTACCACCACTACCCATCACCACCCACCACCCATCTGCCACCACTACCCACCACCCACCACCATCCACCACCACCCAGCACCCATCACCACCCATTACCACCCACCTGCCAGCACCACCCACCACCCACCACCATCCACCACCTATCACACCCACCACCCACCTGCCACCACTACCCATCACCCATCTGCCACCACTACCCACCACCCACCACCATCCACCACCATCCACCACCTATCACCACCCATCATCACCCACTTGCCAGCACCACCCACCACCCACCACCATCCACCACCCATCACTACCCACCACCCACCTGCCACCACTACCTATCACCACCCATCTGCCACCACTACCCACCACCCACCAGCATCTACCACCCATCACCACTAACCACCCACCTGCCAGCACCACCCATCACCACCCACCACCCATCTACCACCACCACCCATTAGCCACCACCCACCACCATCCACCACCCACTAGCCACCACCTACTACCCACCACCATATTTAATTTAATGACAACATATTTATTTCTGAAAGTTACTAAGAAACACATTGCATATTAATGACAACATATTTAATTGTCTTTGGTAGACTACACATAAATTTGCATATTACACATTGCATGAACAACATATTTAAGTACACATGTACTAAGAAAACCATTATCTTCAGTACCCATGGTGAACATGATTTTGCCACATAGCAGTAGCAATTGCATCCCTAACGTTCGATTGGGACGTTAACCCATGTTGTGACATGTCAACGTAGTCAGCTTGGTCTCCAACAAGCCCGTCTGCTTCTGCTTCTGCGGCCATTTCATTATCAGCTTCCATAAAGAATGGATCCATAGCTGCATGCAAACGGCTCCAATTGTGCACTACACAACATGCAATCACGAGAGGCCCTTGTCGTGTAGACTTGTAATTTGGCATGGACCGCAATATTGGGAAGCGCTTCTTCAAAACACCAAATGTTCTTTCTATGACATTGCGTAATGACGAATGTCGATGGTTAAACAATTCCTTAGGTCATGCATAACGATGGCCACGAAACTCTTGCAAGTGATACCATTGAGACCGAAATGGGGCAAGAAATCTAGGCATGTTCGTGAAACCAGCATCAACTAAATAGTACTTGCCTACATGTAAATAATGAATACACAGTTCTGTCAATTGATATGTATAAAAACGGACAAGGAAAAAAGTGTACCGTATGTTATTCAGGGACAGTCACCATTGGGTGGGTGTGGGAACTGTAGATCAGCTCGTGTAATAGAGTCAACCAGAATAGCGTTGTCGTGAGCGCTACCTTCCCATCCAGAATTAATAAATGTGAACAACATATTAAAGTCGCAAGCTGCGAGTACATTTTGCGATACCGTTGCTTTCCGACCGCGGAATGTATTTTGTCTTGAAGCAGGGACCCATGCATCCACCAATGTGCCATCGATAGCACCGACACAATCCTAATTGACAGATATCAAACTTTGATATTAAAAGCGAAACAAACTGATTGATTTTACTTTCATAATTAAAAAATAATAATATTTATTAACCCTTATTGATATGAACAAATTTACAGGACAGTCACATTGTTCGTACCTTGAACCAGGGAAAAAATCGCCTGTCATTTAAAATTTTTCCCGGTATGTCCTCTAGGTTACGTGGTTTGATAATCGATGATGAAAGCTTGCACAATGCCCGCATAACAATTTTTATGTGCCGACAAATTGTTTCCGTGGAGTGTTGAAATCTATTTGCCATTATTCGATGGCGATCATTTTGTACAAAAGTGTATAAAAAAATTCCAAGCGATTCCTCCACACTTATATGCATATGTTCAGTATCGATAAAGCCATTATGGAGTAAAGTGTCTTTCAATAAAATGAATGTTTGTGCATCCATTCGCATAACGTCATCATTGTTTCTGGATGGCCATTTAATAGGCTGAAGATGTAATCATCACCTCTGAATGGACACGTTCACTGCGGTCGGCGACTACTTGACGTGTTGATATGGTCATGCATTACAGCAATCATCAAGAAATCCATAAAATCATCAACAACCTCATCCTCTTCTGATGAGAGCTCCATTGTATTGTTTTCTTTGTCGGATGACATATGACTTTGTCTACATCACAGTAAAAGCATAATTATAAAATATGTTATTCATGCAGTAACAGTTAGTGTTATTGGTGAAACAGTAAAATTCAGAGGATAACAAAATTTATTTAACACATGGTCATATTATAATAACTTCCATAGTTTTAACATAACAGAAAACACTTAAAAGTTCCAAAAAAAAAAAAAAAAAAAAAAACGAACATAGAAAAGGAAAGAGGATATGATGGAATGAAAAAAATAAGAATAAAAACCAAAGCAGGAATAATGAAATGATCAAATAGTTCAGCCAAGAAGATTTGCTAACACAAGCAAAACAGAACGTCTCAGTTCACTGCAAAGTGAGGATCATGGCTAGGCGCAAATGGGTAGGAGTGCGCATGAAAAACCTTCGCCATTCCTTATCCTTGAACAGTGTCAGTGGCCTAACGTACTGCAACGGTGGTATGTCCCCAAGCTCAAGCAATGCATCTTGACATGTATCAAGGGAATAATCATCACCACATGCACTTACAGCCTCAGTCTCATTTTCTCCTGCACGTGAATGTCCTGTTTTGGCTTGTTCATAGGATGTGAAAGCTGCGCACACATCATCAAACCCATTTGACCGTGACTTTTTGGAACGACCACTGTCAGTCTGGCTGGTTGTAGGGCCCCTCTTGTGACTTTTGCCCTTTGTTGGATCCATATACTCATCACCGAATAAGTCAACAGGAATGGCCTCAGCAGCATTACTCCCACCAGCGTTACTCCCACCAGCATTAGCGTTCCAAAATTTATTTAACATGTCGTCTTCTTCTTCTGAGTCAAGGGGTCCTTACGTGGATGCACGAGACAGGGCCCCTGTAGCACAACAATTTTTAACAATTTCTGCCATTTTTTGAAAATATTCAAACCCTTTTGTCCTAAACTTCTTCACATTTTTGCTAGCCTACAATAAGTACAAAACAAGAATTAAGCATTATATATATCATGAAATGTTTAAAATAAAATTAGAAAATAGTACAGAGTAATGGAAAACCTTATCCCAAAATTCATCGGGTGCAACAACAGTGCCTATAATAGGATCCCATCCCAGACCAGTCTGTGCTTGGAGTCGCTTAAATGTCTGGTAATCAGCTTTCAATCGCTGATATTTTTGGCGCACCTTAACACCTGTATACCGAAATCCATATATGTTGTGTAACTGATTTGCATAATGATTCTAATGCCTAATTGTCCACGAAGTAGTACGGCCCGTTGTTTGATTGTTTCTAACCTCATCTCTCAACATATTTATTAATTTCGTTTCAATTCTGGGCGGCCACATTTTGGTGTTCTCATTGTCATCGGAATTATTTCCATCCATCTATAAATGTACAAATTATATTTAAACTAGTTTGGGATGAATATACAAGCAGAACAGAGTATTTTAAAGTACACTGCGATGGATATACAACAATAACAGTGCAAAATGATTTGAAAGAGAACACAGATAAAGGAAAAAGAACAGATGATTTTATTTCAAGGAAAAAAGTACGTAGCAGATTAATTGAATTTAAATAGCAGATATATAATCACCAAAAAAAAAAAAACATTCAAATAGCAGAAATATAGCCACAAATAATTTTTTTTTTTTTTGACTTTTATAAACCCAAAACCAACTTTTTTTCCTGTGTCCCAAACGACCCCTTGCAACTAGTCATGGAAAAAACATTTTTTTGTTTTATCAAAAAAAGTTTTGCATAAAAAAAATTTCGCTAAACCTTTTTTTTTTATTCTACAAAATGTAATTTCAGCCAATAAAAAGAAAAGGAGAGTAAAGTATGGTATGAACTCGATCAAAAAAAAAGTATGGTATAAACATTTTATTTATTTATTTCTATAAATTAAAATATGACTGAAAATAATAAAAAATTAAAATACATACATAAATATTCTAATCTGTTGAAAAATTATGAAAAAATATAATTAATTTTAACATAAGTATATTGACTTATCTTTTAATAAGATCAAAATAAAAAATATTTTAATGTAAAAAAGATAACATTATTATTTTTTTAGTTCATATTCATATGAATGATAAATTATTAATAAAAAATTAAATGCTATAAAAATTAAAAACTTTACTATATTTTCTATAAATCTTATTTACCATATAAATAAATAAATATAGACATATATATGTCTAAATGGTAATGTAACAGTAGCTCTACCTGGTTTTAACCGTGTGTGCCAGCGCTAGGGGTGTCTTTGCTCTCAAAGCCTCAAAATTCAGTTAACATTGTGTTTAAATAGTAGGAAAGAAATCAGTAATTTTTTTTTGAATTAACAATCAGATAAAAACAAAAATTAGTATTGGTTGTTAACAATGTACAAAAAAAAAATTCTGAATTAAAAAAAACACAATGTTAACATTCAGTTAACAATGTTTTACAAAAAAAATTTAGTTAACATTCAATGTTTAACAATGTGTTTAACATTGTGTTATATTGATTTGAATTCAAAACAAATTAGTATTGGTGGAAGAGAGGTGGGAAGACCGGGTGGTTGACCGGCCGGATGACCCAGGGGACGACCGGTCGGGTGTCCCAGGCACTGCCGCTTCAGCTTTGATCGAAGAAAGGTTCAAACAGTTCATAATTTCAAATAACAACCGATCTGAAATGGAAAATACGACATACCAAATTTTGATAAACCATTTACGAACTGATTTCAACTTCTCCAAAATCATTTATACATAACAGATTAATGATTTACTGACTATTCTTGAAGAACAAAAAGTTGAAACAGTTCAGAAGGAATGGTCGACTCGTCTGAAATCATTTTCAGATAACAGATTTTCAGATAATAGATGAAGGATGAAGGATTTATTTACCAGATTAGTGGGAGTTGAATAATTATCGCCGGTGATGGAATGTGTATACTGATTTAACGTGCCACTGTTTGCTCGTCGGATTCGACAATAAATTTGATAAATTTGACCTGAAAAAAAAAAATTAATTACGATGAATTTCTCAAATAATTTCCCTACAACAAAATATGTAAATAATTTTGTGAGTAATTTCACCTTGCAGTCGTCGTTGTTTGGTTGCCCGTAATAAGAATCGTCCGCAACGCACAAATCGTAACTCAGTTGATTTGTGAAATATGATATCAGTATAGAGCGGGTTGGGTGGATTCATTATTTATAAAATGAGTCTGACTTCTGTAACTCTGAAACTCACTCGTGATGAATCTGAAGTACGGATGTTTGATATAGAGAAGCCACCCGTGATGAATCTGAAGGACGGGTGTAGATGAGGTTTACGTGAAAGTTGGGAGACGATGAAGAAGGCAGAAACGTTGAAAGGGAGATACTTGCTATCAAATAGATTTTCAAAATATAATTTGAATTAACACGCGGAATCAATTTTTGAACATCATATCCAAACGTCATGCGCGAGCTCACGTGTTGAAAATTGATTTCAGTTCACAACCAAACAGAGCCCAAATTTCCCTTCATAGGTGGAGAGACAATTAAAAAAAAATAAAAATTGTAACATCAAAAGGTACTTCCATGGAATTTTGAAAACTTCTCTAGTTTTTTGAATAACCAAATAAGAACTCCAAAATTTTCAAAACAGAAACCAAAAAAAAGGCAGTGTTTGGCAACTTAGTTTTTGGGTTTTTTTTTTTTGTTTTTTTTTCATTACAAGATAAATGTTTTACAAAATTAAAAAAAACAAATCGAAACAAAATATCATATCAAACCTCATAATCATTTTATTTTTTCTCTTACAAATATCATATCCAACCACAAAAAAACTCAATTACCTTCTCAAACAAAAATTTTTTTTCTCCAATAATATTTTACAACTAAAAAAATCTACAAAAAAAACTCATTTCCCAAACACCCACAAAGTGAATGTAATTTACCAAAAATAAAAAGTCAAGGCCAAACTGGGCTTAGCGACGAGAGGTTATTGATTAGTCTTAGAACACTCGTCAAGTAATGCCTCAACGGTGTTGTAATTGGTGGAAGAAATAGAGCTTAAAATTTTATATTTAAATGAGAGGAGAACAACAAAAGATATAGGCTTATTTTGGGAAGATGGTTAAAAGTAATCTTTTACCTTTGAACCCATTTTATGTTATATTATTTTTCATATTTTTTTATACATTTTTTTTAAAAAATCAAAAAAATTAAAAAGTTAACTTTTAACTATCGTTCCAAAACAACCTATAATTTATTAGGCTCATTTGGAAAGCTGGTTAAAACTTTTAATCTATTTTAAATCACACAGGGTATGTTTGGTTTGCATTTGAGAGATGAGTTTTAGAAAAAAATTTCTAAAAAATTGTTTGGTTTGAGTTTTTCTCAAAAAATTTCCAAAATCACGCTTTCTCTCTCTTACACATCAATCAATCACTTTTTCTCTCTCCTCTCTCATTTTCAATCATTTTTTCTCTCACACACATCTGCTCAAATTCTCCCAAAATATCAAATTATCCCAAACTCCTAAAAAAATAACTCTCCCATAATATATAACTAAACAAACTAAAAAAATTTTTAAACTCTCTCCTCAAATTTTTTTTCAAAAACAATTCTCCCAAAAACAAACCAAACAAGCCCATAATCTCTCATACTTTTTATTCTTAAAAAGGCGCAAAAAAATCTAAAAAGTGAATTTTTAAATAGCTTCCCAAAACACCTGAGGAACAAGGGGTGACGCATTGGAGCACCAAATAATTTTTCCTTAGCAACTTATTACGTACGCTTCTCCTCGGCGCAGCGGTCCGCTTTCCGAAGATTCGTAAAATCCGACATTTCCCAAACTACCCTTTTAAAGTCCCATTTCGTCGCAAACACAGTGGCACAGCTGTTATTATTCTCACAAGACTTGAGTGGGCATTCCATCAAATTTGAATTTGTCGTTCTCTTATTAATACTCGCAAATTTGCAATAACGAGCGAGTACTTTCTCTCCCTCTCTCTCGCGTCTCTGCAACTCCTCCCTATCTTTTTTTTTTTTTTTTTGTGCAGAGTAGAGAAAGAGAGAGTGAGTGCGTGTGCGTGTGCGTGTGCGTGTGCGTGTGCGAGACGGAAAAGACAGTAATGGAAAAAGCAGAGGTGGTAGATGAAGAGAGTGAGATATGGGTAAAGCATTACAAATCCTCTCATCAGATACTTGTAGTTGGTGATGGAGATTTCTCTTTCTCTCTCTCTTTGGCTCACTCTTTTCGCTCTGCTTCTAACATCCTCGCTTCTTCTCTCGACTCCTATGGTAACCCTCTCTCTCTCTCTCTCTCTCTCTCTCTCATCGGTGCGTACGGATATGCGATTCTTGTATCGTTTTCTTGGAGTTTCCACTAGGGTTTTCTTTAATGTAAAAAACCCAACCCATAATATATATATATATATCTATGTATGTTTTTCTCCTCTGTGATGGAAATCGTGATTCGTTTTCAGAGAAATTGATACATTCCTTGTTTCATTTAATGTTGGTTTTTTATTACCCATTTCATTGGCTTTCTTTTATTTTGCTTCTCAAAGGGTTTTTGATTCTCAGGTTTGTTTGTGTGTTGGTTTTATTTATTTATTTTTCCAGGAAATTAGGAATGGGTATTATATATTCAATTCAATGGAGGCCTTATTAGTATATGTCATGTTTCAAATTCAAGATTTTAGTTTATGATGATGATGTCTGAGAAGTTGACTAATGTCTCTGATCAGTGAGTGGATCTTTCGCTTATAAGAATGTATTATGGCAAAACCCGTAAGATATTTGTATAGTTGTATGTGTGCGTTTATGCTACTTTTCTCTCTGTAATGGCTATGGTGATTCTTCTGTCAACTAACATTTCTCAAAAATGGGATATACAATACTTCTTGTTTCATGTACTGTAGTAACTGTGTAGGTATTTTTTTTGTTTGAATTTTCCCTAATGTTGGTCAATATGCCAATTGATTTTGTTTTGTGGAAAAGTCAAATTGGTTATTGTTTGTTCTGTTCAGGCGTAGCCGTGATCTAATCTCACATCTGTTAGGTTTTTTTTTTCATGTTTTGATGGGAAAAAGATCTTGAGGATAGCTCAATATAGAGGATGATCAGGTGTAGATATCTCGCATATTCTGATACTCGACCCATCTAGGAGAGCGCACAGTGTGAAGAGAGTAGAAGATCTCCATCCTAGCCTATAATTCTTTCTTCTTCTAAGCTTCCAGAGACATACATCCTGGCCCAAGGCAATGAAAACACCATCAGATAGTCCACTCTCTTTGGGCCCAAGGCAAAAATCTAAATGGGCTTCTTTATTTTTCATCATATTTTTATTATTATTCAAAGCTTATGTTTCTTGCCTTTGGAATCATGTATTTGTAAAGAGATTTGTTAAGAATAAAAGCTACTTAAAACAAATAAAAATGTGAGGCTCTCTCTATACGAGGCCTTAGGCAGCAGAGTCACTTGCCTAATGGATAAGCCACTAACAATTAGCTTAGGTTTCATTCTCCAAAACTCATACCCCATTTCTTTGGCTTTATTTTTTTTCCCTCACCCGTTTTTCCATCCTTCTGAAAAGGATGGCTTTGATTCTCATGTTTGGTGTTGTTTTAATTTCCAGAAAATTAGAAAAGGACTTGCCCCTTACTCATATGGGTCATATCATAATTGAATGGAGGCCCTAGTATGTCATGTCTTAAATTCAAAATATTTTTTATCATCGTAGAAGCTGACTAGTTTTAAATTTTGTATCAATTAGATGACTTATGTTGGGAAGATATCCACTTCATCATCTGATGTTGATTCGTGTGCTACTGATTTTAGCCTTTCTCAAGTTGAGTACATTTGTTCATATTCTCTATATATTTTGTTCTCTCGGTATTGATATTTCTTCTTGGCATTTTTATTCTTTATTTATCTCTTTAACTAGATACATTGATCAAGAAGTACAAGCAAGCAAAGTCAAATTTGGAAAAATTGGAGTTGTGGGGTGCATCCATTTTACATGGAGTCGATGCAACCAAAATGAAGCTTCATACCGATCTCCGAATGCGGAAGTTTGACCGGATTATTTTTAACTTCCCTCATGCAGGCTTCCATGGAAAAGAAGACGCGATCCATCTCATCAAGTGAGTGGCTTTCTTGTGAATTCTTTTATATTTCCTCACTCGTTCTTTATCAAGTATGATAAACACATTTGTCTATTAAGCTTGCCTATGTAATCTTCCTCACGTGTTGTCATCAATACTCAGCAGTCATTATTTTTTTTCTTGTTTTCCATGCAATGTAATTAAATGAACTTTTTGATTATGGACATGCCTGTGGTTTGAGCATGTGCTGACAATTTTAAGCATCTGATATGGTGAAAGTACCATTCTACTACTTGGTGACACTTCCATGATTTGAATGTTATCCAAAAGTATTGTTTTATCCCCGTTGCTATTTTGTGAATGCATGCTTTGCTACTTTGTGTTTGTAACTTCATCTACTATAACTCCGTATTTAGTCACATAAAAAGAAAAAAACTGCATGTTTGCACGTCCATATGTCCATTCGCATTTATGACATTATGGATAACGATGTGATTATTTTTTGTATTAATTATCATATGCCAAATTTGAAGTGTTGGGGGCTTGGGTGACTAATCTCAATTGCCCATCCCATGGTAATACAATTTATGGAACTGGGAAGACATTTGAACCTTACAGAAACTGAATCCTGTTGTTTCCATCCGTGTCGAACAATTTATTAACAAGGACATTAATGCATCTTACTTTCCCACAATAATACAAGATTTCCAGCATGCAACAAAATGAATATGGACATGGGTCATAGAGCATATGAACCCTTGACGCACACTTGTTTTTGTTTAGCATGTCATTAAGTATCCTCAATTTATCCACAAAAAATTAGCATATGCATTTCAAAACATTGAATTTGCTCGTGTATCATTAGGCTTATTGTTTTTCTTTCTTTAATGTTGATTTATTTTTTTTCCGGGTTCCCTTATTTTGTATGTTTTCATTACCCGTTTTATGCAATATACAGGATGCATAGATATCTTGTGCATGAATTCTTCAGGAATGCAAGTGGCATGCTACGTGCTGATGGCGAAATCCATGTAAACCACAAAACCACACCTCCATTTAACCACTGGAATCTTGAGGAACTTGCAGCTCAAAATTCTTTGGCATTAATTGACCTTGTTGATTTTAAAATAGAGGACTACCCCGGTTACAACAATAAGAGGGGTGCTGGTTTGAGATGTGATGAGCCCTTCCCTTTAGGAGAGTGCAGTACCTTCAAATTCAGATTCTCACCGACTGCTAAGAAAATACTGAAAGCTCGGAGGAACTTGCATATGTCTCACCAAAAATTTCAACTTCTTCAAGATACTCCTATTCAAACACTACAACCACCAATTCCTTTTGAATTCAGACTGCATCAAACAAATTTCACAGCATGTATGAATAACATCACAGGGTACGTTGGAACACCTCGATATCTTCAAGATACGCCAATTCAAACACTGCAACAGCCAATTTCTTTTGAATCCATACTTCCTCAAACAAATTTCACCACATATATGAATGACAGCCCAGTTGATGTCAGAAATGAATGCTCCAGGATCTTCCATGAGTACTTCAACCATATCTTGGAAACATTTGGAAGAACTGATTGCGATGTGTATAATTCTGCTCATGAAGCACTGAAGCTTGGTTTTCGTAGATATACAGAAGCGCGGGGAAGAGACTTGAATGGTTACATAAACATTTTGCAAGAGCTTCAACGTCTGAGCGTTGCGAGATCAGCATGGTTGCAGAACACTTTATTGGATCTTGATCACCAGCTATGAGTGAGAATCGGACTGAGACTTGTTTCTGAAAAACAGCTGAATTGCTTTTGTGCACTTTTGTTGCTAGAATTGTGTTGAGAACACTAATATATACGTAAAAACCATACTTGGCTCTGGGGTATTTAGTGTACACAGTGGTATGTAGTTGAAGACCTCTATATGAGCAAATTATGTATAGTGTTGCAAGATGCAAGCGAAGTAAATTACTTTTGTGGATCAGTTGTGTGTATATCTAGAAGGATTGACTTACGATCATTTGCAGTCTTTTGGGTAATGCTCTATAATTTTCCTAAAAAATGATTGGTGACCTGAATTTGTGTGGCTTAAGTGGCTTAAATGTGTCAAAACGACGTCGTTTTACGCTCAAAATGATGTTGTTTTGAGGCATTCAAACTAAGAAAATTTGGGCTACTTCGCATTGTTGAATTTTCCTGGTGGTGTCTTCTGGATATTTTTTGAGCCCTAGGGGAATCTATCCATGTGTATCACAGGCATGCACAAACCATGAGAACCCCCAACCATACATGATGCTATGACATGATTGGGTGGCATTAAGCTGTGCAAGCAAAAGTAGAGTGATGCCAAATGAGTTAGAGCAAATTTTGCCCATTGTTGAGGTAGTACCTTTAATATATATATACATATATCTTATTTATGTCTATATTTGAAAAACAACATTGGGGTTTGAGAGATGTTATGATTAAACAGGAATTAAATGAAATTGAGAAATTAAATTGATAATTAAAATTAGGATTTGAGAAATTAATTTTTGGAAAAAAATCCTAAGGCAAAGAATTCATCACTAATCATATAAACGAGATTAAACATCGGCTAATAATTGTAATCCGGTTTGAAATACCTAATATTTCACAATTATAAGTTCGAAATATTGATCAAGAGGGTTGTTGCATTCAACGTACAGGCACGAATCATTCCGAGTAGCACGAGGTGTTTGCTCTAAACTGCGGTAGCAACATGACCCGCCTCTCGTAACATGACTCGTCTCGTACTTTGAATACAAATACAAAGAAAACTAATGTATGGAAAGTATTAAATAATCACAGAGAGTAAAATACTGAAAGAGATGAAAAGAACAATGATTAAAAACTTTTAAATCATCTATACATTGATTCAAACCGATTCACAATCAAAACTTATGAAAAATCCTATTACATGGCTAGAGTTTTATCAAAACCTTAGAAAAGAAGACTAACCACTCATGGAAGAGTGGGAAGAGGAAGAGGATGAGGAAGAAGCCTCCATGGAAGTTATCCTTTAAGCTTGAGGAAAAATCTCATTTTCAAACCCTAGCCTCTCATTTTCTTAGAACATTTTCCGAGCCCTCTTTCAGTCCACTTTTTTTCTTTTTATTCCCAGCAAAAGAGCATTAAAATTTCTCGCACGTATCCCTAGGTGGGCTACTCGAGCGCCCATGTGGGCCGCATATGAGGTGAAGCTTGGCCAAACGTGTGGTGAGGTGGCTGGCTTAGCTTTTTCGTTTCTCGCATAGAGAATTTGCTTTCGTGTCCCTTTTTGATTGAATTTATATATTTCCTGCCAAATCTGTACAAGTGTACAAAACACATCATCTCCACCAATTAAACAAAATTGAAAGACTATAAATGTAACTTAAACAACCTCAATGTGGTACCTTTCGGTCCACATCACACCCCTCAACTTACATTTTGCTGTCATCGAGCAAAACAAAACAAATAAGAGAAGTAAAATAACTCTAAGTCATTTTCGTAGGAATCACGATTGCATTTAGCATATGCAACAAGTCTTTCAACCATAAGGTTATCCCAGGTAGACGAGTATAGTCTCGTGAGGGTTTCCAGAAATGATACTCACAAACATCAACATATTCATATCTGCTCAACAACAATTAACCACACCATTCCACCTAACAATCAACTTATGTGCCACTACAGTGTGATATTAAAACATGATGAGTCATTGAAGGCACAGTGGACAAGCATGAAGGAATCTATTCAGCCAAAACCACAATTCAGTTAATACAAATGTTAAATCCCCTGTACTTGTGAATGCTAGTAAACCCATCATAAGTGCCCTTGGTGTAAAGTGCATTTCCCATAACTAGTTAACTGTCCACTATAATTGCCAATGTAACTCACAATAACACCCAACATATACAGAAAGACTAAACTGTTGCAATCAAGATTCTCAATTTTTTGTTTTTTGTTTTTTTGGAAAGACTGTGCAATGTCCTGATTCATTAAGTTTTGTAATCAACCCATGTAACAGGCATTGAGCCAATGACTCCTAAACCAGACGGTTTTAGGACACTAGGTGTGAAGACACCCCTACGGGGTTAATAACTCGAGCTAAAAAGGTTACGAATCTGAACAAGTCATTCTCTTTATTTTTCCTTAACTGTGCAATGTCTAGGTCCCTTAAGCTTTCTAATTAACCCATGTAGCAAGTGTTGGGTCAATGACTCTCAAACCAGACGGTTTTAGGGCACTAGGTGTAAAGACACCCTTATGAGTTTAATAACTCGAGTTAAAGAGGCTACGAAGCCAAACAAGTCAAGTGTTTTTTTTTTTTTTTTTTTTTTTTAAGAATCTTGGCTACTCATTTATTCTTTTCTGCAACACTAGCAATTATCAACGATGTACACTAGGGATTAGAATAGAGAGGTCACTGCTATGAAAGTGTATTCATGTGAATCGAGGCATACTCATGATAAGTGTACTAATACCACAAATACAAACAACTCTCCTAGTGCAAACATCACATACGAGTATTTACCAATAAATCCTTTTCATACAAGCCTACTATGTTCTCCAATTAACATATGCTCAAATCATTACCATACTGGCACAAAGTGAAAATCAAGTGAAATGGTGCAATCAAGTGCAGCAAATACAATTATGAATTATTTTTACAAAAACCTTCTCCTCCAACTAGAATACAACATTGTCCTCAATATAAGCAAGTGGAAAGTGGATAGTAAAATGAGAGAGAGAGGATCTTACCAAACGGCGTAGGCGTACATCCAGCGAGACAAGGACACACCAAACACACGTACACACATTTTTTTTTTGACACATCACTTTGAAAACACACAAAATAATAAATAAATAAATAAAACTAAAATGCTCAGGTTTCCTTTCGAGAAGAGCTAAATTTATTATCTTCAACCAAATATCAACACAAACTTATTTTCGTCTTTTCTTCCAATTTATGAGATATGGGTCCTTGTAACGAAAATAAATCAACCCGTCCAATAGTGCGGGAGTAGGTTGTAAATGACTTGTGGGAAGACGATTCACACAGTGGAGAAATATGTGTGTGAAAAGTATAGTGTGTAAAGTAATCTCATGGGTGGACACAATAAGATCAAAACCAAAAATAAAATCCCATCCATGCTGGTTTACTTTATCATTATAAGTTTCTACAGTTAAATCCCTTTCAATTTCTTCCACATAAGAGGCCAAAACTATGGGCAGAGTTTTTGTCATATCTATGGGTGCAACTGTAGGCTCAGGTGACAAAAATACTAACCCCATATCAGTTGTTGGATCATTGGAGAGATGTGTGGTGGCTTCAATAGGTTCAATTTGCAGCTCTTTTTAAAAAATCTCACAGCATGCACTCTTATAAAAATCTTGAACGAGTTGGTCAAAAGAAATCCATACCTTAGCTGGAAACGTCTCAAAATATTCAGTTGCCCACATTGTGTCTACAAACTGACTTGTTTGAGAGTTCAACCCATTGTAAAAGAAAGCAATGAGTTGAGTCATTTTGTAGCCATGCTGTGGACAAGCATCTACATAGCTCTTGTATCGTTCCCAACAATGACAAAATAACTCTCCCTTTTCCTGAGTAAAATTTAATATTTTTCTTTTGAGAAGAGTGAGTTCAGATGGAGGTTGTGATTCTTTCCATTTAAAATAAGCCGACATATTTTTCAAATAATCCTCATTCATTGAAAACTCAGGACCAAGAAAGGCACTTCCAAAGAAAGTCATCTTCAGGGCTTGCGGGCTGTTTACTTGCTGTGTAGACACGCGAGAATCCTACACAAGTAGACACTAGTAAGAGAGAGAGTAGTAAACCAAGAATAAAAATAAATAAAATCCTAAATTATAAATTAAAATAAGAATATAATTTTAAATTAATTAATTTAGCCAGAAGTTCCCAGCAACGGTGCCAAAATTTGATGCGTTGTTACACATGCTAAATATAAACACTAAATTATATCAAATTCTTTTAGAATAATGGCAAGTCCATGTATCGATATACAGGGACAATTGTGAAATTAACTAATTTAATTGTTAAATTCCTAATTCAATTTCGATCGAAGAGATGGTTGATTCATAAACTAATTTAATAATAAATAAAATAAACTAAGAGATTAAACTAGCAATTATAAATAAAGATGAATGTACTAATTTGGGGAAAAACCTAGGGCAATGAGTTCACCACTAGTTATGTAAATAAGGTTTCAATTTGAAATCAATTATGCTACGGTTCAAACTAAATAATATTTCGCAATTACAAGTTCGAAGCATTTATCAAGAGAATCATCACGTTCAATGTATAGGCATGAACCATCTCAAGTAGTACGAATCGTTCGCTCTAAACTAGGGTAGCAAAACGACTCGTCCCTCGTAGTATGGCTCGTCTCATACCTTTAATATGAAAGAAAAGAAAACTATTGTATAGAAAGCATTCAACAATCACAGAAAGTCGAATACTCAAAGAGATAATGAAAAATATGTATTTGAAACTTCTAAAGCACCATATAATTGTTCAAACTTTTACATAATCAAAATCCAAAAAGAAAACCTCATTACATAGCTAGGGTTTCATTAAAACCCTAGAAAAGAATAACCTAGCTACTCATAGAGAAGTGGGAAGAGGTGGAAGAGATGGAAGAGGAAGAAACCCTCATAGAAGTTGTCCCTCAAGCTTGAGGAAAAATCTCTTTTTCAAACCCTAGCCTCTCATTTTCTTAGACTATTTTTCGAACCCCCTTTTAGTCCCCTCTTTTTCCTTTTATTCCCAGCAAAAGAGCATTAAAATTTCACGCACGCATCCCTAGGTGGGTTGCTCGAGCGCCCATGTGGGCCACTCGAGCGGTGGTGGACCGCATGTGTGGTGAAGCTTGGCCGCACGTGCGGTGAGGTGGCTGGCTCGGCTTTTATGCTTCTTGCACGAAGAATCTGCTTTCGTGCCCCTTTTTTAATTGAATTTACATATTTCCTGCCAAATCTGTACAATTGCACAAAACACATCATCTCCACCAATTAAACAAAATTGAAAGACTATAAGGCCAAGTTTGGCACGTCCAAAAAAAGCCAAAAACCCAAAAAATTACTCAAAAAGTCAAAAAGTTATTACTATTCATAAAAAAAATTTAAAAAATTAATGTTACACACAAAATTACAAGACAGATCTGATCGGTTTAGATCTGTGGCTGCGTTGTTTAAGAAAAATTGCACAGTCGGAGTGTAATTTTAACACACTGTTGTTTGGCTTGTGGGGGCCCATCACAAGTCCCATTTTGATAATCTGAACCGTTCAATGTGTAGAACATGTCGATTACTATATGTTTGTAAAATATTACATTGATCGGATATCGCTAACTATACGATCAAAATAATTTTGTATAAAAAAAAATGGATGATGTTATAGGTAACGGTTGAAAAAAAAAACTAATCTGATCAGATAGCTATTGATATCCGATCAACGTAATTTTTTTATAGGTATATAGTACTGTAGACGTCCCCGAACGCCCCGGGAGGGTTAAGTCCCGTTCTGTTCATTTGGGCTCACTACAGTTCAAGGACTTGATTGTCACGGTTCTAAATCTTGAACCAAAGAGTCCAAATCCGACAAATCGTTTTTGAGAAAACAGATTTTTGAAAGAAGTGCCAAACATGGACTGCTTTGCCAGATACAGAGTCGCTACCTAAATATTTTTTATGGAGAAATTTAGGAAACCCTGACTCGGTGCCAAAGGCCACGTGTCCGTCATCACCAAAGTTGCCTCGGCTCGGGAACTTGGGTACGATTGGGGAAGGTCACTTCGTGAGCACCCCCGCTCGCCCGGTCAAAGACCGGCCTCTACTAACCATGATATCTATTTTTGAAAACATTGTGTGTTCTTATTCCGGTTATTAGCCTAGATTACTACGTGATGCGCACAACATACAAGTATAGACTGGATCGCTTGAATTGGAACAACACATTTCATGTTTGTTTTTGAAAGATGGTTTGCTACCCGCAGGTAGGCTTAAAATGCAGATTTTGCCACCCTCGGGTGGGCTTAGAAAACATGGTTTTGCCACTATCTAGTGGGCTTAAAACAAACATTTGATGAATTGTTCCAATCCAAATAACCCAACCTTCACCCACAGGCATCCAAGGCAGTTATATCACATAAGCAGTTAGCCTCGTGGTAAGCATGCTATTCATGGCAACACTCACACGCATGCAAGGATGCTAAAGCATAAAAACTCACCGAGTACTCCAAGCCAAAACAGAAACTACATTAGAAATCATGCATGATCCTAAGTATACAGAAATGCCTAATGCAACACATGTGAAAATGCAAACTATAGCAGGCTCGGCTATTCTAAACATGGCATATGAAATGCTACAGCTAACATGTATTCAACTTGGAATTGAAATACAAATGCAGTTTGTATGATGCGCCGAGCCCGGTGCGTGCAAAACAGATGAATGATGCAAACATGCTGTCATACTGTATGCTAATTGAAATATGCCCTAATCTAACCATCATAAGTAGGTAAATAAAAGGGAAGAAAGACGTGGGGTTGGAAGACATACATTACACTCACCCACACTTATTACAATTAAGCCCTCGCGCAGAAGGTCCAAATGAATATACAGTCCCGAATAAAAGAATAATACAGTCCAAATAAATATTACAGTCCAAATAATATAAATTCCTAATTAATTTACAAATTAACTAAGAAAATAATAAAAACTGGCATGCAAGCCAGGGACTGCCTTGATTTTGCTCCGGATGATGGAATGATGCATGTTTGGGCTGCTTTTGTGCGGAAATCCATGACGATGCCCCAATTAGCCTCTATTTGTACCTGTTCTTGAAATGCGTGCCAAGCTCCGAAAAATTGCTGATTCTTCATTTTGCTGCAACAGAGAGCAGGAAAGAGGCATGGCAATGTATTTTCACAAATGTATGCATGCCTCGATCCTCGTGCCACCAATCACGCATATCGATGCATGATGGCCGAGGAGCCGAATTGCACAACTCAATATAGAATGAATGCATATGAACACTACAACAAAACCTAACTCCATCATGGACAATCCGGAGTGTCGGTGACTTGGAAATTGAGACACGTTCCGTCACTCGGAGTACGGAACGTACCTCGTTTCCCGTGCCCGGGCTAACTCCTATCCCGAACACGATGCAATATGCATGATATGCGTGAAATGCAACTAAGATACAATCCTAACATACACAATGTTATGGAATGGCATACACGCTACACGAGGTGATACATAACCGAGCATACACAATGCTATGGATGAAATGGCATACGCAATGCAATATGGGCTTACACCAACATGAGAGAGCCTCAGCCACACTCACATAAGAGGCCATCAGATGAAAACAAGACAACTCGAAATGCGTGCACGCGTGCACGCAAACCGAGGACCGACCCTCAGGTACCGAAACGCCACTCTAATGAGACATGGCAAAGACATGGAATATGATATGCAAACATGCAAAAATCAGTAGCAAAATGAGGGGGAAAACAGCCCCGAAACAAGGCGAAATGACACCCGATGTATGGAATCTCTCCCGAAATGCAAAACTAGGTACATGAAATGACTTACAGCTATACAAAGCATGCATGATTCGTACATGAAGTGTGAAGACAGAAGCTAGGCAGCCCCAAAACAAGTATATTTACAGTTAGAAGAATGGCCAAACAGTGGGTACAAATAGGGCAAAATTAGCATGCAAAAATGGGGGGCCAAGAGAGGTAATGAAGCAAGTCATAGCTTCTGATCTCAAACACAGAAGGCCCCTTCTATAATGTTGAAGAGCGGCCAAAAATATGATGTTTTACAGTTTATGACAGACCCCAAAAACAGACACAAGTATGCTTAAAATGCTATGCAAGAAATGGGCCATCAAAGGGGCAAAGAAGTAACTGATATATGCTGGCCCCAAACAGGTTAGGGCCCTTCAACAATGTTGAAGAGGGGCCCAAAATATGGCTTTTTTTAGTAGATGATCAAGCCCAAAACAGTGTAGAAATATGCTCAAAATGCCATGCAAAATCAAGGCCACAAGAGGGCTATAACATGAAGTATACCAAGGATGTCTCAAACAGCCCTAGACCCTTAATGAAACATGAAGAGGGAGTCATTTTAGGGCCATTTTCAGTTCGGACCAAAGTCCAAAAACAGAGACACAATAGCCTAATAAATCATGCAAAATAGGGGACCTAAGAGGGGTACAATGACAAGTGATATATGGAGGTCCCAAACAGTGTTGAGCCCTTCTTCAATGTTGAAGGGGGGCTCAAAATAGGCCTAATTACAGTTTACATTAAGCCCCAAAACAGATCACACACAAGCTAAAAATATCATGCAAGAAAATGGCATTCAAGAGGGTATTGAAGCAAGTGCAACATGGGGGGCTCAAACAGTGTTGAGCCCTTAATGAAACAAGAAAATGAGCTCAAAAAAGTGACCTTTTCAGTTTTGGTCGGAGCTCAAAACAGCAAGCAAAGAGGTTAGAAAAATGTTGCAAAATTGAGCTCAAAAGAGGGGAGATGATGCTTACCCTTGAAGACTACCCCTTGGATGCTTCTTGGCTTGAGAAGTGATGCCTCTTAGCTGCTGGGAAGCTCTCCAAGCTGCTGGAAATGGAGTAGTGGTGGTGGTGCTTGGTGGTGATGAAGAAATGAGGTGTAGGACTTGGATGCTTGGAGCTTGAAATGAGGGAGAGAGAGGGGTGCAATACAAGGAGCTTAAGGGAAATTTTCTAACCCTAAAACCAGGTTTGGGCTGCTGGTTATAAAAGCCAAAGAGGGGGAGAAAGAGGGGGAAAAAAGGGAGGGAAAGTCCCTCCAAGTTTCCCTCCAAAAAAAGTCCCCCTGGATACAGGTTTTGGAGGGAAAAACAATGCACAGCTGTAATGTACTCACCCTGAGAAAGCTGGCCGGCCAAGTATCAAAGCTGCAGGTGGCCGGTCGGCCACCCCCCATGGCCGGCCGGCCAGGGGTCAAAAGGGTCAACTTGAATTAGTGGCCGGCCACCACAAATTGGTGGCCTCCCAGGTGTCCTCAACACAACCCTGTGGTTCAAAATTGGCAACTGTAAAACAGGAGAGAGAACAAGCCATTTTTAGGAGGGGTTCAAAAGGGTCAAGTAGAATTAATGGCCGGCCATATAATATTTGTGTCCTCCCAGGTGTCTACAACACAAATATGGGGGTTAGGATTGAAGAAAGTGACCCTAGGGTGGTCAACATTGGCTTGGAAGTGAGAAAAACGGGCATCAGAGGGCGCCAGAGGAATATAACTGGTTGCTGAAACAATTGCTGGCCTTCCACCCTTCTACGGCCTTCCTGGTGATGAAACAGAGGTACCTGCCAAAAATGAACAAAAACCGATGCAAAATGAAGGTTCCGGGGCCGAAACGCGCAGTCCGAGGCCCCGAAAACTGCCCGTTAGGCACCGGGAGTGGTGTTCGACCACGAAGTGGGTCTTTCAGACCTCAGTGTCCCTCAAAAGGGAGTAAACAAGATGCATGCCAAAAACCGGAGCAAACGGAGGCGGTTAAGTGGTCCCGAACCGAGGCACACGGCCTGACGGCTCTGAAAACAGAGAACCGGGTTCCGAAATGGGTAAAATGGCCTATGGCTACGAAATGTAGCCCACGGCCACTGAGAGATGATCTGCTAGACCTCTCCCTCCCTTCAGGAAGAGAAACAAAGAAAACCGAGTCTGGTTCGCAAACCGAGGCAAGGCACAGAAGAGGGTTCGGAAGTCCGGAGGCAGGGCTCACGGCCGAGACTCTGAGACTTCTGAACGAGCACAATATGCAACATCACCGAGCGCTCAACTGGTGACGTCTGAGTCTTAAGGTCGGTCAAAAATGGGGTGTCTACAAGTACTCGACGAGTTCTACACATTAAACGGTTCAGATTATCAAAATGAGACCCGTGATGCCCCCCACGGGCCGAACATCACCGTTCAGTGCAATGCCCGAAAAGTAGCCAATCATTTCTTAGCATCAATTCAGCTGAGCATATAGTACAGCCGTACAAGTTACATTCCTAATATTCTCGTACACACTAATTTATACAATTTTTTAATACATATTTTTCCATAAAAAGTCAAAAAGTTAACCCAAACAACTATATTTTTTTCTTCAACTTTTTAGTTTAAAAAGTCAAAAAGTATACTTATTTAGGACACCCCAAACAATCCCTAAATATAACTCAACCTCAATGTGGGACCTTTCGGCCCACATCAAGTACCTTTAATATATATATATCTTATTTATGTATATATTTGAAAAACAACATTGGTATGATCATTTGTAAATGGTAAGAATACCACATGACATTTTCACCTAATATTGGTATGTAATAATTACTCAATTAGATGTCATTTTGGTCTTTTCCAAACCTCCTTCACCTCTTGATTATGGAAGGCTCTATTTACACACCACCTTTCTTCTCAAGGCATACTATTAATTAATTTATTTTTTATTACAATTTTAACCTTAGGTGAAATGACTATAAAGAACAACCTATGATACACATCATTTGTATAATTACCATAAAGGACCGGATAAACTACTCTTGTTCGAAAGAAATAGACTGGACAAACTACTCTTGTTCGACATAAATGAACTGAAAAAACTACTCTTGTTTGGAAGTCAAGTGTCGAACTCCATATTGTTCGACAAAAATTGACCGAACATATGTTTGGGGTTCGAAATTCCAGTGTCGAACGGTTCGAAAACTCAATCATGCGAATACAAATTTCATGGCAATGGAAAAAATTACCTAAGATCCTAAAATCTGAGCCAAATGAGAACTCACCTACTGTATCTCCAATGTGAGTTGTTTTCAATTGTGTTGAGCACCACCGATGGCGTTTTTGATGAGGAAAAAAGTGTATTTAGCAAATGGGTCTTCACCGTTTGAATAGAGAATGGAGGGGGAGATGGAATATCGTGGGTGGGTGAGGTGTGTGAGTGAGGGTAGAGATGGAAGATTGTGGGTAGATTTTGGGTGGGGTGTGTGAGTGAGTGAGAGTAAAGGTGGAAGGTTGTGGTGTGTATTGAGCAAAATATTAATTTATTAAATTATTATAGGTGTGCCTTGAGTAATGGTTTGCCTAGAGATAAAATGTGATGTGTGAATAGAGGCACCCTTTGATTATCCATTTTTTTCTCAGGCTAGGCTGTAATGGGCTTTTTAGTATTAAATAAACTAGTGGTAATCACGGCATGTTAAAAAAATTAATAATATATTTTTATACAAAATAATATAAATAGTTAAATTTTTGTATGCAAATTATAAAAATAAAAAAGATTGAAATTTACAATTTAAGTCCCATAATTTTATCATAATTTATTTAGGGTAAATTACAATTACACCCATTGAGGTTTGATTAAAATACGAATCGCTTCCCGTGGTTCTGGAAATTACATTCCACCCTTGAGGTTTCTAATTTAATAACAAATCGCCCTTTCTATTAATAAATCATCAAGTCAATTAATAATTTTTAATAATGTTAGAAATACGTTTCAATTAATAATTTAGGTAATTTTATTATTGTATAAGAGAACAATTATGAATTTCATTTTTTTAGTTAATTTTGTTAAATAAAAAAGTCTAACAAGGGGGTATTTGTAATTTTTCAAAACACAGAAGACAATCTGTACTTTAAACAAATCTCAAGGGGTGTATTTATAATTTACCCATTTATTTATTAGTTTTTAATTTATCACAAATTTAATCGTGTGACTTTTAACTTCTCTTGCTAGAATTATAAACTTAAGTGAGCTCAACCCAATCAACTTGAGTTGAGCTTAAAATTTTTTAAAAATTGAATAATATAATTTTAATTAAGTGAGGACATATACAGAAATTTAAAAATTCAAATTAAATTTGAGTGGATTTTGGCAACACCCACCAAATAACCTGAGCAACCAAAATAAAATTATATATATAAATATACATATTATTTGCTAATTTATTTTTTTAAATAATAAATAAAATTAATTAAAAGTTTAATATTAATGAACAAAAGAAAATGCAATATACTTAAGATTTTCAATATAATTTTTCTTGAAAATATTTAAAAAATACACTTTTTAGAAAGGAATCATCTAATAAATGATTGTTTGGAAAGTGCCATATTAGCTTACTTTATCTTTTTATTTTTTTAGGTCACATCACATTTCTACTTTTCTATACATTTTTTCGTAAAAAAATAAAAGTATACTTAATTATCTTTTTTAGGTCACATCACATCACATCTCTATTTTTTTGTGCATATTTTCGTAAAAAGTATAAAAGTAAACTTATTTTGTACTTCTCAAACTATCACTAAGTTGATATTAAAAATAATTACTTTTATAATGGCATAAATAATTTAAATATGATTTTTTAGAAATTCTTTTTAATTTAAAAATTACAATAAAATATTAAATAGAATAAAAACAATTTTTTTACAAAATAAAAGTATTTGAATAAAAAAAGGTAAGAAAAAAATTTAATATGATATTTTCATTTAATCTGAAAATAATTATAGATGAACAATAAATTATCATCTATAACCCTTTTTTTTTAAATAAAAAAAGTTTAACGAATTATCACTTTTAATAAAAAAAAAGTTAAAGTGCCTTTCTAATTTATTTTAGCAAAAATAACTTTTTAACAATTTAAGCTAAAGATTTCTTTATTCTTTATTTTAATTTTTTTAATTGACAATTGAGATAAAAAAAAAAAAAAAATCTAACAAAATCTACCATGTTTGCTAAGTACTAAAAAAGTTATGTTTTGTTCTTTTCTTAAAAAAAGAGAAGAGATTATATTAAAAAATATTATTGTTCAAGTCCTATAGTTTAGAAGGATATAATTTTTTTTATAATAAAATTTAAAACAAAAAAGAAAAAAATTAATAGCGATTAATAATTTGAATACATGTATTTAAAACAAATTATATTTAGACCAATAAAATATTATGATACATCATTATGATACATGTGAATATTGATCTCATTCTAATTGTAGTAATATAATTCGAAGAAAAATTTAAATTTGAAATTTTATTTTATAATTTAATAAAGGATGCAAAATTTAAGAAATGAATATTGATCTTATTTCAATTATAATAACATAATTTAAGTAAGAATCCAAATTTGAAATTTTATTTTAAGAATATAAATTAATTTATAGACCAGTCATATTGTAACACGTATTAACAAAAAATTAAACAAAAAAAAAATGAGAAAAAAGAATTACAACTTTCAAACTTAATGAAATGATAATATTTTGTAATTTATAATAGTATATAGATATTTTGCAACTTTCCATATTTAGCGCTTTTCAAATTTAAATTTTGAAATGGATTAGCCTCCGTTTGGGAAGTGAGTTGGCTTTTTGATTTTTTGACTTTTTTGACTATATGAGCCTGGGCTCAAAAGCTTGGTTTGGGAAGGGCTTTTGACTTTTTGGCTTTTGACTTTTTGGCTTTTTTAACTTTTTTAAGAGAGAAGAGTGTAATGATTATGGGGTTGGATGAGATGTTTTGTCTGTTTTGGCTCATGAGCCTATTCTGTCTTTTGATATACTTTCCATTTGAAAGTAATAAATCAAGAGATATTCAATTTTTTTTAATTTTATTTATTTATTATTATTATTATTATTATTTTTTGCTTGAATGAGAGCTATAGAGGATTTTTTTTAATTATTTAAAATCAAAAAATTAAAAATTTTAATTTGAAATATTGGAACTCCACAAGATTTGTGGTTAGAAACTCCCTTTTTACTCACATAATATATAGATAGATAGATTTAATAAGAATTTATATTTGTTTTAGATATTTTTTTAATATACAAATTATTTTTTTTTAGATTTTTTATAAAAATAATTTAACAATCTCATTACTGATTATAGTGTATAGAAGAAGTTGAAAAGGGTGTAGCAATAGGTATGTGAGAGAAGTCAAAAAGACTTGTGAGAAATTAATAAATGCTGAGGTTTTTTTTTTTTTAAAATAAAAAATTTAGAAGATTAAGATTGGGATATTGATCTCCCACAAGGCTTGTGGGTTAGAAACTCTATTTTTTTTATATAATATATAGATAAATAATAATAAAAAAAAAAAACCGAAGTTAATCAATACATCATGTTTGAATGGAAGGAAGTGAATTTGCATGCATGTAGCCAGTACAAGAATTTAGATTCTCTCCAGGGCAAAACAGAGTAGTAGCACTCAAAGAGTCATCAATCAGTTATTATATATCTCAAGGATACACAATGGATGGGAACTGTAAAGAAACTCTTTGGAAATAGTGAATGAATTGATCATTAAGTTCTGATTTCAAAGAGGCTGATATATCACCATAAATTCACAATCCCAATAATGATTGTTAAATCCTTGGTGGCTAATCAAATACTCCTTCAACTCTTATTATAAATTCATACTACAATAGCATTATCAGCAGCGGTAGCAGCAGCAGCTATTTAGGTTGAGTTTGTGATTTTTAAGTTGAGTAGAAAATGGAATTGGACTGTTCTCAAAATTATAGTACTAACAAAGAAGAAGAGAGATGGATAAAACACTATAGCAGCTCTCAGAAGATATTGCTAGTTGGTGAGGGAGATTTTTCATTTGCTGCTTGCTTAGCCACTGCTTTTGGCTCTGCTCTCAACATGGTGGCTACCTCTCTTGACTCTCAAGGTATGTCTTAGGTTCACTACAATACCTAGCAGTTATACAGTGCCATTAGCGACATTCACTGACAATGTCACAAACACATTCTGACTCTTTGATTTTTGTGGGACTCACAAAAATTAATAGTCTGTGTTTGTGAAGATTTGAACTTTTTTCCAAAAGCCAATATATTCACAAGTTTTTATGATTCATCTCCATATATATATATATATATTTATGAACAAGATGTTGAATATTGATTAACTGAGATATATACAATTACGAAAACGAAGAGTCTCTGATGATGAAGTACCCAACTGCGAGCGACAACTTGAAGCAATTACAGGACCTTGGTTGCACCATTTTACATGAAATTGATGGCACCACCATGAGCCTACACCCTCGACTTGGATTCCAGTTATTCGACAGAATTGTGTTTAATTTCCCTCACGCAGGATTCACTTTACGTGAACACTCATCGATCCAAATTATGTAAGTTCTCTTCTAAACTAAAAAGTAATAGGGCCTCATGGTCACTAATCATTCCCTTTTTCTTTCATTGTTTGATATTCTGGTGTCCAAGGAGCGCAAAAACCAAATGCAGAACCCGACACAAAAAACACTTGAATAGACAACATTTTACAAGATTATTGACGGAACCTACATTTCAAAAAAATTTTCTATTTAGTTCCGTATTTGGATTTTGTGTTCTATATGTATTTGTTTTAACATATGTTGAAAGTGAAACTATCAAGAGGACACTGAGATCATCTATTTCAAATTCCATAACGCATTTTCAGGTTTCACCAGGATGTGGTGAAGGGCTTCTTGAGTAGTGCAAGTGGGATGTTGACAGACAATGGAGAAGTGCACGTGACGCACAAGACGGCTCACCCTTTCAATCTTTGGGAAATAGATAAGTTAGCAGAGGAGGTTGGTCTGTGCTTGGTTGAGGAAGCATGGTTCTCAAGATATGATTATCCAGGTTATGTAAACAAAAGAGGAGATGGGCATAGAAGCAATGATACTTTCCCAGTAGGAGCATGCACTACTTTCAAATTTGCAAAGCCATGAAGTGTAGTGCTCGGACCAAGTGTGGTTTTGTTTGGTGAATCAGGCGTTTCTTCATTTGTTAGATACATGGGTTTGAGTTTAGTGCTACGTTAGGTAGCTTTTCCATTCCGTCTATTCCCTTCATACAGTAATCTCTTTTGGCTATAAATGCCTTTTTGGAGAACATTCATGCACTGATTTTATTTGCCGCTCTTACTAATTGATATGATTGGTATAATTCTCTGTTCTCATTAAATTTTTGTGCAAGTGTGTGGGACAGACTTTTTTGACTACAAAATTTTGCTGACAAAATTTTGATGATGTTACTATTAAATACACTTCTTAAAATAAAATAATTTTATAGTAAAATATTTATTTTTTTAGTTGGAAATTTTGATCCAAAATGATACTATTAATTCATTATTAAATGTTTAATTTTGTCGCTAAAAACACAATGATACTTCTGACAATAATCTTTAAATTTGTCTTGAAAACTTTAATTTGTTTTAGTGAGAATTACTAATGCATTCATTTTTTTTCTAGGTAGCTAAATCTATATATTATAGAAGGAAATTGAGATTTCTAACCCATAAGACATCCAAAAGCTCTAATATCCCAATCCAAATTTTTTAATTTTTTGATTTTTAAAAATTTAAATAATTTTCTATAGGCTAGCTATCATTCAAGCAAAAAAATAAGAAAAATAAAAATTAATATCCCTTGATTTATGACTTTCAAATATAAAAAAAATGAACAGTATACTAATGTATTTCAAAACTCAAATTTGAGGACAACTACATATGGAAAACAATCGATTAATATAAATTTAAAATTATAATGATTTATTTCATGATTTATTTAAGTTTTAAATATAATTTAAAATTATCATAATTAGTTCATAATTTTTGTATTAAGTAGCAATAAGAGTGATGTTGAGATTATCTATATATCTATATATCTTACAAAATAATGCTTTTAAGAAGGAATATTATGAAAGTTTAAAATTTTCATATAAAATTATTTTTAAAATCAAAAGCTCTATTGACTAGCTTATTCCAAGTATAAAATTTAAATTCATAATCTATGTACTTAATTGCAAAACATTGATCTCATTAAGGTTGAAAATTGCAATTCTTCTTTCTCAATTTTTTATTTTTATTTTGTTTAATTTTTGCTAATACGTGTCACAATACGATTAGTCTATAAATTAAATTTATATTCTTAAAATAAAATTTCAAATTTGGAATCTTACTTGAATTATGTTATTACAATTGGAATGAGATCAATATTAATTCTTTAAATTATGCACCCTTTATTAAATAATAAAATAAAATTTTAAAATTAAATTCTTCTTTAAATTATATTACTACAGTTCGAATGAGATCAATATTCATATGTGTCATAATGATGTGTCAAATTATTAATCGCTATTAAAAAAATTAATTCATTATTTTTTTCTTTTTTGGTTTTAAATTTTATAAAAGAATTTATATCCTTCTAAATTATAAGGACTTGAACAATAATATTTTTTAATATAATTGCTTTTAACAAAAAACAAAAATATTAAGAACATGAATAACTTTTTTAGCATTTGTCATACATAGTGGATTCTGTTATTTATTTATTTATTTTTATCTCAATTGTTAATTAAACAAACTAGAAAAAAAAAAAAATATTTTTGGCTTAAACAGCTAAGAAGTGATTGTTGCTAAAACCAAATAGAAATAAATATTTTTTTGGTTAAAAGTGATGGTTGATGAAACTTATTTTTTTTATAATGAAAAATGAGGATTACACGCGATAATTTATGGTTTATCTAAACTTTTTTAGCACTTACAAAACATAGTAGATCCTACTAATTTTTTTAAATTCATTTGTCAATTAAACAAAATAAAATAAAAAATAAAAATGTTTTTTTTCTCAAATTGCTAAAAAGTAACTTTTGCTAAAACAAATTAGAAAGAAACATTATTTTTCTATTAAAAGTGATGATTTATGAATTTTTTTTGATTAAAAAAAAGAGGGTTATTGGTGATAATTTATTATTCATATAGAATTATTTTCAGATTAAATGAGAATATCATATTAAATTTTCTTCTTACCTTTTTATTTTTATTTTTTTATATTCAAATACATTTATTTTGTAAGAAATTTATTTTTATTCTATTTAATGTTTTATTGTAATTTTTAAATTAAAAATAATTTCTGAAAAATCATATTTAAATTATTTTATGCCATTAAAAAATATTTTTTTAATATCAATTTATTTGATGATATTTTTTTAAAAGATGTATTTTTTAAATATTTTCAAGAAACATTCTATTGGAAAATCTTAAGTATATTGCTTTTGCTTTTGTTTATTAATATTAAATTTTTAAATAATTTTATTTGTTATTTAAAAAAATAAATTAGCTAATAATTTTATATAATTATATATACAATTTTGTTTTGGTTACTGTTATTTGGTATTTTTGCTTTAGTCCACTCAAATTTAATTTGAATTTTTGAATTTTTACATAGGTTCCCACTTAATTAAAAACTATGTTGCCTAATCTTCAAAAAATTTTAAGTTCGACTCAAGTTGTTTGGTTTGAGCTCACCTAAGTTTACAATTTTAACAAAGGGGTTGAAAGTTATATGATTGAATTTGTGACAAATTAAAAATTAATAAATAAATTATGAAACTTAAATTGTAAATTTCGATCTTTTTTATTTGGTTGCTATTATTTAGTGTCTCTCCCCAAACTCACTCAAATTTAATTCAAAATTTTGAATTTCTGCATAGCTTCTCATTTAATTAAAAACTATGTTGTCCAATTTTTAAAAATTTTTAAGTTGGGCTTGAGTTGCTTGGGTTGAGCTCAGCTAAGATTGCAATTCAAACAAGAGGGTTGAAAGTTACATGATTGAATTTATGACAAATTAAAAATTAATAAATAAATTATGACAAATTATGAAACTTAAATTATAAACTTCAATCTTTTTTTTTTCATAATTCACATACAATAATTTAACTATTTATATTATTTTGTATAAAAACATATTATTAATTTTTTTACATGTTGTGCATAGCATGGGTTACCGCTACCTTATATATATATATATATATTTTTTTTTGATTTTCCCAATATATTTTATTTTTCACTTTAAAAAAATAAATAAATCTAAACACAGAATTAATGTGAACTCTGGCTTCTTCTACAAGTTAGGTTGGAAGCATGACACATGTCATTGATTAGGTTGCTAAAATGAGTGAATCCATCAAATTAAAAAAATAATAAATTTACGAATTTAGTCAGAATCCCACCCAAAAAAAAAAAAAGAAAAAAGAAAAAATAAAATGAAGTCCAAGGTGCAAATTAGGTGACCTAAATATGAAGTACAGAAGACTCGGAGGTGCTTTCCCCCTATTTTTTTTTTCGATCGAGAGGTGCTTTCCCTCCCCTAATGGAAATTTGCAATTCATCTCTATCCTATACACCCACTTTTATAACGTAGTGCTTTATATACCACTATGTTAATGTCAAAAAAATATTATAAATAAAGACTAAAAATAAAAAATACTAAATATATTAAAATTTTCATACAAATGATGTGATAACACTACAGGAAAAATGGTCTACAGCAACGTTTTTTTTGTGGCGTTTAGGGAAACGCCACTATAAATCAACGAAACACAACGTTTTCAAAAAACGTTGTGTCTGACCTCAGTGAAACGGCGCCGTATTGGGTCAATGTATTCACCGTCAAAACTCCGTCTCTTTGAACTCAGTCTCTCTTTCTCAGTCTACCACAACTCAGTTTCCCTCTCTTCCAAAACCCTCGATTTGAAGCTCTCACTCTCTCTCGCTCGCTCGCTCAATTTCTCATTCTCAACCCTCGATTTGCTCGATTGCAGATCCAAAACCCTCGATGGTTTGCGCTTCTTCGATCTCTGTCGCTCGCAATCGAACTCTCTAGCTATTCTTCATCGATCTCTGTCGCTCGAGGGCTTTGCTCTAGCTGTTCTTCATTGAACTCGAACTCGATCTGTCTTCATCAAATTGATCCATTATGTTCTTCATCAAATCGATCTGTTCTTCATCAAATCGCAGATCCAAAATCCAAAATCGATTTGGTGAAAATTCATTCTGTTCTTCATCAAATCCATTCTGTTCTTCATCCTCTCGCTCCTGGTTTTTCAGGAACTCGATTTTGTGTAGTGGTAAAAATTAATAAATAAATAAAATGTAGCGAGAAACTCATTTACTATAGCATCATTCATTTTATATTTCCCAAAATATTGGCTCAATCGAATATCAAGCTACTCAGGATTGAATACCCTGAGCCAACATATGTGCTTATTTATTTATTATTTTTTATATTTCAAAAATAAGCTTGTCATTTTGGTGCTATCTTGTTACTTATCTTGTTAGTTTTTTTCCCCCTTCCTTCTATTTGTTCTCTCAAATAACTACTTTCCCTTTGGTTCTTTGCATTGTTTTTAAATGGTTTGCAGAAAGGTATTGATGTGAACTGGGCAGCTGCTCTTGAACACAATCCTGAAGCTTTTGCAAAGGTGGTATGTGTAAAAACTGTACTTATTATTTCTTGGTAAATGAGTTTTAAATTATTTTTGAACTTTTCAGGTCATGTTATATGTTGACATGGAAGTCAATGGTGTCCCTTTGAAGGTAGTAACAAGGGAAATAGCATGGTTTGCTTCCATGCTTTTCTATATTTTTTATCGTTACACTTGTTTTTAATTCTGCATGTAGTAACAGCCTTGTGTTTCTTGTATTGCCTGCTAAACATTTTTTTTCCCCCCTCTCTTGGAACATGCTTACTTTGTCTTTAATGCAGTTGTTAAGTATTGCGCTCTATGTTGTTTTTCTTGCACAATCCAACGATTAATTGTTGCAGATAGCTTACAATTCAAGTTTAGAAGTTTGAGTCAGTGATGTTGAGTAGTGTAGCTTGTTACTTTGTATTTTAAAATCCTCTTCCCTGTTGCTTTGATTGATTGTAGGCTTTTTGCTTCACTTCCTTTCAGGCGTTCGTTGATAGTGGTGCTCAGTCAACAATCATATCTAAAAGCTGCGCTGAGCGCTGTGGGTAAGTTCTATTTATTGCACTTAGTTCTGAACAATTATACCTTGCTTCCTTAGAAAGATTAGTAATGCAGATTAACATACAAAAACCTGCGCGTGCTTGAACTACCTGTAGATGCATGCAAACACCTGATTAATATTTGACTTTTGTACTTGTGTAGAACAATTCTAAATGAGCAACCAATCCATTTCATTCCTATCGAATTGGCATCTCTTCCATGTGTTCTAAGAGCTGCTTCATTCTTGTCCTGAATCTGGTTTGTAAGTATTTATCTCTAAGAGCTGCTTCATTCTTGTCCTGAATCTTGCATTGTTGACACATAATAAAGCATGCATTAGAATTGAGGTCCTTTTGATTCTAATTAATTTCAAAACACGATGTAATGTTGTTGGAAGATCATGAGCTCCAATTTATGTTTGTCATGTCACAGAATGGCTTGGCCATCTTCTGTTCCTTTTGAATGTTACTTACTATATGCCAACACTACTAGCTACTATTTTTTGCCCATTTAATTTGTGATTCATCTCTTTCATCTGCTATACTTTTCCACTTCTACGCTTTTTATTTTTATTTTTTATGCCCTCTCTCACCATCATCCACTCCTTCCTTGGGCAGAAGTGCCTTTTAAGTTGAAAAGAACATATTTCATTAAATAGTGCTAATTTATCCCTCCCCTCTTTCCATGTGAACAAAGATATTCGAACATAGCATGTCATCATATCTTTTTGTATTGTGATAGCATACATACAAGCAAGCGCTACAACATTGCAAGATTGTTCCCAAACAAAGTACAATGACTAGAAATTCATTGCCTACGTCAAACAGGTCGTCTTCTCCAAATTCTTTTAATAATTTGGGGATTAATGATAATGAGGTATTTGACATGCTCCCCTACTTGTTCTTTTCCTTTTTTGACATATTTGGGTCATAACAAGTTTTGTTTATAAATCTTGGATATTTAAGGTTAGTCATTTCATAAACAATTTACTCTCACATCTTGGTGTAGGTGAAGTTCAAAATTGCATCTTGTCACTATTCACTGAATGAGAATAGAGCTGCTCTTGTTGAGGTTCCATCTCCATACTCTGTTTGCATTCGTGTTTCTTTAATCAATTTGTTAAGTCACTTTTGGTGAGGTTATATTTAAGTATATGAATGTGTAGTTTATGTATAAATTTTGCATTTTGTCGCTAATTGATATTCTCTGCCGTCCATTCCCTGCTTCCTTTATTTGGCGAATGTCATCATAATTTGGGGGATTTATTGTTATCAGGAAGACCTTAGATTACACTTTTCATCCAGTAGCTAAGGAACTTGCTGTATTGTTTGTCACTTTTGTGTAAATGTTCATGTTATCCATGTAATGTTACAATTACATTGTATGTTCCAGGATGAGTGTTCTGAGCAACTTGGGTTTGTTACATGGTCTTTTTACAATTTAACTTGGACATGGTTTTATTCATTTTTAGTTTCTTTCCTTTTAAGAATATAAGAATATGCTTTACTCCTTTATTTTACAAATGGAGGGAATTCCTAACAAAGCAAGAAATCTGCAAATGAATCTAATGATGGGCAAGCTTTATCGAAATTCGAGACACACTTGTTCTTCCATTGCTTGTTACAAAGAGTGTTTGAGGTTTGTCATGTTGGATTTCTTAATGCCAATTTTCATTCCAAGGATAACAATTTAAATTTGATTATTATATCATTTTGTGTATGCTTTTTTTATTCAGTGCTCTTTTTAGCAATAGCATAAGAATTTTTTGGGTGCTTTTTGTGAGTCTCACTTGAAATCTGAACACATCTAGCATTATAAAGCTTCGTGCTTGCTCTTATATAGATATTTCTTGATTGGATGATTGGTGTGTCCTTTGAAAAAAAGGCACGAGGGCAGCCCCCTTGAGGCAAAAATACAGTTGTGTGAGCACTGATCCTTTCAAGGAATTAATGGAATTCTCCCTACCTTCAAATGATCTACAATTGCACCACAAAATGCACAACGGAGCTACCTACCAAGCCTTCCAACTAACCCAACTCGGGCAACCCCTATGCCAAGAATCAAAGAGGTTCTTTACCCACCCAGCATAACCCAAGTGACACCAAAGACAGAGAATTAAGCTCCAATTATCTGAGGCCACTTTGCAATAAAGCAATAGATGATTGACTGGCTCCCCCGTCTCCTTATACGGACAACACCAATCCAGTTGAAACTAATCTTCCTCAAATTTTCAATGATGAGAATGGCTGTAACAATTTTTTTCATTTTCTATGTCAAAATTTTGAATGATGAGAATGACTGTAATAATTTTTTCCATCTTCTATGTCAAAACCAAACCAACTTATAAGCCTTGTGTCTCAATCAAGTGGGGTTGTCTACATGAATCCTTTTTTTCCATTTCATTTTCTATGTCAAAGTATGTTAATTGTGTCTCATTCCTTCTTGCTTTTATTTTGTGTGTAACTTCCTTTCTTTTCTTTTATTTTCAAATTTCATTTTATGTCTGGAGGCTGGTGGTTGAATATGATTACACAGTCTTGATTGGGTCAGCCCATAAAATAACAGTGCGGAATCAGTGAGTAACAGTGTAATTATTGACTGTGAATGCCTCATAGATTCACATCCAAGGATAGTTTCTGCTATTACTACTACTATAATAACAACAGTATCGACCATACTGCTGACACTGCTACTAAGATATTTAATTGTTCTTATTGTTATCTTTTTATCATTTATGTATTGCTGGAAGATTTCAGTACTTTTATAGCATGCTCATTCTTTATTTGTTTTGTTTTTGACAGACATTGCCCTTATGTTATTGAGGCTATCATAGCCTTGGCTGAACTAGGAGTTGCTTCGAAGGATATTATTTCATTATTTCCTCAGGTTTGTTGGTAAAATAAAAATCAGAGTGCTGCTCCATTGATTCAAAGTGTATGTAATATGATGTTCTAAGATTATTATTTTTCTGAGAAGTATTCATGTTTTGATATAAATTTAGCATATCATGCTTTATGAAGAATTTTTAATTACGCACTATGCCATTCATTGGAAAAGATGAAAAGGGGACATAAAATAGTCCATTTTGCTAATGTTTTCTTGTGCTAGACAACTTGTAATGTCATCGTTTAAGCATTTTCATTGTTGCAGATGATGTTTTATTTTTAAAAATAAAACTTTATTAGTTACAGTGGGTTTGGTAAATAATAACCATTGGTGTTCTTTTGTGTGTTGCAAGGAATATATTTTCAATCACTATAATAAATAGGCTGGAGTTTTTTCTTATAGATTTTTCTCTGGTGTTAAAGAAATAACATTTTGCTATATTTTAGCTTGAACCTTTTCTGTTGTAAATATACTATCATGTTAACTGCAGTTTATTTTATTAATGTTATCTTTCAGACACCAAATAGAAGTGGTAGACCTCCATTTGATCATTTTGACTCAAGTCACTGGTTGCATGTAAGTACAATGTGTGATAGATGAGATTTTGTCTTCATATTTTATATGTTGTACTAGACTATGCTACCAATTTTTTTTCTACATTAACATTACTTGTCCTATTTGAGCATATAACTTTTTCCCTTATCTAATTAGCTTGTTTCAATGGTTCTGAATCAACCAATCATAGCATTGTCCTTAGGTTCAGTTCAGAACCTCCTGCTTCTTTGACTAATGCATTCCTTCATTTCTTTTTTGCTTTTAAGTTAAGATTTAATAATAGCATTTGATCTGAAATGCCTTTGGACCTTTTTTATTGGTGGATTTGGTGCTCAGTCTAAGATTCTTGAGGTGAGGCTAATGTCTAGTCTAGGGATGGCAATGGTGTGAGTTCCAGATGGCACATCCCTATCTTGACCTTAGCATGCCATAGAATACACCAACACCGACTTGCATGACTTTGTCCCAAACCTAATGTCAGTTAAGTCTTATGAACTTGTTTCTAAGGCCCAACATCCCTTGGTGGGGTTGTCTTTTCTCTCTTTGTTTTCTTTTTGTTGTGCTCAAGATGCTGTTCTCTGCTTCATCAATACCTTTGATCATTTGTTCTTTCTGTGCAACGTTATGTTGAGGCCCAGTGTTGCATTGCTTCAAATGATTACAAAGGTAGAATAAGTTCTTTTTTTTGGTTTGATCATTTTTTTTGGGGGAGGGGGTGTTATTTTTTAACATTGTACTTTTGATGCTAGTATGCTTTGCAGCCACTGTTGTCTGTACATTTTCCTTTTAGAGATCCCTTCTTTTATGCTGGTGGACACAATGCACATGCATTCGTATGCACACTGCTTCAACGGATCATGCTAATGTCAGGCATTGCATGCAGTCCATAAAAGACACCACATGAGATATTTGAATACCGTTACATTTATATTTTAGAAAACATATGAGCTTATCCTTTGAAAAGTAGAGATATGTGGTCTCTGTCCGTACATGCAATTTACATAATCTTAGTGTTGAACTTTTTGCTTTGTGGTCCATGATCACTTAATGCTTTAAACTGTTCTTGCTTGCAGAAGATTACCTCTAGTTGCATGTAATCTGGGTACTTCTGTTCTAGGACTTAAGGAGAGCATTATGTTCATGTATACACAACACTCCGCTGTTTAAAGTTTTGGGCCAAAAGGCGTGGTGTTTATTCTAATGTAAGTGGCTTCTTCCTTCAGCATTATTTTCTTACCAATGGGTCCTACAGATAGTATTTTGTTCTCACCTTCTGCAGGTGACTGGTTTTCTTGGTGGTGTGAACTGGGCTCTCCTTGTAGCTCAGGTGTGTCAGCTTTATCCGAATGCAGTTCCCAGTATGCTGGTTTCACGATTTTTCGGGGTTTATACACAATGGCGTTGGCCAAATCCGGAGCGATTTAGGAAACACAGACGATACTTTGCTTGCTCCCTAAGTCCGGAGCGATTTAGGAAACACAGACGATACTTTTTTTCAATTTTTTGTAAATCACAACTGTTTTGTTTCTCAAGTTACTTTGTAATTAGCTAGAAATGAACTACATGTTTTGGATAATAGAGTCAATGATACTGTGTTATTATGGGGCATGACTTGAATTGCAGAGATCCAGATATACTTTGTTGTTGGGTATAATCACTGATGTTGAATAAGGGGTGAACAACCCATAGAGATCAAGAGATTGATGAATTGCTGGTTTTAAAATGTAGAACATTACTTGATTTGCAGATTTTAAAATGCTACACACTTGGAAAAAATGACAGAAAATAAAATGTGAACATATTCATTCTAGGTATATTTGCAACTGCACTAATTTAGAATCTCCCCCCCCCCCCAAAAAAAAAAAAGAAAAGAAAAAAGTGGCGTTTTTTACAAAATGACGTCATTGTCACCACAAATTAAAAAATTAAAAAAAAAAAAAAACAGTGGCTGTAGACACCCCATTTTTGACCAACCTTAAGACTCAGACGTCACCGATTGAGCGCTCGGTGATGTTGCATGTCGTGCTCGTTCAGAAGTCTCAGAGTCGCGGCCGTGCGCCCCGTCTCCGGACTTCCGAACCCTCTTCTGTGCCTTGTCTCGGTTTGCGAACCAAACTCGGTATTCTCTGTTTTCTTTCCTGAGGGAAGGGAGTGGTCCCGTAGACTATCTCTCAGTGGCCGTGGGCTACTTTTCGTGGCCGTAGGCCATTTTGCCCATTTCGGAGCCCGGTTCCTGGTTTTCGGGACCGTCAGGCCGTGTGCCTCGGTTCGGGACCGCCCAACCATCTCCGATTTCTCCGGTTTTTGGCAAGTGCCTCTGTTTTATCATTATGAGGAACACTGGGGCCTCTGATACCCACTTCGTGGCCGAACGCCACTTTCGGTGCCTGACCCCGAACCACGCGGTTTTGGCTCCGAGCGTTCATTTTGCATTAGTTTTTGTTCAATTTTGGCAGGTACTTCTGTTTTAGCACCAGGAAGATCACTGGAGGGTGAGAGGCTAGCAATTGTCTCAGCAACCAGTTATCTGCTTGGTCAAGAGTGGTTCAGCATGAATCCGGGAAGGAGAAAAGTCTGCGCGGCTTCACCGAAACAAGCGGAACTCTTTGCACAAGAGGAATTAAAATATGAGGCCACCACCATTGGAAAGCTTACTTCCGGGGCTTCATTTTTCACTCAAGAATCTCCTAAGTCCAAATCCGGGGGGAGGAGATATGGTTGGTTGAAGTCCGGTTGGACTGAATCTGCGCGGCTTTACGGAAACTGGCATAACTTTCTCTACAGGAGGAATTTTGATGCAAGGTTTGCGGCATTGGAAAGCTAACTTCCGGGGCTTCAATTTGGACACTTGAATGGACATTTTTGGACTTCCGTAGCACCCAACAGCCAGGGGTCTTCTCGGCAGTTTTGTTTATCTAGCTGGCCAGCCACCCCTTTTGTAAAATGACCATTTTGCCCTTGTGAGTTGGTGTAGACACCCCATTTTTGACCGACCTTAAGACTCAGACGTCACCGATTGAGCGCTCGGTGATGTTGCATACTGTGCTCGTTCAGAAGTCTCAGAGTCGCGGCCGCGTGCCCTGCCTCCGGACTTCCGAACCATCTTCTCTACCTTGTCTCGGTTTGCGAACCAGGCTCAGTTTTCTCTGTTTTCTTTCTTAAGAGAAGGGAGTGGTCCCGTAGACTATCTCCCGGTGGCCGTGAGCTACGTTTCGTGGCCGTAGGCCATTTTGCCCATTTCGGAGCCCGGTTCCCGGTTTTCGGGACCGTTAGGCCGTGTGCCTCGGCTCGGGACCGCCCAACCATCTCCGATTTCTCCGGTTTTTGGCGGAGACCTCTGTTTTAATTTTTCGAGGAACACTGGGGCCCCTGATGCCCACTTCGTGGCCGTATGCCACTTTCGGTGTTCGTAGCCGGTTTTCGGGACCCCGAACTGCGTGATTTGGGCCCCGAGCATTCATTTTGCATCAGCCTTCTCCGGTTTTTGGCAGGTACCTCTGTTTTGTCATTCCGAGGGACACTGGGGTCACAGATACCCACTTCGCTGCTGAACACCACTTCCGGCACCAGATGCCCATTTTCGGGATCCCGAATTACTCGGTTTTGGCTCCGAGTGTTCATTTCTCATTAGTTTTTGTTCAAACTTGGTAGGTACCTCTGTTTCAACATCAGGAAGATCACTGGGGGGTGAGAAGCCAGCAATTATCCCAGATAGCCAGTTTCGCTCCTCCGGAGCCCGTTTTTCTCACTTCCGGGCCAATGTTGAACACCCTGGGGGTATTTTCTTCCAACCAAAGTTACATATTTGTGATGAGGAAACATGGGAGGACACAAAAAGTTGGTGGTCGGCCAGAAACTGTGGGTTTCATTTTTGGGCTTCTCCTTCAAGCTCTATGTTGTGGCTCCTTCTTCAGTGTTGCCAAATTCCAACCTTGGATCCTTGTTCTACACATCTTGGAGGACACAAAAAGTATATGGTCGGCCAGAAATTGTTGAGTTCATTTTTGAGCCTCTTCTTCAAGCTCTATGTTGTGACTTCTGCTTCAGAGTTGCCAGATTCCGACCTTGGGGCCTTATTCTACACACATTGGAGGACAACTTGGCATACAGGTCGGCCAGAAAATATTTTGTTCATTTTTTGGGGTGGCCGGCCGGCCATGATGAGTGGCTGGCCGGCCAGCTTCTTCCTTTCCAGTGCATCCCAGCTGTCCGGATATTTTGTTCAAAATATCCCCCCATCCGGGGGATATTTCAGGAGGGAGGGATTGTCTCCATTTCCCTCCCACTCTACACCTTGTTTTGCCTATTAAAGGGGCTGAGGAGCTTCTTCTTCAAGGTTACAAAATTTGGTCTCAAGAGCACCTCTCTCAAAACCCTAATCTCCATAGCCAAAACCTTCAAAAAAGCTTCAAGTCTTGCTTGATTTCTTCACCAACACCTAGCCTCACTAGCCCTACTTCGATTCCAGCAGCTAGGAAGTGAATTTCAGAGGTTGAGAAGCTACAAATCAAAGCCAAAAAGCAAAGAAAGACAAGTCTTCAAGGGTAAGTATTCAAAACCAACTTTTAGGGCTTTTTCTTGATCATTTTTTATACTCTAATTGGTTGAGAATTAGGGCTCCGACCCCTACTGCTTTTGTGCTCATTTTGAGCCCCTCTACAACATTGTAGAAGGGCTCAACTTCATTTGGTATTTCTATATACCAGTTCCTTCAATATTCACCAAGTTTGTCACATTTTTGCATGCTAAAATTGACCTATTTGTGTTGGTTTTTAGGGGTCCGACCCATACTGCTTTCTTGCTTATTTTGAGCCCCTCTACAACATTGTAGAGGAGCTCAACTTCATTTGGCCACTGTATATACCACTTCCTTCAAATTTCATCAAGTGTGCCCATTTTGTATGCAATTTTTGACCTATTTCTATTTGTTTTTGGGACTTCGACCCCTACTGACTTTGGTCTTATTTTGACCCCCTTTACATGTTTCATGAAGAAAAGTTTGCTGTTTGGTGTATATTTTGGAATGTCTCTTGTTATAGCCTATTTGGAGCCTATTTTGCATGGATCTTGTAGCATGTTTGTGTTCTGATTTTGAGGATGTCATCTTCTTCATATATGCTTATTTTTAGCTAATATTCAATGTTGTAGAAGAAAGTTTGTTCATTTGGTGTTTGTATATACCATCTCCCATTATACTCCTCTTTTGGCCACTTACTTTGCATGCTAATGTTGATCTGTCTATGCTTGCATTTTGGCCGAGTTTGTTACTGAAAAAATGCTATATTTGGGACTGCCTTGCTACTGTTCTTGCTGCCATGATCATATTTTGCATGTATAGCATGGCTATAGGCCATTTCGGGGCTTAATTTTACATTTTCGGGTTGATTGCATGCTTCGGGTGTCATTTCGAGTTGTTTCGGGGCTGTTTCTCCCTTTATTTAGGTGCTGAAATTCCATTGCCATGCTTGCATGTCATTTCCCATGTCATTTCATGCCTTAATGCATTGCCTCGGTTTGCGTGTCCGTGTGCACGCACTTCAAGGCACCTCCGTTTTATCCGACGGCAGCCTATGTGAGTGAGCTGAGGCTCTCCCATGTTGGTGTAAGCCCATCGTCGCATTCCGTATGCCTTTTCATTGCATTTTATCATTGCCTCGATTCGCGTGCCCGTGTGACACGCACTTCGAGGCACTCTGTTTTATCCGTTTTTCTCATTTCATCATTGCCTCGGTTCGCGTGCCCGTGTGACACGCATTTCGAGGCACTCTGTTTTATCCGTTTTTCTCATTTCATCATTGCCTCGGTTCGCATGCCTGTGTGACACGCATTTCGAGGCACTTCGGTTTTATCCGATTTTCTCATTTCATCATTGCCTCGGTTCGCGTGCCCGTGTGACACGCATTTCGAGGCACTTCGGTTTTATCCGATTTTCTCATTTCATCATTGCCTCGGTTCGCATGCCTGTGTGACACGCATTTCGAGACACTTCGGTTTTATCCGATTTTCTCATTTCATCATTGCCTCGATTCGCGTGCCCGTGTGACACGCATTTCGAGGCACTTCGATTTTATCCGATTTGCACTTCATATCATCGCCTCGGTTTGCGTGCCTGTGTGCACGCATTTCGAGGCACTCTGTTTTATCCGCTTGGCATTGCGTATGCCTCTGCCTCGGTTTGCGTGCCAGTGGGCACGCATTTTGAGGCACCTCATTCTTATCATTCCGGCATCCTATGTGAGTGTGGCTGAGGCCCCCTTCATGTTGGTATAAGCCCATCATTACATTTCGCATGTCATTCCGCATCGCTTCGGTTTGCGTGCCCGTGGACACGCATTTCGAGGCATCTCATTTTCATAGCATCGTACATGCTAGGATTGTATGTTAGTTGCATTTCATGCATATCATGCATATTGCACGGGAAACGAGGCGCGTTTCGCACTCCGAGTGGCGGAGCATGTCTCAATTCCCCAGTCACCGACACTCCGGATCACCCATGATGGAGCTAGGTTTTGTTGTAGCATTCATATGCATTCATCCTATATTAAGTTGTGCAATTCGGCTCCTCGGCCATCATGCATCGAGATGCGTGATTGGTGGCACGAGGATCGAGGCATGCATATATTTGTGAAATACATTGCTATGCCCTTTTCCTGCTCTCTGTTGCAGCAACATCAAGAATCAGCAACTTTTCGGAATCCGACGCGCATTTCGAGAAACAGTGCAAACAGAGGCGAATTGGGGCATCTCAGTGGATTTCCGCGCCAGGCAGCCCAGCATACATCATCCATCAGAAGCAAGGCAGTCCCTGGCTTGCATGCCAGTTTTATCGCTTTTATTAATTAATTTGTTAATTAATTAGGAATTTGTATATTTATTCGGACTGTAATATTTCGGACTGTAATATTCTTTTATTTTCGGACTGTATTATTTATTCGGACCCTCTGCGCGAGGGCATAATTGTAATAAGAGTGTGTGAGTGTGATGTATGTCTCCCAACCCCCATTTCTTTCTTCCCTTTTATTTATCCGCTTACGATGGTTAGATATAGGGCATATTTCAATTAGCATACAGTATGACAGCATGTTTGCATCATTCATCTGTTTGCATGCACTGGGCTCGGCGCATCATACAAACTGCATTTGTATTTCAATTCCAAATTGAATACATGTTAGTTGTTGCATTTCACATGCCATGTTTAGAATAGCCGAGCCTGCTATAGTTGCATTTTGCATGTGTTGCATTAGGCAATTCTGTATGTTTTAGGATCATACATTGATTTCTAATCGGTTTCCTGTTTTGGCTTGGAGTACTAGGTGAGTCTTATGCTTTAGCATCCTTGCATGCGTGTGAGTGCTGCCATGAATAGCATGCTTGCCATGAGGCTATGTGCTTATGTGATATAACTGCCTTGAATGCCTGTGGGTGGAGGTTGAGTTATTTGGATTGGGACAAATCACTGATTGTTTGTTTTAAGCCCACTAGATAGTGGCAAAACCATTTTCTTCTAAGCCCACCTGAGGGTGGCAAATCCGCATTTTAGCCTACTTGCGAGTAGCACCATCAAACCATTTTCAAACAAACAAACACGAAGTGTTTTGGTTCCAATTCAGACGACTCGGTCTATACTTATTTGCTGCGAGCATCACATAGTAACCTAGGCTAATAATCGGAATAAGAACTCACAATGTTTTCAAAAACAGATATCATGGTTAGTAGAGGCCGGTCTTCGACCGGGCGAGCGGGGGTGCTCACGATGTGACCTTCCCCAATCGTACCCAAGTTCCCGAGCCAACTTTGGTGATGACGGACACGTGGCCTTTTGGCACCGAGTCAGGGTTTCCTAAATTTCCCATTTTAAAATATTTAGGTGGCGACTCTGTTATCTGGCAAAGCAGTCCATGTTTGGCACTTCTTTCAAAAAAATCTGTTTTTCTCAAAACGATTTGCCGGATTTGGACTCTTTGGTTCGAGATTTGGAACCGCAACAAAAATCGAGTCCGAACTGTAGCGAGGTCCCTCGCGGGCGTTGTTACAGTTGGCCGACCATTTCTTGCTCCCTCAGTGTATTCCAGCTGTGCTAGCTCATTTTCCAATTGGCCAATCCTCCATACAAGTGTATGGAGGATTAGAGAGTTGCTTTTTAGATATTTTGATGCACTTTAAATATTTTGGATGGACTTTAGATATTTTGGATGCATTTTTTCCTCTAAAAGGAGAGGTTTGGCTTCATGTTAAAGGGGTTAGACGTTTTTTTGAGGGGGAGGGGAGAGAGATCCATAGCTTTCACCTTCCATTTCTCTCCATTTAAAAGCTCAAAGGTTATTTTTCTTGCATAATTTGTTCATCAACACCAAGCACCACCATCACCACCCTATTTCCAACACTTGGAGTTGATTTCCAGCAGCTAGGAGGTGACATTTTTCAAGCCAAGAGGTAGCAAAAGACTTGTCTTCAAGGGTAAGTTGCTATTTTCCCTTTTCTAGCTCTATTTTGTATCATTTTTCTACCCCCTTTGCTTGAGTTTTTGGGCTCCGACCCTAACTGATTTTAGGCTTATTTTGAGCCCCTCTACAACATTGTAGAAGGGCTCAACCTCATTTGAGAGCCCCATGATGCACTTCTTTCAATATCACCCTTGATGCCAATTATTTGTATGCTTTGTTTGGCTTTTGAGTGATCTGATTTCGAGCCTGATATAAACTGTGAGTGGGCCTATTTTGAGCCCCTCTTCAACATTGAAGAAGGGCTCAACCGTGTTTGGCCTCTCTATCATGCACTTGCTTTGCATTTCTTCCAATTTACCGTAAAATTGCATGATTTATTTGGCCTATTTGTGATCTGATTTGGAGCATCTCATGAACTGATTTTGTGCTTATTTTGAGCCCCTCTTCAACATTGAAGAAGGGGTCAACCTGGTTTTCATGCTCTACATGCCACTTGCTTTGAATTCATGTTCTATTCCTATGTTGCATGCTTCTTTAAGCTTATCATGCTCCTGTTTTCAGCCTTCATCAGGCTTAGAAAGAGCCTTATTTTGGTCCATTATTTGTGTTTTGTTAAGGGCCTTAAGCCATTTGATGAATGCTTTTGGTACTTCATGTTATATCCTTCATATTTTCCGTAAAATTGCATGATTTTTTAGGCCATTATAACTTCTGTTTTCGGCCTTCATCAGGCTTATAAAGTGTCTTAAAATGACCCATTCTTCATGTTTTGTTAAGGGTCCAAGGTTGATTGGTGCATGCTTTTGGTACCTCTTGTTATAGCCTTTGTTGGCTCATTATTTTGCACGCTATGTTTAGCCTATCTACATACTGATTTTGGGGTTGTCATTCACTGTAAATATGCATATTTTTGGCTCCTCTTTAATGTTGTAGAACTGTGTTTTTCAGCTTGAGCATTGTAGATACCACTTGCTTTGTAATTCTCCTCTTTTTCCCCATTTTTGCATGCTATTTTTGCCATACTTGTGGTTGTTATTTAGCCTTGTTTTGTACTGAAAAGATGCTATTTTTGGGACTGCCTTGCTACTGTTTTTGCTGTCATGTGCCAATTTTGCATGTTTAGCATAGCCGTAGGCCATTTCGGGTACTTAAAATCACATTTCGGGATGATTTCATGCATTGATTGTCATTTCGTATCATTTCGGGGCTGTTTTCCCCTTCATTTAGCTGCTGAAATTTGGTTTGCATGCTTGCATATCATTCTCCATGTCATTTCATGCCTTAGTGCATTGCCTCGGTTTGCGTGTCCGCGGGCACGCATTTCGAGGCATCTCTTTTTTATCCGACGGCATCTGATGTGAGTGTGGCTGAGGTCCACTCATGTGAGTATAAGCCCAATTTACATTTCCATCTCATTTTATCATCGCCTCGGTTTGCGTGCCCGTGTGTACGCATTTCGAGGCACTTCGGTTTTATCCGATTTGCATCTCACATCATCGCCTCGGTTTGCGTGCCCGTGTGTACGCATTTCGAGGCACTTCAGTTTTATTCGATTTGCATCTCACATCATCGCCTCGGTTTGCGTGCCCGTGTGTACGCATTTCGAGGCACTTCGGTTTTATCCGATTTGCATCTCACATCATCGCCTCGGTTTGCGTGCCCGTGTGCACACATTTTGAGGCACTTCAATTTTATCCGATTTGCATCTCACATCATGGCCTCGGCTTGCGTGCCCGTGTGCACGCTTTTCGAGGCATCTCGTTTTCATCTCGTTTTCACCAGCATAGTGCACACTAGGTTGTATCTTAGATTGCATTCATGCATTACCTCGGTTTGCGTACCTGTGTGCACGCATTTCGAGACATCTCATTTTCATCTGCATTGTGCATACTAGGTTGCATCTTAGGTTGCATTCATGCATATCATGCATATTGCATCATGTTCGGGATAGGAGTTAGTCCGGGCACGGGAAACGAGGCACGTTCCGTACTCCGAGTGACGGAACGCGTCTCAATTCCCAAGTCACCGACACTCCGGATTACCCATGATGGAGTTAGGTTTTGTTGTCGCATTCATCCGCATGCATCCTATATTGAGTTGTGTAATTCGGCTCCTCGGCCATCATGCATCGAGATGCGTGACTGGTGGCTCGAGGATCGAGGCATGCATATATGTGTGAAATACATTGCTGTGCTCCTTTCCTGCTCTCTGTTGCAGCAAAATCAAGAATCAGCAGCTTTTCGGAGTCTGGCACGCATTTCGAGAAAAATGCAAACAGAGGCTAATCGGGGCACCGCCATGGATTTCCGCGCAAAGGCATCTGGGCATGCATCATTTCATTATCCGGAGCAGAAGCAAGGCAGTCCCTGGCTTGCATGCCAGTTTACAGTTTTTCTTAATTTGTCAATTAATTAGAAATCTGTATTATTCTTTTATTCGGACTGTATTATTTATTCGGACCCTCTGCGCGAGGGCACAACTGTAATAAGGGTGTGTGAGTGTGATGTATGTCTTCCAATCCCACGTCTTTCTTCCCTTTTATTTACCCGCTTACGATGGTTAGATATAGGGCATATTTCAATTAGCATACAGCATGACAGCATGTTTGCATCATTCATCTGTTTTGCACGCACCGGGCTCGGCGCATCATACTAACTGCATTTGTATTTCAATTCCAAATTGAATACATGTTAGCTGTTGCATTCCACATGCCATGTTTAGAATAGCCGAGCCTGCTATAGTTGCATCTTTGCATGTGTTGCATTAGGCATTTCAGCATACTTAGGATCATGCATGATTTCTAATCAGCTTTCTGTTTTGGCTTGGAGTACTCGGTAAGTTTTATGCTTTAGCATACTTGCATGCGTGTGAGTGTTACCATAATAGCATGCTTGCCATGAGGCTAATTGTTTATGTGATATAACTGCCTGAATGCCTGTGGGTGGAGGTTGAGTTATTTGAATTGGGACAATGCATTGACTGTTTGTTTTAAGCCCACTATATAGTGGCAACATCACTGTTTTCTAAGCCCACCTGAGGGTGGCAAATCCGCATTTTAGCCTACCTGCGGGTAGCACCATCACACCATCTTCAAACAAATAAACATGAAATGTTTTGTTCCAATTCAGACGGCCCAGTCTATACTTGTTTGCTGCGAGCATCACATAGTAATCTAGGCTAATAACCGGAATAAGAACTCACAATGTTTTCAAAAACAGATATCATGGTTAGTAGAGGCCGGTCTTTGACCGGGCGAGCGGGGGTGCTCACGAAGTGACCTTCCCCAATCGTACCCAAGTTCCCGAGCCGAGGCAACTTTGGTGATGACGGACACGTGGCCTTTGGCACCGAGTCAGGGTTTCCTAAATTTCCCATTATAAAATATTTAGGTGGCGACTCTGTATCTGGCAAAGCAGTCCATGTTTGGCACTTCTTTCAAAAAATCTGTTTTTCTTCAAAACGATTTGCCAGAGTTGGACTCTTTGGTTCAGATTTAGAACCGCAACAAAATCGAGTCCGAACTGTAGCGAGGTCCCTCGCGGACCTGTTACAGTGGCGTTTTTTGAAAAACGCCACTAAATGACGTCATTATGATGTCACACGTTAATTTGGGACGGAGGGTGGGACGGTCGTCAAAGATTTTGCGGCGTTTTAAGAAACACCGTATAATATTTTTAGCAACGTTTTTTAAACGTTGGGTAGCTATTGCGGGCCCTATCAGCGGCGAAAATTTTACACGTCACTATAAGATATTACGGCGTTTTTCAGGCTTTTCGCGGCGTTTTCAAAACGCCGCTAAAAAACGAATTTCCTATAGTGTAAATAGTATTAATGCAATCAGGATTGATAGTGATGATTTTTTGATTTCAAATGAATGATTATAAATAATTCACATAATTTTGTATAGAAATTTTGTTTATATAGCATTATTTGTTAAATATAGAAATCAAAATATTGTGTTTGAATATGGAAATTAGAATAGAAATTATTTTGATTATAGGAATCTTACCTTCTGTATATTGTTTCATAAATTGTATCATGAATATATTATATATACATGACCTCTACCTCATTGATTGGTAAGTCAAATAATTCTTTTTGGTATTAGAATCTCCCTAGTTGTCTCTCTCTCAACCACCCATCACCGCCGATTGCCTTTTTTTCTTCTCTCTAGCCTCCGACAACCCTTTCCAACTCCTTTTCTCCCTCCGATAGCCTCAGCCTAGCCTCAACCCAGCCTTCACAGCCCCTTTCCTTCCTTGTCTTCACCTCAATAGGCCTTCTTTATCCCTACTGAGGCTCTATTTGTTGCCGACCAGGCTTGGTTCTTTTTTACATGCTTCAGCTGCCTCTTTAGGTCGTCTGTGGTTGCTTTTCCCCCCTTCTTGGGGTGATTGGGTAGAAGTATTAAGCCCTTTTGTCTGTTCTTTTATTCTTTTGGGCTATTGGGTTTTTTTGGTAGCATCTATTTAGATAAGCTGTTGAGTTTTTTTTCCTCTTTTTTTTTTTTTTTTTTTTTTTTTTCTTGGATTGTGTTGCTATCTTTATGTATTTTTCAACCCCTCTTCTTCCACGATGACTGATTCATCCTTTGCTGATATACCCACCAAGTCTGTTCCAATTAGTTCTGATTTTTCTTTTTTTCATCACACTCCAGTTCATTGTATTACAAGTATGGTGTTGAATGGGAAAAAATTTGCCTCCTGGAGTCGCTCCCTTAAACTCTATTTAGAGGACAAGGGAAAAGCTCGTTGGCTTTTATCTTCTACTACCCAGCCTGCTGCAACAGATCCTACTCATGCACAGTGGAATATTAATAACTGTACTATTTTAGGATGGATGTTCAACTCCATGGAATATCGTAGTTATCACATGTTTCTCGATTGTGACACAATTCCCGGTCTATGGCATACCTTGACACTGATGTATGCTCATGCTCATAATGATGCTCGTATCTTTGAACTCCTTTAGGATAGTGCTCGTGCTTCCCAATCTGCCTTGGGTCTTTCTGTGTCAGAATTCTTTGGATACCTTTAGGCTCGTTGGGAAGAATTGGCTCAATATGAACCCTTAATTGTGTTACCAGCAGATGCTGTATTTCTTGTGTCCAAATACCTTGCTCGCCAGCATACTTACCAGTTTCTGATGGGTTTAAACTCTGAGTTTGAATCCCTTCAAACTCAAATTTTAAACATATCACCTATGCCCTCTCTCCATGAGGCCTTTGCCACCATTGATAGTGATGAGCGTTGTAAGCGTCTGATTCAGCCGAATCCTTTTCATCTTTCTCCAGTTTCATCTGATCAAATGGCTCTTGCTGCAAAGTCTGGTTCTCGGGGTTCTACCGGTCCAGTTACTTGTCATCATTATGGCATTTTTGGTTAAGGCTCATTGCTTCAAACTTCATCCTAAGTTGAGGCAACGTTCCTCTTGTCCTCGTGGTGCTGGCACCCTTAGCACTTCGGCTCTAGTGGATTCCGCTACTCCTGCTCCTAGGTCTCCTCATCTCCCTAATTTACAAGAGTTACAGATTTAGATGGGTCAGCTTCAGGCTCGGCTTGGATCTCTTACTGCCAGTTCTCCTGACCCATCATCTATCATTCTTGACACTCTTACAAAAGGTACTTCTGCTTTCCAAGTTCGATCTGCTAGTCCCTCATGGGTTCTGGATTCTGGGACTAATGATCATATGACCGGTGAGTTTTCTTTTCTTTCTTCGCCAGTCCGTACTATTATTGCCCAATCTGCGTGTCTTGCTGATGGTTCGTTATCCTCTATTCGTTATAAAGGTATAGTGTCTTTATCCCTTACCATTACTTTATCATTTGTTTTAAATGTTCTAAATTTTGTTTATAATCTCTTATCTGTTAGTCGTCTTGCCAAACAATGTAATTGTGCTGTCATCTTTTTACCCTCCTCTTGCCTTTTACAGGACCTGGCAAGGGTTATGAGCGTGATGGGCTGTACTACTTTGGAGATCCACCGGACGAGCCTTCTTCTTCTTCCTTAGCTAGTTTTCAGGCCTCTGTTTTGCCTGCTTCCATGTCTTGTGCTTTAAATATTTAAACTTTAGAATTATGGCACGCTTATATGGGTCATGTTAATTTTCAATATTTATGTCAACTTTTTCCTTCATTTAATAAAGCTTGCAAAGATTCTAAGTTTCATTGTGTGGTTTGTGAGTTGTCTAAGCATACCCGTACTAGCTATATCCCTTATATGACTCGTGCTCCTAGTGCTTTTGATCTTATACATTCTGATGTTTAGGGCCCTTCTCTTGTCACTGTTTTTTTTGGTCATAGATATTATGTGACTTTTATTGATGATCACATGATGTGCACTTGGGTTTATCTAATTCATCGTAAGTCGGAAGTCTTTCCCATTTTGTCCAATTTTTACAATTGGTTGAAACTCAGTTTCATGTAGTTGTTAGGACTATCTGTTCTAATAATGGTAGGAAATATATTTCTAATGCATTTTGTTCTCATCTTAATCAAACCGGTATTCTTTAACAATTTACTTATCCTCGGACCCCAGAACAAAATGGTGTTGCTGAATGCAAAAATCGTCATATTACGTTTGTTTTCTATTGTCTTCTTTGAGGTATGGGTGTTCCCAAGTCTTATTGGCATCTTGCTATCTTTACTGTTATTTACCTTATTAATAGGATTCCTAGTCGTGTATGGCATGGACTCACTTTTTTTTATACCCTTATGTCCATCACCACTCTGTTTCCACTCTTATCTCGTGTCTTTGGGTGTAGTTGTTTTGTTCAAAATCGGAGTCCCACTAACACAAAGGTAGATGACAAATCTATTCGTTGTATCTTCTTAGAGTGCTCTTCCATGTCCAAAAGGTATAGGTGTTATGAACTCGTGTCTTGTCACTTTCATCACACTTTGGATGTTACGTTTTGTGAGGATATTCTTTTCTTTGGTACTGACCTATCTTTGCAGGCTTCTCCTTCTGTTACTTCCACTGTTCGCCCGGTGACCATTTTGGATGAAGTTAAGAATGAGGTATCCCCCTTCCTCCTTTTCAATCATCGCTTCCTCCTTCATTGCAAGTATACTCCCATCACCTACGCACTTAGCCCCTCTACTGCCTCTCCAATCTATGGGTCAGGTAACTATTCTCCTTTAGCTTCTCATCCACCTCCTCGTTGAACCCACATTAGGATCGACATCCTCCAAATTGTTTGAGTTATTTGATTAGTACTTATCATCCTATTTCCTAATATCTTTCCTATGACAGAGCTTTCCCTTCTTACTGTTCTTTTCTTGGCAAGCTTGAGTCGAAGTCTATTCCTCGTTCTGTATCTGAGGCCTTTTAGAATCCCAAATGGATAACAGCTATGTAGATTGAGATAGCGGCCTTAAAATAGAATCACACTTAGGATCTAGTACCTTTACCTCTTGGGGAAAGCACAGTTGGTTGCAAATTGGTGTTCACTATAAAGTACCTCGTTGATGGCTCATTGATCGTTACAGAGCCTGCTTGGTGGCCAAAGGTTTCACACAGATTCCTAACAAGGATTTTGGTGCCACTTTTGCCTTTGTCGCCAAGCTTACTTCTATACGTCTTCTTTTCTCCCTTGCAGTATCTTATTCTTGGACTCTTCATTAACTTGATGTCAAGAATGCATTTCTCCATAGAGATCTTCTTGAGACGATTTATATGGCTCCTCCACTTGGTTTTTGGGCTGAGGGGAGTATTCGAGAATAGTTTGTCGGTTACGCAAATCCTTGTATGGTCTGAAACAATCTCCGTAAGCATGGTTTGGTCGCTTCAGTTTTGTTATTATATCTATGGGCTTTGTTCAGTGCCACTCTGATTACACTTGTTTCATTCACCAGAATTCTACAGGTCAGTGTATAGTCTTCTTAGTTTATGTGGATGATATTATTCTCACAGGTGATGACTTTGTCTGTATTGGTTAAGTAAAGAAGGACTTGGGCCAAACTTTTGATATTATAGATATTGGATGTCTCAAATATTTTCTAAAAATTGAGGTAGCTTGCTCAAGGGAGGGGATCTCCTTATCTCAAAGAAAGTATACATTTGACTTGCTTCAGGATACTGGTCTGTTATGGTGTAAACCTGCTTCTACTCCTATAGATCCTAATGTTAAACTCACATCAAGGTCTGGTGAGTTGTTGGATGACCCAGGCATGTATTAGCGTCTTATTGAACGCCTCATTTACTTGACCAACACTAGACCTAATTTGACATTTACAGTTAGTGTTGTGAGTCAGTTCATGCATGTACCTGGTAAAGAGTACCTTGACGCGGTTCATCATATTTTGAGGTATTTAAAAATTTCTCATAGTTTGGGATTGTACATGGCAAAGACATGGAATATGATATGCAAACATGCAAAAATCAGTAGCAAAATGAGGGGGAAAACAGCCCCGAAACAAGGCGAAATGACACTGTAGACACCCCATTTTTGACCGACCTTAAGACTCAGACGTCACCAGTTGAGCGCTCGGTGATGTTGCATACTGTGCTCGTTCAGAAGTCCCAGAGTTGCGGCCGTGCGCCCTGCCTCCGGACTTCCGAACCCTCTTCTGTGCCTTGTCTCGGTTTGCGAACCAGACTCGGTTTTCTCTGTTTTCTTTCTTGAGGGAAGGGAGTGGTCCTGTAGACTATCTCCCGGTGGCCGTGAGCTACGTTTCGTGGCCGTAGGCCATTTTGCCCATTTCGGAGCCCGGTTCCCGGTTTTCGGAGCCGTTAGGCCGTGTGCCTCGGCTCGGGACCGCCCAACCATCTCCGAGTTCTCCGGTTTTTGGCGGAGACCTCTGTTTTAATGTTTCGAGGAACACTGGGGCCCCTGATGCCCACTTCGTGGCCGTATGCCGCTTTCGGTGTTCGTAGCCGGTTTTCGGGACCCCGAACTGCGTGATTTGGGCCCCGAGCATTCATTTTGCATCAGTTTTCTCTAATTTTTGGCAGGAACCTCTGTTTTGTCATTCCGAGGGACACTGGGGTCGCAGATACCCACTTCGCTGCTGAACACCACTTCCGGCACCTGCAGCCCATTTTCGGGATCCCGAATTGCTCGGTTTTGGCTCCGAGTGTTCATTTCTCATTAGTTTTTGTTCAAACTTGGCAGGTACCTCTGTTTCAACACCAGGAAGATCACTGGGGGGTGAGAAGCCAGCAATTATCCCAGATAACCAGTTTCGCTCCTCCGGAGCCCGTTTTTCTCACTTCCGGGCCAATGTTGAACACCCTAGGGGTATTTTCTTCCAACCAAAGCTACATATCTGTGATGAGGGCATCTAGGAGGACCCTAAGGGTTGGTGTTCGGCCAGAAATTCAGGGTTTCATTTTTGGGCCTCTCCTTCAAGCTCTATGTTGTGGCTCCTGCTTCAGTGTTGCCAATTTCCGACCTTGGGACCTTGTTCTACACATCTTGGAGGACACAAAAAGTTGGTGGTCGGCCAGCAATTGTTGGTTTCATTTTTGGGCCTCTCCTTCAAGCTCTATGTTGTGACTTCTGCTTCAGCGTTGCCAGATTCCAACCCTGGGACCTTATTCTACACACTTGGGAGGACACTCTTGCATGGTGGTCGGCCAGAAAATCTTCACTTCAATTTTGTGCCATGGCCGGCCGGCCAGGAGGGGTAGCTGGCCGACCAGGTGGGGTGGCCGGCCGGCCACCTCCCACAAATTTACCTGGCCGGCCAGCTTCCTACTTTCCAGCCTGTCCCAGCTGTCCGGATATCTTCCAACATATCCCGGGGCATCCGGGGGATATTTCGGGAGGGAAAGATTGGGTGCTTTCCCTCCCCTTTTACACCCCATTTCTTGTCTATTTGAAGGGCCCTCCTTCCCCTTTGCTTAGGTTAGAAAAAATTGCTTCAAGAGCTCCATAGCAAAAAACCTAATTTTCATAGCCAAAAGCTCCAAAATTTCTTCAAGTGTTGCTTGATTCCTTCACCAACACCTAGCTTCACCATTCCAACTTTGATTCCAGCAGCTAGGAAGTGAATTTCAGAGGTTGAGAAGCTACAAATCAAAGCCAAGAAGCAAAGAAAGATAAGTCTTCAAGGGTAAGTATTCAAAACCAACTTTTAGGGCTTTTTCTTGATCTTTTTTTATACTCTAATTGGTTGAGAATTGGGGCTCCGACCCCTACTTATTTTGTGCTTGTTTTGAGCCCCTCTACAACTTTGTAGAAGGGCTCAACTTCATCTGATGCTTCTATGATATACTTGTTTCAATACCTAGCTTTTATGCCATTATCTTGCATGCTAGTTTTGGCTTGTTTGTGCTTGTTTTTGGGGGTCCAACCCCTACTGATTTCTTGCTTATTTTGAGCCCCTCTACAACATTGTAGAGAGGCTCAATTTCATTTGGCCATTATATCCACCACTTCCTTCAAATTCCATCAAGTGTGCCCATTTTTGTACACAACTTTTGACCTATTTCTATTTGTTTTTGGGACTTCGACCCCTACTGACTTTGGTCTTATTTTGACCCCCTTTACACATTTCATGAAGAAAATTTTGTCATTTGGTGCTTGTTTTGCATGACTCTTGTTATAGCCTCTTTTGAGCTTCATTTTGCATGGAATTGTTAGCATGATTTTATTCTGATTTTGAGGATGTCATCTTCTGAAATTGTGCTTATTTTTAGCTCATCTTAAATGTTGTAGAAGAAAGTTTGTCCATTTGGGGTTTGCATATATCACTTGTCTCAATACCCCTCTTTTGGCCACTAACTTTGCATGCTTTGGTTGATCTATCTATGCTTGCATTTAGGCCATGTTTATTACTGAAAAAATGTCATTTTTGGGACTGTCTTGCTACTGTTCTTGCTGTCATGATCATATTTTGCATGTATAGCATGGCTATAGGCCATTCCGGGGCTTAATTTTACATTTTCGGGATGAATGCATGCTTCGGGTGTCATTTCGAATTGTCTCGGGGCTGTTTCCCCCTTTATTTAGGTGCTGAAATTCCATTGCCATGCTTGCATATCATTTCCCATGCCATTTGTATCATTTTTGCATTGCCTCGGTTTGCGTGCCAATGGGCACGCATTTCGAGGCACCTCATTCTTATCATTCCGGCGGCCTATGTGAGTGTGGTTGAGGCCCTCTCATGTTGGCGTAAGCCCAATTTGCATTTTCATGCTTGTATGCCATTGCCTTGGTTTGTGTGCCCGTGTGCACGCATTTCGAGGCACTTTGTTTTTACCCGACGGCAGCCTATGTGAGTGAGCTGAGGCTCTCCCATGTTGGTGTAAGCCCATCGTTGCATCCCGTATGCCATTTCATCGCATATCATCGCCTCGGTTTGTGTGCCTGTGGGCGCGCATTTCGAGGCACTTCGGTTTTATCCGATTTTGCATCGCATATCATCGCCTCGATTTGCGTATCCGTGTGCACGCACTTCGAGGCACTTCGGTTTTATCCGATTTCCTTTTTTAGCATCGCCTCGGTTTGTGTGCCTGTGGGCGCGCACTTCGAGGCACTTCGGTTTTATCCGATTTTGCATCGCATATCATCGCCTCGGTTTGCGTGTCCGTGCGCACGCACTTCGAGGCACTTCGGTTTTATCCAATTTCCTTTTTTAGCATCGCCTCGGTTTGCGTGCCCGTGTGCACGCATTTCGAGACATTCTGTTTTATCTGCTTGGCATTGCGTATGTCTCTGCCTCGGTTTGCGTGCCCGCGTGCACGTATTTTGAGGCATTCTATTTTATTCGATTTGCATTTCATCATTGCCTCGGTTTGCGTGCCAGTGGGCACGCATTTCGAGGCACCTCATTCTTGTCATTCCGGCATCCCGTGTGAGTGTGGCTGAGGCCCTCTCATATTGGTGTAAGCCCATCATTGCATTTCATGCATATCATGCATATTGCATCGTGTCCGGGATAGGTGTTAGCCCGGGCACGGGAAACGAGGCACGTTTCGTACTCCGAGTGACGGAACGGGTCTCAATTCCCAAGTCACCGACACTCCGGATTACCCATGATGGAGTTAGGTTTTATTGTAGCATTCATCTGCATTCATTCCATATTGAATTGTGCGATCCGACTCCTCGGCCATCATGCATCGAGATGCGTGATTGGTGGCACGAGGATCGAGGCATGCATATATTTGTGAAATACATTGCTATGCCCTTTTCCCGCTCTCTGTTGCAGCAACATCAAGAATCAGCACCTTTTCGGAGTCCGGCACGCATTTCGAGAAAAATTGCAAACAGAGGCGAATTGGGGCATCTCAGTGGATTTCCGCGCCAGGCAGCCCAGCATACATCATCCATCAGAAGCAAGGCAGTCCCTGGCTTGCATGCCAGTTTTACTTCTTTTGTAGTTAATTTGTTAATTAATTAGAAATTTGTAATATTCGGACTGTATATTCGGACTGTACTATTCTTTCATTTCGGACTGTATATTTATTCGGACCCTCTGCGCGAGGGCAATGCTGTAATAAGGGTGTGTGAGTGTGATGTATGTCTTCCAACCCCCATTTCTTTCTCCCTTTTATTTACCCGCTTTGAATGGTTAGATATAGGGCATATCTCAATTAGCATACAGTATGATAGCATGTTTGCATCATTCATCTGTTTTGCACGCACCGGGCTCGGCGCATCATACAAACTGCATTGTATTTCAATTACAAGATGAATACATGTTGGTTGTTGCATTTCACATGCCATGTTTAGAATAGCCGAGCCTGCTATAGTTGCATCTTTGCATGTGTTGCATTAGACATTTCAGTATGCTTAGGTCCATGCATGGATTTCTAATCAGTTTCCTGTTTTGGCTCGGAGTACTCGGTAAGTTTTATGCTTTAGCATCCTTGCATGCGTGTGAGTGTTGCCATGATAGCATGCTTGCCATGAGGCTATTTGCTTATGTGATATAACTGCCTTGAATGCCTGTGGGTGGAGGTTGAGTTATTTGAATTGGGACAATGCATTGATTGTTTGTTTTAAGCCCACTAGATAGTGGCAAAATCATTGTTTTCTTAAGCCCACCTGAGGGTGGCAAATCCGCATTTTAGCCTACCTGCGGGTAGCACCATCAAACCATTTTCAAACAAACAAACATGAGATGTTTAGTTCCAATTCAGACGACCCAGTCTATACTTGTTTGCTGCGAGCATCACATAGTAAACTAGGCTAATAAACCGGAATAAGAACACACAATGTTTTCAAAATCAGATATCATGGTTAGTAGAGGCCGGTCTTTGACCGGGCGAGAGGGGGTGCTCACGATGTGACCTTCCCCAATCGTACCCAAGTTCCCGAGCCAACTTTGGTGATGACGGACACGTGGCCTTTTGGCACCGAGTCAGGGTTTCCTAAATTTCTCATTTTAAAAATATTTAGGTGGCGACTCTGTTATCTGGCAAAGCAGTCCATGTTTGGCACTTCTTTCAAAAAATCTGCTTTCTCAAAACGATTTGCCGGATTTGGACTCTTTGGTTCGAGATTTGGAACCGCAACAAAATCGAGTCCGAACTGTAGCGAGGTCCCCCCCGCGGGCGTTGTTACAGTTTCTGGCGACTCTGCTGGGGATTTAGAGAACTTGACTCGAACTCGTGATATCTGGTTTTGACTACACTTGTGTGTCTCTTTGCATTGCATTTGCATTGGTGCGCCTAGGACACCGTGTTTGCCATATGCCATTCCCGAACGATTTGCCGGAGGCTTGTCTTGTCAAGTCATGTCCGTAAGGCTGATCGGCTCTGGGCTCTGACAGCATGGGAACACAAACCCCGGTTTTACCGGGGCACCCTTTTTGACCATTCGACCTAGTGCATATTCGGATCCATAGTGACCATTCCAAACTAGGACAGGTTGCTTACCCGTTTATAGGTTGTTCGAAACCGCTGCGTGCGTAGTGAACCCCTAGTTCCTGACGAAATAGGACAGGGAAACCCTACCCCAACATAGGGGTGTTTTGGCTCTCACTTATCTGTTATGTGCTTGTTAGAGTGTGCCTCTACAGGGAATGCATGTATCAGTATGAGTTTGGGCATCAGGCCTGCGGGCATCAGTTTTTGAATTTGGGAATCAGGCCTGCGGGCATTATCCAGTATTTGGGAATCAGTTGTCCGCGGATATCAGATTCAGTTTATCAGAACAGTGATACAGGAATATTGACCAGTATTTGAGGACAGTGTATAGCCAGCTTACCAACTGTGTGTTGTTGTATACCCGACTGTGTGTGGTGTATTCAATTTAAGCCGTTATGCTGCCCGTTTTATTTCTGGTTATTTATTTCTTTTTCGCTTTATTTATCTTTTTGCTAGGGGACCGTTTGTAGCACAATTGCTTCCGAACCCGTCGATACCCCCCAAGCAATCTGGACACGAGGTCGCCGACTCAACCGATCCGAGGATCTAGTTGACGGACATCCAGTGTTTCACTCACTACCCCCTGTTATCAGAAGGAGGCCGAGAAGGCACAGTATATCAGAGCACAGATCACCAGAACAGCAGTCTACTATAGTGTCAGATAGTCGGGTTGAGCTTCCTGTTTCTGCTATAGAGATACGCCTGCCGGTTCTTCAAATGGAACAACAGAATACAGCTATGGAGGCGATGATGCGCCAGATGACTGAAAGCATGAAGCAAATGCAAGATGATGCTATCCGCCAGGCGGAATTTTCCAGACAACAGGCCGCTGTCATGGCCCAACAGTCTGAGTTGATCACCAGATTACAACAGCAGAACGCAGCGTCTGCCTCAAATCAGGCTCCTCCTCCACCCGGGGCCCCATTACCTGAGCAACTACCTGCTGGCCAGAATGCCCCTCCAAACCCGCAAAATGCCCAGGCTGCCCAGAATACCCTCCCGAATCAACAGAACATTCTGCCAAACCCCCCAAACATTCAAGAGGACACGGGTCTTCCAACGGGGCTGGCTCCGCCCCCGCTTCTACCACAACTGTCCAAAAACATTACACCTAACCACCCGGACTCTCCATTTGAGTTCGAGGTAGACCAGACAGCTCTGAAATTGAGCAAGTTGGAGAAGCTCTTTAAGAAGTCTCAAGGGGTGAAGGCCATCCCAGATATTGAAGACGGTTATACTGATGTGGCCGTGACATTGCCGGACAGATTTAAGATGCCCCAGATCGATCGCTTTGATGGATCCGGGGACCCTATGGTTCACCTCCGGCTATTCTCAGACGTTCTAAGACCAATGGGCCTAACCCGACCGCAAAAGCTTTCCTTGTTCGGTCGAACCCTGTCGGGTGTGGCATCTACTTGGTATTCAAAACTGGAAGATCAGGTGAAAATAAACTGGGATGAGATGGCTGAGGCCTTCCTTGCACAATATTCATACAACACGCAGATCGAGATCACAACTCGTGATCTCGAGACAACGAGGCAGGAGCCCAAGGAATCTTTCTCTGACTTTGTGACCCGGTGGAGGGCGAAGGCATCGATGATGACCTTAAGGCCAACAGATAGAGACCAAATACGGATGATTGTGCGCAATCTCCAGCCGGCGTTAATGAAGAAGATGATTGTAGTTCCCTTCCCCACTTTCGCAGATCTGCATGATATGGGGATGCAAATAGAGGATGCGATGAAACAGGGTCTGTTTGACCAAGATCGGGATCAGCCCCGGAGAACATTCAACCGTGGTAATAATGCGGGCCCGAGTGGCTCTTCCAATACCAGAACTTCAGAGGTCGGAATGGTCACCACCACTCCCCCTCCCCAACCAAGGTCCGCAGCGGCCACACCTTTTTCTGATGCCTCTGGGAGCAGTAATCAAGCCCCAAGGTACCAACCCAGGGGTCAACGAACCTTCTCCCCACTCTATATGCCTTTGTCTAAAGTCCTCGGGGTTCTAGTCAGAAAGGGGCACCTGAAACCCTTGGAACCGAGGCCTCTACCGAATCCACTTCCCCCTTCCCATAACCCAGCCAAATATTGCCAATACCACCAACAGCATGGTCATGACACCGACCAATGCTACAGGCTGCGTCATGAGATTCAAGATCTCATTGACAAAAACATCATTCTACCTCCCCAAGGACCCAACGTCACAAACAACCCACTCCCCAAACACAACCAAGATCCACCAAAAAGAGTCAACCTCATCCACACTGGGGTCGCTTCATATGATCCCAGTATCTATATCACTCCCTCCCACCTACCCAAGCCAGAGGTGATCCTCCCTGATAGCACGGACTTGTGCATGATGGACACCTCTACACCCCAACCTGAGCTAAAGGTGGTGACCACCGAGGATGGAACGAGGCAGGCTTCTGAGGAGAGCAAAACAGTTGAGTCTGGGGTGGAGCAAACTGAGAATTTAGCTGGCAGAGCTTATGATCCGAGTGGGTATATTTTGTCAGCAAGCCAACCAAAGCTGAATGCGAGATTGTCGGAACAGGCTGAGTTGTGTATGATCCGGGGGGACAAGCTTGAATCGGCGAGGGGTGATCTAACTGCGGTGGAGGAGGACTTTGCCAATTTCCAGCTCTTCAACGATCAAGAACCAAGAGATGCATCAATCAACTGGTACGAATACGAGGAGTCGGCAGAAGCCATTGGGTGGTTGGATGATCAGCCGGATGTTGTGGAGTTTCAGTCAGAACAACGCCCAGCAGGGGCAAAAGTACCATTTGTGGCCGGAAGGGCCGAAAATCAGATTGAATTGCCGGAGAGCGCCGGTACGAAGAATTTCGCTCAGGAACAAAACATTTTGAAAACCGCACAGTTGTTGTTGGAGGAACAAGGAAAAAGATGGGATTCTGAGAGAGCCCGAAAAGCAAAGAATCATGAGGAAATAGAGAGTGCTGTGGGCACGAAAATGGAACATGCTGTGAGCATGAGGAATGAGAATGCTGAGAGCACAAACAAGCCGGAACCAGACAGGTGCCTGCTAGATGCTGGTGGAATGTGGTGGGAAGATGATGACTTGTATCTCGCCCACACAGACGAAGACTGGGCAGGTGGCCAACCAGACAGTACCTGGTACCTCGAAGAGGTGGACCATATGACGAGAAGTGGGCGGTATTTCAAGCCCCCACACCTTGATCAACCCGAGGCATCAGGGAAAGATAAGGAGGCAGAGAAACAGAGAGAGAAGCAGGTTGAAGAAGAGGCGGTATTGAAGCAGCTAAAGAAAATACAAGCAGACATCTCCATCTGGGGACTGCTTATGGCTTCGAGGGTGCACCCGGCAGGCTGTCTTATCTGCTATGGACAGAGCTAAACTTTCCATCGAAACTACGCCTGAACAGCTAGTTGGGCTAGTCTTTCCGGGAGGAGGTTCCCCGGCATTGACCTTTTCAGACAAGGAATTGCCGCCTGAGGGCGTGGATCATAACAGACCCCTCTACATCTCTGTAGAATGCAGGGACAAATGGATTCCGGTGGTACTTGTTGATACCGGGTCCGCTATCAACGTCTGCCCAGCCAGGACGGCATATGCAATTGGGTTAAAGCTTGCGGACTTCACACCGACTACTCAAGTAATCAGAGCCTACGACAATACAAGCAGGGATGTCCTGGGGACAGTAAAAATCCAAACCAAGATTGGGCCGGGACAACACGAAGTGGATTTTCATGTCTTGAAGGTCCCTGCATCTTTCAACATGCTTTTGGGGCGACCCTGGTTGCATCAGGTGAAAGCCGTCTCATCTACTCTACATCAAATGGTGAAGTACCCCTACGGAAAGGGAGTAGCCATTGTTTTTGGGAACTCATCGATCCATCCCCCTCCGGAGGTATCTACGCCAGTCCTTGAGATTGAACACGGCATGGAGGACATGTTCATATCGGGATTTACTTTGGCTGAGGCCCGGGTAGTACAGAATATCATGGCTGTGAATGAGGGTTTGTATGTCAGCGCTCAAGCCGTCTACCTCATGAATAAGCTACAGCATATCCCAGGGATGGGATTGGGAAGAAGTGGCAGGAAAGGAGTCGCGGCGTTGGCCGAAGTGCCACATAATCCACATACTTTTGGACTGGGTTATCTGCCCACCAAAGAAGACTGGGCGAGGAAAGGAAAGGAAATGGCCGGCAGAGCCAGAGCGAAGTAGGCTGGGAAGCCTTTTGATTTAATGCACAGGCCCATCTGGGGTACCCTGAACGGACGCTTCGTCCGGGAGGGGGAAGATTTTCCATTTTGCGGCTTCCCAGAGCCATGGTTAAACGCGGAGAGGAAGCGCGTGCCAGGCTTCGAAATCTTTTTCGACCTACAACTATCCGGGGATGACGTTGCCGAAGAGCAGACAGACCCAACAACTGAGACTGAGCAGGATAAGGCAGTGAGTCCTGAGGGCACTGAATTGGAAATAGGGGTAGCACTGGCATGTCTCCTCTCTGATCCTCCGATCGACCAGGATTGCTTGGGGAATAACGTCGCGGTTTCCGTGATTGGAGATGAAACGGCTGCGAGCCAATCAGCAGCTATTTTGGACACATCGATCGCACCCTCTCTCGTTTGGCAGTACAAGGAGGGATTCTTATCCAGCAGTTCCGGGTCAGGTAGTTGAGCCGGAGTCTGATTCCACCGAGTCTTCTGAGTCGGAATCAGGTTCCAGCTCGACTGAGTCTGAGTCTGGTACTCCTGGGGGTGTCAACCCGGATGCCACAGTCCTGTCCAGGTCGTCTTTTTCCTTTTCTTTTGAGTCTGTTGTAACAGAAGAATTGGACGATTTGGATGAACTTAATGAGAATGAGGTGAATGTGGTTTCCGAGTACTTTTCTGTGCCCCTAATTTATTGCTTAAATCAGGACTTTCAAAATTTTGATCAAAACGACGAGGACGAAGTTCCTCCGGTTTTACAACGACTAATTGAGCAAGAGCAAGAGAGGTTTGTTAAACCCTTAACGGATGAAATCATTTCTGTGAATATTGGTACTGAGGAGGACCCGCGGCTGGTCCAGATCGGGTCCACGCTGTCTTCAGAGGAACGCGAGCGCTTAGTCGCTTTATTAAAAGATTTCAAAGATGTTTTCGCGTGGTCCTACGAAGACATGCCTGGGATCGATCCTGAGATTGTACAGCATCGGATCCCCCTTGACCCCGAGGCCCGACCTGTCAAACAGAAGCTCAGAAGGATCCGTCCGGATTGGGCTCTTAAGATCAAGGAAGAGGTCACCAAGCAAATTGACGCAGGCTTCCTGCTAGTCTCTGAATATCCGACTTGGCTGGCCAATATAGTTCCGGTGCCGAAGAAAGATGGCAAGATCCGGGTGTGCGTAGACTTCAGGGATTTGAACCGAGCCAGTCCGAAGGACGATTTTCCCCTACCGCACATCGATGAGTTAGTGGACTTCACAGCAGGGCATGCATTGCTCTCATTCATGGATGGCTTCTCGGGCTATAACCAGATAGTGATGGCGCCAGAGGACAGGGAGAAGACTGCATTCACCACCCCGTGGGGGACATACTGCTATCGGGTCATGCCGTTTGGGTTGAAAAATGCTGGGGCTACTTATCAACGGGCCGCGACCACAATACTACATGATATGATCCACAAAGAGGTTGAGGTGTACGTGGACGATATGATTGTCAAGTCTAAAGAAAGAGAGGGCCACTACATCGCCTTGCACAAGTTTTTCCAAAGGATCAGGGAATTCCGGTTGCGGCTAAACCCTCAGAAATGTACATTTGGTGTTACAGCGGGAAAAATGCTGGGGTTTCTGATTACACAAAGGGGCATCGAGGTCGACCCTTCCAAAATCAAGGCCATCCTAGAAATGCCCCCACCAAGGACTGAAAAGGAGGTGCGCGGCTTTCTGGGTAAAGTGCAATTCATAAGACGGTTTATCTCAAAACTAACCTTGACTTGTGAACCACTTTTTGGTCTCCTGAAGAAAGGCAAGAAGTTCCAATGGGACGGCCGATGCCAAGCAGCGTTTGAACAGATTAAAGAATATCTACAGAACCCACCCGTGTTATCGCCAGCAGAACCAGGGAAACCGTTGATTTTGTACCTGTCAGTGACTGAAACCACAATGGGCTGCATGCTTGCACAAGAATCTGAAGATAGGGTGGAGAAAGCCATCTACTATTTGAGCAAGAAAATGCTGGAATATGAGACCCGATATACACCACTGGAAAAGGCTTGCTTAGCTCTGGTATGGGCTACTAGGAAGCTGCGGCACTACCTGTTAGCTCACTCTGTAATGTTGGTTTCACGTCTAGATCCCATCAAATATCTTTTCGAGAAACCAGCGCTTACGGGTAGGCTAGCTCGTTGGTTGCTGTTGCTCTCCGAATTTGATCTTACATATGTGACGCGCAAGTCAGTGAAAGGAAGAGCAGTGGCAGAGTTCCTTGCCGACCATCCGGTTGAGGGGGATGAAGCAGTTGAGTATCTATTCCCAGATGAAACAATTCTGCATATCGACGAAGAAACTTGGACAATGTACTTTGACGGAGCGTCAAATCAACATGGGTATGGGATAGGAGTGTTGCTGATAGCACCCGACAATTCCCGTATCCCTCTAGCCTTCAAACTCCGGTTCAAAGTCTCAAATAATGAAGCAGAATACGAGGCGTGCATCGCTGGTTTAGAAGCAGCCCTGGAACTAGGGGCAAGACGGCTGGACGTCATTGGGGATTCGAATCTTGTTGTGTCTCAAGCTAAAGGAGACTGGAAAGTAAAAGAAGAAAATATGATAATGTATCACCAAACCTTGGATTTGCTGATTCCTCGGTTTGAGAAGCTGAATTTCGCTCATCTACTAAGAGAGAACAACAAGTTCGCAGACGCCTTAGCAACTCTATCATCAATGATAGACATCCCGTGTGGAGTCCGAATGCGTCCAGTCATCATCGACCAGAAATTTGTACCTGCTTATGAGTCGATTGCAACCATAGATGAAGTTCAGGACGAACACCCTTGGTACTACGATATCTGGAATTTCTTGGAGAAAGAAGCATACCCGCCAGGGGTAAATGCCAAAGACAAGAGGGCAATTAGAAGAAAGTCGGTTCAGTTCATTATCTGTGGGGGTAAGCTGTATAGAAGAGGTCATCTGGGAATGCATAAACTGTGTGTTGATGCTGAAGAGTCCAAGCGTCTGATGGAAGCCATCCACGGAGGTGAATGTGGTGCACATATGAATGGGGTGATGTTGGCTAGGAAGATCCTTAGACAAGGTTATTACTGGTCTACCATGGAGGAGGATTGTATTAGTTTCGTCAGGCGATGCCATAAATGTCAGATTCATGCAAATCGCATGAACATACCGCCGTCAAAGCTGTACAACATGACTTCACCATGGCCTTTTCTGTCTGGGGAATTGATGTAATTGGAGCTGTTACGCCGAAGGGGTCGAACGGGCATGAGTTCATCCTCGTAGCGATAGATTATTTTACAAAGTGGGTTGAGGCCCAATCTTATGCGGTGTTGAAGGCTTCTCACGTCGCAAAATTTATCAGAAACAACATCATCTGTCGCTACGGAGTCCCAAATGAGATAATCTCAGACAATGGTTCCCACTTCAAGAAGGAAGTGATAGACTTATTGGGGAAATACAATGTGGCTTTTCACAAGTCATCTACTTACCGGCCACAAACCAACGGAGCAGTTGAGGCCGCCAACAAGAACATCAAGCGCATACTACAGAAGATGGTGGAAACCTATCGGGATTGGCCAGATAAGCTGCCGTTTGCTCTGTGGGGCTACAGGACTTCGATCAGAACTTCAACTGGGGCGACTCCGTATTCATTAGTTTATGGGATGGAGGCCGTTCTACCCTATTGAGATTGAGGTCCCGTCTTTGCGAGTGTTGGCCGAGTGCCAGATAGCCGAAGCGGATTGGCAGCAAAACAGATTTGAGGAACTCATGCTTTTTGATGAAAGAAGGTTGAAAGCACTGTACCATGTTCAGGGTTATCAACGTAGAATAGCCCGGGCTTTTAACAAGAAGGTTAAGTCCAGGAATTTGAAGGAAGGAGACTTGGTGCTCAAGGATAACCGAGCTCCCATCCACGACCCAAGGGGCAAGTTCAGACCTAATTGGACTGGTCCTTACATCATCAAGTCAATCTGGTCAGGTGGAGCTGTGGTTCTGATGGATCTAGATGGCTTAGAGTTTTCCCAACCGATCAATATGGACAAGTTGAAGAAATACTACCCCTGAGAGGCTCGCTAGGCCGAAAACCCGAAAGGGCGACCTAGGCAAAACTCAGAGCACAAAAAATTTGAAATTATAAAAACTGAGCTCGCAAGGTTGAAAACCCCAAAGGGCGGCCTTGGCAAAAGTTAGAGCGCAAAAGGAGAGTAAAAATACCCGAGCGAACCTAAGCCTGAACTACGTAAGGCTTGATTCCCATCTTTGGGATACGTAGGCAGCTTCATCTTGAAGTTCAGCCACAATTTTTTTTCCCGATCAACTTTGTCCATCTGATCACCTCGATCATCTTTGTTCATCAGCATTTATTGTGATCTCCGGTACAGTGCTATTCAAACTAGGGGCAACTTTCCGTTGCCATGAAGTGCTGCGGCACCATTCAAACTAGGGGCAACTTTCCAGTTGCTAGGATTCGGGGTTGTGCATCTCAGTGACAGATCTCAGGTGTGTCCAGTTCTGATCCATACCGAAAATAGTTTTGAAAAGTTTTAATAAGAGTTGACTTTGTTCAAATTAATCTTTTTACAACTAAGACCATTTTTGGACCAAAGCGGAAAATTTTCAGTACCACAACCTTCGATTTCATTGATTTCAAAACAGAGTTCTCTCGCTCTTGCATACAATTGAAGTTGCTTTTTATTACATTCATAACAAAAACTTGAAAGTACTAATAAAGCAATAAAACTGGGGCACAGTCCAGTCAGATGTCCCTGCGCCCCCTTCCAGAGCTAGTCGAAGCTTCAGATGCCAGCTTAGGCCCAACTTGTGCTTCTTCATTGAGCCAATCCCAGCACTCATCAGACAACGTGCAATTGAAAGCAGGGGCAGGGGCCAGAAGCTCTCTAACTCTCCATGCTGCGGTCTGTCGAGCCAGCTGTGTGCCTCGAACTGGGAGTGTAGCTGGATACTCTATCCCCTCCGGAGGGCAAGTCTGATCATGGCCGAACTGGTGCAGAATACGGAATGGGAAGTAAAATACACAGTGAGTCAAACCGATCAGTCGAATCCCAACCTGCCAGGACACGCTATAGCTCATTGCCGGGAGATTGAGCCAGGGGCAGCGCCACGCAATGCGATCTGCCGATAAATTGCACATCCATTCAAACCACCAGCTCTCATCAGGAGCATTAACTAGGCGTTGCCGAAAGAAGTAGCCGCGGGCTGAATAAGCAGGGCAAGAGTCCACAACTTGCAACTTATCCATCAACCATATCTGGGGAGGGATGAAAAATGAGAGAATAAAGAATAGAGAGATGTGCGATGAGAGAAAAGTGAGATAGGGGTTTTGTGAGAAAAATCGAGCCCGAGGGCCGAGTGATGTGAGTGAACATACATGCGAGCTTGGATGGGAAACATTACCTGTAGCAGTAGTGGACTCCCTACAAATCTGGTTGTCTCCCCGGCAGTAGAAGGCATCCAGGCCTATCAATTTTGGATACATTCCATTATCCAGGTAGTCCATCCGAAGTACATCGTGCTATATTTTTGCTTATCGAGTTGTTGTTTTTGCTTATTGAGTTGTAAGTTTTGTCGAGCTGTCGCATTTTGTGTTTTGAGTTGTTACTTTTTGATTACACAATTTTGTTAAGCCTTGTCAGTTGAGTCGTTCACATTGTCGTACTTTGTTTATCGAGTTGTAAACTTGCTAAGATTCTGTTATTTCTTAGTGAGTCGATTTGTTTTTATTTGTTGCGTCGGTTCACTACCTGACCCGGTAATACATGAGGCACATTTTCATTCAATTCCACTTTGTGCAAAATAATGCGATGCGATGCTAAGAATTTCAAATACAATATCTTTTCAAAAGCTGTTTCATTTCATCATGTTTTACAACAAAGTAAAGGTACAAGTTTTACAGAAAATAAAACTGCCTAACAATGTGCAAAGTGCTACAAACTACTAGCTAAAAAGTAGAATAAAGCAGGAAATAACATCAGTGCCCTCGGGAGCGGGAATGGGGAGGCCCTCTCATCCTCTTCTGCGGGATAATCTCTACCTCATCATCACCATTCGGATCGGAGCTGTCGTCCTCCGGATCCCCCTCAGGCTCGTCTCCACTCCCGGAACCAAGACCGGAGCCTCCCCCTCCAGGAGATGTGTCTGACACATGATCTGCGACCTCCTCCTCGTCATCCTCAACAATGGGTGCCCTGCGTCTGCGAGACGACCCTCCTCCTCGAGCTCCTCGGTGAGGCCGAGATGGCCCAGCTCCTCGAGGCCCAGTACCTCTACCTCTCTGAAAAGGCCCGGGGGGCCCACCTTGTGTCGGAGCATAGACTGGAGGCATCTGAAAATGCAAAATGCAATACATCAGTTCAAACACAAAAAGCAGGTGCAAGTACAGTATGGGAGTGGGGTGTATGCCAGATGTGTTCTACCCAGCCTATCAGTGCAATGGAATGTTTAAAGCCAGAGCATTAACAGAAATATGATAAATGCAAGAAAGATGAAGGGTACCTGGAAGCCCATGATGGACATTTGTGCCTCTCTGCGCAGGACCATCCCCTCGAGTGAGGCCACCACTCCGAGCATCTGATCTATGTAATCCCGAGGTGGCTGCAGACATAAGCCCAACTCATCAATAAATAAGCAACTGCCAAAATGACTGTGTGACAAATGAAAAATGGTAGAACATACCGGTGGTGAGTCAGGATCACTGACGTATCTGTGACCAGGCGCCGGAGGCTCCATAGGGATCGGAATCGGGGAGGTAGCCCCATACTGCCAACACGTCAACTCAGTCGGCATCTCTGGCCATCCAGGGTGATCAAGAGTCGGAGGGATCGGAGGAATTGAACTGCCTCTACCTCTAGATGTGCCAGCCCTGCTAGAAGAAGGGATGTCTGTAGCACGAGCGCGACTCGAAGATGGTGCGCCCGCGGACCTCCGTGGTGGAGCCCGTACTCCCGTCAAGGGGGGCATCAAATATATACGGCGGTAGGTGGCGTAGCTCCCCTCAAGGAGATGTATCAAAGCATCACTGCCCTGCATAGCACTACTGACCTCCTCAGGAGATAATCTATCAGCAGTCCGCATGGTGTCTGGAGGCACAGCAGAGGGTCCTGAGAATTCCCCCCCCATAGCTGGCGCTGGAAGCGTTCCCCCAGGAACCAAACTCTACCCACTGGTCCCTCGAGCAGGAACCTATACTGGGAACTAGTCGACCCTCCGGGGTACTGATCCTCGAGGTCATCGCCGAAGATTGCCCAAGGCTGCCAAGTGATCTGCGGATAACCAGTGCATAAGTCAATCAGAAATCAGGACATACAAAGCAGATCAAAGATGAAAATGGAAAAAGAACTGAGAGTTCTAAAATACCTCTGTCGCTCGAACAGTGTCGAAGTACTGCCGCAGAGAGAAGAGAGTCTCTCGAGGCCTCGGTAAGTGCTCGCCCTCAAACATCAGTGAATACGGGGTCATAGGAGGTCCTGTCACCTCCATCTCCGGGGCTAATGTGGGAAAATATGCATATACCCATAGCTGAGAAAAGCAGTGCGGGATGTGAATACAAGGTGCTAAAGGCAGAATACAGAGTGCAAAGTGCGCCGTGTGTGCAGTGAACAAGCAATGAGAAGCAAAAAATGTAAATCAAAAGGACAGAATGTACCTCCCAGGTTCTCCAGTAGCCGCCGAGTAAATCTCCCCGTCCGCGAGAGACTGCGCTCATGTAACAGTACAGGGTAGCCAGGCTAGCGCCGCCCCAATCATACTGGCTGACCTGTGATAGGTCTACCAAAGCACTCAGGAGATATAATCCTACCATGTTCCCTCTATCAGCGAACAAGGTGGTGCCGAGGAGATACATGAGAAAACCGCGGGCATACTGCTCCGCCTCCTCAGGAGTACCGGGCTCCATCTGTGGCCGCCGGAAGTGCAAAGCAAACCAGGAGTATCGGACTCTCCCCGAACCTCTGTCTACAGGCGGGTGTGTCCCCAATAGGTGCATCCAAGCAGCCTCCCACTGGCCCATATCCTCGTCATAGGGAATGGGTACACCGCCTACGTCTAGGCCGGTGAGTATAGCGAAGTCCAGTGGGGTCATGGTCATATCCCCGGCTGCAGAAAAATGGAAAGAATTGGTGGTGTCCCACCACCTCTCTGCTAGAGCCGCGAATAAAGTCCTACTGATGAGGCAACGAGATAATCCCCTGCAGAATGGTCCAAATCCTGCAAGGTCGACCAAGCCCTGGACAGCTTCCGGAAGCTCAAAATACCACTCCCTCGCGGTGACGGAGCCATACCCTCGCACTGTGCGAGAGTGAACCTGCATTTAGAATAAATGCGTAGATCAGCAAATGAAACGAAAATGAGCTGTGTGCAAATGAAGTAAAAATGAGCTGTGTGCAAATGAAGTGAAAATGAGCTGTGTGCAAATAAAGTGTTTTGGGCTGCGTGTTCGAATTTCAGAGGATCAGTGGGCTGTGTGTTCGCTTCAAATTGGGACTGTGTGTTCTACTCAACATCAGTGGGCTGTGTGTTCGCTTCAAATTGGGACTGTGTGTTCTACTCAACATCAGTGGGCTGTGTGTTCGCTTCAAATTGGGACTGTGTGTTCTACTCAACATCAGTGGGCTGTGTGTTCGCTTCAAATTGGGACTGCGTGTTCTACTCAGAATCAGTGGGCTGTGTGTTCGCTTCAAATTGGGACTGTGTGTTCTACTCAACATCAGTGGGCCGTGTGTTCGCTTCAAATTGGGACTGTGTGTTCTACTCAACATCAGTGGGCCGTGTGTTCGCTTCAAATTGGGACTGTGTGTTCTACTCAACATCAGTGGGCTGTGTGTTCGCTTCAAATTGGGACTGTGTGTTCTACTCAACATCAGTGGGCTGTGTGTTCGCTTCAAATCTGGGCTGTGTGTTCAGTACATCAAGATTGGGACTGTGTGTTCTACTCAACATCAGTGGGCTGTGTGTTCGCTTCAAATCTGGGCTGTGTGTTCAGTGCATCAAAGTTTGGGACTGTGTGTTCTACTTTTAATCAGTGGGCTGTGTGTTCGCTTCAAAGCTAGGCTGTGCGTTCAGAAAATCTGAGTTTTGGGACTCTGTGTTCTACTCTTAGTCAATATGTGCTGTGTGCTCATTTTCAACTTCGGGCTGTGTCTTCGGTGAATCAATGTTTGAGCCGTGTGTTCAATTGCTAATTAATGTGCACTGAGCGTTCTCAATTGTTCAATGTGCCAGGTGTTCATGAAATTCAAGCGGCTTAGTCACATGCTCAGGATGCGAGTACTATGTCGTAAGCTAAACTGTGTGTCTAAGCATGGCAAAGTATGAAATGCACGAGGAATACAGAGACTAAAGTAAAATACCTCTGCATCATAAGAGAGGTGCTGCTCTGGCTCTCGTAGGAGAAGATCCCCCGGTACTCGGTCGTTAAACTCAGTGAAATGACGAAAAGTGGCCCGCGGAAGCCTATGAACCGCTGGGGCATATCGATCGGGAATGAAAGGGCGAACTCTCGGAGGCAATGTCATGAGATCAAAATCATCCCCGGCCCCTGGAAGACCTCCACCGAATGGGAAATGACCCGCCATTGCAAGAAATCTGCAAAGAGGAGCAAAAATGAGCAAAATGGGCTAAAATTGGAAAAAGTCAACAAAAGTCAACTCTCGGGAAATGAAAAGTCAACAAAAGTCAACCCCCGGGAAAATTTTCCAAATATTGAAACAAAATTACCTCAAGTGGTGAAAATGAGAAGAGAAGCTCCAAAATCAAAATTTAGTCGCTTCAAAGTGTTCAAATCTGAAAGATTTCGCAAAAACAACTTGCGTGGGAGGCCGAGGGACGCGTATAAAATGCAGATCTGAGAGAGAAAATGGCTTAGAGAGCAAGAGGAGAGAATTCCACACTTGGGGGAGTGATTTCGGATGGCATTGGAGGTGTGTATATATAGAAAATGCCAAAATGACCATTTTGCCCCTGCTTTTGGCAGGTGGCCGGCCGGCCACCTAACCTGGCTGGCCGGCCATGTCCTTTTTCTCCCCTGGCCGATGGCCTCTCCAAGGGCAACCACCTGGCCGACCATGCTCCCCACCCCCTCCCCTACCTCTCTGCAAATTTTGAGGAAAATCGGAGTTTCCGGGACCTGAAAAAGTTGAAGAAAAGTGCACTTTCTGGCGCCGAATTGCTCCGCCGGAACTTTGATTGCAATTATTGACATGTGTCTCGTCATTATTCATCAAAATCAGAGTGTATCCTTTTTTAAACATGTTGTGACCTCTCCGGGAGGTGAATCAGAGGCCGCGATTGAGTTGCCGTCGCCGAAATGCGCGTTTTCCGGTTCATCATTTCATGTCAAATGGGCATCCTGATTTATGTTCGTTTTGCTTCATTCGGCTCATAATTCGCATTCTCATGAATGTTTTGCCTTGTCATGCATGATTTCTTGGTGTACAATACTTCTATGCTTGAACATGCATTGCCACACATTATCTTCTCTCGCGTTATGTTGCATTTGTTCACCTACACTGTGTGTGTCAGACTTTTCGAATCACAGGAATCGCATTGAATATATGTTGTTAGCATATTGTTCTTGTTGAATTTCTCTCTTTTGCAGGCACGATATTGCATGTACGGTTCATTTGAGGCTGGTGCGACCAGACGAATCGCGCAGGTATCGTATCTTCTTCGTATGAGACGCGACGAGAATTGAATGATTCTCCGCATTCCTAACTGCATGAAATGTAGTTGTTTGCTTTGCATTCTTGCTTAAAACTGTTGCATCTATTTGTCAATACCTGCTTCATTACAGCTTGTTGCACTTGCATGATCGCTTGGCTCCGCGCCTATCATTTGCATCTTGCCCCTGCCTGCGGGCCCGCCTGCGGGCACACATTCTCTGTTTATCTCGTATGATTGTCTAAGTCTTCGGCCTTGTCAAAAATGGGTCGTCTCTGGGCTTTGACGTTCACTCCCGTCATTGTTATGACTTCCGAGTTCTGTCAAAGAGGGGCAACTGTAGACACCCCATTTTTGACCGACCTTAAGACTCAGACGTCACCAGTTGAGCGCTCGGTGATGTTGCATACTGTGCTCGTTCAGAAGTCCCAGAGTTGCGGCCGTGCGCCCTGCCTCCGGACTTCCGAACCCTCTTCTGTGCCTTGTCTCGGTTTGCGAACCAGACTCGGTTTTCTCTGTTTTCTTTCTTGAGGGAAGGGAGTGGTCCCGTAGACTATCTCCCGGTGGCCGTGAGCTACGTTTCGTGGCCGTAGGCCATTTTGCCCATTTCGGAGCCCGGTTCCCGGTTTTCGGAGCCGTTAGGCCGTGTGCCTCAGCTCGGGACCGCCCAACCATCTCCGAGTTCTCCGGTTTTTGGCGGAGACCTCTGTTTTAATGTTTCGAGGAACACTGGGGCCCCTGATGCCCACTTCGTGGCCGTATGCCGCTTTCGGTGTTCGTAGCCGGTTTTCGGGACCCCAAACTGCGTGATTTGGGCCCCGAGCATTCATTTTGCATCAGTTTTCTCTGATTTTTGGCAGGAACCTCTGTTTTGTCATTCCGAGGGACACTGGGGTCGCAGATACCCACTTCGCTACTGAACACCACTTCCGGCACCTGCAGCCCATTTTCGGGATCCCGAATTGCTCGGTTTTGGCTCCGAGTGTTCATTTCTCATTAGTTTTTGTTCAAACTTGGCAGGTACCTCTGTTTCAATACCAGGAAGATCACTGGGGGGTGAGAAGCCAGCAATTATCCCAGATAACCAGTTTCGCTCCTCCGGAGCCCGTTTTTCTCACTTCCGGGCCAATGTTGAACACCCTAGGGGTATTTTCTTCCAACCAAAGCTACATATCTGTGATGAGGGCATCTAGGAGGATCCTAAGGGTTGGTGGTCGGCCAGAAATTCAGGGTTTCATTTTTGGGCCTCTCCTTCAAGCTCTATGTTGTGGCTCCTGCTTCAGTGTTGCCAATTTCCGACCTTGGGACCTTGTTCTACACATCTTGGAGGACACAAAAAGTTGGTGGTCGGCCAGCAATTGTTGGTTTCATTTTTGAGCCTCTCCTTCAAGCTCTATGTTGTGACTTCTGCTTCAGCGTTGCCAGATTCCAACCCTGGGACCTTATTCTACACACTTGGGAGGACACTCTTGCATGGTGGTCGGCCAGAAAATCTTCACTTCAATTTTGTGCCATGGCCGGCCGGCCAGGAGGGGTAGCTGGCCGACCAGGTGGGGTGGCCGGCCGGCCACCTCCCACAAATTTACCTGGCCGGCCAGCTTCCTGCTTTCCAGCCTGCCCCAGCTGTCCGGATATCTTCCAACATATCCCGGGGCATCCGGGGGATATTTCGGGAGGGAAAGATTGGGTGCTTTCCCTCCCCTTTTACACCCCATTTCTTGTCTATTTGAAGGGCCCTCCTTCCCCTTTGCTTAGGTTAGAAAAAATTGCTTCAAGAGCTCCATAGCAAAAAACCTAATTTTCATAGCCAAAAGCTCCAAAATTTCTTCAAGTGTTGCTTGATTCCTTCACCAACACCTAGCTTCACCATTCCAACTTTGATTCCAGCAGCTAGGAAGTGAATTTCAGAGGTTGAGAAGCTACAAATCAAAGCCAAGAAGCAAAGAAAGATAAGTCTTCAAGGGTAAGTATTCAAAACCAACTTTTAGGGCTTTTTCTTGATCTTTTTTTATACTCTAATTGGTTGAGAATTGGGGCTCCGACCCCTACTGATTTTGTGCTTGTTTTGAGCCCCTCTACAACTTTGTAGAAGGGCTCAACTTCATCTGATGCTTCTATGATATACTTGTTTCAATACCTAGCTTTTATGCCATTATCTTGCATGCTAGTTTTGGCTTGTTTGTGCTTGTTTTTGGGGGTCCAACCCCTACTGATTTCTTGCTTGTTTTGAGCCCCTCTACAACATTGTAGAGAGGCTCAATTTCATTTGGCCATTATATCCACCACTTCCTTCAAATTCCATCAAGTGTGCCCATTTTTGTACACAACTTTTGACCTATTTCTATTTGTTTTTGGGACTTCGACCCCTACTGACTTTGGTCTTATTTTGACCCCCTTTACACATTTCATGAAGAAAATTTTGTCATTTGGTGCTTGTTTTGCATGACTCTTGTTATAGCCTCTTTTGAGCTTCATTTTGCATGGAATTGTTAGCATGATTTTATTCTGATTTTGAGGATGTCATCTTCTGAAATTGTGCTTATTTTTAGCTCATCTTCAATGTTGTAGAAGAAAGTTTGTCCATTTGGGGTTTGCATATATCACTTGTCTCAATACCCCTCTTTTGGCCACTAACTTTGCATGCTTTGGTTGATCTATCTATGCTTGCATTTAGGCCATGTTTATTACTGAAAAAATGTCATTTTTGGGACTGTCTTGCTACTGTTCTTGCTTTCATGATCATATTTTGCATGTATAGCATGGCTATAGGCCATTCCGGGGCTTAATTTTACATTTTCGGGATGAATGCATGCTTCGGGTGTCATTTCGAATTGTCTCGGGACTGTTTCCCCCTTTATTTAGGTGCTGAAATTCCATTTCCATGCTTGCATATCATTTCCCATGCCATTTGTATCATTTTTGCATTGCCTCGGTTTGCGTGCCAATGGGCACGCATTTCGAGGCACCTCATTCTTATCATTCCGGCGGCCTATGTGAGTGTGGTTGAGGCCCTCTCATGTTGGCGTAAGCCCAATTTGCATTTTCATGCTTGTATGCCATTGCCTTGGTTTGTGTGCCCGTGTGCACGCATTTCGAGGCACTTTGTTTTTACCCGACGGCAGCCTATGTGAGTGAGCTGAGGCTCTCCCATGTTGGTGTAAGCCCATCGTTGCATCCCGTATGCCATTTCATCGCATATCATCGCCTCGGTTTGTGTGCCTGTGGGCGCGCATTTCGAGGCACTTCGGTTTTATCCGATTTTGCATCGCATATCATCGCCTCGATTTGCGTGTCCGTGTGCACGCACTTCGAGGCACTTCAGTTTTATCCGATTTCCTTTTTTAGCATCGCCTCGGTTTGTGTGCCTGTGGGCGCGCACTTCGAGGCACTTCGGTTTTATCCGATTTTGCATCGCATATCATCGCCTCGGTTTGCGTGTCCGTGCGCACGCACTTCGAGGCACTTCGGTTTTATCCGATTTCCTTTTTTAGCATCGCCTCGGTTTGCGTGCCCGTGTGCACGCATTTCGAGATATTCTGTTTTATCCGCTTGGCATTGCGTATGCCTCTGCCTCGGTTTGCGTGCCCGCGTGCACGCATTTTGAGGCATTCTATTTTATTCGATTTGCATTTCATCATTGCCTCGGTTTGCGTGCCAGTGGACACGCATTTCGAGGCACCTCATTCTTGTCATTCCGGCATCCCGTGTGAGTGTGGCTGAGGCCCTCTCATATTGGTGTAAGCCCATCATTGCATTTCATGCATATCATGCATATTGCATCGTGTCCGGGATAGGTGTTAGCCCGGGCACGGGAAACGAGGCACGTTTCGTACTCCGAGTGACGGAACGGGTCTCAATTCCCAAGTCACCGACACTCCGGATTACCCATGATGGAGTTAGGTTTTGTTGTAGCATTCATCTGCATTCATCCCATATTGAGTTGTGCGATCCGACTCCTCGGCCATCATGCATCGAGATGCGTGATTGGTGGCACGAGGATCGAGGCATGCATATATTTGTGAAATACATTGCTATGCCCTTTTCCCGCTCTCTGTTGCAGCAACATCAAGAATCAGCACCTTTTCGGAGTCCGGCACGCATTTCGAGAAAAATTGCAAACAGAGGCGAATTGGGGCATCTCAGTGGATTTCCGCACCAGGCAGCCCAGCATACATCATCCATCAGAAGCAAGGCAGTCCCTGGCTTGCATGCCAGTTTTACTTCTTTTGTAGTTAATTTGTTAATTAATTAGAAATTTGTAATATTCGGACTGTATATTCGGACTGTACTATTCTTTCATTTCGGACTGTATATTTATTCGGACCCTCTGCGCGAGGGCAATGCTGTAATAAGGGTGTGTGAGTGTGATGTATGTCTTCCAACCCCCATTTCTTTCTCCCTTTTATTTACCCGCTTTGAATGGTTAGATATAGGGCATATCTCAATTAGCATACAGTATGATAGCATGTTTGCATCATTCATCTGTTTTGCACGCACCGGGCTCGGCGCATCATACAAACTGCATTGTATTTCAATTACAAGATGAATACATGTTGGTTGTTGCATTTCACATACCATGTTTAGAATAGCCGAGCCTGCTATAGTTGCATCTTTGCATGTGTTGCATTAGACATTTCAGTATGCTTAGGTCCATGCATGGATTTCTAATCAGTTTCCTGTTTTGGCTCGGAGTACTCGGTAAGTTTTATGTTTAGCATCCTTGCATGCGTGTGAGTGTTGCCATGATAGCATGCTTGCCATGAGGCTATTTGCTTATGTGATATAACTGCCTTGAATGCCTGTGGGTGGAGGTTGAGTTATTTGAATTGGGACAATGCATTGATTGTTTGTTTTAAGCCCACTAGATAGTGGCAAAATCATTGTTTTCTTAAGCCCACCTGAGGGTGGCAAATCTGCATTTTAGCCTACCTGCGGGTAGCACCATCAAACCATTTTCAAACAAACAAACATGAGATGTTTAGTTCCAATTCAGACGACCCAGTCTATACTTGTTTGCTGCGAGCATCACATAGTAAACTAGGCTAATAAACCGGAATAAGAACACACAATGTTTTCAAAATCAGATATCATGGTTAGTAGAGGCCGGTCTTTGACCGGGCGAGAGGGGGTGCTCACGATGTGACCTTCCCCAATCGTACCCAAGTTCCCGAGCCAACTTTGGTGATGACGGACACGTGGCCTTTTGGCACCGAGTCAGGGTTTCCTAAATTTCTCATTTTAAAAATATTTAGGTGGCGACTCTGTTATCTGGCAAAGCAGTCCATGTTTGGCACTTCTTTCAAAAAATCTGTTTTCTCAAAACGATTTGCCGGATTTGGACTCTTTGGTTCGAGATTTGGAACCGCAACAAAATCGAGTCCGAACTGTAGCGAGGTCCTCCCGCGGGCGTTGTTACAGACACCCGATGCATGGAATCTCTTCCGAAATGCAAAACTAGGTACATGAAATGGCTTACAGCTATACAAAGCATGCATAATTGGTACATGGATTGAAAAGAAAGAAGCAAGGCAGCCCCAAAATAAGCATTTTTACAGTTCAAAGCAAGGCCAAACAGCAATCACAAGTAGGGCAAAAATGGCTTACAAAAATGGCTCCGCAAGGGAGGCAATGAGGCAAGTGGTACATGCAATGCCCAAACAGAAAAATACCCTTCTACAACACTGAAGAGGGACCAAAAATATGAACATTTACGGTTTATGACATCCCCCAAATCAGTATGAAAACATGCTCAAAATGCAATGCAAGATTGAGGCCACAAGAGGGTATAACATGAAGTAGGCAAAATATACATCAAACAGCCAAAGACCCTTAATGAAACATGCCAAGAAGGTCAAAATATGGCCAATTTCAGTTCTGATCATGGCCTAAAACAGAAGCTAAAATGAGCTAACAAAGCATGCAAAAATAGGGACCAAAGAGGGGCAATGAAGCAAGTCATACATGGAGGTCCCAAAAAAGGTTGATCCCTTCTTCAATGTTGAAGAGGGGCTCAAAATAGGCCTATTTTCTGTTTACATCAGGCCCCAAAACAGATCAAAAATAGGCTAGAAATACTATGCAAAGATATGGCATACAAGAGGGTATTGAAGCAAGTGCACAATAGGGGGCTCAAACAGGGTTGAGCCTTTAAACAAACATGTAGAATAGCTCAAAAAAAGCCTAGTTTTAGTTAGGGTCGGAGCCCAAAACAGTAAGCAAATAGGCTAGAAAAATGTGGCAAAAATGAGCTACAAGAGAGGGGAATGACAACTTACCCTTGAAGACCACCCTTTTGTTGCTTCTTGGACCAAATTTGCTGCCTCTTAGCTGCTGGAAATCCTCTCCTTGCTGCTGGAATGGAGTAGTGGTGGTGGTGCTTGGTAGTGATGAAGAAATGGTGCAAAACTTGGAGTTTTGAGAGTAATGGAGATAGATATGTGTGTATGAGCTTGAGAGCAATTTTCCAACCCTTTCTTTAGAGCTGGGAGGCCAGCTATATGGAGAAGAATGGGGGAGAAATGGAGGGAAAAAAGTGGAGGGAAAAGGCATCAATTTTCCCTCCAAAAAGAGTTCCCTCCGGATGTAGTTTTTGGAGGGAAAAGAGCACACAGCTGTAAAGTACTCCCTGTAAGGAAGCTGGCCGGCCAGTTATCAAAGCTGCAGGTGGCCGGCCGGCCACCCCCTATGGCCGGCCGGCCAAGGGGCAAAATGGTCCAGAAGAATTTTTGGCCGGCCACCACAAAAAAGTGTCCTCCCATGTGTCCTCAACAAAACCCTGTGGTTGGAAATTGGCAACTGTAAAACAGAAGAGACAACAAGCCACTTTTAGAAGGGGTTCAAAAGGTTCAAGTTGAATTTCTGGCTGGCCATGTAATATTAGGGTCCTCCCATGTGTGCACAACACAAATATGTGGTTTGGGGTTGAAGACAGTGGCCCTAGGGTGGTCAACATTGGCTCGGAAGTGAGAAAAATGGGCGTCGGAGGGCGCCGGAGGAATATTACTGGTTGCTGAGACAATTGCTGGCCTCTTACCCTTCAGTGACCTTCCTGGTGATAAAACAGAGGTACCTGCCAAAAATGAACGAAAACCGATGCAAAACGAATGCTCGGGGGCCAAAACACGCAGTTCGGGGTCTCGAAAATAGGCCGTTAAGCACCGAAAGTGGCATTCGACCACTAAGTGGGTCTCTCAGGCCTCAGTGTCCCTCACAAGGGAGTAAATGAGATGCATGCCAAAAACCGGAGCAGTCGGAAATGGTTAGGCGGTCCCGAACCGAGGCACACGGCCTGACGGCTCCGAAAACTGGGAACCGGGCTCCGAAATGGGCAAAATGGCCTACGGCCACTGAGAGATGGTCTACGGGACCTCTCCCTCCCCTCAGGAAAAGAAACAGAGAAAACCGAGTCTGATTTGCAAATCGAGGCAAGGCACAGAAGAGGGTTCGGAAGTTTGGAGGGAGGGCTCACGGCCGCGACTCTGAGACTTCTGAACGAGCACGATATGTAACACCACCGAGCGCTCAACCGGTGACGTCTGAGTCTCAAGGTCGGTCAAAAATGGGGTGTCTACAGTTCCCATGTTGGAACCACTACTGTTTACTGATTGATGGCCATCAATTATTGTTCGGTCTTTTAAGACCTATCGTTTACTGTACTGCTATGCTAATGGATGTACCAGATATCACTGAATGACAGATATACTGAATCAATGAACTATTTTCATTACTGTAAGGACATTCATTCTTAACTCCTTTACGCATTATGTTATTCACTGGGCTTTAGCTCACTGCTCATATATATATGTAGGTGTACAGGCACCGGATCAAAGCTAGAAGCGTCGGAGTAAACTCCAGTTTTGTCAAGCCAACCAATGTGCCTCACTGCGAGGTTCCGAGCCTATCATGCTAAGGCTTAGGGGTGTTTTAGTATTTCCCCTTTTTGCACTGTCTCACTGCTTTGTAATAACCGAATAGATTGTATAGACTGAATGTTTACTGTACTGTTGAGTGGGGATTAAGTCCCTGTTTCACTGAATGGCATGTATATATATGTACTGTTCTGTAAATATGTATGAAAAATCTTTTTGGCATACAGACTGTCACAGCTCATTGGACATTATTTTATTACTGTATTGGCTTCCGCCAGGCCCTGTACTCTGTTTTACTGTAATACTGTTAAGTAGGCCTTCGGTAATCTCGGATTACTGGCCGGTTACGGTGCTAAACCCATAGGGCCGGATTTGGGTCGTGACACCAAGTCTTATTGGCATCTTGCTATCTTTACTGTTATTTACCTTATTAATAGGATTCTTAGTCGTGTATGGCATGGACTCACTTTTTTTTATACCCTTATGCCCATTACCACTCTGTTTCCATTCTTATCTCGTGTCTTTGGGTGTAGTTGTTTTGTTCAAAATCGGAGTCCCACTAACACAAAGGTAGATGACAAATCTATTCGTTGTATCTTCTTAGAGTACTCTTCCATGTCTAAAAGGTATAGGTGTTATGAACTCGTGTCTTGTCACTTTCACCGCACTTTGGATGTTACGTTTTGTGAGGATATTCTTTTCTTTGGTACTGACCTATCTTTGCAGGCTTCTCCTTCTGTTACTTCCACTGTTCGCCCGGTGACCATTTTGGATGAAGTTAAGAATGAGGTATCCCCCTTCCTCCTTTTCAATCTTCGCTTCCTCCTTCATTGCAAGTATACTCCCATCACCCACGCACTTAGCCCCTCTACTGCCTCTCCAATCTCTGGGTCAGGTAACTATTCTCCTTTAGCTTCTCATCCACCTCCTCGTCGAACCCACATTAGGATCGACATCCTCCAAATTGTTTGAGTTATTTGATTAGTACTTATCATCCTATTTCCTAATATCTTTCCTATGACAGAGTTTTCCCTTCTTACTGTTCTTTTCTTGGCAAGCTTGAGTCGAAGTCTATTCCTCGTTCTGTATCTGAGGCCTTTCATAATCCCAAATGGATAACAGCTATGTAGATTGAGATAGCGGCCTTAAAATAGAATCACACTTAGGATCTAGTACCTTTACCTCTTGGGGAAAGCACAGTTGGTTGCAAATTGGTGTTCACTATAAAGTACCTCGTTGATGGCTCATTGATCGTTACAGAGCCTGCTTGGTGGCCAAAGGTTTCACACAGATTCCTAACAAGGATTTTGGTGCCACTTTTGCCTTTGTCGCCAAGCTTACTTCTATACGTCTTCTTTTCTTCCTTGCAGTATCTTATTCTTGGCCTCTTCATTAACTTGATGTCAAGAATGCATTTCTCCATAGAGATCTTCTTGAGACGATTTATATGGCTCCTCCACTTGGTTTTTGGGTTGAGGGGAGTATTCGAGAATAGTTTGCCGGTTACGCAAATCCTTGTATGGTCTGAAACAATCTCCATAAGCATGGTTTGGTCACTTCAGTTTTGTTATTATATCTATGGGCTTTGTTCAGTGCCACTCTGATTACACTTGTTTCATTCACCGGAATTCTACAGGCCAGTGTATAGTCTTCTTAGTTTATGTGGATGATATTATTCTCACAGGTGATGACTCTGTCTGTATTGGTTAAGTAAAGAAGGACTTGGGCCAAACTTTTGATATTATAGATATTGGATGTCTCAAATATTTTCTAAAAATTGAGGTGGCTTGCTCAAGGGAGGGGATCTCCTTATCTCAAAGAAAGTATACATTTGACTTGCTTCAGGATACTGGTCTGTTATGGTGTAAACCTGCTTCTGCTCCTATAGATCCTAATGTTAAACTCATATCAAGGTCTGGTGAGTTGTTGGATGACCCAGGCATGTATTAGCGTCTTATTGAACGCCTCATTTACTTGACCAACACTAGACCTAATTTGACATTTACAGTTAGTGTTGTGAATCAGTTCATGCATGTACCTGGTAAAGAGCACCTTGACGCGGTTCATCATATTTTGAGGTATTTAAAAATTTCTCATAGTTTGGGATTGTTCTTTACCGCTGGTCTCCAATCTGGGCTCTCTTATTTCACCGATGTAGACTATGCAGGATCTAGGACTGATTAGCATTCCACTTCTAGCTTCTGTACTTTCTATGGTGATCATCTTATCTTATAGAAAATTAAGAAGTAAACGGTGGTTTCTAGGTTTTCTGCAGAGGTTGAGTATTGAGTTATGGCACATGGGACATGTGAGATTCTTTGGATTCGCTCGATTCTGATAGAGTTGAGTTTTGAGGAGACTGTTCCTTCCTCTTTATTTTGTGATAACAAATTTGCTATTATGTTATTCTCTAATTCTATACTTCATGAGCGTACTAAGCATATCGAGGTTGACATACATTTCATTCGAGAAAAGGTTCGGACTGGCATTGTGTGCGTCCATCCTTTGTTTCTTCTTCTCAGCAGTTAATAGATATGTTCACAAAATTTGTGGAACCAACTTTGCTCTAGTCTTCCATTGACAAGCTGCATTTGTTGAATATCTTCATGCCAGCTTGAGGGGGAGTGTTGAATATAGAAATCAATATATTGTGTTTGAATATGAAAATTAAAATAGGAATTATTTTGATTATAGGAATCTTGTCTTGTGTATATTATTTCTTAAGTTATATCGTGAATATATTATATATATATATGATGTCTACCTCATTGATTGGTAAGTTAAATAATTCTTTTCATTTTTTTCTATTCATTAAAAAATGATTTAAGGAAATTTTAAAAATAACTGTGCCAAACAAGACCTAAGAGTATTCCTGGGAGGGCCAAGCCACAAGGTAGTTTGACTAAATAAAAATAAGAATAAATTTCACTTTACATCGTTCTACTTTACACTCAATTTCATTTTGTTTTTTAAATTTTTAGTTGTTCCATCTAGTTAATCCTTCTAACAGTCTTTAGTCAAATTACAATTAAGCCCAATCTTACAACGTCATTTTGACAATTGACAGACATATTAAAATTAAAGAATTAAAATGAGATTTTAATAAAAGTTAAAGGATATTAAAGACTGAGTAGAAAGATTAAAATACAATTTGGTATCAATGCATGGTAACTAAACGTAATTAATATTGTCATGTGAATGTTCTCCGTTAATTTTGGAAACGTCATTATGCAAATGGGTTCAATTCCAACTTTATTCAAAGTCTGAGTAATTGATTAGGATAATTAAAAAGTTAAGAAATAAAATGAAATAAAATGTAAAATATAAAAATGTAAAGTGAAATTTACCTTAAAAATAAAACTTGAGTTCACTAAAAAAATTCAGAGAATCGTAGCAATCATTTTTAGTTCATTTTAAATTAAATCACCCAATTATTCTATCTTCTAGTCTTTTTTAATCTTTACCAAGCATTTATTTAACATTATTTATCATGTGATAAATATAGAACTCTAGAAGTCAGTGTTCGGCCCAATTGAGATACTGAATGTTCTAACTATATCAAACTTCAATCTCATATTTTATAATAAATTATAAATAAAAAAAATATATACATCACATCAATTTAACCAGATAACATATGGATTACAGAAAGTATATTATGTTGCTCTCTTTTTATCCCCTCTTACCTCAAGTGAGAAAGAAGTTAACAATGACGTAATCTTTTTATATTTGAGATTAAATTATTTATGCATGTGCCGTAAATCTATAGTTTTACAGATACCCATCCAAAAGACACCACATGAGCAAAACGTGGGCCTCACAATAATTTTGTTCCTCTCCTTCTCATGGAAACCCATCCATGAATCTTCAACTGTAACATTGCACCCTTCTCCTCGAACCCCTTCCCCGGCAAAATCCGTGGCTGTGAATGGACACCTCTCAAATGGATGAACCCATGGCTACCGATTGCTACCACGTCTTCATGTTTTGAATTTCTCTCAATTTAATCCATCATCACCAACAGTAGCAGGTGGGGAATCAAGTTCTCTTATTGATTGAGAGTTTCATTATTTATTTTTATTTTTATTTTTATTTTTTTGGTGTCTTGGTTGTTGATGTTTAGGGGTTGCTCGGAAAGTATTAGATTAGTATACTCTTTTACTTGAGTTTAAAGTGATATAATAAAGAAGTGATGTGATCAAAATAAGATAATTGTGACTCAAATAAAATAATGTACTAAAATAATATGTGTTATTTTAACACATGCCAAATAAAACCTTAATCTTAAGAAATAAAGTTGAATGGTTCAATGCCTAGCAAACGAGCTCCCGAAATGAAATCTCCATAGCTAAGGGCCTTGTTTGGAAACATGTTATTTTAATAATTTTTTAATTTTTTGACTAAAATATGAGGTCAAAAAAATTAGCATGTTTAGGATAATTTTTTAATTTTCTACAAAAAAAAAAGATGTGTAAAAAAATAGAGAAAAAATTAATTTTTAACTTTTTAATATAGGATGTTAGTTTTTTAATTTTTAAATTAAAAAATTAAGTTGCCAAACAAGCCGTATCTGCAGGTTTAATCCAACAGACGAAGAACCAAACAGAACGGGCGTTTAGATAAACTTTCCTGTGGGCAATCTTTTGCTTATGTGGCAATTTTTGGATAATTGTCCGTAAAACCAGTGTTTTACGGGGACAGGCGTAATTACCCACTAATTCTGAAATATCGATATCTGATGTTTTATAATATTAGAATTGATAGAAAAAATAGGTAGGTGAAATATTATATTAGGTGATCAGGGAACATAATAATATTGTGATTAGTAGAAAAAATGAATAAGTAAGGTACTGTATTGAGTGATTAGAAAATATAAAAAAACATATTAAATGATAATTAATTAAAAAATGGTATTGCTATTTGCACCAATTAATGTACTAATTAGTATATCAATACTAGTTATGACATTATTATTAACCCCATTTATTAATTACATTATAAATCTCAAAAACCTCTTAAATTATATCATATCATTAATTGATATACTAATTAATATTCAATAATTTTCCACGGACAGCCTTTGTGTAATGCTTATCTCTTTATATTTTTAATAATAAATTGACGTAGTCATTGGAATGTACTTTTGTTTTTTTTGTTGGGTCAAAGTCAGCATAAAGTCCAGTATATTAATCTTGGCCAATACTTAAAGCCAATACAACAGCGTACCCACGAATTTCGTCGGAAACCTGATATAGCAGTTGTTTCACACTTGCTTTTCTTTTCCTTCCCCCAACTCTCTGATATATATAAATAAATAAATAGATAGATCAATTACCTTCCTTTATCTCTATCCCCAACATATCTTTAAAGAAAAGGAAAGAACAAGAAACTTGCTATATATCTTGAAATAATACTGTGAATCATGGTGAAGGTAGACTTTTCTCTACCACTATTGATCATTGTTTTCTTGAGCTAATACCAATAACATGCATGCATATATATAGGTTGAGTACTGACATAACAAGTTTGTTGATTTAATCTTTTGCAGCAAAGGATTGTTATAAACATGCAACTGAAACAGCGAAAAACATAGATCAAAAGCCATGCGGATTTCAACGTAGGAGAATTCCATAGGACTTTGAAAATTAATGGCATATGATTATGGCGACTAATCAGAAAGCAGTTTTCCGGATATTCAAATGCATTCAAACTTAAAGAGACACTACCTGGAAGTTGTCGGATTAAAGAGAATTGTTTGAGTTTTTAGAACATTAAGAACTAGTTTGATAAAATTAAAAATTAAAATTAAAAAAAATATTTTTAAAATTTTAAAAATTATTAGACAAATTACAAAAAAAATAAAAATAAAAATAAAAAAATTCTAAGGTTTAAATAAATTTTGAGTTTTTATTTCATCAATTCCAATTCTAATATTTTTATATATTTTTAATCTCAATTATTTACCTATTTCCGTTAAATAAAATTAACAATAAAAAATGTAATTTAATCACTATACTTCATATAGGTGTATGAAAAATGTCTAAAATGGCATATTTTCAATTGATTTTAATAAATAAAATATTATTTTTTTATTAGTTCTACTTAACAAAAATAGATAAATAGTTTAAACTGAAACAAATTAGAATTTAAATTCACGAAATAGATTTATTAAGAATACAACTACTATCGATTTTAAAATATCTTGTCGCTATCTTTTTATCACCTCTTACCTCGCGTAAAAAAGAAGGTTCCTTAAGGTTCCGTTTGATTAGAAAGAAAATTTAATAAAAAGTGAAGTGAAAGAGAAAGAAAATAAAGTCAAAGAAAATATATTTTTTTACAAATATTTGATTAAGATGAAAATTTTGTAAGAAAAAAGTAGAAAATTTTAAAAGTTTAATTATAGATAACTCAAACATTCAATTTTTTTTTTTATGTTTTCTTGTGTTTTTTTAAAAATTAGTTACAATATTAATATGAGTTGACACCTTAAAATATATTTATTTAATCTAAAAAGAAATGTAACATGTTTTGAGTCATTGTGGGAATATGGGGGAATTGATGTAAATTGTTTCAAGAAACCTCGCGATTGCATGGTGTGGCAGGTAGTTTCATCACATGATTGCACAGAAAACTCTTGCTTTTTATTTCTCTCTGTATATATTTAGAATAATGTTTGAGAGCTCGAATTTAGCCCCCCCTAATCCCCCTAATTTCCAAAACGACGTCGTTTTGGGGATTTTTTCTTTTTTCTTTTTTCTTTTTTTTTTTTTTCTTTTTCGGCTCAAATGCAGAGGGGAAGAGAGAAGAGAGAAAGAGAGAGAGAGAGAGAGAGAGAGAGAGAGAGAAGCAGAGGGAGGGAGGGAGAGAGAGCCGCCGATCGTCACCCCGCCCAGCCGCCGATCGTCGCCCACCCCAGCCCCGCCCCGCCGCAGCCCCGCCGTCGCAGCCCCACCTCTGCTGATGGCCCCCTCCAGTCTCCTCCTTCCTCCTCCTCCTCCTTCCCCTCCCCCCCTCCTCCCCCTCCCCCTCCCCCTCCCCCTCCCTCCCCCTCCGTCTTCTTCTTCCTTCTGCTGAAAAAAAAAGAAAAAGAAATTAGGGGGATTCGGGGGAGCTCGTTTTCGAGCTCCCTAGCACGGTTGATATATTTATAGGTCTCTTTCTATCTATTTCTATAACTTTGTTTAAGAAGTTTGTTATTTTAATTGATTATTTGATTTTTTTAATTATTTTAATTTGATTAAAATAATTATATTTGATAAATTGTTTGATTTTTTTGTAATTGGGTTTGTTTTTGGAAGGAGATTAAAAGTTGATTTTTTTTTATTATAAAAAATGTGTAAAAGAATATAGAGGCGATGTGATTTAAAAAAGTTAAAAAGTCAAAAAAATTACTTTTAACTGAGTTGCCAAAATAAGCCTTGATTTGATGATGGTAAAAGAAAAAATAAAAATATTTATGAATTGAATGTGATATTTTATCTTATTGATTATTTAAGCAATTTTAAGAAACTCAAATATTTTATCAAAATTTTTATCAAATATTTGATTAAGATAAAAAATTTGTAAGAAAAAAATAGAAACATTTTAAAGTTTGGTTATAGATAACTTACATTCAATTTTTCTTATTTTTTTTTACAAGAAATTAAAAATTAGTTACAATACTAATATAAGTTGTACAAAAAAATTAATTTTCTTCTACTTTCCACCACTTTTAAGCTAAACAAATTCATAAAAGTTATTTATTTATTTATTTATTCTATCCTTCACTTTTACCTATTTCATTTTAAATAATTTGACCCTAAATAAAAGTTAACAATGACGTAATCTTTTTTTCAATTTTAACAATATATTGATGCACTATAACATTTTCTTACTTTAGTGACATTTGAAAGTGCCACAAAACTATTAATTTAATGACATTTTTTAGTGTTGTGGCATTTTGAACAAGTGCCATTTGTATCCATGCTACGGTAGATACTAGTGCCACGGTAGATACTTGCTAGTGCCATTACACTATCATGACTAAAAACTTTCAATAACATTTTAATGTCATGGTAAATATTATTTGTGGCACTATCAAACACCATTAAAAAAAGAGTTAGTGACACTTATAAGTGTCATGGTAGGCACTATTCGTGACGCTATCAAGTGCCATTCGTAACGATAATTCATTGTAGAACAATTTGATCCGCTCTTACAGAGACTCGAACCGCCAACCTCCCGCACTATAAATCTTATACATCACACTCTTCCCACTACACCTCTATAGCACCACATGATTATATATGCAACATATATTATTTATATAGTATATACATCCATATTAATATAAAAGTATATGTATAAACACAATTATTTTATTGAACATAATTTATGTAAAATAAAAAAAGACCACTTTTGGTGACTAAAAATATTTTTTAGTCGTCAATTCTATACTTTTGGCTACTAATTGTTTTTTAGTTGCTAAAAACTTAACTTTTGCTGACCAAAATAGGATTTGGTCGCCAAAGATGCACTTTCAGCTACCAAAATTTTGGTCGCCAAAAAATTTAATTCCCGCATTAGGATTTTAGTTCTCCTGCGCTAAAAATAACTACTTTTGGCGACTGAACTTATTTTTTAGTCGCCAATTGTAGACTTTTGGCTACTAAAATTTTTTTAGTCACCAAAAAACTTTGCTTTTGGCTACCAAAATTTTTTTGGTCAGTAAAACGCATATAATCAGCGACCAAACTTATTTTTAGTCATCAATTGTAGACTTTTGGCTACTAAATTTTTTTAGTCGCCAAAAAGTTTTACTTTGGGGTACTAAAAATTTTTTAGTAACTAAAATCCATATAATCAGCGACCAAACTTAGTTTTAATCGCCAATTGTAGACTTTTGGCTATTAATGCTGTTTTGGTCGCTGAAAGCTATACTTTCAGCAACCAAATTTGTTTTGGTCAAGAAATTTAGTTGCCGAATGTGCTTTTTCTTGTAGTGTATATTGAGTTTAATTTATTTATTTTTAATCATTTACTGCATTTTAAAAATTTTAAAAATATATTGGCATTTTTTGTTTTTTTAAAAATGCCATTATAAGCTTGGAAAGTTTTTGACTTAGTGACATTTCTCAAAATGCTATAAAATATTTGTTTATGACACTTTTCACCAAAGTGCCATAAAAAGTAATTTATACCTACCTACTGTCCTGACATTTTTTAAAAAATGCAATTGCTACTAAAGTTTAGTGGCATCTGTTGGTAAATGTCACGAACATAATTTTTTGTATCATAATTTTATAAAATTGCCATAAAATTGATATGACATTTTTTTATTGAAATGCCACTAGACCCTTATATGTTTGTGGTTCTGTGGCATTTTTCTAAAACATTTAATGCCAATTTTTATTTTTGTGGCATTTTCTAAAAACATGCCACTAGTATAGTGTCACTAAAGTGTAAATTTGTTATAGTGACATTTTTGTTTTAGTGAAGTGACACTTTTTTTAATTGAAATGCCACTAGAGCCTTGTATATTTGTGACTCTATGACATTTTTCTAAAAAATGCCACAAAATATTCTTTTTGTGACATTTTTTAAGAACATGCCACTAGTATGGTGTCACTAAAATGTGTTTTTGTTGTAGTGATGTAATCATTGAAATATGTTTGCAATACTGACGACATAAGCATTTCGTGTCTTTCTTTTCTTCTTCTTCATTTTTTTTTTTTTTTTTTTTTTTTTTTTTTTTTTTTTTTTTTTTAAGATTAAAGCGAGCACCCAGTCCAGTAAAATAATTTTATTGGCCAATACCTCACCTAACATAGTAGCCAGGAATTTCGTCGGAAACCGCAGCACAGTTGTTTTAGACTTGCTTTTCTTGTCTTTCCCCAAACACTCTCTCTTGTATATATAAAGAGATCAATTGCTTTCCTTACTCTATCTACCCCCAACAAAGCTTCAAGGAAAAGAAAAGAAAATCCAACAAAAAGAAAACTTGCTATACATCTTAAAATACTATCGATCATGATGGGGGTAGACTTCTCTCTACCACTACTTATCATGTTTTCTTGAGCTAGCTAATAATAACATGCACGCATTTATATAAGTATATATATGATATTATTTGGTATTGACATGTTGGTTGATTTAATCTTTTGCAGCAAAGGATTGTTATAGACATGCAACTGAACAGCGAGAAACATAGATCAAAAGCCATGCGAATTGCTACTAAGACTCAGGGTATAACTCATGTTCATTTATGCTCCATTTTCACTCCTTAATTGCAAATTTAAACCTTCGGCCAAGTTTGATTAGGACGAAAATAATGAAAAGTGCGAGAAATGGAAAAAAAAAAAAAAAATTTATTTTTTAGTTTGTTTAGTATGAAAATGGTGGACGTTGTAAGAAAGTTAATTTTTTTTACAACTCCTGATAGCATTGCGTTAAAACTTCTAGTTTCTTGCAAAATAACACAGAAAAATATATGAAAGTTTAAATTTGTTATACAAATAGTTACTTACAATTAAAATTCTATTTTTTTTTTATACAAAACTTTCATTCTAATCAAATTCATACAAGAATATATATATATATATATTTTTGATTTTCTTTTGTTTCACGTCACTTTCTATTATTTTCATTTTCTATCATTTATTTCTTTTTAATCAAATGGAGCCCCCCCCACACACACACACATATATATTAGGCAAATTACATTTATAGTCCACGTAATTTACTTTTTATGTTAATTTAATCACTACAACTTTAATTGTATCAATTTTTAAATTTTTTTTTCAAGTTATATCAATTTAATCTAATTGATAACGCTCATCAGAAATTAGACTAAAATCAAAGGAAAGAAAATACTCAACTCACTCTTCTCAATTTCTAAAGATCTAATTTCATTTGGAATTGACTATTTTACCCTTAATTGTTATTCCATTTCTTCGCTGAAGTTATCAATTAGACTAAATGGATCACTTGGATGAAGATTTGTGTCTCGACAGCTAGAATCTCCATTCTAGTGAATGGCTCACCAACTGAAGAATTTTCACCTCATAGGGGCCTCAGGCAGGGAGATCCGCTCTCACCTTTTCTATTCAACATCGTGGCGGAAGGTCTTAACATTCTTCTAGTCAGAGCCCTCAATCTTGGCATTCTCAAAGGGGTAGTTGTTGGGTCTAACAATGTTCTTATCTCACACTTGCAATTTGCCGATGATTCAATCTTTTTTTGTGAAGCTGATACAGACCAATTGATATCCATAAAAAGGGTTCTCAGATGCTTTGAAGTACTATCTGGCCTCAAAATTAACTACCATAAGAGTGTTGTGTGTGGTGTTGGTGTAGATGAAGGTTGCTTAAACACCTTTGCTTCTCTTCTCAATTGCAAAGTGCAGAGTCTTCCACTAAAATTTCTGGGGCTGCCTCTAGGAGCAAATCCTGGAAGAAAATCTACTTGGAAGCCTGTCATTGAAAAAATCAAGGCTAGACTGTCAGGCTGGAAGAGAAAAATGTTGTCCTTCGCTGGTAGATTAACTCTAATCAAGTCCACTCTGTCTAGCTTACCTATTTACTTCCTCTCAATGTTTAAAATGCCTGAAGGAGTGGCTAAGGAAATAGAAAGGATAGAGGCTGCTTTCTTATGGGGTAGTAGTGATTTTAAAAGGAAAGTGCATTTACTGAAATGGGAGGAGGTCACTAAGAGAATTGATCAAGGGGGTTTAGGCATTAGAAGGGTCAGAGATGTTAATGTTTGTCTCCTCCTCAAATGGTGGTGGAAGTTTGGAATTCAAACCAATGCTCTCTGGAGGTCAATTGTGTGCAGCAAATATAAAATTAACATCTCCTGTTGGCTCCCTCCATTGAGTCTCTCATACAAGCATTCTAGAATCTGGAGGGATATCCTCTCAATTGGGGCTCTCAATAGGCCTATCTTTAATTTCTTTGTGGACAAATGTGGGTTCAAGGTTGGGAATGGTAATAGAATCAGATTTTGGATTGTTAGATGGTGTGGTGGCATATGTTTGAAATCTTCTTTTCCCCTCCTTTACAGTTTGTCAAATGATAAGGAAGGTTCCCTCAATCACTTTTTCGCAAGGAGGTCAAGTCCTTTTGTTTGGAATCTCCCCCATAGAAGAGAGCTCTATTCATGGGAATTGGCTGAAGAGGTGAGACTGAATGCTCTCTTATCTTCTGCTCCATCTCTGTGTTTGGACTGTGAAGATTGCTTAGTTTGGTGCACTGATCCTGGTCAGAGCTTTTCTGTTTCTGCTCTCTATTCTCACCACTCATCTCTCCTTGGCCCTCAACTCAAGGTTAGCAAATTTGTATGGAATTCATTATTGCCCCCCAGAGTTTCTTTCTTCACTTGGCTAGCCTGGAAATCTAGAATCAAATGTTCTGATTTGCTGCTCAAGATTGGAGCTCTTGACAGCAATGCTTCTTCCCTCTGCCATTTTTGCAACTCTGAATTAGAAACAGCACCCCATGTTCTGCTTCATTGCTCTTTCTCTTGGTCAATCTGGTCAGTAGTTATAGAGGAATGGGGCTTACATTGGTGTATTCCTAAGTCTGTAGAGGAACTGTTTTTTTGGTGGATGAGTTGGAAATTCAACAATTTCGACAGACAAATATGGAGAGCAACCCCCTTAATTGTACTATGGTCGATCTGGAAACTCAGAAATGAATGTGTATTTTCTAATGCACAACCCTCTCCTTCAGGATTGCTAGACCTTATAAAATTCAGATCTGCCATTTGGCTCAAAGCTTCCATTAAGGACTTCCCATACACAGTTGATGATCTCGTCTACAATTGGAGACAGATCAGGGGCGGAGTTTAGTGCAGTGTTGCTGTGATGTTGCTTATCTGGGTTGGAGGTTTGTCCTGTCTGCTTATCTGATCTGTGTATTGTATAAGCAGTCCTATTTTGGTGTTCTGTTCTGTCTGGAGGATTGTTCTGTTCTGTTTTGGTGTGTGGGTGCACCTGCAGTGTTGGAGGTTTGGAAGACTACTGATCTGTGCATCTGCTGCAAACTGCTACTGCTGATCTGTGCATCTTTGGAGGTTTGGAGGTTTGTTCTGTCTGCTTATCTGATCTGTACTGCCAGCCTGTGCATAGGCAGTGTTTGTTCTGAAACTTGGAAGGCTACTGATCTGTGCATCTGTTTGAGGTTTGGACCCAGCTGGTGCATTGGCAGTGTTTGTTCTGAATTCTGTAGCATCTACCTGGGTTGGTCTCTCATCAGCGTTATCTTCAGTGGTTACCTGGGTATTTTCTTCTTGTTTTTGTTTAGTTGGTTTCTCTCCAACTGGAGCTTGGAGCTTCATTTAGCTCCAAGCTCCTCTTTATTGATGTGTTGTACCTTTTTGCTTACTTACATCAATGAAGATTTTCTTTGCCGATCAAAAAAAAAATTAGACTAAATTAATATCATTGAAACATTAAAAGAAAATTTTGATATAATTGAAACTAAATGGACTAGATTAATAAGAGAAGTAAATTACAGGACCATTAATATAATTTGTGCATATATATATGGGTAAATTACCTGGACTTACCCTATGTTTAAACAAAATATGACAAGTCTCATAATTTTGGTATAATAACATTAAGCTTTCTTTTAGTCTAAAAATAGATAAAAAATAATGTAGATGTTGTGAAAATATAAAGATAAATAAGACACAGTATGTATTTCAATAAAAAAAAATGTGACAGTATAATTTTTGATCCATATGATTAGTGAATTACGGATGAAAATAGGAAGTTAAATGTTATGTGAATAAAAACTTTAAAGAAATTTAATATAATTATATCAAATTTGTGAAATTTATTATATTATACCGGAATCTCTCTTAAATCTTTTTGTATATATTCATGTTTTGGGATACGGGAACAGAAAATCAGAATTCATGCATGAAGAAGCCATGGATTGACATTGGTTTGTTATGAAAAGGTTCTAAATATCGGCCGGTACGTTCCGTACCGGCCGGTTCGTACCGGAAAATTGGACCACCGAGTCGGATACTCACCGGTATACCGGTGAGAATGAATTTCGCTTCCGTACCGGCCGGTTCCCGATACGTATCGGCCTGAATCCGATACGCGAGCGATACAGTCCGATACAGTTCCGATACGGCTGTATTTGTCATGCTTTGTTTTTTGCCATGCTATGATTTTGTAGAGAGAGAGAGAGAGACTGACTGTATAATTGAAGGGAGTGAGAAGAAACGATGGCACAAGACTTGAGAAGAATGATAACTGTTGAACAACATATCTATATATAGACATGTAGAACATGATCATCTATAAATGTATAATCACAGAGGTGGTTTTTCCGATGCTGGTTTTTCCGGCGGTGCTGCTCTGGCCTGGATCTTTTCTGGCGCTGATGTTCTGCTAGTAATCGAGTTTCATTTGTGTTTGGCTGCTCCGGCAATGGCTCTCGCCGGCCGTCTTGGATTTGTAGCGTGGCTGCACAGTTTTTGTGATATACTGCGTCCTAGCAGAGTGATTCATTTCCCGCCTCTGCTAGACATGGGCTAGAGGATTCGTGTGGGTAGTCTGTCCCACGGTCTTGTCTCCAAACCAGCACATGGTTTTAGTTTAATGGTTTTGATTTTGGTGGGTGCTTTGCACGTGGAGCTTGAAGGGAAATTTATTTGCTTTTTAATTGTTTATGTGGTTTGACCCACGCAATTTTTGGGCCAATTATGTTGTACCCGTGCTATAGTGCAAGGGTTGGAAAATGTGGGCAGTATGTGTTGACTGTAGTCCCTGATGGGCTTTGGGTTGTAACTGTTTTGTTTTATTGTCCATATCTCCCCAATATCCATCTATTATTTATTGTTGGTAGAAGGTACTTGGGGACAAAAATAATATATGGACAATTTTGAACTTTATGTTTTTAATTATGTTATTGAATTTGAACAAAAATGATGTATGGACAATTCTGATTAAAATGTGATAAATTAAGGTTAAAAGAGTCAAAAAATGCATAAAATTGAATTTTAGAGAGATTGTTAATGATTTTTAAAATTTCACAGCCGCGACGCCCGATACCCGATACGTACCGGTCGATACTACCGATACCGATACTCCGCGATCGATACCGTTACGTTACCCGATACCGCGATTTAGAACTATGGTTATGATGATATGAATAGGTGTGAATTCAGTGGCAAAAATAGGGGGAGATCAAGTAGAGATTAGGGGATATGGGATTGATGCGGTGAAGTTAACCAACTCAATTAGGAGGAAGGTGTGCAAACATGCAAAACTAGAAAGCCTGCAGAAAGGAGAGAATCCAGGAGAAGATGAGGCACCACCAGGCAACAACCAGTCGGTGCCTTGGGCTTCACCTCCATATATTCATAACTACCTTAATCCACCGCCACCGTTCTCTACTAGTTTTTCCCAGCCAGTTTACGAGACATGCCCACATCCTTGCACCATCTCGTGATCTCATCTGATCTTTTGTGAGATCGATACAAATTCATCACTAGTTGTAATATATGCATTCTGGTTCTTCTTCTCATGTTGTACCAAATCGCAATGGTTGTAAGTTTTGATCTTTTGAACTAAATTCAGTTTTAGCAAGGTTTGTCAAACATGATCTATCTATCAATCTATCTATCTATCTATCGATCTATCTATCTATATATTAGAAGTTGTGGTACATACATCAACAAGCGATAGTTTGTTTAAAGAAATAAGATTGTGAGATGTATGATTGTTTTGAAATCTAAAAACCGAAGCATTTTATTAATTTGAAAAGATGTTCAGTTGACAGATTTTAAAAATAAATGATCATTGAGTTCTGATTTCAAAGAGGCCAATATATCACCATAAGTTCAATCACTCAACTCTTATAAATTCATGCTACAGTAACAGTATCTTCAGAGTAGTAGCTATTTAGATTGAGTTTGCGCTTTGTTCTTTCTTAGATGGGAGGTTGAGTTTGTGTTTGCTCTTTCTTAGATGGGAGGAAGAACTTCTTCGTAACCCCTTCAGCTTGAAGCTATGGTGGCGCTACCTGGTCGCTTGAACCGAATCACCCTTCAACAAATGAGCTGTGATCTACGAATGAGCTCTCAAAGCCCTACCTGGAAGCTACAAGACTATGGCGACTTTATCAATAAATTGATCTGTATCTAAAATACAACTAAATAATGAGTATATGCTTAGCTGAAGAATTTAAATGATAAAGCAGTGATTTTATCCATGATGAATAATTATAAATATTATGTATATCAGTATAGAAGTAGATATAAGAAATAAAAAAGAATAATTTTTTATTTTTTAATCATCATCAATGTATAAAAATATTAAAAGGCCAACTAAAAGAATTAATAGTAATAAAAAAAATCAACTAAAAGAGTTAATGCTAAACGAAGGCTTAGTCTGAATTCTACCCCCCCCCCAAAAAAAATGAAGTCCAATCTGCAAATTAGGTGACCTAAATATGAACACAGAATTGATCCAAAAAAAATATGAACACAGAAGACTCGGAGTGCTTTCCCTCACTTCATGGAAATTTGCAATTCATCTCTATCCCATACACCCACCCGCCCACCATATTTTTGTGACGTAGTGCATTGTATGCCACTATGTTAACGTTAAAAAAACATCATAAATAAAGACTAAAAAATAAAAAAGTGCTTTATATACCGCTATGTTAACGTAAAAAAAATATTATAAATAATTTCATATTGTAATTATGTGTCTCTTAGATCAATTATTAGAATACCGAGTTTGATAGAGTATTTAAAATGTGTATAGCCAAAATATAAAAAGGAACTTTTCAATCAAAATATAACAAAATTTAACTAATTTGATTCTAGGATAAAAAGTCAGTTTTTGGCTTTTTATCCATTTTGGGTCACATAACCTCTCACATTTTTTACCCACTAAAAGACAAAATAAATTAAAAAAGCCAAAAAACCAATTTTTTTACTAACTTTCCAAAACACCACTTAAAATACAGATTGCTCCATATATTTTTAGAAATTACAAACACTTCCTTATCATAATTTAACAGAATTAATACAAAAAACAAAATTTATAACTATTTTTCTATATAATTATAAAATTACTTAAATTATTAATTAAAATATATTTCTAATATCATTAATAATTATTAATTTCTAAAATTATTATAACTATTGGTGTGTCCTGCAACTGGTCTGAATTCTTGTTTGCTGCTAGTTCTTGGTCTGTTAGCAAATCCTAGTTGGCAAAGTTTCAACTCTGTCTGTTACACTCTGTTATGTTGGTCCGTCGTTGGTTTGTTTTTGTTCTGTTTGATCTGGGATGGTTTTTGGTGTGGATCGGCTGAGTCTTTTTGTTGGCTGTTATGTTGCAGTGTTTGGTCTTTTTCTTTTTCTTTTGTTGGTTCTTACCAACTTGGGGTGTTAACAAATGATTGGATGGGTTTTTTGGTGTCAACCTAATTGAAATGATTTAACTCATCGTGATACTTTTGCACTTCCCTCTTCTTTTTTGATGTAGTTTGTTATGTACTTTGTACTTGTTTTCTACATTAATAAAGTTTTTTGCCGATCAAAAAAAAAAAAAATTAATTAAATTGATAATTTATTTGTTACTAATAAAATGAATAATTAGAAAATTGAATGTAATTTCTAAATGATACACAAATAGAGCACTCGATCTTTCTGAACCTAGGAATTCTATGGTTTATCAGCAAATCCACAAATCAATGTCGATTCCACGCGAACTCTACTCGAGTGACAAGGATCTATTGTACGAGGAAGAACTTCTTCGTAAGTCGGTGCCTTGGGCTTCACCTCCATATATTCATAACTACCTTAATCCACCGCCACCGTTCTCTACTACCTTTTCCCAGCCAGTTTACGGGACATGCCCACATCCTTGCACCATCTTGTGATCTCATCTGATCTTTTGTGAGATCGATACAAATTCATCACTAGTTGTAATATATGCATTCTAGTTCTTCTTCTCATGTTGTACCAAATCGCAATGGTTGTAAGTTTTGATCTGTTGAACTAAATTCAGTTTTAGCAAGGTTTGTCAAACGTGATCTATCTATCAATCTATCGATCTATCTATCTATATATTAGAAGTTGTGGTACATACATCAACATATGCGATAGTTTGTTTAAAGAAATAAGATTGTGAGATATATGATTGTTTTGAAATCTAAAAACCGAAGCATTTTATTAATTTGAAAAGATATTTAGTTGATAGATTTTAAAAATAAATGATCATTGAGTTCTGATTTCAAAGAGGCCAATATATCACCATAACTTCAAACACTCAACTCTTATAAATTCATACTACAATAACAGTATCATCAGAGTAATAGTTGTAGCTATTTAGGTTGAGTTTGTGTTTGATAAGTTAAAAATAGATGGGAGGTTGAGTTTGGGTTTGACAAGTTAAAATCAAAAAGGAAATTGGACTTTCCACTAAATGATAAGTTGCCGTTGGGTCCAAAATAAATAAATAAATAAATAAATGCCATTGGATCCCTATGTAAAACTAACAAGAATGCACATGTGATAGTATAAATTACAATTCTCTTTTATTAAAATCTCATTTTAATTCTGAGCATTCATGTTAATAAGTGTCTCAGAAACACTTAATAAAGAGTAATTAATAATACATTATATTATTTTTTATAACGTAACAAATAAAATGTGAAATAATACGCCATATTAACTCAACCACAATGCCTATGCGTTGCACAAAATATTTTTTACCACCTCGAGTAAGAAAGAAGGTTCCATAACCGAATTACATTGACAACATGGGTCAAGTTCAATTAAATATTGTTATATATAAAAAGATATAAATTAGTTCCTCATTCTCTATCCCCCAACATAGCTTCAAAGTAGGGAAAAGAAACACTTCAACAAAAGAAAAGAATAGAAATAACTCTTATATATATATATATATCTCTTGAAAGAGATGACATTTTTTTTTTGTCGGTAAGGAAAACTTTATTGATTATAACAATGAAGAACAAAGATACAATTAATAAAGAGGGGAAAATGCTATAGACCCCAAATAAATTATCAATTTTTTTTTATTATCAAAACTCTCAAACTAATCCCAATAAGATTGGCACGAGTGAGAGAGGCTCAATCAAATGCAAGCACACAACCTAGTTGATAAGGAACCAACCAAAAGAAAGAGGACAAAAAACAAAGAGCAAAAGAGATGGAAAGACAAAAAAAAAAAAAAAAAAAAAAAAAAAAATAGGGGCCCAACTGCAGAGTTAGGATGCCTATTTTAATTCTAAACGAACTTAACGTAGATAATATATTGCTAAGCCCTATAGAATATTATCCCATTTTCTATACCTTGACTATAAAAATTAAATAATGTAATGTGTAAGGTTTTATAATGTCACTTGACGTGGATCATTTGTTTGGTCTTTGTTTATTTTCACATCTTTTCAAGGATGGATCCAAAATTTTCATACAAGGGGCGTGAATATCTACATATTAACAAAAATTTGAAAAAGAAAGTACGAATTATAATCAATTTTTATAAATGTAAAAAGTGAAAATAAAATGAAAATATATATAAATAGCATATTTTTTGTATATACATTTAGTTACAAAAGATAGCAATTGTAAAATAATTTATGTATTAAAGTAAGGTATCTTTAGTAAATTGATTTTAAAATATCGTATAATGTCTTTTTCAATTAACATAATCAAGTAACTAGTTAATACTGTTAAGTTCCAGCCACAGCAGCTACTAGAGTCACTACCAGAGCCATAGCAGCTACTGGAGTCTTCAGCTAAAGCCACAGCAGTCACAGCTACAACTACAGCAGTTGCAGCCAACGTCACACAATTGCAGCCAATTTCACACGTGTGTATTCTACACTGTAATTGAGTTGTTAGTTTGGTAGAGGTTAATTATAGTTTGGTTAAGTAGTTAGATTCAGGTTAGGTAGTTATGGTTAGGTTCAAGGTTTTAGTTTGTATAAATAGATGTTCTTACTGTAAATATTGATTCATTGAATACAAAAGATAATTACATTGATTCTCTTTAGATACATTATTTTGTTCTTTACATACTAAGGCTTAATACTAGTTATAAGAAATTGCTTTTTTAATTATATTTTGTTCATTTTTTAAAAATTTTATATTTTGATTCCATATTTCATAGATATAGAATGGCAAACACTTAAACTTTTTAAAAAATCTAAAGAGCATGACTCCTTAAAATTTGTTAATGAAGAAAAACTTAAAAGTGGTGATCTCTATAATTTGTAAATAATTTTAACTAATATTATTATAATAAATGGTATTTTGAACCCCCTCTAAGTCCATCCTTACATGTTTTATAATGTAATGTGTAAAGTAAATTAAATAATGCGTAAGGTTTGTATATAACTTGACTATAAAAATTAAATAACGTGAAAAGGTTTTATAATGTAATTGATGAACTATCAGTAATAGAAAAATATCTTCATTTTTATTAATATGAGAACTATCCATACATGTATATATATACATCAGCATATAACTAACCTAACTAACCTAACAATATATCTAACACACTAACCGTATATATCTAATACTATAACAATATCTTGTTACAAACTAAGCTATCCTATTATGGCAGTGTATGGCTTATGATGAGCCTTCACTCTTGATAATTGCAGTAGAACTATCAGTAGGACTGATAGTCTTATCATTTCCCCGTAAGTGAATGGGTGAAGCATGAACCATGAGCTTGTGTGTTAGATAAGAAAATCGGACAGCAGACAGGGGCTTAGTGAAGCTATCAGCTAATTGGTGAGCAGTGGGAACATATTTAAGAAGAAGTTTACGAGCAACAACCTTCTCTCGCATGAAATGACAATCCACCTCGATATGCTTCGAGCGGCTGTGAAAAACAGGATTGACAGCTAAGGAGATAGACGAGAGATTGTCACACCATAAGACAGGAGGAGAAAGCTGAGGAATATCAAACTCTTGAAGAAGCATGTGCAACCAAGTCAACTCAGCGGCAGTGTAAGCTAAAGAACGATACTCAGCTTCAGTGGAGGAGTGAGAAACAATAGTTTGCTTCTTAGAAGACCAGGAAATCAGATTGTGACCCAAGTAGACACAATAGCCCGAAGTAGAACGGCGATCGATGACATCACCAGCCCAATTGGAATCACTATAAGCCTATAATTGGAAATGACTAGGTTGAAAAGAAAGACCATGAGAAATAGTACCCTTCACATATCTGAGAATGCATTTTAAGGCTGAAAAATGACCCACGGTGGGGGAGTGCATATGCTGACAAGCCTGATTAACATCATAAGAAAGCTTAGGCTGAGTAATGGTGAGATATTGGAGAGCTCCCACCAGACTTCGATAGAGAAAAGGATTAGAACAAGGGAGAACATCATCAGCAGTATTGGAGAGCTTGGTAGAAACAGGTGTAGAACATACTTACACTCAATCATGCCAGCTTTGGCAAGAATATCAACTGTATATTTATGTTGAGAGACAAAGTACCCAGTAGGTGAAGAAGTAACTGAGATCCCCAAGAAATAGGCAATGTCACCAAGCTCCTTCATGGCAAACTCCTGATGCATATGAGTCAAGAGAGTCTGAATGTAAGAAGCATTGGTCCCAGTGAGAAGAATGTCATCAACATAAATGAGTAGATGAGTGAGAGAGGTAGAAGTTTTGTGAACAAAAAGAAAGGAGTCACACTTGCTTTGAAGAAACCCTTGTTGAAGAAGATATGTAGAGAAGGTGGAGAACCAAGCCCAAGGGGCTTGTTTAAGACCATAGAAAGCCTTATGAAGCTTGCAAACAAGAGTAGGGTTGGTAGGATCAACAAAACCAGAAGGTTGGTCCATATACACCTCTTCGTCGAAGTGACCATGAAGAAAGGCATTGCTAATATCCATTTGCTTAAGTGGCCAATGATGATGGAGAGCCAAGCACAATAAAATTCGAATGGTGGGTTGCTTAGCCACAGGGCTGAAAGTATCATGAAAATCAATGTCATGTTATTGAAGAAAGCCCTTTGCCACAAGCCGGGCTTTATGCCGAGCAATAGACCCATCAGAATTCTGTTTGATTTTAAACACCCATTTGCAACCAATGGATTGCTTAGAAGGAGGAAGAGGCACCAAGGACCAGGTGCCCTGTTGTTGAAGGGCAAAATATTCATCCATCATTGCTTGAAACCAAACAGGAGAGAGTAGAGCTTGTTTGGAAGAAAGGGGTTCAGTCGAAGTGTCTTCAAAGGCAAAAACATGAGTGATAGCAGTAAAACAAGAAGAATGAGTTTTGGACCTGGTTTGCATAGGATGAACATTAGTGGAATGAGGTGGAAGAGGAAGAACCACTGAAATGGAATTAGCGGGAATAGAGGATGGAGGCTTAGACAAGGAGGAAGCAGATGGAGCAGAAATATTAATGGGAGGACCAGCAGATTGGGCAGGAATATGAACAATAAGAGGAGCAAATTGAGTAGCAATAGGTATGGGAAGAGGAGCTGTAGGAGCAGCATAACTGGAAAGAAGTGGTGTAGGGACAGGAGCACTAGAGGAGGCTGCAGAAGAGACAGTCTGAGAAGAGGGTGAGGAAACCCAAAAGAAAGTCTATAAGTAAGGTAAAGAAGGAGGCATAACAGAGGAAATGTGAGAAAAGGGAAAAGAATCCTCATAAAATCTGACATGCCTAGAGAGATGAACTTTTCCTGTGGAAGGATTAAGGCATCTATAACCTTTGACAGAGGAATGGTAACCAAGAAAGACATAAGGAGCAGATTTGGGGGCTAATTTGTGAGGAGGGTATGGTTTTAACCATGGAAAACATAAACAGCCAAACACTTTTAGAAAAGTTTAATCAGGTTTAGTATGAAAGAGAACTTCAAAAGGAGAAGAGTGAGAAAGAAAGGCACTAGGAAGGTGATTGATGAGGTAGGTGGCTATAGCCACAACATCAAACCAGTAGGTAATGGGTAAAGAGGAGTGGTGTAAAGAGAAATATCAGTCTTTGTGATATGCAAGTGTTTTCTTTCAGCTACCCCATTTTGAGAGGGGGTATGGGGGCAAGAAAATTGATAATGTATCCCATGATTTTGTAAATAAACTTGCATTGGATGATTAATAAATTCGCCACCACCATCAGTCCGAAGGACTTGAAGTGGAAAGCAAAATTGTTTTTCAACAAAGGCCTTGAACACCAAAAATTTGGAATAAACCTCACTTTTATAATTAAGTGGGTAAATCCATGTAAAGCGATTGAAATCATCAACAAACAAAACATAATATTTGTATCCTGTAGAAGAGGAGGTAAATGGTCCCCAAACATCACTATGTATAAGTGCCAAAGGATTATTAGCAGTAGAATTAGAGAGTTTAAAAGAAAGCCTATGACATTTGGCAAGAGAACAATCAACACAAGTCAAAACTTCTTTATTACAAGCTATATCTTTATTATGTAATGACAAATGAGGTTTAACAAGTTGAAATTTGGAAAAAAAAGATGGATGGCCTAATCTTCTGTGCCATAGAATAGCAGATGAGGAAGATGGAGTTGAAGAGGTAGCAGATGATGTAACACTGTGCAAAGCAGTAGATGAAGGCTCAATAAAGTAGTAAAGTCCATTGTGATGAAATCCTCTATGAAGAATGGCTTTAGAATGTTTGTCCTGAATGGAAAAGGAATCGTGATCAAAACTAATAAGACAATTGTTATCCTTTGCCAATTGGTGCACTGAGATCAGATTAGATGATATGGAAGGAACATGAATGACTTTACCTAATCGAAAAGAATGATGTGGAGTTGGTAATATACCTTTTCCAGTATGATGAATGGGAAGAGATGTGCTATCCCCAATGGTGACCTGATCGGAGCCAGAATAAGGCTGATAGGAGTTTAGTTGATGAAGATCATTAGTAACATGATCAGTGGCTGCATAATCCAAAAACCAAGGAATAGAAGAGGAAGATGCATTATCATCATTCATGGAAGTAACAAAGGCCTTAGACTGATAAGGCACATGAGTAGCAGATGATGATGAAGTAGGGTGTGGTTATGGTTCTGGCTGATATTGAGGATCAAGACGATGCCAACAATCAAATGCAGAATGATTTGATTTTCCACAAATTTGACAAACAGTGCCATAGCTGGTTTGACTGTGATTTTGAGATCGGCCACGAGAAACAGAAAATCTGTTCACAGATCGATTGCCACGAAAATTTCTAGAATCTCCTCGATATGATCCACGGTTAGGATGATGATATGAATTGAATCCTTTGGAAGAATTAGATTCTTTTACAGTTGAATAGGCAACTGTAAGATCTGATGTGTGTTTAAGTTTGCCTTCAATGTGTATCGCTTCAGAACAGAGAATGGATGACAATTCTTCCATAGAGATGCTCTCAGATCGAGATCGAATTGCTGTCTTGAGTGCATCATATTCTGTAGGTAAACCATTTAGTGTAATAAGAACCACATCCTCATCATGAACAGAAGATAAATCCATACTCAATTGATCCACAAGACTTTTGATGTGACTAAGATAAGCCTCTATTGAATCAGAACCTTTTGATATTGAATTCAATTTGTTCTTGAGTTGGTGAATGTGCGACCTGGACAATGAGGTAAACCGCTTCTCAAGATATATCCAAACTTTAGAACTTGTTTGAAGATGAATCACAGTTGTGAAGATTGCTGAAGATAGAGTAGCAGTTATACAACTTAGGAGATGTGCATCAACTAGTTTCCATTGAATAAACTCTGAATTTGAAACTTCTGATCCAGAGGAATTCAGAATCATTGCTGGAGGACATTGATATGATCCATTTGTAATCTTCAAGAGATATGTAGCTCTAAGTATATTCTGCATTTGATGTTTCCAAATAAGAAAATTTGTGCTGTCCAATTTGACAGTCACAAGTGAGCTCAGATTAGAAATCAACATTGCAAGATTTGGAGGAACAGTTGCAGATGAAGACTCCATTGATCTTTCTTTGAAGTACATGAAGATTCTTGAAGATTAATTTGGTGAGAGAATGCTCGTTGGAACTTAAAGCTCTAATACCATGATGAACTATCAGTAACAAAAAAATATCTTCATTTTTATTAATATGAGAACTATCCATACATGTATATATATACATCAGCATATAACTAACCTAACTAACCTAACAATATATCTAACACACTAATCGTATATATCTAATACTATAACAATATCTTGTTACAAACTAAGCTATCCTACTGTGGCAGTGTATGGCTTATGATGAGCCTTCACTCTTGATAATTGCAGTAGAGCTATCAGTAGGACTGATAGTCTTATCAGTAATGTGTAACGTTTTACCATGTCTCTTTAAATTACAAAAGTTTGTTGATATATAAATAGATAAAAGGAGTTGTTTATTTTGTACTGTAAAAGTTAGTTACAAAAAACAAAAACAAAAAGCAAATAAAATTAAAATATTAATCTTTCAGTTTAATTATAGTAGCCAAAGCCTACGTGATAATATAGTCCATGCAGTGGCCATACATATGCAAATTAACTAAGCCAAATCTAATTGATTATCATAATTTTTTTTTAAGAATTTAGTCTTTTATGCTGTGGTTTGTTAGGGGATTTAAGGAGGGATTTGGAAAGGGAAATGGAAAAAGTAAGTGAAATATGAATAAAATATACCTACATATTACTAAAAAAAGTACTTTTTGCAAGAATTCAGTCTTTTATGCTGTGTTTTGTTGGAGGATTTGAGGAGGATTTGAAAGTAAAATGGAAAAGATAAGTCAAATGTGAATAAAATATATCTACACATTACTAAAAAAAGTACTTTTTGCGACTGCCACAAGTCGTCGCAAATAATGAAAATACAGTCGCAAAAACTTTTGCGACAGTTCATGTGACTGCAAATTGGGGACGCTAATGTGGGAGTGGCAAATACTTTTTGTGACCGCAAAATAATAGTCACAAACTATTTGCGACTGCCTAACCTACTTTTTGCGATAGCTATTTTGCCATTGCAAAAAAAAAAAAAAAAAAAAAAAAAACAGAAACACTTTTAGCGACTAAATTTTTTCTGTCACAACAAATTAATTTAAACTTATAATAGAAATATTAACCTATTCACATATAAGTGTGCAAAATAATTTTACAAGAGAAAAAAATATTCATTCTCTAAATTCTTTTACTTGGAGTAAATTACAAAAATATAGATGCCAATTCATAATTTGCACAAATTAATAGACAATAAAATAGTCACCCAATCCAATCAGATTAATGAATAAACCAAAGAATTTGAAAAATGAACGTGATTAACATAATCTTTGTCATAGCATAGATTAATACCAAAAGAAAACAAGAAGAAGAAATTTGACTTCACTATTTAGAAGTTCACATCAAGTTACTGACTTCACTATGTAATTCTAGAATTAGCAATGAAGAATTTTGGAAACCTTTTATGAAACCAAGACTGTCTTCAGTGTACAATGGGCAGTTATTGAATAGTTGGGAAAGGCTTTGACACTATTGGTGTATGTTTCTTTTCTTCGTCCTTTTATTTTTTCTTTTCCTTAATTCATTTTAGTTCTTGTATATATTAAGTTGTCCCAGACATTATTAGCTATATGTGAATCATGAAATGCAAACATGTATTAATGTGCTCTTTTGTGTTGAATCCACTAAATTTATGAAGCCAAATGCGTATGTGTAACCTAACATGTATCATGTTAGATTATGTAAATTTGACAATTTCCTTGTCAGTGTAGATGGATGCATCAATAAACAGCTAATAGCCACTTCTTGTAATTACTACCAAGCTAACAAATAAATCTTCAAGGTAATAGGTAATAAATTAAAGGCATCAGCTAATAGGCACTTCATATAATTACTACAAAGCTAACAAATAAATCTTCAAGGTAATAGATGATAAATTAAAGGCATCAACAACCAAAATCATCTTAGAAACAATGGGAAGGTAAATTTAAGACCAAAAAAAAAGCAAAAAAACCCGTGCGAGAACTTGAAAAATACCTTGCAAGCAATCACAATTCTTAGCCTCCTTTCTCACAACATCAAGAACAAAATCAACAAGCTCACTGTTCAAAAAAAAAAAAAAAAAAGAAAAAAAAAGAATCAATAACCTCAAATTTATTTACATGATCTTTCATATCATGCAGTTTGAGAAAAGTCCTAGAGCACTATCATATTCTGAAAGATGCAAAAGTTGCTGCTTAAAGTTTGAAGTAATTTATTATTATCAGCAACAACCAACACCAAATCAGATAATGGACTGCTCAATGTTTGGTCGAATAGTGGCATACCTATTCATCTTCTTTTGAAGTTTGTGCCCACTAGATGCATCCGACACCTACAATATGTTAGTATAATATGTTAATAATTTCTAATAAAAAGAATGAGTTTGCAAAATATCACAATGACAAGTGCATAACTCATTGGCACAACTAATTATTGTCATAAAAAATAAAAATAAATAAAAAGAGAGAGAAAGATTTTGAGCATAATTAAATATGAAAAACATATTATATTTCAAAAAGGACACCAAATAAAACCAATGGTCCATGAACACTTTTCTGTGGAGCAGTTTTATTATTCCACACTGTTTTTTCCTAAGGTTCTGATAATACATTGCTTTTGGAATTTTATTTTAATTTGAAGCAATTAAAATGGTGATACTATATGGTAACCGAGTAAAATGAGGTAAATTCATATAAAATAAAGTCATGATCATCAACTTGTTGGTGTAACAAATAGATACAAAATTCCAGGAAGTAGTCAATTGAGTATTTCTAGTAGTTAACTTTGAGTATTTCAGTTGCAAATATTTAAATGCTTACCTGTATCTGTTCCTTGTTTCCAGCAGTAATGTTTGAGATTGTCCAACTGGCTTCTTTCTTGATGCTCTTCTTGCGATTATGGGTTAACAGATTCAGCAAACACGAATGTGCACCATGCTCAATTATAGACTGGAGAAAAGAGGTTTCTAGTAATAGATGCAAAATCATGGTACATTGAGAGCAAAGACAAATTCGACATGAAGCACAGGAAAAAGAAATATTAGCATGCTTACAAAATGTTCATAGTAGATGTGAAATGTTATTCTGTTTTTTGTAAACCATACTCGAGGTATCACCATAAAATTAGGGTTCGGACACCGGCTTGGTAGCCAATGGAGACCACTAGCCAGTTTTATTAGGGGCTTGGGATGAACATTTGTAGCAGGGCACAACTAAATACAATTATTTATTGAGCAGGGGTAACATGATGGAAAGGGTTATTTACAACCAACTGATGGCCTATCCAATCCAGGATTCACTTTTCGTGAACACTCACCGATCCAAATTATGTAAGTTCTCTTCTAAACTAAAAAGGAATAGGGCCTCATGGTCACTAATCATTCCCTTTTTCTTTCATTGTTGGATATTTTGGTGTCCAAGAAGCACAGAAACCAAATGCAGAACCCGACACAAAAAACACTTGAATAGACAAGATTTTACAAGATTATTAATGGAACTTACATTTCAAAAAATTTATCTATTTAGTTCTATATTTGGGTTTTGTGTTCTAGACTAATTTGTTTGAACATATGTTGAAAGTGAAACTATCAAGAGGACATTGAGATCATCTATTTCAAATTCCTTAATTCATTTTCAGGTTTTACCAGGATGTGGTGAAGGGCTTCCTGAGTAGTGCAAGGGAGATGTTGACAAACAATGGAGAAGTGCACGTGACGCACAAGACGGCTCACCCTTTCAATCTTTGGGAAATAGATAAGTTAGCAGAGGAGGTTGGTCTGTGTTTGGTTGAGGAAGCATGGTTCTCAAGATATGATTATCCAGGTTATGTAAACAAAAGAGGAGATGGGCATAGAAGCAATGATCCTTTCCCAGTAGGAGCATGCACTATTTTCAAATTTTCAAAGCCATGAAGTGTTTGGTGAATCAGGCGTTTCTTCATTTATCAGATACTTGGGTTGAGTTTTAGTGCTACATTATGTAGTTATCCATTCCCTCTATTTCCTTCATACAATACTCTCTTTTGGCTATAAATGCTTTTTTGGAGAACATTTATGCACTGATATTATTAGCCCATTGAAAATGCCCTTACTAATTGATATGATTGATATAACAAAAGCAGTATGAGATTCTCTGTTCTCATTAAATTTTGCACGAGTACATGGGACAGGGACACCGACTTTTTTTTTAATACAAAGCTTTGTTCATTACAATAAAAATATATTTAAGTGGCACTATATTAGTGGTATATTTTTGAAAAATGTCACAAAAAGAATATTTAGTTGCATGTTTTAAAAAAATGTCTTAAAGCCACAAACATAAAAAGGCTCTACTGACATTTCAATAACAAAGTGCCGCATCACTACAAAAAAAATATGTTCTAATACCATCAATTTTATGGCGTTTTATAAAAGAATGACACAAGAAATTATTTTAGCGATATTTATCAACAAATGTCCCTAAATTGTAGTAGTAATGGCATTTTTTAAAAATGTCACTAAACTAAGTAGGTATAAGTTACTTTTATGGTATTAAGTAAAAAGTGTCACAAACAAATATTTTATGGCATTTTGAGAAATGCCACCAAGCTAAAAATTTTCCAAGCTATCTAATGTCAAAAAATAAATTGAACTCAATATAACATGCTATCAATTGGATCAATTTGAGACAAAATAAAAAAATTCAATGTTAAAATTGATTCAATTGAAATTATAAAATTTAAAATGAACACTAGCGAAAATAGAGGGACTAATAGTGCAATTTGCCCTAATTTTAGCATTTTTTAATGACAAATATGCATGCAAGTGACATATGTCATTCTTTTAGAGGCAAAATAATAAATTTAATTAACTCGGTGAGTTAATCTTTAGTGATCATTTTTCGTCAAAAACACTAATGGTATCATTAATTGTATCAAATTGACACAAAATTTATTAAAAGTTAAAATTGATCTAAATAAAAATATAAGGACCAAAATTGATATCTATTTTCTTATTTAAAATGTGAACAAATTTATTTGTAAAAAAATAAATAATTTTTTTGTACATAACTATCCATGCTTCACTTCATTACTCCACCTTTTTTTATATTATGAAACAAACGAACTAAGAAAACACGGCAAAGAGGTAAAGACGCAGAATCTGTAGAGCAAAATTCGTAGAGTAGCTAGGGTTAGAGACAAAGTGGCAGAAGTCCAACAATTCTGAAATTGGTGAAACAAATTTGATTTTGGTGGGACAAAAAGATGGGAGCAAAATAATGAAGCAAGCTTATCTTTCATGCCATCCTTACATACCATCTACTCCACAAAAATTCAGTGTTTTCATCTCCTATAATCAGAGTTTATTAGGTATTCTCTCTTTCTCACTCTCATCAAACACACACAATACCTTTATATTTGTCATTTATTTATGATCTTCTTGTTTTACGCATAAAACTTGATACAATTTGAGGCTGTAATATTCTAAACCATGAATTTATTAATTTTCAACAATTTTAATATAAAGGGATAGTTGTGATTTACTATTATTGTATTTATGTTATGATTTTATACAATGCCTTACAACTGTTCGTTTAAATGCTTCATTAAGATTGGTGATATTGATGAATGGGTTGAGATGGTTTATATACTCGTTGAGCCTTGTGATGGGGCCCTAAAAATGTTCCTTTCGCAGGCTATACGAGAATTGAATTGCTTCCTTAAGATGGGATTCCAAAAGTAGAAAATTTTGAAAGATTTGGATAAAATAGCTCCCTCTTTCTTCTCTGCCTTATTGTTTAGGTTGGTGTGTTTGGGGTCTCCTCACCCCTGCATTTATGAATGTTTTTTTTTTCTTTTTAATTTTCACCTTAAAAGGCTTGCATAGTTACATTAAATTGATTGAAGAAATGTAAAATATTATATATTCAAAGGGCATCTTTTAATTTGATGCCATTCCATATGTCAGACCTTTAAGTCCTCTAAGAAACCCAACCAGGTATGGCTAGCAAACCATTTAAAAAAGAATGTTCCAAGAAATTTTCCCGCAACAATTTATTAAATTGCTATCCGATGAACTATCTTAAAATTGTAGAGTTGTTCTATTTTTTTGCCTATAGATCAAGATAAATAATATTAATCAGTAAATGCATAATATATATATTTTTATTTTGTTTACGAAAGGTAATGTTTTAGATAATCATTAGTCGGGAGGGATTATAGCATGTGGTATTGCGATTCTAAAATGAGGGTATTGCTTGATACAGTAGCTGTCAAAGATTCACAATCCTTTTCAATTCTGTTAGGTTATTAATTTGATACCTGTGTATTGATAAGCCAGAGCACACAGACACAGAGCTGTAGCTGTAGCCAGAGCAGAAGCACACATAGCTAAAGTCCCAGTAAATCAGCCAAGGCCACAATACTAGCATAACTGGATCACAATTGATGCTCATCTTTTGAGTTGCATAACTGCCACTCTATCTCTTTCTGTGTTCGAATCTGTTCTTCACTGTAAGACTAGTCATTTTAGGTAAATTTTTACATTTGCTTAAAAAGAAATTCAAGAGAGTGGTGTCCCTTGACACCACTATTGATACTATAGCTCCACCCATGATTATTATTATTATTATTTTTTTGGATAAATAGCTCCATCCATGATTATAATCAATCTGGATGAAATTTAGATTAGATTTATTTCTTTCATCGTGTAAGAACTAGATTATATGAATCCTAAATGTGAGTTTACACAATCAATGTCTAAATCTATCTCCTCTTAAAGATTTTTCCCCTGGCAAATACATCTATGCTTATCCATGGTATTCATATTTGGTGTCGACATTATAAAATTATCTTGATCAATGATCTAATTTCTTGCCAGAGAGAACCATGAAAAGATGAAAAGTTCTAAAATCTTTGTACTACCTTTTGAGACACCAAAGTAATCTGAGTTAAACTTATTTCCAGCATATGAAAAGATGTATAGGTACTCAATGACACCTCCATCAAAACTGTAAAATGAGAAGGAGAAATAAAGAGAAGATCTAAGCAAGCAAACTATATAAAGTTTAATTGAAAGAAAAAGCATTCAAAGCATAATGAAATTTGTTCATTTCCCATTTGTTTCTAAAATGCCAAAACAGTTGTGTCCCAAGAGATTTGTCCTCCTTAAAATAATCACCATGGTGGCTATGAAAATTAGGAATATACAAGATACCTTTGATAGGTTTTAAATCCAGCTTATATAAATATATATTTATAATCTCTCCAAAATAATAATAAAAAATAAAAAAAATAATAAAAAACCACTTTAGGAAGATATATGCTGCATACTAACTACTAGATTTGGGGTATCATAATGTACTAACCATGGATATTCTGGGACTTAAAACACAGAACATTGAAAGAAATACAGGTATTCAATGACTCTTCCAAAACCAGAAAAAATAGAAGAGAAAATGAAGCATTCAGCCTTGAGAAGGTTAATAGACCAGTCATCAAAGCAGAGCAAAATTAGTATTTTTCTTTTTCTTGTGATGGCACAAAATCAAATTTGTCCAGAAAGACTTGCCACAAATAATTACCATAGTGATTATGCAAACTATAGTTCCTGTGACAAGTTTCTTAATACATGTCACAGCAGCCTTTGTTCACCAGGATGTTGCAGCAGTTTGAATTCTAGTATCACTGGTTTAGTTTGGTGAAACAGAGTAACAGTGGCAGTGGTAGACTTATCCTATGGGTACCAGGTCTAAAGCTCACTCAACTTCCTGTTTTCTTGCTTCTATTGATACTTATGAACTTTAGTCCTTTCTAATCCCCACAGTTTGAGGGGGAATTATAAGCCAGAGCACAAGCACACCGAGCTACAACAAATTATGATGAGGGGGGTAATGGTACAAAAGGATTATCTATTTTCTCAATGCTTGGCCAACCATTAGGTAAGAGCGCGATAAATACAATGGATGATGGCACAAAAGAAAAGGCACATCGATATGTGCTATTTAATTGTGAGATAGTCAATAAATTTATTGATTAAGACACTCCACATCTTTAATCAATTTATTATTATTATTATTTTTTTTACATACTTTTCCACAAATTCACAAATCTTTTATATGGCATACAGACAACACCGTAGACTTGTTGCCATACAATATCCACGTATTCGTGAAATGGCCATTGATTGCATTCATAGTGATACATTTCCAACATGGCTTGATGAAAATGTAAGTAGTGTTTTGAAGTTCCTTAAAATTTGACTTGATATTAACTTCAATTTCATTCCACACTTACAGAAGTTATGTCGTCAATTTTCTGAAAACAGGTTGAGAAATTGCATAATGCAGGGATAGTCAAATAACTGAAGAGCTTAGATGTTTAGCTCGTGGTCCAAATAGAATTTTCACAAAATACAAGCGATATTTGATAAATGGTTTTAGGTTTCATACTAAGGAGATCGAGCGAAAGAGAAAAACACAAAATAGTGAGATTATTGTCAAGGCAAAGACACGAAGCTTTGCAAGTGGTAGAGATGGAAATCTTGTCTTTGGATATGTTGCATTTTATGGTGTGTTAACAGATATAATTGAGTTAGATCATTTGTTTAGGAAGAGGGTTGTGTTATTTAAAGGTGAATGGGTGTCACAAGCAGGGAAAAGACAAAATAAAGATTGCACACTAGTCAACTTTGCACGATTAATGAAAGATGCTGAGTCTTTTGTGTTGGCTTCTCAAGTAGAACAGGTAATGTATGTAGAAGACCTCAAACACAAAGATTGGCAAGTTGCTATCAAGATAAATCCAAGAGATTTTTATGATATGAATATAGGGTCTTTTGTGGACAATGTGGAGGCATACTTGTAGAGTGTTGTATGCAATACACAAAGTGGTGATGTGGACAATAATTTTCATTTGGTTAGGATAGACATATCTATTGCAATTGTAGATGCACCACTTTCTCAGGTGTTGAGCGACAACGATGTTCACGATGATGGAGATGAGGAAGAATTAAATCTTATGTGACTTTTAAACTTGTTGAACGTTGCTAGTTATTTATATTTGAAAACAATTCTATAGTTTTCTTTCCCTCTCTTTCTTTATCATTGTTTTGTTAATTTAATTGATTGTTTGAAGAATGAATAATGCATTTTTAATTTAACTATGTCATTTTCATATGTGGTTACAAAATATTTTATTCACTATATGTTACATTTAGTCACTATCAAGATAGCAACGCAATAAAGGTGAATATACAATTTTTCTTTGTTAATTTTCTTCAAGTATTTTGTTTATTTGCAAATAATTTATTTGGATCATTCTAAGTTTACAATTTGATTTGTCTATTTTGCTTGAATCATACTAGGATTCATCTGTAAAGCAAAAAGCCTATAAACCCATATCTTCTGTTTCGTTCAGGCAATGGTAGTGAGTTTAGTGAGTCAACTCCATCTGAAATTCAGCTAAACTCTAGGCAACCCAATGATAATGCAAGTGTACAAGTTCAAACCTTATAAAAATGTCATATTATTTATTCATATATACTTTATTATTATTATTATTATTATTATTTATTTATTTATTTTTTATAACTAGATGGTGCTAGTGAACAAAAAAAAGTTAGAGGTCTCACTCAAATGGGGTACTCGTGATGATGAATGCCTAATAGTCAATTGGAACAAACTTAGCTAACCTAATGAAAAATTGGCAACAAAGTTATCATTGTTCATTGGAACTATTGTGCGTGATGGGAAAAATGCACCACTCACTTACAAGAATTGGGATAAAGTCCCAAAAACGTTACAAAGATCACATATGGGCACTTGTACAGGTAAATGACACAATTAATATTGTGCGAAGATCACATGTGAAAAATAGTAAACATGAGTAATATGATTAAAACAACACTCTTTATAATTTTTTTTTGTATTTTTAATTTTTTATGTGGAAAGATTAATTTTCTATTATTTCATTCTTCTTTTTCTTCTTCTTCTTCTTCTTCTTCTCTCTCTCTCTCTCTCTCTCTCTCTCTCTCTCTCTCTCTCCTTTCAGTCAAAGTTTGATCTTCCAAGTTATGCTAGGACTTGGGCTATGAAGTATTCTAGTAAGAAGTTAAAAGACTGGAAGGCAAACATAAAGAAAAATTATTATAAAGACCACTTGAGTTTTGACCAACAAAAGAATTATAAAGATAGTAGAGTATATGCTGATCAGTGGGAACACCTTATTAAGTATTGGGCCATTGAAAAAGTAAAGGTATACTTGATCTGATCATTATATGTTCTTTTACTTGCAATAGTTTGGGTACCATTAATTTATGCATTTGTTATTTTAGGCACAAAGTGATAAAAACAAAGTAAGTCGTGTAGAGCGAAAGTATAATCATATTACTGGAAAAAGTTTTCCACATGTTCGAAAGGAGCAAATTAATTAAGCTTTTCATATTGTATATTTAATATGATAATGTATGCATGATGTGATAGAATGCAATAATTTATATTTTGGAATATATTATTTTGTAGAAGAATAAGTTCGGACACTCTTCAACACGTGCTCACATGTTTAAAGTATGTTATACAAAGGAGACTGGAACCCCTGAGGCAACGAAAGTAATGATAGCATGTACCAAATAATTATCTATCCAGTTAAACTTGTAGATTAGTTAAAATTCCCACATTATAGTGTTGAGCGATTGAAATGTATATATTAAGTCATGTTTATTGCAACCTTATAGGATGAAATGAATGAGTGGACAACTTTAAATGCAAATTTATCAAATGATGGTTCAAATGATACATTTAGACAAGTGATGGGTAAAGAAAAACATGGAAGAGTTCGCATGTATGGATTAGGTGTCTCTTCGTGTAATTTATAGAGAGATACATCTGGTCATAAAGCAAACCAAGACACAACAATGAATGCTATGGAAGCTGAAAATTCGGAGTTAAGGTCCAAAGTTTTCCATGTTGAGCATGCTTTGAATAACTTAACAAACACATCTAACCAAGTAATTTTTTAAATAGAATTTATAAGTTATTAATGTTTTCCTACACATATATATACCTATGTGTGTGTGTTTGTAAAATTAATTAGTTCAAATTTGGTTAGGTCACAACAGCTTCTAGTCTTCTTGACATGGTAGCTCGACATCAAGTATGGTCCTTGTCATTGATACAAGATGCCTCTCTTACTCACGTACCCACTAAGAGCTAATCATATATATCACATTACTTCCAGCTTTATTTTAGAATAACATGCAAATCTTATCTTACAATTAACCAAGGAATGCACATTACAGACCTAAATTCCATTGTTTAAATCTAGACAAAATGTGCTGCATAGTAAAAATCATGACATGATGAAACTTGTGCTTTTTTTTAATTTTTAATTTTATTTTCTTATGAAGCTTCAACAAGACATCTCTCCATCATTTATTACTACATGGGCTCTTTCTGATTCCCATAAAATCTTACTTGAAAGTAATTAGTTGATTGTCATTTTTCACAATTATATTTGATTTACATTATTGAGTTTAAGGGATCTTGATATTGATAATGGGCATGGTTTTGATTGTTGTTGATTGGTGCCTTTGGTTGTTATTGATTTTTTAAGCTATTGTTTGATATGGTCTAAAGACTTGCGGTTGTTACTTTTATATAATTTGTTGTAGTGTGGTGAACCAATTAAGTGATTAAATCACGTAGCTTGCTTATCTAGTAGAGAAATGCATATCAATTTCAGTTGTGATCATCTTTACTCTAACACTTTGTACTAGTTTACTTTTTAAATATTATTTATTAATTGTAAATATATAATTACTTAATTAGTTAAATCTTGATTTATAGGTGGGAGATTTAATTATTCTAAAAAGTATCATTAGGCCAACAAAAACAATTGCAATCAGAGTACTTAAAAGCATAGATCCATCTAAAGAAGTAGAAGGGGAAGAACTAGAACCTGACTATCGGGAGATACATGTTAAAGTGCCAGTCAAAGCTCATGAGAGCTTGATCCGATCATTTTGACTTGTCAAAACAATTGGACAAGTTATTGGAGCTCATGTTGCTTGGTCTGCTTCATTTGTGGTATATTTCTTTTGTAAATACTAATTTCACTAACAAATTTATATTAACATAATATAGTTTCAATTACCTTTATATGTTTATCTTTTGGATGCAGATTTTGCAAGTTATGGATGCTAGCCGAGAATATTTATACAAGTGAGGTTGAGAATTTGGGAACTGAATTTGTTTTGATAATTTATCTCTCCGGAAGATGGATATCTGTAATAACTCCAACCTAAGATTAACTGTTAAACCATGATTAAGGATGCCTAATACTTAATTAAGATGAAATCCTATGTTAATTACATGTGCATAGTATTATTTGTGTTTATATCTGTTTATCGTAGAAATATCTGTTTCTGTTTCTATTTTGTTCTACAAATTGATGGCCTTATCGGCATCCGATCACGAAATTGACTTGAGTTATGTGTTATTTAGGATTTTTAGAATTTTATGGTAGGTCTAAGTAAAATCCGATTCGAAACGATTAAATTAAAATAATTAATGTCCATTTGATTAGCCTTAATTAATCACCACTAATCAAGCCTATATAAGGTTCCTATATATGCCATCATTCATCTTTTTCCTTAATCACACCTTTGAGCCTACACACACACAACAAACGTGAGAAATGGAGAGAAAGGAGAAGATTTGAGCTCAAACTAAGGGGATTTGCTAGGAAGAAGAAGAATTGGACTTAGAGACTCAAGAATTAAGTCTCTAGCTCTCACCTCGGAAAGTCTAGGTAAGAATTCAACCATTTCAATGTACAATTTTGATGCCCAAGCCATGAATTCATGAGAATGAAGTTGTGTAAGACAAGGATTGAGCTAGAAAAGAATGAGTTTAGATCACACCATGCATGAATGTGCATTTCATGGAGTTTTGATGTTGTTTTCAAGAGAATTCCCTCATGCATGTAATAATTCTAGCTTGGTTTTAAGAATTCACCGTATTTCCTATCAAATGACCTTAATTGATCATGTTTTGGAATGTTTGAATTCATATCAATGCATACATGTTATGTTCTTTAAGCATGAATTTGCACAATTAACTTACTTTTGGGCCTTAATTTTGCGAAATGGTTTTGAATTCAAGATGTTTTCCAATTTTACACAAGTTTCCTTGAGTTTTTAGCCCAAGAGAACATGATTTGCAGCATTGAGTTGGGTTTTAAAGCTTGGAAAGAAATTTGAGAATTCTAGAATTTTGCTTCTACGCTTAGGCTACAGAACCTGCGCTCGATCGACCACTCTGTGATCTTGCACTTTCGCTCGAGTGACCAAAAGTTGGCTCGAGAGTGAATTGTATGCTCTCAGAAGTTCACACATTTTGTAGACCGCTCGAGCGATAAGAGTTGTGCTCGAGCAAAGACCTCAGTCTCACGCTCGAGTGACTATCGAGCGTGCGTTGAGCGGAAAAATCAAGCAACCAATACTTTTTGAAAGTTTATAGACCACTCGAGCAAAGGAAGTTGCGCTTGAGCGGCCCCTCACATTTTTGACCCATCACTCGAGCGAAGGAAGTTGCGCTCGAGTGAGGCCCCTATTTTCAGCATAATTGACTAAGTGTTTCAAAGTGAATTTTGGCATCCTCATCGCATCTAGGCATTCCTAGGCTATGATTAAGACACAATAATGAGGATAAGACTTAGAAGTACACTAAGAACGAAACACAATGACTATAATGAATTCCAAGTGTGTGTTTCAATGTGTACATATTATGTGTTGTTTGTAGGTCACTCACTGTAAGCTATTTGATCTGTCTGCTTTATCTGTTTTGCAATTGGAGCCATCTGTGAGTAATAACTTTATAAAGCTATATTCAATTATAAGTATTTTCTGAATGATGTAAGACGATCTGTTTTATGAAACATTATTTTCTGCATGAATGAATGGTTGTCCAATATTTCTTAAATGTATTCATGGCATTCTTAGCTTCAGATGACATCTATTATCTGTTCTGTTACGTCCCAATTATGGGTCAATTATACGTCTCATGAGCCAACTGTTATGGATCCTTTTGTATACGTCCCTTTATGGATCAACTGTACGTCTCATGAGCCAACTGTACCGTCTCCGTACACGTGAGTAAACTGTATGCCTTCATAGTCGTCCTTTTATGGGTCAACTGTTTCTGCTAATGCTAATGGATGTACCACTTATGATTAATTGCAAATCCTAATTATGAATATGATACTGAATCTGTTTTTGTTATAAACTCTGATTTTTGAATTCTGATTATGAATTCCGTTTTCTGTAACTGTTATAAACAACATTCATTAAACCCTTTACTATGTTATTATTCACTAGGCTTCCACTCACTATTTATATTATGTATGTAGGTAAACAGGCGCTTGACTAGGCCTAAGCTACTGCCTGGGGAGTTTTGTTTTGTCAACCAGCCACCATGCCTCCAGGGGAGGTTCCCATTTGTCAAGTCAAGTTTTGTGCATCTTGTGAATGATGTTTTTGTCTATCTATACTTTGGGCTAAGTCCCTTACAACACTATTTGTATCTGTATGGTGATACATAACGTATGGAAGTTTGACATTATACATAAGTTTTACATCTTTTCTGTTCTATAAATGTCTGCACAGCTGTATGGACTATGTATGTTTTTCTATTTGCTTCTGCTAGCTCTTATATTTCATGATATATTTAGGTCAGAGGCCTTTGGTAATCCGAGGATTACTGGTCGGTTACGATGCTAAACCTATAGGGGTAGGTTTGGGTCATGACAGAGTGGTATCAGAGCACGAGTCATACCACACACACGAATCCATATGAGCTTTCGGATGTCCTAGAAAAGAAGTAGGGGCATTCCATCTGCATATGTGGGTGTGTGCTACAGATAGCTGAATCTGAATATGACCATGAGAAAATTGAAAGAAATGAACAAGATTATTCCTATGTTTATTATTATTACCTTGTTTCTCTATAGCAATGTGAAAAATGCAAGAAGTTATTATAAAAGTGAATCGTTTGAAGCCCGAATGAGTCGGATGGAACAAATCTTGGCAGCTTCAACAAAATCCTTGAGACAACAACCCTTGCCCCCTCCGCCTCCGTTGGAACAAAATTAGTCGGATAACAATGATATTAGAAATCTAACTCAGAAGTTTATGAAGATGAAACCGCCAAATTTTTTGGGTGGTATAGAACCCTTAAAGGCAGAGACATGGTTACTCAAAATGGAGAAATTATTTGAAGTTTTCCCCTGCTCCGAGACTCAGAAGGTTTTACTGGCCACCTATACTCTAAAAGATGAAGCTCGAAGACAGTGATTTCTAATCCGAAATAGCAATGGGAACATGACATGGGCGTAATTTAATGAGATCTTCTACGACAAGTACTTCCCTTAGTGCTTTCGGGACCGAAAGGTTTCTGAATTCCAAGAACTTAAGTAAGGCAACATGTCTGTAGCCGAGTATGAGGCTAGATTCACTGAATTAGCCCGATTTGCTCCTTACATAGTGGATACAGACTACAAGAAAGCTTAGAAATTTGAAGGGGAATTGGACCTGGATGTATTTGATCGAGTAGGTGTCTTGAAATTGCCTACATATGTGGAAGTACTTGATCGAGCATTGATGGCAGAGGCCATATTAGCAACAAAGAAACAATCCAAAGCACCAATAACTGAATGGAGAGGGAAAAAATCTAGATTCAGTTTCAAGAAGGGTTGTTCATTTGCTACGAGTAAGAAGCAAAATACGGGGTCTACTAGCAGTTCAAGTTAAAGCAGCGGGTCGACGCCTATCTGTGCTCAATGTGGAAGGAGACATAGAGAGGTTTGCCATGGGATATCTGGTGCTTGCTTCTGGTGTGGCAAGACGGGCCACATGATAAGAGATTGTCCAATTGGGTCAGAAAATGCCAACCGTCTTGTAGCAAGTTTAGCCAGATTTGCTTCTGCATCGAGGCCTAATATAAGAATGAATGCTAGGGGTAATACCAGGAATGAAACGTTGAGACAAGGAAGAGTATTCACACTAGTGCCTGGGGATGTGCCGAACACCGAGTCCATGGTGTCAAGTATAATTTCAATTTGTGCCCAAAATGCATATGTTTTGATAGATTTTGGTTCTACACACTCTTTTGTGTCACATGTCTTTTTCCTAAAATTAACCAGACCTTTAGAACCCATGATTTATTTATTGTCTATATCTACACCATCTGGAGGTTCTATGATATGTGCTTATGTTTATTCGGCATGTGATATTATGATTGGTGATGTGACATAGTATGTTGATTTATTGCCTTTGGAAATTGATCATTTTGACTGCATATTGGGTATGGATTGGTTAACGAAGTATTGTGTGACTATTGATTATGTGAATAAAACTGTTGTATTTCGACCACCTGGTATGCCTGAATTTGTATTTGTTGGGAATGGGGTAATTCTTCCACCGTATTTGATTTCTTTGTGAAAGCCAGAAAGTTGTTAAGAAAAAGGTGTCAGGGTTACTTATGTTACGTTTTGACTGTGACTTCTGATGGTTCTACTCTTGAGAACATCTCTGTAGTAAATGAATTTCCTGATGTATTTCCAAATGAGTTACTCGGAGACTTAATCGATAGGGAAATCGAGTTTACTATTGATGTTGTACCTAGGACACAACCGATTTCTAAAACCCTATATAGAATGTCGACTTCTGAACTGAGAGAATTGAAAACTCAACTTCAGGAACTATTAGACAAGAAATTTATCCATCCGAGGACGTCACCTTGGGGTGCTCTAGTTTTGTTTGTGAAGAAGAAAGATGGGTCTTTGAGATTATGTATAGACTATCGTGAATTGAAAAAAGTAACCGTGAAGAACAAATACCCACTACCTCGAATAGATGATCTGTTTGACCAACTTTAGGGAGCTCAAGTGTTTTCCAAAATAGACCTTAGATCCAGGTATCACCAGTTAAAGGTCAAGGCAGAGGACATAGAGAAAACTACATTCACAACTAGATACGAACACTATAAATTTTTGGTAATGCCATTTGGGGTAACTAATGCGCCTGCGGCGTTTATGGATCTAATGAACAGGGTATTCAAACAATTTCTCAATGAATTTATAGTTGTGTTTATTGATGACATCTTGATTTATTCTAAAAGCAGGGAAGAACATGAATATCATCTGAGAACTGCTTTACAGATTTTAAGAGAGAAGAAGCTATATGCCAAATTGTCCAAGTGTGAATTCTGGCTTGACATCGTAGCATTTCTGGGACATGTGTTTAACAAGGATGACATATCAGTGGATCCACAAAAAATCGAAGCCATTGTAGACTGGCTAAGACCAACCAATGTGTCAGAAATCAGAAGCTTTCTGGGGCTTACAGGTTACTATCGTAGATTCGTGAAAGACTTTTCAAAACTCAGAAAAATGTACCATTTGATTGGACTGAGTAGCAGGAATCAGCCTTCTAGGAATTGAAGACTAGATTGGTAACCACACCTATCCTGACATTGCCTAATGGTACTGATGGGTTTCAAATTTATAGTGACGCTTCATATAAAGGTTTGGGATGTGTACTCATTCAAAATGGTAAGGTGATTGCTTATGCCTTGCCATAACTCTGACCACATGAGAAGAATTATCCGACCCATGACCTTGAACTTGCAGCCGTGGTTTTTGCACTAAAGATTTGGTGCCATTATCTATACGGAGTGACTTGTAAAGTGTATACTAACCATAAAAGCCTCAAATACTTCTTCATCTAAAAAGAACTGAACATGAGACAATATCGTTGGAATTGATAAAGGATATGATTTGTAGATTCTATATCATCCGGGGAAAGCCAATATCGTTGCAGATGCATTGAACAGAAATTCAATCTGGAATTTGTCATGCTTGCTCACCGGTCAGGAAGAATTGTTATGTGACTTAGAGAAGAATGAAATTGAAATTGTACTGCATGAACAAGGCGGGATCTTAGCTGCCAGTTCTGCCTAACTTGTAATCATTAAAGAGATTAAGGAGAAACAACTAGAAGATGCGTTCTTGAAGAAAATTATTGATGAGATTGATTCAAAACTGAAATTAGGATTTGTATTGGAGAACAATGTGTTGAAATTTCAGAATCGACTTTGTGTGCCAGATTGTTTTGACTTGAGGAAGCGTGTTATGACTGAAGTCCATAATTCCAAATTTGCTATGCACCTGAGAAATATGAAAATGTACAAGGACATAAAACAAAATTTCTTGTGGCCTGGCATGAAGAAAAACATTGCTGATTTTGTAGCCAGATGTTTGCATTGCCAACAAATTAAAGTTGAACATCACCAACCTGTTGGACTATTTCAGCCGCTTCCAATAATGGAAATGGGAGCATATTACCATGGACTTCATTGTGGGATTGCTTCGCTCTTTCCGAGGTATGGATTCTATTTGGGTCATTGTTGATCGTTTAACTAAATCTGCCTTCTTTTTGCCTGTCAATTCTTTATATAATGCAAAAAAGTTGGCTAATTTTTATGTCAATATGATTGTGAAATTGCATGGAGTTCCAGTTTCCATAGTATCCGACAGAGATCCCAACTTTACTTCAAGATTCTGGCAGAGATTGCAACAAGCTTTGGGAATTGAGTTGAGATTGAGCAATGCTTATCACCCACAAACAAACGGCCAATCAGAAAAAGTGATACAAACCTTGGAGGATATGCTCAAAGTGTGTACCCTAGATTTCCAAGGCAATTGGGAGACCTATTTACCACTGGCTGAGTTTGTGTATAACAGTAGCAATCATTCGAGTATCGGTATGGCTCCGTATGAAGCTTTGTATGGTAGGAAGTGTCGTTCCTCAATTTGTTGGGCCGAAGTCGGTGATAGACTGTTATTGGGGCCAGAACTGGTCCAAGAGACAACTGAGAAAGTGAAGGTAATACAGTAACGCTTGAAAACCGCGCAGAGTAGGCAAAAGAGTTATGCAGATATCTGAAGGTGAGATAGAGAATATGAGACCGGGGATCATGTGTTTATAAAAGTGACTTTGTAGACACCCTATTTTTGACCGTCCTCGAGACTTGGACATCGTCGTTTGAACACTCGATGATTTTGTATGCTCGTGTTCGTGTTGAGTGCTTGAAGATCTTGGTCGAGCGCCTTGTCTTTGAGCCTTTGAACCTTATCTATTTTGTGCTTGGTTTTGGACCAAGAGCATGTTGTTTCAAGTTTGGAGGAGAGGGTGGGCTCTCGGCTAGCCCCATAGCCTATCGGCCATGACTTGTGCCTGTCGGCCATTAGTGGTGGCTGATCGGCTATGTTGGTGACCGGTCGGCTACATTGATGGCTGGTTGGCCACCAATGGTGGCCAACGGCCATTTCTGTCACGTCCCAAACTTGCCCCTAAAAGTTTGGGCATGACCTATTCAAAAACGGATACTTGACCTGGTGTACGTAACATATGGGGCCTGAACGGAAGCATTAACTATTAGAAATTAATAGAAAGCAAACTCCATTGAGCTGTTACTACTATGCCAGGATCACAAATATCATAACAGATAAATAATATATCAAAACTTGCACCTGAGCATCGGTTATATACATACACTTATACAGACCCAGCCCTAGGATTGGGCGTATAACAAAAACATTGGAAATAAGGAAGTTACGTACAATCAACCTTAGACAAGAAATCAAGTATGAGCCACGTCTTAACAAAACATCATAATACATAAATGGCTCTGTCTAGTGCCTGGACACTCGGAGGTTGACAAAAACAAACGGACGTCATAGATTAGGATTGACCTCCTGGTTGATTGCCTACAGAAGCAGACATAACACAGAGTGAGCCAGGCTCAGTGAATAATAGTACTTTGTAATTGATGCTTAATTTAAACCATAATACAAATCAATGCGTACATAAAGACAGAGATTACATGTATAATCTGATTCTATATTAATTTCAGAATGGCCTTTGGCCTAATCTTGAAACATAATGGCCTTAAGCCCTGGGACAAAATGGCAACAAGCCCTTGAACACATTGGCATTGAGCCCTTAAACATATTGGCATTAAGCCCTTAAACATATTGGCATTGAGCCCTTGAGTATATTGGAATTAAGCCCTTAAACATATTGGCATTGAGCCCTTGAGTATATGCATGTATGAACCCAAGACGTGTCTCACACTGACTCTAGAGGTGACTCACCTCGTAGCACTTAGTTCCGTGCAGCACTTTGTTTCATACCATAACAACTTAACGGAATGGCCATCGGCCCAGAGATCTTTAAAGCAAACTGATTCCAGTGTCTTACAGAATTACATAATCATATGAAGGTAGTTTCATCCTTTCCATTAGTTATTTTCATTCTTTGAATCAACACATAGTTACATAGGTAATGGAATTAACAAAATGCTAATGGCAAACATTAGCTGTAGTAAAGCACACTACTACTCACAGTGTTGTGATGACATGCTAGTTCCTCTCGGAGTGTGTCCTGCACACATTCATCACTTGTCAATTAGTTCGTTTCCTTTATTGAATCATTTTCGGAGTTATTTCATCTCAAATGAATTTTACACACATTAATAAACATAAAATACAAATTCTAAAAATATCCGAGGGTCCAGCACGCAAAATGGAGCAAACAGTGTTTTTCAGCATGAGCCGCACGTGCGGCTGTGAGCCTCGCACATGCGGCAGTTGGCCCCGCACATGCGGCAGTGGTGCCCTGCACGAGCCTTTTAGGCAGAACCAAACCCACCAAATTTAGCATTTGCCGCACGTGCGGCAGTGACTCCTGTACGTGCGGCGATTGTCCTGTTTTGGTCCGAAAATTGTAACAAAAACTCATCTTTTGGTACATATTTACAAGGCTCAAATTAGCATTCTTAATTGATAGTACATGGCCTAAAATCCATGTTAAAGGCTTCAAATACATACATTAATCTAGATAAAAAAAAACTAGTTCTTGAATTTTTAACCATAATATAGTTTTCTTTTGCATTGAACATCTCATATAACATCACATACATATATGCATAGGTAAATTCTTCATGACCTTCATAAGACCTTTATGAGAAAGTAAGGAATAGGAGGTAGTTCCTCCACACATGTACATAAGCCACTAGTTCAACATCAATCAAATGAGAAAACACCCTTTTCTTTTAATTTAACCCCTACCCACTCCAACTTACATAATCATCAAAGGAAATTATTCAAGAGGGAACTTAATTCAAGCAAAACACACATACCTTGAATCTTTAATTCTACAATCTCTCACAAGTTTCCAATCTTTCTTCTTGATAACTTCCTCTTCCTCTCTAACTTTCTCCTCTCAAACAATATTTGAGATGATACATATAAGGTCTAAGTAATTGTCTAAAGAGGGAGCATATATATATAGGGGAATAAGGACAAAATTCAATCGTTTAATCATCCCAAATCAAATTTCTGCAACCACACTTATAATTACTTAAAAATTATGCTGATTTCAAATATAAAATAAATTTCAGATTATTAAGTCTCTAAGGACCTCAATTCCGAATTTACCCGGTCTAATCATGACAGATACTTTCCTTGCCCAACAGATATGGGTGAAATTCATAACATCTATGCACTTAAGCTTAAGTCCTCATGAACTTTTCCACTAAGGATGTAAATGCGCAAAATAAGGGTCTAAAACATTCTAGAAACATATGAGAGGGTCGGGCTATTACACTCTTCCCCCCTTAAATAAGTTTGGTCCCTCAAACTTGTTTTACCTCTGGACGGAAACAGATGCGGATATTGGTGTCACATATCCTCCTCCTTTTCCCACGTTGCCTCGGTTCCGTAATGTTCCTGCCATTCAACTTTTACCATTGGGATCTCACGATTTCGTAATTGCTTCACTTGTCGGTCCAGAATTCGTCTTGGTTTCTCTTCATAAGTTAAGTTGTCATCTAGCACAATTTGGTGATAATCTATAACATGTGACGGGTCCGGAAGGTATCCTCGGAGCATAGAAACATGGAGCACGTTATGAACTTGACTCATACTGGGCGGAAGAGCGACTCGGTAAGCTACCGGACCCACTTTTTCCAAAATTTGAAAGGGGCCAACATATCGAGGTGTTAACTTACCCTTTTTCTCGAATCGCGGATGTCCTTTCATTGGGGTAACTTTCACAAACACATGACTATCCACTTCAAATTCCAAATTCCTTCATCGGTTATCCGCATAACTTTTCTGCCTACTTTGAGCAGTTTTCAGTCTTTCTCGAATAAGTTTAACCTTTTCAGTCATCAATTGAACAATTTCGGGCCCGAGCAATGGTCTATCACCGATCTCGGCCCAACACAAGGGAGAACGACATGGTTTTCCATATAACGCCTCATAAGGTGCCATTTCAATACTCAAGTGATAACTGTTATTATACGCAAATTCTACTAAAGGTAGGTGGGTCTCCCAACTTTCTTGGAAATCCAAAACACACATTCGGAGCATATCCTCTAACGTTTGTATCGTTCTTTCAGACTGTCCATCTGTTTGCGGATGGAAGGCTGTGCTAAACTTTAATTCCGTACCCATGGCTTCCTGCAAACTTTGCCAAAACCTCGAAACAAATTTTGGATCCCTGTCCGACACAATTGAGACCGGTACACCATGAAGTCTTACAATTTCATTCACATAAATGACTGCCAGTTTATCTGCATTATACTGAGTCTTCACTGGTAGAAAGTGGGCGGACTTAGTTAATCGGTCTACAATGACCCATATAGAATTCATACCTCAAGGTGTCCGTGGTAACCCCACAACGAAATCCATGGTCAGATGTTCCCACTTCCATTCTAGGATTAGAAGGGGTTGCAATAATCCTGCTGGTCTTTGATGCTCCGCTTTTACTTGCTGACATTGCAAACACTTAGAGATGAATTCCGCAATCTCCTTTTTCATGCTTGGCCACCAAAAGTTTTGCTTCAAATCCCGGTACATTTTAGTACTTCTCGGATGCATTGAAAATCTTGAGGTATGTGCTTCTTCCATCAATTTTCGTTTAAACTCCAACACATTGGGAACACATATTCAGTTTTGAAATTTGAGCACCGAATCCACTAGGCTGAACCTCGGCTTTGGTTTTGTCTCTAACTCATCACATATCTTCCTTAGAGTTTCATCCTCCATTTGATGTAACTTGATCTCTTCAAGTAAGGTTGGTTGAGCCATTACTGCTGTTATCACGGCCTCCTGTCCACATATCACAAATTCCATATTCATTTTATCCAAATCACTCACCAACTCCTTTTGCTCCGTAAATAGGTTTGCCAAATCTCCCATATTTTTCTGACTAAGTGCGTCTGCCACCGTGTTGGCTTTACCGGGATGGTAATGGATCTGCAAATCGTAGTCTTTAATCAACTCTAACCACCACCGTTGTCGCATATTCAACTCCTTCTGGGTAAAAAGATACTTGAGACTCTTATGATCGGTGTACACTTCGCAGATAGTGCCATACAGATAGTGTCTGCATATCTTCAAAGCAAAAACTATTGCTGCTAACTCAAGATCATGTGTGGGATAGTTCTTTTCATGGGGTTTAAACTGACGTGAAGCATAAGCGATAACCCTTCCATTCTGCATAAGCACACACCCAAGCCCTTTGTGCGAAGCATCGCTATAAATTACAAATCCTTCGGTACCAGACGGTAAGTCCAGAACTGGAGCTGTAGTTAACTTTGTTTTCAATTCCTGGAAAGCAGATTCCCGCTCTTCTAACCATTCAAATGCAACTCCTTTTCGAGTCAGTTGCGTAAGTGGCACAACGATTTTGGAAAAATCTTGAACAAACCTCCTATAATATCCGGCTAATCCCATGAAACTATGCACCTCAGTTACATTGGTTGGAGTTGGCCAATTCACAATCGCCTCAATTTTGTGTGGATCAACAGTGACTCCTTCTTTTGTTACTACGTGCCCCAAAAATGCCACATCTTGTAACCAAAATTCACATTTCTTTAGCTTTGCATATAATTTCTTCTCCCGAAGTGTTTGAAGGATTATACGAAGATGATTCTCGTGAGCCTCTGCACTCGTTGAGTATATAAGGATATCATCGATAAAGACTACCACAAACTCGTCCATATAAGGCTTAAAGACACGATTCATTAGATCCATAAATGCCGTTGGTGCGTTGGTAACTCCAAAGGGCATAACCAGAAATTCATAATGACCGTATCGGGTTCGAAAAGTTGTCTTCTCAACATCATCAGCTTTAACCTTCAGTTGATGGTAGTCGGACCGTAGATCAATCTTTGAAAAGACCTGTGCTCCCTATAATTGGTCAAATAAATCATCAATCCGCGACAGTGGGTATTTATTCTTGATCGTTACCTTATTAAGTTCCCTGTAATCAATACAGAGTCAGAGTGTTCCGTCCTTCTTTTTCACAAACAGAACTGGTGCACCCCAAGGAGATACACTCGGGCGAATGAACCCCTTAAATAGTAAATCTTGCAATTGAACCTTTAATTCCTTCATTTCAGCTGGTGACATTCTATATGGAGTCTTAGAAATGGGTTGAGTTCTCGGCGCCACTTCAATCGTAAACTCAATTTCATGATCTATCAACTGCCTTGGTAATTCTCCCGGAAAAACATCCGGAAATTCACGAACAACTGGAATCATGTTAACGTCCCCATTTATCTCTTGCCTCTCCAAAACACTGTATAAATATCCCTGGCACCCTTTTTGAATTAATTTACAAGCCTTTGCTGCAGAAATCAAATAAGGTGGAGAAGCCACTTCCTGTCCCTGAAAAATAAACTCTGATTATCCTGGAGGGTGAAAACTGATTTGCTTAGTCAACAGTCTATAGCTGCACCATATTCACTCAACCAGTCCATTCCCAGAATAACATCAAAATAGGTTTTGTTGAGAGGTAATAAATTAGCATACACCTGACTATCCCCAAATTGGAGTTCACATGCTAAGTATACAGAAGTACAAATCATAGAGTCTCCCAAAGGGGAAGATACACACAATATATAAGACAATTCATCTTTAGTTTTACCTAAATTAGGAGCAAAGAGTTTCGACACAAAAGAGTGGGTGGAGCCAGAATCAAACAATACATGAGCGGAATGATCGTGAACAATAAATGTACCTGACACCACTGTTGTCGCATTTTGCACATCCCCTGGAACCAATGCGAACACCTTGCCTTGTCTCGCAGTGTCCTTATTGGTAGTAGGTTTAACAGTGGTCTTGGTGTTGGAAGTTGGTGCCGATCCCACTGAACTTGTAGCAGCCTTGTTATTATTTTGTTGATTCCTTTGAGGGCAATCTCTTATCAAATGACCCGTCTTGCCACACTGAAAATAGGCTCCAGACTTCCAATAGCACGTTCCACGATGCTTTTTCCCACGTTCTGGACAAGTAGGAATTGAATCCTGACTAGGGGTAGAAGTATTTGAAGTCCCTGAATTTTGTTTCTTGTTTGGTGGAGCAGTTGACCCCTTAGACCATTGAGTGTTCTGCCTCTTTCCTTTCCATTCAGAGATTCGGTTCTGAGTAGCGAGATTCCCTTCTGCTATAACAGCCCTCTCCAACACATTAACATAAGTGGGTAACTTTAGCATGTTGACCTTATCCAGGATAGCGCTCCGTAATCCTCCTTCAAACTTACGCGCCTTCTTATAATCTGTGTCCACCATATGAGGTGCAAACCGGGCTAGTTCTGCAAATTGAGCTTCATATTCGGCGATGGTTTTATTCCCTTGTTTGAGCGTTTCGAACTCTGTCACCTTCTTATCCCGCATACTTTGAGGGAAGTATTTGTCATAAAACAGTTCTAGGAATCTCTCCCATGTTAATCCTGGGTGTATGGTCCTTGTAAGCATCCACCATCTCCGCACCTCATCCTCAAGAGTGAAGGCAGCCAGTTGCACTTTTTGGGCTTTGGTGCAGGGAAAGACTTCAAATAACTTTTCTATTCCCAATACCCATGCCTCAGCTTTCATTGGTTCTATCCCTCCTTTGAAAGACAACGGTTTCATCTTTTTAAACTCCTTGGTAAGGGTAATGGTTCGGTCTTCAGCATGGAAATCTTGTACTACAGGTGGAGGTACCGGTGGTGGTGGCGGTTGTGGTTGTTGTTGTTGTTGTCTTAAGGTTTCTGCCATTTCCATTATCATTCTTTCCATCCTGTCCAACCTTGCAGAAGTGGCATCTTCCGAGTCTTCCGCACTTGTTCTCACCATAATCTGCACAATAATCAATTGCATACCATAGACATAATTCAAAATTGTTAGCATTAGCACAGTACGCTTACCGTTGCCATCAATTTTTCATATACCTCCAGGATGTCATGCATGATATCTAAATCTTTTCTAGACACCCTAAAGCTCAATGGATCCATGTGTGAGATAGCAACTCGTGCTCTGATACCACTTGTCACGTCCCAAACTTGCCCCTAAAAGTTTGGGCATGACCTATTCAAAAACGGATACTTGACCTGGTGTACGTAACATATGGGGCCTAAACGGAAGCATTAACTATTAGAAATTAATAGAAAGCAAACTCCATCGAGCTGTTACTACTATGCCAGGATCACAAACATCATAACAGATAAATAATATATCAAAACTTGCACCTGAGCATCGGTTATATACATACACTTATACAAACCCAGCCTTAGGATTGGGCGTATAACAAAAACATTGGAAATAAGGAAGTTACGTACAATCAACCTTAGACAAGAAATCAAGTACGAGCCACGTCTTAACAAAACATCATAATACATAAATGGCTCCGTCTAGTGCCTGGACACTCGGAGGTTGACAAAAACGAACGGACGTCATAGATTAGGACTGACCTCCTGGTTGATTGCCTACAGAAGTAGACATAACACAGAGTGAGCCAGGCTCAGTGAATAATAGTACTTTGTAATTGATGCTTAATTTAAACCATAATACAAATCAATGCGTACATAAAGGCAGAGATTACATGTATAATCTGATTATGTATTAATTTTAGAACGGCCTTTGGCCTAATCTTGAAACATAATGGCCTTAAGCCCTGGGACAAAATGGCAATAAGCCCTTGAACACATTGGCATTGAGCCCTTAAACATATTGGCATTAAGCCCTTAAACATATTGGCATTGAGCCCTTGAGTATATTGGAATTAAGCCCTTAAACATATTGGCATTGAGCCCTTGAGTATATGCATGTATGAACCCAAGACGTGTCTCACACTGACTCTAGAGGTGACTAACCTCGTAGCACTTAGTTCCGTGCAGCACTTTGTTTCATACCATCACAACTTAACGGAATGGCCATCGGCCCAGAGATCTTTAAAGCAAACTGATTCCAGTGTCTTACAGAATTACATAATCATATGAAGGTAGTTTCATCCTTTCCATTAGTTATTTTCATTCTTTGAATCAATCACATAGTTACATAGGTAATGGAATTAACAAAATGATAATGGCAAACATTAGCTGTAGTAAAGCACACTATTACTCACAGTGTTGTGATGACGTGCTAGTTCCTCCTGGAGTGTGTCCTGTACACATTCATCACTTGTCAATTAGTTCGTTTCCTTTATTGAATCATTTTTGGAGTCATTTCATCTCAAATGAATTTTACACACATTAATAGGCATAAAATACAAATTCTAAAAATATCCGAGGGTCCAGCACGCAAAATGGAGCAAACAGTGTTTTTCAGCATGAGCTGCACGTGCGGCTGTGAGCCCCGCACGTGCGGCAGTTGGCCCCGCACGTGCGGCAGTGGTGCCCCGCACGTGCCTTTTAGGCAGAACCAAACCCACCAAATTCAGCATTTGCCGCACGTGTGGCAGTGACTCCTGCACGTGCGGCGATTGTCTTGTTTTGGTTCGAAAATTGCAACAAAAACTCATCTTTTGGTACATATTTACGAGGCTCAAATTAGCATTCTTAATTGATAGTACATGGCCTAAAATCCATGTTAAAGGCTTCAAATACATACATTAATCTAGATAAAAAAAACTAGTTCTTGAATTTTTAACCATAATCTAGTTTTCTTTTGCATTGAACATCTCATATAACATCACATACATATATGCATAGGTAAATTCTTCATGACCTTCATAAGACCTTCGTGAGAAAGTAAGGAATAGAAGGTAGTTCCTCCACACATGTACATAAGCCACTAGTTCAACATCAATCAAATGAGAAAACACCATTTTCTTTTAATTTAACCCCTACCCACTCCAACTTACATAATCATCAAAGGAAATTATTCAAGAGGGAACTTAATTCAAGCAAAACACACATACCTTGAATCTTTAATTCTACAATCTCTCACAAGTTTCCAATCTTTCTTCTTGATAACTTCCTCTTTCTCTCTAACTTTCTCCTCTCAAACAATATTTGAGATGATACATATAAGGTCTAAGTAATTGTCTAAAGAGGGAGCATATATATATATATATATATGGGAATAAGGACAAAATTCAATCGTTTAATCATCCCAATTCAAATTTCTGCAACCACACTTATAATTACTTAAAAATTATGCTGATTTCAAATATAAAATAAATTTCAGATTATTAAGTCTCTAAGGACCTCAATTCCGGATTTACTCGGTCTAATCATGACAGATACTTTCCTTGCCCAACAGATATGGGTGAAATTCATAACATCTATGCACTTAAACTTAAGTCCTCATGAACTTTTCCACTACTGATGTAAATGCGCAAAATAAGGGTCTAAAACATTCCAGAAACATATGCGAGGGTCAGGCTATTACAATTTCTCTCCTTTTTCAGATATTTGTTTGCCAGCTATGCCAGTTGTTGTTCACTGAATGCATCTCCAGACACGTGTATGGTAGGATGATTTCAAGCTTCAACCTTGATTTTCTATATATAGGGGGTGCTCTCCCCCATTTGGAGGGGTTAGAAAATTTGGATCAAATTTCTCTCTTTCTCTCTAGAATTTTCTCTCTCTCTCTAGAATTTTCTCTCTCTCTCTCTCTCTCTCTCTCTTCTTGTTTTGTGCCTTAAAGTCTTGTTTCTCTACACCTTTGCACATCAAGCCTTAACCAAACACTCTCACCTTTGAGCTGAGGTTCTTTGGAGTTTAGTTTGAGCTCTTGAAGGAGGTTTGAGCTGGAATTTGGGGTTGTTTTGTGCTTGAGCTTCAAGAGGTAGTTCACTTGCTTAGTGTACTTACTTTGACTACTCATTTTGCCATCCTTTAGTATTGTTTTTGAGCTGGTTTTCAACTACAAAAAAAAAAAAACTTTATTTATTTTTATTTTTTTGAGGCTTAACATGATGGTTTGAGGCTATTTTGTGCTAAGGGGTGATCCACCCTTCTTGTTACTTAATTGTGTAGACTTTTGCACCGTCTTTTAGCATATTCAAATCAAACTTTTTGGGCCTTTAAACTACTAAAATTTAGAGTTATTTCAGTGGCAAAAGCCTTGTTTTGAAGTCCAAAACTGGAGGGTGTAGTCTCCCCTCCTTATGTCTTGTTTGCATGCCTAGATAGCTTAATATGTGAGAATGTTTTTCTAGCATTTTATACCTTAATCTCAGCATTTTTTTGCTACTGTTTTGACTGGTTTCAGCTCTGTTTTGAGCTGGTTTGGTCCTTTGAGGCTTGTGTTGTGTGGTTGTAGTGTAAAGAGGCTTCACTAGCTTAATATTTTAGGCTTTTTAGCATAAATTGCATGAGTTGCTTGCATGCTTTAGTGTCATTTTGCACTCCATTTCAGCATTGAAATTTCTGCAATCTCCCTTTATTCTTTACTCTTTCATTTATTTTGAAAGTGGCTTTGAACCCCTTGTTGGCTTGAGTGCGAAATAGAGACATTCATGCTTAATGGTGTAATCTCTTTGGGAGTTCATTAACAACGACATAAGGTCTCTTTCATGCTCAAGACACTTGTGGTTTAAGCCTACTTTCAATTAGAGGACATTCACCTTTTGGACTAATCAATTAAAGAATGGATCGGTAATCTAAAATGAGTAAACAAAAATGAACAAGTAAAAGAGGTAAGATAAAGCATCTTTTGTGTTGCATAGCATGTGTTCGGATCTGATGTTAATTCGAACACAAGGAAAATGGGACGTTTCATACTCAAAGTGATGAAACGTGCCACTTTCCTTGGTCACCGTCACCTTTGATCATGCATGATAAGGTAGTGGTTTTGTTGAGTCTTGTTTTGCACTCATTAAGCTTGTACAACCTTGGTTCCTTAGCCATCATGCATGGAAAGTGCTTGGTTAGTGGTTTGAGGGCTGAGAGCTACACTCCTCTGAGCTTGTATGATGATAAGGAGGGTAGCAGTGCACACACTCCTTGAGAATACATTGCTTTGCCTCTGTTTGCTCTCTGTTGCAGCAAAAAAAGGAAGTTCAGGGAAGGGGTAGCCGACCAGCCACCAGTAGCAGCCAATCAACCACAAATGGTAGCCGATAGCCACCATTGGTAGTCGACCGGCCAGAAATGAAATTTTGCACAAATGTGTTCTTAAGTTAGAGCAGAGGTGTTTTGGAAGTTGGCAGCACTGTTGGTGTTCAAGAGTGTAAACAGAGGCTGCAAAGGCAAGGCGGTGGCATTTTCGGGAGGAGAAGTCGAGCATGTATGCATCCCTCGTCCCTTGAGGCCGTTTAATTGCTTTATTAGTTAGTTGTAGTTAATTCATTCATGCAAGTGTTGTAATAATTTAATTAATTAATTTGTATTGTAATTAATTAGTTTAATTTGGTTTGTAATAATTAGTTAACTAGAGTAGTTAATTAGTTTTGGTTTGTAATAGTTAGCTTAATTAGCGTAGCTAGTTAGCTCATTCATTCGGACCCTCTTTCGTGAGGGCGTAATGTTATAATAAGCGTGTGTGTGTGTGTGCATGTCTTCCAACCCCACGTCTTTCTCCCTTTTATTTAATCACTTTTGATGGTTAGATTAGGGACATGTTTTAATTAGCATGTACCCGGAATAGGATTAGGAAGGAGTGGTTGGAAGGGCGTTGTTGCATTGGCTGAAATGCCACATAACCCTCATACTTTTGGTTTAGGTTACATGCCTAGCAAAGAGGACTGGGTAAGAAAAGAGAAGGAAATGACAGGAAGAGCCAAAGCTAAGCAAAGTGGGAAGCACTATGAGCTGGTGTATAGACCTATTCAAGGAACCCTAAATGGCCGCTTTGTCCAGGAGGGGGAAGATTTCCCATTTTGCGGCTTTCCTGAGCCATGGGTGAACTCTGAGAAGCGGCGTTTGCCCGGCTTTGAGATTTTCTTCAATCTACAGCTGCAAGGGGATGAAGCCACAGAGGAACAAACTGACCTACCTGCTGAGGCATAACAGATTACAGAGGATGAGACCAATGGCAGTGAACTTGAGATAGGAGCAGCGCTAGCTTGTCTCATTCCGGATCCTCAGATCAAACCGGAGAGCTTGAGGGATGACTTCACCGTTTCCATGATCAGAGATCAATCAGGTGTGGACCCTTCTAGTGGTATTCTGGATGCATCTATCGCACCCTCTTTCATTTGGTAGTTCGAGGAGGGCTTTTTGTCCAGCAGTTTTGAATCAGTTAGTGAACCAGAATTTGATTCTAGAGAGTTTGTGGAGTCTGAATTAGATTCCAGTTCTTCTGAGTTGAAGTTCGGTATTCCTAGGGTTGATAACCTGGATGCCGTTGTTTTGTCCAGGTCGTCTTTTTCCTTTTCTTTTAAGTTGGTTGTAACTGAGGAATTGGATGAGCTGGAAGCTTTGAATGAGAATGGTACCATTATTGTTTCTGAGTACTTCTCTGTGCCACTTATATATTGCATTGATCATGACTTTCAAAATTTTGATAAAAACGATGAGGAAGGAATTCCTCGGATTTTGAAACATTTGATTGATCGAGAGGAGGAGAGGTTTGTAAAACCCCTTGTTGATGAAATCATTTCAATTAATGTAGGTACTGAGAAGGATCCGCGTCTGGTCCAGATCGGGTCCACGTTGTCTTTGGAGGAACGCGAGCTCTTAGTCACTTTATTAAAAGATTTCAAAGGTGTTTTCGCGTGGTCCTACGAAGACATGCCTAGAATCGATCCTGAGATTGTACAGCACCGGATCCCTCTTGACCCTAAGGCCCGACCTGCCAAGCAGGAGCTTCGGAGAATACGCCTAGATTGGGCTTTGAAGATCAATGAAGAGGTCACCAAGAAGATAGATGCAGGGTTTTTGCTAGTATCTGAGTATCCTACTTGGTTAGCCAACATTGTTTCGGTGCCGAAGAAAGATGGTAGAATTCGGGTGTGTGTGGATTTTAGAGATTTGAACAAAGCTAGTCTGAAGGACGACTTTCCTCTACCGCACATCGATGAATTAGTGGACTTCAGCACAAGCCATGTGTAGACATGCCATTTGGACCAGCCCTAAGACTTGGGCGCTTTCTTTAGAACACCCCATGATGAAAATTGGAATATGCCATTTTATGAATTTCTCATCAGAAAAACCAGATTGAAACTTTAATCCCAAACCTCACCCATTTTTGCCAAATTATTTTATATCACTAATATTTTATTAATTTGTAGTATTTTATAATTTTTATATAATTTTATGTGTGTGTACATGTTTTTAAGTATTTTTATATAAATTGGTATATTTTATAAATTAGAAAATAATAAAAACAAAAAAAAGAGATGGTATGGTTAGGGTATTTTTTGGGAGAAATTAAAGAAGTTTTGGGTGCTAGAAGAGAGGGTTAGAGGAATGATAATGTTTTTGGAGTGGAGATGGAGATAAGATATTTGTGAGGATGTGTGGGTGTAGACCGCCAGAACGTCCACTCTGCGCGCGAGGGTGCGAAATCGTTTGTTCATTAGCTACTACAGTTCAGACTCAATGTCACGGTTCTGAATCTAATCTTGCAAAGTGCAATGCAAGATTGATAAATCACCAAAGAGTCCAAGTCCGGCAAGTCGTTTTGGAAAACTGATTTTAATAAAGAAGTGCCAAACATGGACTGCTTTGTCAGATATAGAGTCGCCACCTAAATATTTTATTTTGAGGAAATTTAGGAAACCCTGACTCGTGCCTAAGGCCACGTGTCCGTCATCACCAAAGTTGCCTTGGTTCGGGAACTTGGGTATGAGAGGGGAATGTCATGCAATGAGCACCCCTGCTCGCCCGATCTAAAGATCGGCCTTTACTAACATGATATTTTGTTTTTGAAAGCACATGTGTTCTTATTCTAGTTTATTAGCTAACCTTACTATGTGATGCGCACAACATACAAGTATAGACTAGATCGCCCAAATTAGAACAAAATATCTCATGTTTGTTTGTTTGAAAATGGTTTGAAGGTACTACTCGCACACGTGGATTTGCCACCCTTGAGTAGGCTTAGAAAACATGATTTTGCCACCTCAAGTGGGCTTAAAACTCGCATTTTGATGAATTGTTCCAATTCAAGTAATCCAACCTTCATCCACCGGCATTCATGTAGTTAATCACTTAAGCAGTTAGCCTCATGGCAAGCATGCTATCATGGCAATGCTCACACATGGAAAAATGCTAAAGTGTAAAAGTTTACCTAGTACTCCGAGCCAAAACAAAATCTATGTTAGAAATCAATGTATGACCCTAGCTATGTCAAGAATGCCTAATGCAACACATGCAAAATGCAACTAAGATAGGCTCAGCTATTCTAAGATGGCATATGAGATGCAACTAGATAACATGTATTCAAATTGGTATTGAAATACAATGCAGTTTGTATGATGCGCCGAGCCCGGTGCATGTAAGACAAATGAATGATGCACGCATGTGAAGTATAAGGATGCTAATTGAAATATGTCCTAAAACTAACTATCAAAAGCTAATAAGTAAAAGGGAGAAAGACGTGGGGTTGGAAAACATTCACACACTCATGCACACTTATTACAAAATTCGCCCTCTCTACGGAGGGTCCGAATGAGTACACTAAGCTAGCTACGCTAAGCTAATCAACTAATCTAATTATCTAATTAGACTAATTATTACATAATCAAAATGAATAACTAGCTAACACTAAGCTAATTATTACAACACGTTAACTAATTAACAAATTAACTAGTTTAATTACAAATTTAAAAGCTAACTAATCAAGTAAAGCTAATTACAAATTACAAAGCCTCGACTCAGTTCTAAGAATTCGAAGATGCATGCTTGATCGCCTCACTCGGAAATCTGTTACCATGCCTCATGTTGCCTCTGTTCGCACTATTTTAGACTTTTGAAAATTATGCCAATCTCCAAAACACTTCTGATCCACCTCATGGACATGCTGAGAGGTCATCGGCTAAGAGGGGTGGCCATCGGCTAAAAGATAATGATAATTGACCAATTTTGAGGCTATTGGCCAATTATTGATAGCCGATCAGCCATGTTTTCCTGCAAACTCTCCTTTCTGCTGCAACAGAGCACAAACAGAGACATGGCAATGTATTTTGCAAGAAAATGTGTGTGCAACTACACCCCTTATCATGTCTAAGGCTCAAAGGTGTGTAGTGCTTGGCTCTCAAGCCATCAATCACGCATTTCGATGCATGATGGCCAAAGAGGCCGAGTTGCACAAATCAATGCCAAATGAATGCACAAAAACACATAAATGCCTTGACCTCTATCATGTAAGATCAAGAGGGTCGGCGACCGAGAATTGAGGCACGTTTCATCACTTCAAGTATGAAACGTCCCTCGTTTCTCGTGTTTGGCTTAATCACCCAAACCAAACATAATGCAATGCATGCACAACTTAACAAAGCTAATGGCATGCAAACAATGTAATGCAACATGAGCATGCAAGCACCATGCAAGCACCATGCAGCGCAACTCTAGCATGCAACAACAATACAATGGAACAAGCATGCAACAACATGCTATAACATGCAAATTATAATATCATGCAACAATATGCAAACAACAATGCAATGGCAAGGACCATGTAATGCAACACTTAGTGGACCAAACCAATCTCAAACAAGCTTCATGCATGCCAAGACAAAGGCCAAAACATGCTGAAAATGAAGTCCAAGAATAGATGCAATCATGCATACACATTGGTTCGCAAACAAGGCATGAAGACAACAACTCTCAAACACATTGAAGGAGTGGAAAATATGAGAGTGTGGCAATGAAATGGGCTCTGAAATCATGCAAGGAATGATGCCAAATCATGCACATAACACAAGCATAGCATGCTAGGGAGGCTCAAAGCTTAAGGCTAGCCAAGGAACTTGTACCAAGGCCATAACAAGCAAGCCCCAAAGGGCTAAGGTGACTCAAAACGGTCCCAAGATAGGCCAAAACAAGGCTAGAAACATGCTTGAACAGGGCTAACTCATGCTAGAAAGGAAGGCACAAAACATGACGCATACAAGGCCAATGAGGAGGATTACGCTACACCTACCAAAACCAAGCATGAGATGACTTTGCCAATAAAAATCAGAGTTGTATTATGACAAAATAAGACCAAATACACACTGAGATGGCATCTCAAAAGCTTAGGCATGATGACATACATATAAGGCTCATATTTAATGCATAAAGCACAACCTCTCCAATGCTTTGAAAGGGTGAAAGATGTGAGTGTATGACCATGAAATATGCTCTGAAATCACATAACAAATGATGCCAAATCATGAAGATAGTCCAAGCAATGCATGCTAGTAGACTCCATACACAAAGCTAGTGAGCAAGATTGAACTATGGCTATACAAAGCATGGCATGCATGACCAAAACAACACAAATTAGAGCTTAAGCATGGTAAAACAAGGCTAAAAGCTTCTTGGAGTTGAGCCAAATCATGCAAGAATGATGGTCCAAACACATGATGCATGTTATGCTAGCATGCAAGATTGCACTACAAGTATGTGAAGCATGCAAGATGCTATCAAATCAACCTAAAACAGAGTTGAGGCATGCTAAAACAACACCAAAAACTTGTTGAAATGGAACCAATACATGCTAGACAAAAATGCTACTTTGATGAGCCATCTATACAAGCATGCAAGACACAAGGAGAGGGGATGACCCTCTCCTATTTGGGACCTTAAAACACCATTTCCACCACTGAAATTCCTCTGAGTTTCAGTGGTGAGAAGGCCAAAACAAGGTGATCCCAAAAGCTTAAAAAGATGGCACAAAAACAAGGCCAAACAAGGCCTAAGAGGGGCTAGACCACCCCCAACACAAAAGTGACCTTAAACAAACATTATAAGCATGCAAAATCAGAACTTTTTTTAGTAGAAAGTCAAGCCTAAATAAGCATGCAAATTGGTCCAAAAGCTTAAGCAAAAACTAAGGTTTAAGGGGTTAAAGGCTCACTCCTGTAGAACCACTTTGAAGCTACAACTCCAGCAACTTTTTTGAGCTCAAACCAAACCAAAAACACAAAAACCAGCTTCTAAGAGCCTCAGCAACAAAAGGATGGTGTTTCACTGGGTGCTTTAGTGCAAAAGTGTGAAGAAAATGCACTTTTGAGCACAAACAAGCACAAATAGAGAGAGAGAGAGAGAGAGAGAGAGAGAGAGAGAGAGAGAGAGGAAATATATATATAGAGAGATATATATATTTTCTATCTCAATTTTTCAGAACCTCTGGAAAGGGAGAGGGGTCTCCCTTCTTATAGAAATTCAATTCCTAAGGTTGTTGAGCAAGCTAAGGACTTGAATCAATCCCTCCATACACGTGTATGGAGGATGAAAACTGTGCTCACCAGCTGTCACAGCTGGCATAAAAATATCTGGAAAAGCAGGTGGAAAGGTCTCGGCCAAATTATATGGCCGATCGACCAAAAAGATTGCCAATCGGCCAAAAAGAGTGCCGATCGGCCACCACTTATGGCTGATGGCAAGAAAACAAGGTCGATAAGCACAAGGCTTGGCCGATAGGTTGCAGGGATGGCCAACAAGCCACCTTCTTCCCTCAGAAACAAAACCACAAGTCCTTGGTCCACAACTAAGCACAAAATAGACAAGTTGAGAGATCTTAAGGCAAGGCGCGCGGTGGAGACCTTCGGGAACTCAAAACGAACACGAGTATGGATGATCATCGAGTGTTCAAACGATGACGTCCAAGTCTTGAGGACGGCCAAAAATGGGGTGTCTACAGTTGCCCCTCTTTGACAGAACTCGAAAGTCATAAGATGACGAGAGTGAATGTCAAAGCCCAGAGACGACCCATTTTTGACAAGGTCGAAGACTTAGACAAGCATACAAGATAACAAAGAGATGTGCCCACAGGCAGGGCAAGATGCAAATGACATGCACGATGCCGAACATAACTTATGATCATGCAAAGAGAGCTGTAATGAAGCATTTATGCAAAACAAATACAACATTTTAAGCAAACGAATAAGAAAGAATAGTTCCACACATTCCAACAGAAAGGATGTAAGAAAATTATGCAATTCTCACCGCGTCTCACGCGGAGAAGACTAAAAGCGTCTACCGCGGATACCCGGAGTCTCAAACGCAACATCTCTCAGTGTATCACACGTAGGAGAGGAAATGACTATGCAAGAAAGCACAGTTATCCAGACGCGTGCCAAATGCGAGAGGAGAGAGATACATCCAAACGCATGCCAAACGCGAGTAGAGAAGGGTAGCAGTCAAACTGAACCGTGACTTCTCTTGAATGAACTGTACATACAATATCGTATGGTTTCACCATCTTCAAACGAACCGTACGTACAATATCGTGCCTGCAAAAGAAAGAAATTCAACAAGTACAATATAGTAGAAACACACGTTCAACATTAGATCAAGAAATCACTTCAATATGAGATAAACACATGCATATACAATGTGAGTGAGAAGGTGCATAGCAATGCAAGTGAAAAGATGCATGACAATGCAACTAGAATGAGCATAACAATGTAAGTAGGGCATGCGCGACAACGCAAATGAAGAGTGCATAACAATGCAAGTAAAGCATGCGCGACAACGCAAGCAATGTGCATAACAATGCAAGGAAAAGCATGCGCGACAACGCAAGCAATGTGCATAACAATGCAAGTAAAGCATGCGCGACAACGCAAGCAATGGGTGCATAACAATGCAAGGAAAATCATGCGCAACAACGTAAGCAATGTGCATAACAATGCAAGTAAAGCATGCGCGACAACGCAAGCAAGGGGTGCATAACAATGCAAGTAAAGCATGCGCGACAACGCAAGCAATGTGCATAACAATGCAAGTAAAGCATGCGTGACAACGCAAGCAAGGGGTGCATAACAATGCAAGTAAAGCATGCACGACAACGCAAGCAATGTGCATAACAATGCAAGGAAGAGCATGCGTGACAACGCAAGCAAGGGGTGCATAACAATGCAAGGAAGAGCATGCACGACAACGCAAGCAAGGGGTGCATAACAATGCAAGGAAAAGCATGCGCGACAACGCAAGGAAAATGTGCATGACAATGTAAACAAAACGTGCGTGACAACGCATATAGTGTGTGCATAACAATGTAAGGAAGATGTGCATGACAATGCAAACAAAATGTGTGCAATAACGCATATAGTGTGTGCATAACAATGCAAGGAAGATGTGCATGACAATGCAAACAAAATGTGTGCGACAACGCATATAGTGTGTGCATAACAATGCAATGATCAAAGAGAGGCACATGTTCAACGTAAGCATGGTAAAGGCATGTTATTCGCGATGTTGAGATGCAACTTCAAAACAAGATGAGGCATGCTCAATGTAAGAGTCAAAAGGCATATAACAAACGCGCGTCTTACAAATATGACAAAACACTCATAAGGCAAGATATTCAACAACAATTCTCGAATCTCACAATATACAAAAGGATACGAAAAAGGATACACCTCGTGCATATTGAGCGCCGCACATGGAAGACATGGTTCGAGGTCAACACGAAGGCCACTTAAACTTCAAAAGTGTATTTTCTTGCACTTTCTTGAAAGATGAGGATACCATTCAATAGAATTGACCCAAACAAGGGCATTAGAGGTGCATCGACCACAAGGGAGAGCTATCGGCCATCCATCGGCTATCAAAAGAGATTATCGGCTAACAATTTAGCTGATCGGCTAACAATTTGGCCGATCGGCCAAAAGTGGCAGATTCAGGGCAATTTTGTCCATTTGCTTCAGGTCTTTAAACATATGGTTCCAAACCCTATTTCCTCACTTCTCCTTAGCCGAAATTCACTCTCCTCCTCCTCTAGGGCATTTTCCTCCCTTCGATCCGTGCTTTTCTCCTGTTTTTAGGCCTCCTACAACTTTCGATTCGTGAAACCCTCGTCGTTCCAAACACTTTGAACCGAACGAAACGTGATTTCGGTGCCACATTCTCGATTTCCACCACTTGGGGTTTGTTTCCCCCGAGTTAGCCTTGGTTTCCGTGCCTTTTTCCGCACTTCGACCTTTTCTCCCATTTTTCACCCCTCGAGGTTGACTTTCGGTTGACTTTTTGCATTTTTACCCACTTTCCATACCCTCGACCATTTTTGCACTCTTCTTGAGATGGCGGACGATATTCCATGGGGTGGGACTCCCTCAGAGATGGATATGGATCCCGAGGTCGAGCTCTTACCTCTCAGTGTTCGACCTTTTGACCCGGTGACATACCGGCCCACGCCTCCCAATAGCATCTGCCAGTTCAGGAACTACGCGCGAGGCGCTCCAGAGGACCTCCTGCTGCATGAGCCGGAGTCACACCTATCCTTCGGCGCCGCTGAGGTATACTCTTCCTCGCTTTACTTTCTGTAATATAGATCGTATATCTTGGATAGTTGATACTGCCCTTTATCTGATCATCACAAACACACTTGTAGATCACATGCTTAGTTCACCTTGAGCACGTTCATACACAATATCTGTGTAAACTCGAACACATGCACACACACTCCATTTTCATCAATTCTGAACATATTCAAACACTGTATTTCTGACACTACTTCGCAATTGTTTGGTCTTGAACACAAGGAGATTCCCATGCCTTCTGGGGTTATGGGAACACCATCGCCCGGGGTTGGTACATGGAGTTGCCTGATGAGGTTCGCCAGATTGTTGACGAGGCCGGCTTCGGTATTTTCTGCATGGGACTCTCGTGCCTCACTGCGAGTAGGCCCCTTCTAGGCGCGCTGGTAGAGAGGTGGTGGGACGCCACCGATTTCTTCCACCTTTCTGCTGCAGGGGAGATGACGATGACTCCCTTCGACTTCTCCATGCTCACTGGCATTGGAGTAGGGAGTGATCCGATCCCCTTCGATACTGATATGGGTGAGTGGGATGCTACCCAGATGTTCTTCCTCAGCGCTTGTCCACCTCTCTCCCAGCCAGGGTTCGTGAGGTATTCTTGGTTCGAGGACTAGTTCAGAGTACAGGCGCCGACGACCCGCGAGGAGGTGGAGCAGTATGCCCAAGGGTTCCTGATGTTCTTGCTGGGCACCACTCTTTTCACCGACCGGGCCAACACAGTTGGCCTCTATCTGCTGAGCGCAATGGTGGACGTGACCAGGATCTGACGCTATGATTGGGGTGGCACAGGCTTGGCCACGCTTTACGGGTACATGAGCTCTTCATCCCGCCGCAGCAGACATCTGCTAGGAGGCTATTGGCGAACCTGGGAGGTACACCTTCCCTTTCTGTTTTATAGTTTTGCCTTACACTATCTGTACACCACGCACACTGCATACACGTAATCTGCTTTACACTGGCTGTACACTGCACACATTGCACAATACACTACACACTATTCTTTGGTTTCTGCTTTATCTGTATTCTACTTTACTAATAAACATACTCAGTATTGCCCTTTCGCATTATGTAGTTATGGGTATATGACTACTTCCCTAGGCTTGCTCCAGAGCCGGAGGTGGAGATGCCTCTTGCTGTCCTATATTCTCATCGATACGATGTGAGGTGCGAGCGGAGACCGCGGGAGTCTTTCTTGTTCTTCCGCAGATACTTCGACACCATTACCGCAGCAGAGGTATTTCAAACATTACAGTTTATTTAAGCTTCGCTTTACATTGTACTTTCAACAGCAGATAACAAACTATATATCCTGTCATTTGCAGATCACCTGGCAGCCCTGGGCCGCGTTGCCGGATGCAGTGAGAGACCAGTACATGGGTGCTCGGGAGATTGCCCGATTTCGAGTCTTGCTGGAGGGTCCGGTCTGCTGGGCTTGGTACTTGGGAGAGTGCTTCTTGCGGCAAACCCTTGGTTTGCCTGAGCAGGCAGTCTCGGTCCCTCCTCCCTCGCATATGAGACATATAGCGACATACACTCCTCAGGAGATGATTGATTACACGATCGGTTGGGATGCTGACTTTTTCAAAGATGAGGGCGACTACACCGACTTTATTCAAACACATCTCATGCGACCTCTGGCCAGTGCTCGTCGAGTTGAGAGGGAGAGGCCTGCAGCCCCTGTGGGAGGAGTGGGAGTACCGATGGCAACTTAGGTCCGCGACAAGAGTGGGTCCCGGAGGGGACGGAGAGCAGAGTGGCCAGAGCTGCCCACCACCATGACATGCTGAGGACAGGGTGGGGAGACTTATCAGATACCCATCGCTCTTCCTCTGGTTGATCATGAGCTCGTCAGAGTTCGTGGCTCGACTCCCTTATGTGCTATTCTCTTCACTCTGTACAGTCATTTCATTTCATTTGATATCCTGTAGAATACTAATTACTTCAACACTTTTGCAAGCTTCCATCGAGTATACTGGACAGGCTCTGGAGTTGTCAGCCTCAGTGATGGGGATGCTACAGAGGAGCATAGACCTGTTGAGCATTTACAGTATCCCGGTAAATTCTTTTAACCTCAGTCCCAAAACTTTGCATGATCTGTTCCATACATGATCTGATACATCACATTATCAATACGGCACTTGATACACCGCACTCACATACTACTCACGGCACTGATACACTATAACTTATATGCTGCTCATAGTATTCATACACTGTACTCATACACTGCTCATGGCATTCATACACTGTACTCATACATTGCTCACGGCATTCATACACTATACTCATACACTGTATTCGATACCATACTCGACTTTGCATAGCATAACTGATGCATCTACCAATTTGTTCTTTTCAGGCCCCATTCCAGATACCGGCCACAGGGGGTGCTTCAGCGGGACCATCTGTACCTGCCCGAGGAGCGGGGAGAATAGGACGAGGGATCTCAGTACGCAGTCGCAGCAGAGCCGGGCGTACTCACTCTGGGAGTAGCTCACGGGTGCCTACCCCAGATGATGACGAGTCTGATGCAGAGGTAGAGTCGTCTCAGGATGAGGCTGGGGATGGTTCTAGTTCAGGCTCAGACAGTGGAGCTGACGGTGGCGAACCCGGACCTTCGTCCAGGAAGAGGACGAGGACGGACTCCCACACTTGAGGCGACTGGCACCGATCCAGATGCTGCTCTTCTTTTTTGCTTTACTTTTTTTTTTTACTAGTAGTTTTGCACATTGTACTGCGCCAGGCAGATTTTATTTTCTTCAAAACTATGTACTTTTGTAAAAGAAATATGATGGAATGAAACAACTCTTTTTGTTGAAAAAGTGTTACATTTGTACATTCTAAGCACCGCACCGCATCGCATCGCATCACATTACATAACAATGTAAATGAGATTGAACTTTGTTTTGAAAACTAAACGCTCGAATTGCATTAATCAGGTAGTGAACCGACTGACAACAAAACAACTCGATAAGCAAAACAAAGAACTTGACATGCTAACGAAATGTAAATACAACTCGATAAGTAAGAGAAGGACTAAAGAACACGAAATACAACTCGATAAACAAAAGTACAACAACTCAATAAACAAATTGAAGTAACACAGGCGTGACTTTGCAAAATCATCACCGGAAGGCATTTGAAGTGGAACAAGTCACAAGTTCTCAACATCTCCAACACATAGACAGCTCAAAGAACAAAAGGGAAGGCCATCGGCCAAGGTGAGAGGCCATCGGCCACAAGAAATGACCATCAGCCATAAGAAATGACCATCGGCCATAATTACTAGCCGATCGGCTAAAAAGATGGCCGATCGGCACTCTTTTTGGCCGATCGGCCAAAAATGGCAAGAACCTCCAGAATGCTGCCACCTGTCTTCCACTCAACACCTTATCTTTTTCAAAAGCCCCAGTTTCCTGATTTCTCCATTTCAGCTCAATTTTTGTACCAAATGGAAGCATTTCTTGTCCAAAATCTCACAAGTTGAATTGCCAACTTAGATGGCTTGGAAAAGCTGAATTTCCGGGGCTTCGGAATAAATGCACTATTCATGTTGAGATGCACCCCGCTGCGTTTTTCGTTCCTTCATGCCATGGCAAGGTTTTTGAATCTGGTGACACAAGTCTTTAGCTTTGGCAGACAAGAGATATGTCCCACTTTCGAGGACTTCCAAGCTTTAATGGAATCCGAGCGCGATGAAGAAATCTTGCCTCAATTCCGCTTTGGCTACGTCCAAGCCTTAGGACGGATGTGCAGCTTTACTTTGCATGACACTCGGTCATTGATTCACGACAGAGAGCTGGACATTCCGAGCTTGATTCGTCATTTTTTGATGTCGGTAACCGCGACGATCATCATTGGCAGTGTTATCGGTGACATGTGCTTTGCTTGTGCATGTTGTCTCATTTCTTGCTTGCCCTAGGCTTTGGAGGGTTTAGCATTCGTTTGATTGAAGTCGCCGAGGGCTTAAAAGAGGGCAAGAGCTGCATCGCCATGACACTAGCTAAGACATTGATGGGTTTGGACGCTTTTCATTGCCGGGAGATGACTAGATTCAAGGGAGACCACTACTACTGCAGGTAATGTTTCCCACCCTATCTCACATATATTTCTCACCTCACTTGGCCCTCAGGCTCGGTTTTTCTCTCAAAACCCTTTTCTCACTTTTTCTCTCAACGTACACCTCTCTATTCTTTAATCTCTCATTTTTCATCCTTTCCCAGATATGGTTGATGGATAAATTGAAGGTTGTGGACTCGTGCCCAGTATATTTAGCTCGTAGCTATTTCTTCCGACGACGCCTAGTCGATACCCCTGATGAGGAATGGTGGTGCAACTGGATGTGCAGTTTGTCCGCTACCAGTATTGCTTGGCACTGCCCCTGGCTTAATTTACCGGCGATGAGCTACAGCATGACCCGCTAGCCCGGGATTCAGTTGATCGGCTGACACACTGTGTCTTTTACATCCCGTTCCGATTCCGGTGCCAGTTCGGACATGATCAGACTTGCCCGGAGGAGGGGATAGAGTACCCTGCTGCATTTTCGGTCTGAGGCGCGCAGCTAGCTCGGTATGCCGCAGCATGGAGGACGAGAGAGCTTCTAGCCCCCGCTTCCACTTTCAGTTGCACCCTCTCTGATGAGTGCATAGCTGGCTTGATGAAGAGGTACAGGTTGGGCCTACTTTGACATCAGAGGCTTCGACCAGCTCTGAGAGGGGACGCAGGAACACCTGACTATGCCCCGAATTTATTGCTTTATCAGTACTTTCAAGTTTTCTTTATGAATGTAATAAAAAGCAACTTCAATTTGTATTCAAGAGTAGGAGAACTCTGTACTGAAATCAATGTAATTGAAGGTTGTGGGCACTGAAAATTTTCTATTTGGTCCAAAAATGGTCTAAGTCGTAAAAAGATTAATTTGAGCAAAATCAACTTTTATTAAAACTTTTGAAAACCATTTTCGATATAGATCAAAACTAGACACACCTGAGATCTTTCACTGAGATGTACAACCCCGGATCCTCAACAACTGGAAAGCTGCCCCTAGTCTGAATAGCACTGCACTGGAGATCACAACCGAGCTCTCGAAAGCAGAATAGACAAAGATGACCAACAAGATCACACAGACAAAGTTGATCAGGGAAGTGTTTATAGCTAGACTTCAGGACGAAGTTGCCTACGTATCCCAAAGATGAGAATCAAGCCTTACGTAGTTTGGCTTGGGTTCACTCGTGTATTAACACTCTCCTTTTGCGCTCTAACTTTTGCCAAGGCTGCCCTTTCGGGTTTTCAACCTTGCGAGCTCAGTTTTTATTATTTCAAATTTTCTGTGCTCTAACTTTTGCCTAAGTCACCCTTTCGGGTTTTCGGCCTAGCGAGCCACTCAGGGATAGTATTTCTTTAACTTGTCCATGTTGATCGGCTGAGAGAACTCTAGGCCATCTAGGTCCATCAGAACGACAGCTCCACCCGACTAGATAGACCTGATGATGTAAGGACCAGTCTAATTGGGTCTGAACTTGCCCCTAGGGTCATGGATGAGAGCTCGGTTGTCTTTGAGCACAAGATCCCCTTCTTTCAAATTCCTGGACTTAACCTTCTTGTTGAAAGCCCTAGCAATTTTTCCTTGATAACCCTGAACGTGATACAGTGCTTTCAGCCTTCTTTCATCAAAGAGCATGAGTTCTTCGAACCTGCTTTGCTGCCAATCTGCCTCAGCTATCTGACACTCAGCCAATACTCGTAATGATGGAACCTCAACTTCGATAGGCAGAACAGCCTCCATCCTATAGACCAAGGAATACGGAGTTGCTCCAGTAGAAGTTTGAATTGAAGTCTGGTAGCCCCACAGAGCAAATGGCAGCTATCTGGCCAGTCCCGGTAGGTTTCCACCATCTTTTGCAGAATATGCTTGATGTTCTTGTTGGTGGCCTCAGCTGCTCCGTTGGTCTACGGCTGATATGTAGATGACTTATGAAAAGCCACGTTGTACTTCTCCAACAAGTCGATCACCTCCTTCTTGAAGTGGGAACCATTATCTGAAATAATCTCATTCAGGACCTCGTAGTGACAGATTATGTTGTTTTTGATGAACTTTGCAATGTGCAATGCCTTCAACACCGCATAAGATTGGGTCTCAACCTACTTCGTGAAATAGTGTATCGCAACTAGAATAAACTCATGCCCATTGGACCCCTTTGGAGTGACAGCCCCAATTACATCAATCCCCTAGACTGAAAACGGCCATGGCGAAGTCATGTTGTACAGCTTTGACGGCGGAATGTTCATACGGTTTGCATGGATCTGACATTTGTGGCATCGCCGGACAAAGCCAATACAATCCTCTTCCATGGTGGACCAGTAGTAACCCTGTCTAAGGATCTTCCGGGCTAACATCACCTCGTTCATGTGCGCTCCGCACTCTCTTCCATGGATGGCCTCCATCAGGCGCTTGGATTCTTTAGCATCAACGCACAGCTTATGCATCCCGAGATAACCTCTCTTGTATAGTTTACCCCCGCAGATGATGAATTAAGCAGCCATTCTTCGAATTGCCCTCTTATCTTTGGCATTTGCCCCTGGTGGATACGCTTCCTTTTCCAAGAAGTTGCAGATATCGTAATACCAGGGATTCTCATCTTGTACCTCATCTATGGCAGCAATCAGCTCGTAGGCCAGCACAAATTTCTGTTCAATGATGATCAGACGCATCTAGACTCCGAAAGGGATGTCTATCACAGAAGATAGAGTTGCTAATGAATCAGCGAACCTGTTGTTCTCTCTTAACAGATGGGCGAAATTCAGTTTCTCAAACCGAGGAATCAGCACGTCCAAGGTTTGGTGATAAATTCTCATTTTTTCTTCTTTAACTTTCCAATCTCCTTTAGCTTGAGATACAACAAGGTTCGAGTCCCCGATGACATCTAACGTTTTGCCCCTAGTTCTAGGGCGGCTTCTAGTTCAGCAATACATGCCTCATATTCTGCCTCATTGTTCGATACTTTGAATCGGAGTTCGAATGCTAAAGGTATACGGGAATTGTCGGGTGCTATCAGCAACACCCCTATCCCATACCTGTATTGGTTTGACGCTCCGTCAAAGTACATCGTCCAAGTCTCTTCTTCGACATGCAGAATGGCCTCGTCTAGGAACAGGTACTCAACTGCTTCATCCCTTTCCACTGGGTGATCGACTAGGAACTCCGCTACCGTTCTCCCTTTCACTGACTTGCGCGTCATATATTTCAGATCAAATTCGGAAAGCAGAAGCAACCAACAAGCTAGCCTACCCATAAGTGCCAATTTCTCGAAGAGATATTTGATAGGGTCTAATCTCGAAACCAGTATTACAGAGTGAGCTAACAGGTAGTGCCACAGCTTCCTGGTAGCCCATACCAAGGCCAGACAAGCCTTCTCCAGCGGAGTGTAGCGGGTCTCGTAATCCAGCATTTTCTTACTCAGGCAGTAGATAGCTCTCTCCACTTTGTCCTCAGACTCCTGTGCAAGCATGCAGCCTATTGTAGTTTTAGTCACTGAAAGGTACAGAATCAATGGTTTCCCCGGCTCAGGCGGTGACAACACAGGTGGGTTCTGTAAATATTGCTTGATCTGTTCGAAGGCAGCTTGGCATCGGCCGTCCCATTGGAACTTCTTTTCTTTCTTCAAGAGACCAAAGAGTGGTTCACAAGTCAAGGTTAATTTTGTAATAAACCGTCTTGTGAATTGTACTTTACCCAGAAAGCCTTGCACCTCTTTTTCAGTCCTCGGTGGTGGTATTTCTAAGATTGACTTGATTTCGGAAGGATCGACCTCGATACCTCTCTGTGTAATCAAGAACCCCAGCATTTTCCCTACTGTAACACCAAACGTACATTTCTGAGGATTCAACCGCAACCGATACTCTCTGATCCGTTGGAAGAATTTCTGCAAGGCAGTGTAGTAGCCCTCTCTTTCTTTGGATTTGACAATCATGTCGTCCACGTACACCTCAACCTCTTTATGGATCATATCATGCAAAATTGTGGTCGCAGTCCGTTGATATGTAGCTCCAGCGTTCTTTAGCCCAAACGGCATCACCCTATAACAATAGGTTCCCCACGGGGTGGTGAAAGCAGTCTTCTCCCGGTCTTCGGGTGCCATCAAAATCTGGTTGTAGCCTGAAAAGCCATCCATGAATGAGAGCAACGCATGCCTAGCAGTGAAATCCACTAATTTGTCGATATGCGGCAGAGGAAAGTCGTCCTTCGGACTGGCTTTGTTCAAATCCCTGAAGTCTACACATGCCCGAATTCTGCTGTCCTTCTTCGGCACCGAAACTATATTAGCCAACCAAGTTGGGTATTCAGATACCAGCAGGAACCCTGCGTCAATTTGCTTGGTGACCTCTTCGTTGATCTTGAGAGCCCAATCCGAGCGGATCCTTCGGAGTTTCTACTTGACAAGTCGGGCCTCTGGGTCAAGAGGGATCCGGTGCTATACAATCTCAAGATTGATTTCAGGCATGTCTTCGCAGGACTACGCGAAAACATCTTCGAAATCTTTTAATAAAGCGACTAAGCACTCGCGCTCCTCCGAAGACAACGTGGACCCGATCTGGACCAGTCGGGGGTCCTTCTTAGTACCCACATTAATTGTGGTGATTTCATCAACCAGCAGTTTTACAAACCTCTCCTGCTCTTGATCAAGCAAATATTTCAAAATCGGAGGAATTTCTTCCTCGTCGTTTTCATCGAAATTTTGAAAGTTTTGATTAATGCAATAAATCAAAGGCATAGAGAAGTACTCGGAAGCCACAGCCACACAATTCTCATTAATCACTTCCAAATCGCTTGATTCCTCTATTACAATAGACTCAAAGGAAAAGGAAAAAGACGACCTAGACAGGACTGTGGCATCCGGGTTGTCAGCCCCAAGAATACCGGACTCAGACTTATACGAGCTGGAACCTGATTCCGACTCCACAGACTCAGTGGAATCAGATTCCGACTCGCTACCTGACCCGGTGCTGCTCGATAAAAATCACTCCTCGTACTGCCAGACGAGGGAGGGTGCGATGGATGCATCCAGAATGTTTGAAGATGGGCTCATAGCCGCTTCATTCCCAATCATGGAAACTGAGTTATTCCCCAAGCACTCATGTACGATCGGAGGATCTGAAAGTAGACAAGCCAGTGCTATCCCCATTTCAATCTCAGTGCTCTCGGAATCCTTTTCCTTACACTGCTCAGCCTCAGCTGGTGGGTCTGTCTGCTCTTCGGCAACATCATCCCCAGACAACTACAAGTCGAAGAAAATTTCAAATCCCGGTAAGCGCCACTTCTCGGCATTTAGCCATGGCTCTGGGAAGCCGCAGAATAGGAAGTCTTCTCTCTCCTGGACAAAGCGTCCATTTAGAGTGCCCTGGATAGGCCGGTGCATTAACTCATAAGGCTTGCCGGCTTGATTGGCTTTGGCTCTTTCGGCTATCTCTTTGCCTTTCCTTACCCAGTCCTCTTTGGTAGGCAGATAACCTAAGCCAAAGGTATGCGGGTTGTGCGGCACTTCGGCCGATACTGTAATGCCCTTCCGACCATTTCACCCTAATCCCATCCCGGGGATGTGCCGGAGCTTGTTCATAAGGTACACAGACTGTGCCCTGACGTATAGCCCCTCATCAACAGTTAGGATATTCTGTACAACCCGGGTCTCGGCTAGGGTGAATCCTGACAGGAACACATCCTCCGCGCCATGCTCAATATCTAGAACTGGTGTAGAAACCTCTGGCGGCAGATGGATTGAAGAATTCCTAAAGACAATTGCCACCCCCTTCCCGTGGGGTTACTTCAGCATTTGATCCAGGGTGGAAGAGACCGCCTTCACCTGGTGCAGCCACGGCCGCCCTAGGAGTAGATTGAAGGTTGCGGGAACGTCCAAGACATGAAAGTCAATATCCTATTGTCTTGGACCAACCTGAGTCCGAATCTGCACAGTCCCCATCACTTCTCTGCTGGTATTATCATATGCCCGAATCACCTAGGCAGTAGGCACGAAATCCATGGGCTTCAACCCGATTGCATATGTCATCCTTGACGGGCACGCGTTAATGGTGGATCCCGTGTCGACAAGAACCACCGGTATCCATTTGTCTCTACACTCCACAGAGATGTAGAGTGGTTTGTTGTAATCCGAGCCCTCAGGCGATAGTTCCTTGTCGGTGAAGGTCAACGTCGGGAAAGCTCCTCTCGGAAAAACCAGCCCTACCAATTGTTCAGGCGTGGTATCTATTAAAAGTTTGGCCTTGTCCATTGCAAAAAGGATAGCTTGTCTATGAACTCTTGAGGCCATAAGTAGTCCCTAGATGGAGATGTCTGCTTGTATCTTCTTAAGCTGTTTCAGCACAGCTTCCTCTTCGAGCAGTTTTTCTTTCTGCTTCTTTGCCTCTTTGTCCTTTCCAGAAGCCTTTGGTTGATCTAAGTGCGGGGGCTTGAAATATCGCCCACTCCTAGTCATGTGGTCAACCTCGCGAACAAACCAGGTATCATCCGGTTGGCTTTGCCCCCAATCTTCATCGGTATGGGCAAGACGCAAGTCGTCGTCTTTCCACCACATGCCATCGGCAACCGACAGACTGGTTCCGTTACAACTATTCCTGTGCCCACAGCACCTTCCGTTCCTGTGCTCGTAACATGTTCTGTCCCTGAAGGGGCTTTGGCCTTTCTGACCCTTTCAGAATCTTCGTTCATTTCCCGCTCAGACTACTCCAGTGAAGCCTGCTATTCAGTATTTTTCGTGCTCAAACTACCTGTATTCTGAGCAAAATTCTTAATACTAGTGCTCTTCAGCGATGCAAACTGATTCGTGGCCCTTTCAGCCACTGTTGATGTCCCAGCTCCTGGTTGCCCTTGCTCTGGCTGAGGTGCCTCAACAACATCCGGCTCGTCGCTGAGCCACCCAGTAGCTTCTGCTGACCCTTCCAGATCAAACCAGTTGATAGTCACGTCTCCCGGATCCTGTTCATTGAAGAATTGCAGACTCGCGATATCCTCCTCCAGTTCTGCAAGGTCATCCAGCCCCTGATTAGGTCTCTCCTCTCGAACCACACAAATCTCTGCCCCCACTGGCAATTCCACACTCGGCCTAGCCTGGCCTGCTGATGTGATGTAACCCCTCGGGTTGTACATGAAGCTCACAGACCCCTCAGGCTCTGTATCATCATTCCCATCTGCCTCTATAGTTAACCCAATTCTATCTTCGATAGTCACCACCACTATTTCAGGTTGGGTTTGGGAGATGTCCAACATGCACAAGTTAGTGCTGTCAGGAATGAACACCTCCGGCTTAGGTAGGTGGGAAGGAGTGATATATATGCTAGGGTCATATGATATAACCCCAGTTTGGATTAGGTTGATGCGTTTGGGAGGTGGAGCTTGGTTATGTGGTGGGAGAGGGTTGGTTGTAACATTTGGTTTTTCTGGGGGTGCGATCACCCTATTGTCAACGAGATCTTGGATTTCGTGACGCAATCTGAAGCACTGGTCAGTGTCGTGACCATGCTGTTGGTGAAACATACAGTATTTCGCTGGGTTATGGGAGAGAGCAAGTTTTTCTGGCAATGGCCGCGGCTCTAGGGGCTTCAAGTGCCCTTTCCTGATCAAAACCCCCAGAGCTTTGGATAGAGACATATACAGCGGGGTAAAGGTTCTCTGGCCTCGGGGTGGAAACTTGGTTGTTTGTGAGCTACTTCCGGATGTACCGGTGAATGGTGTAGCTATAAGGGTTCTTGGGGTGGTGGTGGTGACCATGCCCACGTCTGAAGTCCTGGCAGTTGCAGCACTGCTTGTGCCTGCATTTGTATTGCGGTTGAATGCCTTCTTGGGCTGCTCTCTCTCATGATCACTGAGGCCCTATTTCATGGCGTCCTCGATCTGCACCCCTATCTCATGTAGATCTGTAAAGGTGGGGAGGGGGAGGATAATCATCTTCTACATGAGCTTGGGCTGGAGGTTGCACACAACCATCCATATTTGGTCCTTGTCGACCAGCCTGATGGTCATCATCGAGGCCTTAGCCCTCCAGCAGGTCACAAAATTGGAGAATCTCTCCTTCGGCTCTTGCCTAGTTGTCTCGAGATCACGAGTTGTGACCTCGATCTGCGTATTGTAGGAGTATTAAGCTACAAAGGCCTCAGCCATCTTCTCCCCGCTCCTCTTAACAGAGTCCTCCAGTTTTGCATACCAAATGGCCGCTACACCCGACAGGGTCCGGCCAAACAGGGAAAGCTTCTGCAATTTGGAGGGGCCCATTGGCCTTAGTATATCTGAGAACAGCCGCAAATGCACCATAGGATCTCCAGACTCGTTGAAACGGTCTATGTGCGGCATTTTAAACCGATCTGGCAGAGTCATGGCCGAGTCGGTGTACCCATCCTCTATATCCGGAATGGATTTCACGCCTTGAGACTTCTTGAATAGCTTTTCTAGCTTGCTCACTTTTAGCACTGTGGGGTCCACCTCGAACTCAAACGGTGTATCCCCCAGGTTGGTCTGTGCTTTGGATAGCTGGGGTAGGATTGGGGGCGGAGCTGGCCCCGTTGGAACATCCGTATTTTCCTGGACGTGTGCTGTCTCCCCGGGTATTGGAACTCTAGGTGGGGAAGGAGGTGGGTGCGAAGCAGATGCTCCGGTTTGCTGCTATAGCCTGGCAATTAACTCTGCCTGTTGGGCCACTACTTCTGCTCGATGTGCAGCCATTTCTGACTAGCGGGCAGCATCCCGCTACATGGCTTGCATACTTTCTTGGAGCTGACGCATTATCTTTTCCATAGATGACATAGGGTGCTGGTCTATCTGAACAACCGGTATATCTGAGACCTCAGCCTGACTGTTCACTGGTGGGGTGGACCACTGATCTGGCGACCGCTGTACCGATACACTGCGCCTTACTGACCTCCGTTTAGTAACCGGGGGTAAAGAAAGGAACACTGCTTGTCTGTCTATCAGATCCTCGGATCGATGAAGTCTTCAATCTCTAACCCAGAGTGCTCAGGGAATATCTGCCTGGTCGGAAGCAATGGTGCTAAACTACCTTGCAAAAAGATAAATAAAGCATAATAAGGAAACAATGAGCAGAAAAACGGACAGCATAGTAGCTTAAATAAAGACAACACATAGTTGGCAAACACAAGCAGAAAGAACTATTCTCAACCACTGATTACTGTTCCCAAATCACTGCCTCAGATCTGATACCCTCAGGTAAAACTGATTCCCCAAATACTGATGCCCTCAAGCCTGATACCCAGACTTGCAAACTGATACATGCATTCCTGTAGAGATGCACTCTAAAAGCACAAAGCAAGCAAGTGAGAGCCAAAACACCCCTGTGGAGGAGTAGGGCTTCCTTGTCCTATCTTGTCAGGAGCTAGGGTTTTACTACGCACACAGCGGTTTCAAACAACCTATAATCGGGTAAGCAACCTGTCCTAGCTTGGAATGGTCACTACAGTTTCCGATATGCACTAGGTCGAATGGTCAAAAAGGGTGCATCGGTAAAAAATCGGGGTCTGTGTTCCCGTCGTGGCAAAGCCCGCAACCGGTCAGCCTTGTGGCACGCTTCTCAAAGCAAGCCTCCGACAAACCGTTCAGGAATAGCATACGACAAACACGGTATCCTAGGCGCACCAATGCAAATGCAATGCAAAGAGACACATAAGTGTAATCAAAACAAGATATCATGAGTTCAAGTCAAGTTCTCTAAATCCCCAGCAGAGTCGCCAGAAACTGTAGACCGCCCGAACGTCCGTTTCGCGTGCGAGGGTACGAAATCGTTTGTTCATTAGCTACTACAGTTCGGACTCAATGTCATGGTTCTGAATCTAATCTTGCAAAGTGCAATGCAAGATTGATAAATCACCAAAGAGTCCAAGTCCGGTAAGTCGTTTTGGAAAGCTGATTTTAATAAAGAAGTGCCAAACATGGACTGCTTTGCCAGATACAGAGTCGTCACATAAATATTTTATTTTGGGGAAATTTAGGAAACCCTGACTCGTGCCTAAGGCCACGTGTCTGGCATCACCAAAGTTGCCTCGGCTTGGGAACTTGGGTACGAGAGGGGAAGGTCATGCAATGAGCACCCCCGCTCGCCCGATCTAAAGATCGGCCTTTACTAACATGATATTTTGTTTTTGAAAGCACATGTGTTCTTATTCTGGTTTATTAGCTAACCTTACTACGTGATGCGCACAACATACAAGTATAGACTAGATCGTCCAAATTGGAACAAAACATCTCATATTTGTTTGTTTGAAAATGGTTTGAAGGTGCTACTCGCAAGTAGGCTAAGACGTCGATTTGCCACCTCAAGTGGGCTTAAAACTCGCATTTTGATGAATTGTTCCAATTCAAGCAATCCAACCTTCATCCACCGGCATTCATGTAGTTAATCACTTAAGCAGTTAGCCTCATGGCAAGCATGCTATCATGGCAACGCTCACACTCATGCAAGAATGTTAAAGTGTAAAAACTTATCTAGTACTCCGAGCCAAAACAAAAGCTATGTTAGAAATCAATGTATGACCCTAGCTATGTCAAGAATGGCTAATGTAACACATGCAAAATGCAACTAAGATAGGCTTGGCTATTCTAAGATGGCATATGAGATGCAACTAGATAACATGTATTCAAATTGGTATTGAAATACAATGTAGTTTGTATGATGTGCCGAGCCCGGTGCATGCAAGACAAATGAATGATGCATGCATGCGAAGCATAAGGATGCTAATTGAAATATGTCCTAAAACAAACCATCAAAATCTGATAAGTAAAAGGGAAAAAGACGTGGGGTTGGAAAACATTCACACACTCATGCACACTTATTACAAAATTCGCCCTCTCTACGGAGGGTCCGAATGAGTACACTAAGCTAAGCAACTAATCTAATTATCTAATTAGACTAATTATTAAATAATCAAACTGAATAACTAGCTAACACTAAGCTAATTATTACAACACGTTAACTAATTAACAAATTAACTAGTTTAATTACAAATTTAAAAGCTAACTAATCAAGTAAAGCTAATTACAAATTACAAAGCCTCGGCTCAGTTCTAAGAATTCGAAGATGGATACTCGATCGCCTCGCTCGGAAATCCGTTACCATGACTCATGTTGCCTCTGTTTGCACTGTTTTAGACTTTTGAAAATTATGCCAATCTCCAAAACACTTCTGATCCACCTCATGGACATGCTGAGAGGTCATCGGCTAAGAGGGGTGGCCATCGGCCAAAGGATAATGATAATCGACCAATTTTGAGGCTATCGGCCAATTATTGATAGCCGATCGGCCATGCCTTCCTGCAAACTCTCATTTCTGCTGCAACAGAGCACAAACAGAGGCATGGCAACTACACCCCTTATCATGTCTAAGGCTCAAAGGTGTGTAGTGCTCGGCTCTCAAGCTATCAATCGCGCATTTCGATGCATGATGGCCAAAGAGGCCGAGTTGCACAAATCAATGCCAAATGAATGCACAAAAACACATAAATGCCTTGATCTCTATCATGTATGATCAAGAGGGTCGGCGATCGAGAATTGAGGCACGTTTCATCACTTCAAGTATGAAACGTCCCTCGTTTCTCGTGTTTGGCTTAATCACCCAAACCAAACATAATGCAATGCATGCACAACTTAACAAAGCTAATGGCATGCAAACAATGTAATGCAACATGAGCATGCAAGCACCATGCAATGCAACCCTAGCATGCAACAACAATACAATGGAACAAGCATGCAACAACATGCAAATTATAATGTCATGCAACAATATGCAAATAACAGTGCAATGGCAAGGACCATGTAATGCAACACTTAATGGACCAAACCAATCTCAAACAAGCTTCATGCATGCCAAGACAAAGGCCAAAACATGCTGAAAATGAAGTCCAAGAATAGATGCAATCATGCATACACATTGGTTCGCAAACAAGGCATGAAGACAACAACTCTCAAACACATTGAAGGAGTGGAAAATATGAGAGTGTGGCAATGAAATGGGCTCTAAAATCATGCAAGGAATGATGCCAAATCATGCACATAACACAAGCATAGCATGCTAGGAGGCTCAAAGCTTAAGGCTAGCCTAGGAACTTGTACCAAGGCCATAACAAGCAAGCCCCAAAGGGCCAAGGTGACTCAAAACAGTCCCAAGGCAGGCCAAAACAAGGCTAGAAACATGCTTGAACAGGGCTAACTCATGCTAGAAAGGAAGGCACAAAACATGACGCATACAAGGCCAATGAGGAGGATTACGCTACACCTACCAAAACCAAGCATGAGATGACTTTGCCAATAAAAATCAGAGTTGTATTATGACAAAATAAGACCAAATACACACTGAGATGGCATCCCAAGAGCTTAGGTATGATGGCATACATATAAGGCTCATATTTAAGGCATAAAGCACAACCTCTCCAATGCTTTGAAAGGGTGAAAGATGTGAGTGTATGAGCATGAAATATGCTCTGAAATCACATAACAAATGATGCCAAATCATGAAGATAGTCCAAGCAATGCATGCTAGTAGACTCAATACATAAAGCTAGTGAGCAAGATTGAACTATGGCTATACAAAGCATGGCATGCATGACCAAAACAACACAAATCAGAGCTTAAGCATGGTAAAACAAGGCTAAAAGCTTCTTGGAGTTGAGCCAAAACATGCAAGAATGATGGTCCAAACACATGATGCATGTTATGCTAGCATGCAAGATTGCACTACAAGTATGTGAAGCATGCAAAATACTATCAAACCAACCTAAAATAGAGTTGAGGCAATCTAAAACGACACCAAAAACTTGCTAAAATGGAACCAATACGTACTAGACAAAAATGCTACTTTGATGAGCCATCTATACAAGCATGCAAGACACAAGGAGAGGGGATGACCCTCTCCTATTTGGGACCTTAAAACACCATTTCCACCACTGAAATTCCTCTGAGTTTCAGTGGTGAGAAGGCCAAAACAAGGTGATCCCAAAAGCTTAAAAGGATGGCACAAGAACAAGGCCAAACAAGGGCTAAGATAGGGTAGACCACCCCCAACACAAAAGTGACCTTAAACAAACATTATAAGCATGTAAAATTAGAAATTTTTTTAGTAGAAAGTCAAGCCTAAATAAGCATGCAAATAGGTCCAAAAGCTTAAGCAAAAACCAAGGTTTAAGGGGTTAAAGGCTCACCCTTGTAGAACCACTTTGAAGCTACAACTCCAGCAACTTTTTTGAGCTCAAAGCAAACCAAAAACACCAAAACCAGCTTCTAAGAGCCTCAGCAACAAAAGGATGGTGTTTCATTAGGTGCTTTAGTGCAAAACTGTGAAGAAAATGCACTTTTGAGCACAAACAAGCACAAATATAGAGGAAGAGAGAGGAAATATATATAGAGAGATATATATTTTCTATCTCAATTTTTCAGAACCTCTGGAAAGGGAGAGGGGTCTCCCTTCTTATAGAAATTCAATTCCTAAGCTTGTTGAGCAAGCTAAGGACTTGAATCAATCCCTCCATACGTGTATGGAGGATGAAAACTGTGCTCAGCAGCTGTCACAACTGGCACAAAAATATCTGCAAAAGCAGGTGGAAAGGTCTCGGCCAAAATATATGGCTGATCGACCAAAAAGAGTGCCAATCGGCCACCACTTATGGCCGATGGCAAGAAAACAAGGCCGATAAGCACAAGGCTTGGCTGATGGGTTGCAGGGATGGCCAACAAGCCACCTTCTTCACTCAGAAACAAAACCACAGGTCCTTGGTCTACAACTAAGCACAAAACAGACAAGTTGAGAGATCCTAAGGCAAGGCGCGCGGCCGAGACCTTCGGGAACTCAAAATGAACACGAGCATGGATGATCATCGAGTGTTCAAATGATGACGTCCAAGTCTTGAGGACGGTCAAAAATGGGGTGTCTACAGTGGGGCGTTGGAATAGATGATAGAGAGATTATAATGAGTGAGTGCAGAGTAAGTGTTAAAGTGTGTTCGGTTAAAGAGGGAGTGGGTGGTGTATTATTTTAAAGGAGACAATCTGAAATTGAAAAAAGAAAAGGAGAGGGAGATAGAGATGTTGAATTCGGTGGGAGTGGGGTTCAAAGGTAGGTGGAGAATATTGAAAAGAGAGGAGAGCAGGTGAGAAGGTGGAGAATATTGAAAAGAGAGTAGAGCAGGTGAGAGGGTAAAAAGGATAATACACAGAGAGCCTTATGCGCCCTCTCTCTCTCTCTCTGTAGTTTGGGTTAAGGAGAGAAAGACAAAGATACACACACGGAGCTATACACACATTGAGCTTCACCACACACACACACACTGATTCATACACACAGCGCACACAAACAGGCTGAGCTTCACCATACACACACAATGGGAGCTACACACAGACAAGCATCTTAACTCTTTCTCTGGATTTCGTTTAGGAGAGCAACACATGAACCACACCCCTAAGTGATCATCTCTCTCTCCTCTTGTTCCCAGATTGCTATATACATGGAGATACACACACACATATAGGAGACCGACTCGAGCTTGCTCTCTAAATAACTCGACCAACCTCTCTCTCTCTCTCTCTCTCTCAGCAACACCCCACTCGACCAACCTCTCTCTCTCTCTTTTCTGCATCACATAACTCGACCAAACCCACTTTTCTCTTTCGACACTCAATTCACACCACACCAGACAACAACACACATGGCCAGATCTCTTTTTCTCTCTCTCTGCTCGATGCATGGGCAAAAAGAGGATTGGTCTGAGCTAGACAACACACACCAAACCAACCTCTCTCTCATGGGATAATAGACAGATACACACATACACAGGAGCAAAAACAGGTCCATCTCTCTTGGTACTAGCTCTCTCTCTCTCTCTCTTAGTTTTCCAGATGAACCACCATCCAAGCTAGAGCATGATGAGTGTGGTCTTTTATCAATAGCAATAGCAGCATCTTCACGAAGTCTATTATTAGCAGTATCTTCATGAAGCACTCTCTAGTCTATTATTGAGGAGCAAGGATGAGGGACAGGAGCTAAGCAAAAATACACACACACATAGCGGTGTGTGCCACCGTAATCTTCTCCACTCTCCAGTTCCGCCGCCTCCCATCGCCACCGTTAGCGGCTCCACCTCCAGTGCCCTCACCAAGTTGCAGAATGACAGTAGGTGGCGCCGGCGTAATGGGTTTGTGGTTTAGCCGCAGCTCGGGCTAGTATTGTTCCAAACATCCATGCTTATCGAGGGTGTTTATGTGCCATCGTCCTCTGGTTCTTCTCCAAACCAGAATTGAGAACCTGATAGTATAATGGAGCTGTTGTATGATATCAATGGCTTTCCATGGGCCATTAACTTTGGTTCATATGTCAACAGTTTGGCCTACTTTTATGGGCTGGCTGAATAGTGCTTGGCCGTGGGTTTGTTTTGCATCACTTTGGCCCGTGACTGTTCGTTAAGGAATTGGTGGGAGTTAAAGCATGGGCTGATGGGGTCCACTTGGTTTTGCTCGAGCCATCTCAGCCAGGAGTGATTAAGGTGTCACTGCTTCATTTTATTTTTATTTTGAGTGTTTGTGAGGATTTATTTTATTTATCTCCCTCGAATCCTGTAATATTTAAAGCGTTGTAATAATCCCCCACCTCGCTTCTTTCTATCCCATTCTTTAATCGCTTTCCTTAACTGTACATATGTATATATCTGACATACCATGCATATCCATGCTTTGCATCCATATTTCATGCATTAAGATTTGGCTAAGTTTGCATTTGTGGATTTAATCAATTCCTATGTGATTATGTGCGCTACCTCATGTTTTTGAGATGATTCACATGGCATATTTTAGAAGCCGAATCTTTAGCTGCATCTCATGAGTGAATTGCATTAGAAATTTGTATATAAGATCATGCATATTTTTCTAACTTTGTTTTATAGTTTGTTCGCGGGACATCGGTAAATATGTGAGTTTTTATGCTTTAGCATCCCGCTTGTACATAATTTTCTTATTATGTTTAGCATCCTACCATGTGGCTAATTGCTTAAGTGATAAACTGTTTGAATGCTTGTGGATGAAGGCTTGTTGCTTGAATTGGAATGATTCAACGATTGTACATTTTAAGCCCACTTTGTAGTGGCAAATTCACAAACTTTAAGCCCACTTTGTCAAGTGGCAAATTCAAACCCCTTTCGATAAACAAACATGAAATTGAAATTATTCCAATTATTGCAAAATTAGTTTACAACTAGTATACTTCACATAGTAAATTTTAGGATTTATTAAATAAGCAGGACATGAACATATAAGAAAATAAAATTCATATCATGGTTAGTAAAGGCCTATCTTTTGATTGGGTGAGTGGGGGTGCTCAATTAAAGACCTTTCCCTCTTATACCTAAGGTTCCGAGCCAAGGATCCTTGGTTACGATGACAGTGGCTTTGGCACGAGTCCGGGGTCTCCTAATTTCCCAAAAATATTAGGTGGTGACTCTGAGATCTGATGACGTAGTCCATTTCTGGCAAAAGGTTTTGCAATAAAATGGATTTTCAATAAAAGTTACCAAATCTAGAATCTCATCTGTGTTTCACATTGCACTCAAGAGACTAGATCAAAGAAATCGAGGGTCTGAACTGTTTAACGCGTGCGGGTACCTCTCGGGCTTGTTATAGTTTCTGGCGACTCTGCTGGGGATTTTATGAAACCTTGACTTGAACTCCATGATATGACTTTTATTTTCAATTATATGTTTATTACATTTCATGCATTGGTGCACTTAAAGTTCCTGTGTTGCCCAGATACTGGTGGGAGCACATGCATACTTTTTGTGACACTACACCTATCTCTACGTTACTTTGGATGCCTTATGTTATAATCTTTTGAGATCTGAAGGTTCGTAGACTTTGAAGAGAGGCTTTATTGACTCTTCTAATTTCCTAAGATCTTCATTGGTTATGACCCAAAGGACTCTTTGGTAACGTCAACTTCAACCCTTAGAGTAGAGCTAACCTTGTACATATAGTGAGCTATAGTACCTTTCAAAATTAGGACAACATGCTCTCCCATTTCTAGGATGTATAATACCGCTTGTTTGAATAGTGAACCCTAGATCATTTCAAAAACTAAGACAGGATAACCCTACCCTCCATAGGGGTATTTGTTCTCTTTCTTGCTATGTGTTATGTGCAATGTATTGGATCTATATAGGGGTTCTCAAATTCAAATGAGTGGTTTAGGCATTTCAGTTTGTGGGGTTCAATGTGCTTTTAGTGAGGGCATAATTGGAAGTTCCGTTTTGTTTCTGTAATTGGGGAGTGACCACCTGTTGATTGCACGGGCTTTATTTTGAATATTGTGGATGGCCCACACGTTGACTGGCAATTTAAGAATGGTTTTATTTTGAGTTCTGAATTGAATATTGAGTCTAAGTTTGATTCCACCAAGTTTGTAGAGTTGGGATCAAACTTGAGTCATTCTAGTGAGTCAGAGTTTGTTGATTTTGATAGTGCTAACCTAGACATTTCTTTCCTGTCTAGGTCTTCTTTGTCATTTTCTTTTGAGTCTGTTGTCAAAAGTCTGTTGTCATTGTTGAGTCATAGTCTCTTTTCGATAAATAAAAAAAAAAAATGCCATAGAATCTGCCTACTTCTCTGTGCCTTTAAATCATAGCATCGACCAAAGTTTTTCAAAACTTTTTCCAAAACTCTGATAAAAACAAAGAGAGAATTTTCTCGGGATTTGCAGATTTTGATCAACTGAGAGGAAGAGAGTTGTGTTAAGCCTTTGATGAATAAAATCATTTTTGTTAATGTGGGTACTGAGAAGGATCTTGGCTTGGTCCAAATTGGTTCTATCTTGTCTTCGTAAGAGTGCGAGTGATTAGTTACTTTGTGAAAAGATTTCAAAAACTGTTTTTGCGTGGTCCTATGAAGACATGCCTGGAATTGATTATACAACATAGGATCCCTCTTGACTTAAAGTCTGACCTCCTTAGCTTTCAAATCGTGATTCGAAGTGTTCAGTAATCAACCAAAAGTGTGAGGCTTGCATAGCCGAAATGGAAACAACCTTTGAACTAGAGGCAATGATGTGATTCAAATGGAGGCAGCCCTTGAACTAGGGGCAATAAGTTACCACCCTTGAGAGGCTCGCTGGGCTGAAAACTCAAAAGGGCGACCCAGACAAAAGTTAGAGCACAAAAAAAATAAAAATAATAATAAAAAAAAAAAGCTCGCAAGGTTAGAAACCCTAAAGGGCGGCTTTGGCAAAAGTTAGAGCATAAAAGGAGAGTGTCAATAACCGAGTGAACCTTAGCCAGAACTATGTAGGGCTTGTGATTCAGATTGGAAACAACCCTTGAACTAGGGGCAAGAAGGTCGGATGTGATGTAGATTAGAATCAGCCCTTGAACCAGGAGCAATGATGTGATTCAAATGGAGGCATCCTTTCAACTAAGGGCAATAAAGTCGAATATAAGTTAGATTGGAATCAGCCCCCCTTGAACTAGGGGCAATGATATGATTCAAATTTGAAACAGCCCTTGAACTAGGGGTAATAAGGTTGGATGTGATCAAAGAATTAAAACTGGATTGTTTCCCAATGAAGACCGCCCAGAAAGGCAAAACCCAGAATTTGAGAGAAAAAGGACAACTGAGTTCTTATCCACTACACTAGGGGCAAATTCAGACCCAATTAGCCTAGTCCCTACATCATCATATCTACTGGTCAAGTGTAGCAGTCGTTCATAGATGGCCTAGAGATTTCACAACCAATCAACATAGACAAGTTAAAGCAAAAATACCATCCTTGAGAGGCTCGCTGGGTTGAAAACCCGGAAGGGCGACCCGGGCAAAAGTTAGAGCAGAAAAAGATCCAAAAAAAAAAAAAAAAGAAAGTTAAAAACCAAAAAAAATGAATGGAAAAAAAATGAAAAAAATGAAAAAAGAGAAAAGTTTGCAAGGTTGAAAACCCGAAAGAGCGGCTTTGGCAAAAGTTAGAGCACAAAAGGAGAGTGTCAATACCCGAGTGACCCTTAGCTGGAACTATGTTGGCCTGATTCCTATCTTTAGGATACGTAGTTAGCTTCATCTTGAAGTTCGGCCCTAATAATTTTTCAACTCATTCATTTCCTTCGTGTTTGATCGGTGTATCTTTAGTCGACTTGGTTGTCCTATCCATGTTTGATTGGTGTATCTTCGTTCTGCTCAGTTCAGTTGGTTCGATTCAACTTGGTTCAGTTCGGTTCGGTAGTTTGGTTTGGTCTAGTTCCGCTCAGCTTCATTCGGTTCGGATCGGCTTGGTTCAGTTATCACCATTGATTATCTGGTTCGGGGCTATGCATCCCAATGGTTGATTCTATGTTGGTTGGGTAGTGGCCATTTGTAAAAATAGGTTTTGGTTATTTTGAATGAAGTTGATTGATTTTCTCGAAATTTATTCCATTTTTGCAAAACCAGACCATTCTTTGGACTTAAAAAAGGGAAATGTTCAGTGGTCACAGCTTAGCTTACATGATTTCAAAACAGAAAATGGAATAAGTATACTAATCTAACTCTCATGTTGATGAAAACATTTTTACAAAAAAATCAAGAGAAAAAAAAAATCAAGGCAATGAATTAGGGGCATAGTCGAGTCGGAGATTCTATCTTTTCCACCGCTTGAGTCATGAGTTCGTTGGCCAACTCTTTGGCTAGATCATGAGTTTGTTGGCCAACTTTTTGGTCGGCCCATTAGTTTCAATTTCAACCCATCAGGACAAACTGTAGAATCGCCTAGGCTCAATGGTTGTGTTTTAGAGTTATGTTTTTTTACATTCTGTTAATACCAGTCAGTGTATATAAGTGTGTTCCTTTCGTACCAGTTAGTATATTCATACCAATCAGTGTATATAAGTGTGTTTGGATTGTTTTGCTTCATTTTTCTTGCGTTAAGTCATTTGGTTTTTTTTATTCGGGTCAGTATAGAATCAATGTCCAATTCAGATTTCAAAACTCAATCATTCTCAAATGCAATTACAATTGTTTTCAAACTCAAAATGATATGCCATTCACACCATTGATGTGCAAACACGAAACTTAATTTTATTGTAGTTAGGAGATGACATCCCTGATTACAGAGATAAAACCTAGAAAAACACAAAAAAAAAAAAAAAAGAGTTGAAGCTGTACTTGCCCACTCCAAAAACAAAACAAACCCAAAAAAAAAAAAAAAAAAACACAAAAACACAAAAGCACACACAAAAAAAAGAAAAAAAAAACATAAACAAAAACAAAAAAATAAATAAAAGAGAGTAGCATTTTCTTAATTTTTCGATAGCGGCTTGGCGACAAAGATTACAACCGACTTCATTTGCACACAGCTTCGCTACCTGACTTTACCATCAGCTACCTCGTTTCATCTTTACTCCTTTGAAGCTCTTAAAGACTCTGCCTCGGCTTTGGCAGAGCTTCTGAAGGAGATTATTCCTCGCTGACCATCAAATTGGTTGTGGGAAGAAACTCCAAATTGAGCCACGGAGGTGGCCTGTCGTTTTAGCTCTCTGTTCTGCTTTTTCAGCGCACTAATTTCTACTCGAGTGTCTTTGTACATACGTTGGAGGAGGGAGAGTTGTGCATTTAACTGATGTACCTCACACGTCCTGTTCTGCAGTCGACGGGACAAGTTGGAGACCGCAGTCACAGTCTCCACATATGACCTCAACGTATACGAGTTTGCTTCGATATCAGACTGTGCCGCCATGATTTGTTCAACTGACATCGCTGGAAAGCTGAAAACAGGGGAAGGAGGAGGAGCCCGTGGTTGAGGTTCAGGGGAGTCGGAATTGGTCATCTTTATCATGGACTCGTTTAGGTCTGGAAAAAGAGTGAAAGAATCGTGTGAAGAAGCCATGACAGAGGAGAGTAATGCAAAAGAAAAAGGTTGATGATAGAGAAAGTTTGCAGGCTTTTGCTCTGCCTCTCTCTTGTAGGCCTCAATTTAAGAAGAGAGCGAAGAAGAAGAAGAAGACAAAGAGGATAAACATTGGGATAAGGAGTTGAAGAATTGGGGCAGTCTGTCAGTCAGGCGCTGCGATTGTTGAAATCACACGCCAGACACCACGCTCGAAGAAGATGAAAGAAGAGAGAGTGAGACAAAAATAGAGAGAGAGGCGGGAGAGTTGTATATATATATATATGTATATGTATTGTACATCTATGTATTATATATATTTGTTTGAATATTTGGTCACAAGATATTTGGTCACAAGAGTGGCTTGGGCTCACTGGTTCGGCTTAGTGGTTAAGGATTGAGGGGCTGAGCTTGAGGTCAGAGGTTCGAGCCCTCATAGCAACGAGTGTTTCTTTTGTTTTGTTTTGGTTTTATGTATATATATCTCGTATAACTATGTATTATATATATATTTGTTTGAATATTTTGTCATAAGAGTGGTTTGGTTCAGTGGTTCGGCTCAGTGGTTGAGGACTGGGAAACTAAGCTTGAGATCAAAGGGTCGAACCCCCGTATCCATGTATTTTGTGTTTTTCCTTTCTTGTTGCGTGTTTTGCATACACGCATTGATGTCAGCAAATGGAATATGCCTTCTCCGTAACGGCATCTTCCTGTTGATGACCACAAATGAAATATTCCCCGAATCTGTATATGTATACCATATGTACATATCTGTGAGTATTTTGTCTGTATACGCATATATGTATATCGTATGTCTGTATCTATGTGTATTTTGCCTATATATGAATATATGTATACCGTATGTACATGCCTGTGTCTATGTCTGTATCTGTGTGTATTTTGCCTGTATATGAATATATCTATATGGTATTTGGTTTGAACTTACAATTCCTCCTTTAATTCTGTGCATCTATCGCACAATAATCTCACTTCAAGCACCTACCTCACAAATTTCAATTCAATTGCGTTATCTTGCGCAACGCACTGTCTTATGCAAATTTTCAAATCAATCGCGCTATCTTGCGCATCGCACTGTCTTGTGCAATTTTAATTCCATCGCACTGTTTTGTGCAAATTCAAATCAATCGCGCTATTGTGGACTCGACTTTTTTCGCACGCCACCCTTTCGGAGAGGGTGTGAATTGGTCTCCTACAGTTCGGACTCCTGTCACGGTTCTGAATCTAATCTCACAAAGTGCAATGAGAGACTGATAAACACCAAAGAGTCCAAACCGGCAAATCATTTTGGAAAATTGATTTTGAATCAAATAATGCCAAAACTGGACTGCTTTGCCAGATTACAGAGTCGTCACCTAAATATTTTATTTTTGGAAAATTTAGGAAACCCTAACTCGTGCCAAAGGCCACGGGTCCGTCATCACCAAAGTTGCCTCGGCTCGGGAACTTGGGTACGAGAGGGGAAGGTCCTGAAATGAGCACCCCCACTCGCCCGATCAAAGATCGGCCTCTACTAAGCATGATATGTTGTTTTATAAACACATGTGTTCTTATTCCGGTTGTTAGCTAACTTACTATGTGATGCGCACAACATACAAGTATAGACTAAAATCGCAAGAATTGGAACAAAACAACTCATGTTTGTTTTTCGAAAATGGTTTGAAAATGCCACCCTCAAGCGGGCTAAAGTGCGGATTTGCCACCCCCAAGTGGGCTTTAAACATGATGATTTGCCACTTCACAAAGTGGGCTTAAAACTCACATTTGATGAATTGTCCGAATTCAAGCAATAAAGCCTTCATCCACAGGCATTCATGTAGTTTAGCAAGTAAGCAGGTAGCCTCATGGCAAGCATGCTAAACATGGCAACACTCACACTCATGCAAGTATGCTAAAGCATAAAACTTACAGTGTACTCCAAGCCAAAACAAAAGCTAGTTAGAAATCATGCATAATCCTAACTACACAAGATGCCTAATGCAACATATGCAATAATGCAATTAAATAGGCTCGGCTATCTAAGATGGCATATGAATGCAACAATTTGGTAACATGCTTTGAAACACGTATTCAAATAAGTATTGAATTAACAATGCAGTTTGAATGATGCGCCAAGCCTCGGTGCATGCAAGACAAATGAATGAATGCAAACATGCGAGCATAAGATATACTAATCAAAACGTGTCCCTAATCTAACCACTGAAAGGAGATAAATAAAAGGGAGAAAGACGTGGGGTTGGAAGACATGCACACACGCACACACACACGCACGCTTATTATAACATTGCGCCCTTGTGAAGGAGGGTTCGAATAAATAAGCTAAGCTACACTAAGTTAAGCTAATTATTACAAAATAACTAATTAACTAAATTAGCTAATTATTACAAAATGAATTGAAATTGAATAACTAGCTGCACAAACTAATTAAGATAAAACAAATTGAATGACTAGTTACGCAAACTAATCATAAGCAATGAAATGGCCTCGCGGGTGAAGGAGATATGCATGCTCAGTTGGCGTCCTCCCGAAAATCCATTGCCTTGCCACTGGTTGCCTCTGTTTGCACCTGCTGTGATTTCTGAAAATTGGGCCAACCTCAGACTGTCTTTGCTTTAAAATAGAAACATTTTTGCACCAAAATGGACTGGTGGCCGGACGGCCACAAAAAGTGGCTGCCGGCCACTTCAACTGGCCGGTCGGCTGGTGCAAGTGGCCGGTCAGCTACTGCCACTGGTCGGTCGACTACCTCCTTTCCCAAACTCCTGGTTTTGCTGCAACAGAGAACAACAGACCCAAGACAATGTATTTGCAAGGAAATGTATGTACTGCCACCTCCTTATCATGTCTCAAGCTCAAACGAGTGCGGCACTCGGCTCTCAAGCCACCAACCAAGCATCTCAATGCATGGTGGCCAAAGAACCAAGCTCGTACAATGTTAATAAATGCGCACATAAGACTCGAAGGGCCACCACCCTATCATGCATGATCGAGGGTGATGGCGACCAAGAAATGCGACACGTTTCATCACTTTGAGTATGAAACGTCCCTCATTCCTTGTGTTTGGATTAACGTCCGATCCAAACACATGCAATGCAACACGAATGCTTATCTTGTTTATGTTTTACTTTACTCATTTTGTTTACGCATTTTACATTACCGATTAATCCTTTAACCGATTAAGTCCAATGTGAAAGTCCTTTAATTGGAGAGGGGTCAACCAAAGGAGGGTTTAAAACATGAGAGAGATCATGCCTTTGACTAGGAGGAACTCTCAAAAGAGGGTTAAAGCCATTTGAGCACTAACTCTAACTCATGCTTAAACACAACCTTAAGGCCAACAAACCCTCAAAGCAAAAAGGAAAAGTGGAGAAATGAGGGAGGTTACGGAATTTTAGTGCTGAAATGGCATGCTCAAGACACTAAATCATGCAATCAACATATGCACAACATGTTCAAAACCAAAGGCATTGAAACTAGTGAAGAGTATTACACTAGAAGCATGCAATATCACGCTTAAACAACCAAACCAGCTCAAAATAAAGCTTAAACATGCCAAATCAGTGGCCTAAACATGCTGAAACTCAGGCACAAAAGGCAAGAAAATCATACATGCATGTTGGCTCGCAAGCAAGGCATAAAGCACAACTCTTAAAAGCAATGAAAGAGTGACATATGTGAGAGTGTGACAGTGATATATGCACTGGAATCACATGTCAAATGATGCTACAACATGCAATCATCTCATGCAAAACACATTAAAGGCCTCAAAACAATGAGCTAATGAAGGCATTTGCACTATAGCTATACAATACAAGGCTCATAAGGGACAAACAACCCAAAACAGTCCTAAAACAACTTAAATGAAATTCTAAAACATGCTTGAAGTAGGCTAGAAAGAGCTAGAATGAGAGGCTAACACATAGCACTGTAGACACCCCATTTTTGACCGTCCTCAAGACTTGGACGTCATCGTTTGAACACTCGATGATCATCTATGCTCGTGTTCGTTTTGAGTTCCCGAAGGTCTTGGCTGCACGCCTTGCCTTAGGATCTTCCAACTTGTTTGTTTTGTGCTTGGTTGTGGACCAAGGACTTGTGGTTTTTGCTTCTGAGGGAAGAGGGTGGCTTGTTGGCCATCCCTACAACCCATCGGCTAAGGCCTTGTGCCATCAGCCTTGTTTTCTTGCCATCAGCCATAAGTGGTGGCCGATCGGCACTCTTTTTGGTCGATCGGCCATATTTCTTGGCCGAGGCCTTTCCACCTGCTTTTGCAGATATTTTTGTGCCAGTTGTGACAGCTGGTAAGCATAGATCTCATCCTCCATACACGTGTATGAAGGGATTGAATCAAGACTCAAGCTTGTTCAACATGCTTGAGAATTGAATTTCTATAAGAAGGGAGACCCCTCTCCCTTTCCAGGGGTTCTGAAAAGGTGATATACAAAACATATATCACTCTCTCTCTATATTTTACCTCTCTCTCCATATTTACCCTAGTTTATGCTCAAAAGTGTATTTTCTTCATACTTTTGCACTAAAGCACCTACTAGAACACCATCCTTTTGTTGCTGAGGTACTTAGGAGCTGGTGTTAGTGTTTTTGGACTGGTTTTGGTCAGAAAAGAGTACCGGAGTTGTGTTCTTGAAAGTGTTCTTCAAGGGTGAGTCAACTAGCCTTTAAACCCTTGTTTTGGTTTAAGCTTTTGGACCTATTTGCATGCTGATTTAAGCTTAACTTTATACTATAAAAAGTTCTAATTTTTCATGCTTGTAATGTTTGTTTAAGGTCACTTTTGTGTTGGGGGTTGTCTATCCCCTCTTAGGCCTTGTTTGGTCTTGTTCTTGTGCCTTCCTTTTAAGCTTTTGGGACCACCTTATTTTGGCCTTCTCACTACAAAAATCTAGAGGATTTTCAGTGGTGGAAATGGTGTTTTGACGTCCCAAATAGGAGAGGGTCATCCCCTCTCCTTATGTCTTATATGCTTGTATTAATGGCTCATAAAAGTAACATGTTGGTTAAGCTTGTTTTGGCTCCATCTTAGCATGTATTAGACCTTATTTCAGCATGATATACCTCTGTCTAAGATTGGTTTGATAGCCTCTTGCGTGCACCATGCACTTGTAGTGCAATCCTCTCTGTTGCCTTAATATGCATCTTGTGTTTGGATCATCATTCTTGCATGTTTTGGCTCAACTCAAAGAAGCTTTCCTTCATGTTTTACCATGATTATACTCTGTTTGATGTTGTTTTAGTCATGCATGCATTGCTTTGTATAGCCATAGTGCATTCTAGCTTGTTAGCTTTGAGTGTCCAAGTCACTAGCATGCATTGCTTAGACCATTTTCATGATTTGGCATCATTTCATATGTGATTTTAGTCCATGTAGTATGGTCATACACTCACATTTGTCACCTTTTCCATGCATTGGGAGGTTTGTGTTTTAAGCCTTGAACATGAGCCATTATGCATGTCTTATTGCTTAAGCTTTTGGGATGCCATCTTAGTAGGTTTTTGGGCTTATTTTGACATGCCATAACTCTGATTTTTATTGGTTAAGTCATGCCATGCTTGGTCTTAGTAGGTGTAGTGTAACTCTCTTTATTGGCCTTGCATGCATCATGCCTTATGCCCTTTATGTTGGCTTATTTTAGCTTTGGCCCATGCATATTTTAGACTCATTTTGGCATGATCTAGGACTGTTTTGGTTGTCCTTGGTCCTTTGGGGTTTGATTCATGTGGCTTTGGTACAAGTTCCTATCCTAGTTTCAAGCTTTGAGCTTTCTTGCATGCCATACTTGTCTTGCTTGGTTGATTTGGCATCATTCCATACTTAATTTCAGAGCTTATAGTGTTGTTACACTTCCACTTTTGTCACCCTTTGAGCACCTCTAAGGGTGTGTTCTTGTTGCCTAGCTTGTGGGCCAATATGTGTGCATGCATGTTTTCCCTTTTGGTGCCTTAGTTTTGGTGTTTTGGCCACTGATTTGGGCATGATTGAGATCTGCCCATTTTAGTTTAAGTCCATTTTGCATGTTGTTACGTGCTTGGTACATTGCATGTTGTTGCATGCTAGTTGCATTACATAACATTGTTGCATACTTGTTGCATGCCATGTTGTTTACATGTTTAGGTTGCATTGCATTGTTTGCATGCCATTAGCTTTGTTAAGTTGTGCATGCATTGCATTGTGTTTGGTTTGGGTGTTAAGCCAAGCACGAGGAACGAGGGACATTTCATACTTGAAGTGATGAAACGTGCCTCAATTCTCGATCGCCGACCCTTTTGATCATGCATGATAGAGGTTAAGGCATTTATGTGTTTTTATGCATTTCATCCATATTGATTTGTGCAACTCGGCCTCTTTGGCCATCATGCATCGAAATGCGTGATTGATGGCTCGAGAGTCGAGCACTACACTCCTTTGAGCTTCAAACATGATAAGGAGTGTGGTTATACAAACATTTTCTTGCAAATGTATTGCCATGTCTCTATTTGTACTCTGCTGCAGCAAAAGAAGGAGCTTGCAGGAAGAGATGGCCGATCGGCTATCTAGTGTGCCGATCGGCTACAAATATTTGGCCGATAGTCTCAAAATTGGTTGATGACCATTATCCACTGGCCGATGGCCACCCATTTTGGCCGATGACCTCTCAAAATGTCCATGAGGTAGGTCAGAAGCATCACAGAAGTTGGCATAATTTTCAGAGGTGCAGAACAGTGCAAACAGAGGCAACATGAGGCATGGCAACGGATTTCCGAGCGAAGTCGATCGAGCATGCATATGCCCCTTTTCTCGAGGCCGTTTTAACTGCTTTGTATATTTAGTTAATTTGTAATTAATTAGTTAATGTGTTAGCTAATTTAATTCATCGTTGTAAATTCTTAATTAGCTTAGCTTAGCTAATATTCAATTTGTTTATGTAATAATTAGTCTAATTAGATTATTAAATTAGTTAGAATAACTTAGCATAGCTAGCTAGTATTATTCATTCGGACCTTCCGTCGAGAGGGCGAATTTTGTAATAAGTGTGCGTGAGTGTGTGAATGTCTTCCAACCCCATGTCTTTCTCCCTTTTACTTAACCGCTTACGATGGTTAGTTCTAGGTCATGTTTTGATTAGCATCCTTATGCTTGCATGTTTGCATTCATTCATCTGTCTTGCATGCACCGGGTTTGGCACATCATACAAACTGCATTGTATTTCAATGCATTTATTTGAATACGTGTTCAACAGCATGTTGTCAAGTTGCATTTCATATGCCATCTTAGAATAACTGAGCCTATTTTAGTTGCATTTTTGCATGTGTTGCATTAGGCATCTTGACATAACTAGGATCATGCATGATTTCTAACTAGTTATTGTTTTGGCTCGGAGTACACTGTGAGTGTTTATGTTTTAGCATCTTGCATGAGTGTGAGTGTTACCATGATAGCATGCTTGCCATGAGGCTAACTGCTTGAGTGTTTAATTGCATGAATGCCTGTGGATGAAGGTTGGATTGCTTGAATTGGAACAATTCATCAAAATACGAGTTTTAAGCCCACTTGAGGTGGCAAAATCATGTTTTCTAAGCCCACTTGAGGGTGGCAAAATCCACGTCTTAGCCATAGCACCTTCAAATCATTTTCAAACAAACAAACATGAGATGTTTTGTTCCAACTTAGGCGATCTAGTCTATACTTGTATGCTGTGCGCATCACATAGTAATTCTAGCTAATAACCGAAATAAGAACACATGTGTTTTTAAAAACAATATATCATGTTAGTAAATGCCAATCCTTTGATCGGGCGAGCGGGGGTGCTCATTGCATGACCTTCCCCTCTCGTACCCAAGTTCCCGAGCCGAGGCAACTTTGGTGATGATGGACACGTGGCCTTAGGCACGAGTCAGGGTTTCCTAAATTTTCCAAAACAAAAATATTTAGGTGGCGACTCTGTATCTGGCAAAGCAGTCCATGTTTGGCACTTCTTTATAAAAATCAATTTTCCAAAATGATTCGCTAGATTTGGACTCTTTGGTGATTTATCAGTCTTGCATTGCACTTTGCGAGATTAGATTCAAAACCGTGACATTGAGTCTGAACTGTGGTAGCTAATGAACAAAACGGATTTCTAGCATTCGCACGCGGAGCCGGGACGTTCGGGCACGTCTACAAGCACAAACTAGACCCTTAAGCACAATTGCACAACAAGCATACAAAGCAAGACTCAAAGGACCAAACCAGCCAAAAATAGTCCTAAAACATGCCAAATCAGAGGCAAAAATATGCTGGAAAGAAGCTAGGTTAAGCCACAAAAACATGCTACCATGTAATGCTAACTAAGCATGAAAACAAGACACAAGGAGGGGAGGCCAACCCTCCATTTTTGGACTTCAAAACATACTTTCCACCACTGAAATACCTCTGAATTTTAGTGGTTTAAAGGCCCAAAAAGTTTGACTTTAATATGCTAGAAGATGATGTAAAGACTCATGCAAATAAGCCATAAGAAGGGGAGACAACCCCTTAACACAAAATGACCTTAAACCACCATTTTTAGGACTGAAAAACAGAGGTTTTTGTAGTTGAAAACCAGGCCAAAAACAGTTTGAAAATGTGGCAAAACAAGCATGCAAAACAAGCTTAAATAGGGTAAGTCTTATACCTTTGAAGCAATGCACACAATAGGCACAAATTTGAGCTTAAATCACCATCTAGAGCTCAAAGGAAACTCCAAGAGAGCTTCAAGCAACCTCAATCCAAAGATCAACCACTTTCATCAAGGATGTCTAGACAAAGGAGAGGTGTTTCTCTACTTGCATGCACAAAAGGCAAGAGAGAGGAAAGTCTAGAGAGAGAGAGGATTATAGAGAGAGAGAGAGAGAGAGAGAGAGAGAGAGATTTTAGAGAGAGAGGCTCCCAAACTTTATAACCTTGCAAAATGAGTGATATGGCCTCCATATATAGCAATATAAGAGCCTTGGTCGAAATATCTGCAAAACACACAGTTGGAGCTTGTGTAGAACAGCTGGAGGGAAAAGATTTGCAAAATATCTGAGTTTGGGACATTAGTGGCCAACCGGCTACTTTTGGTGGCTGACCGGCCACTTTAGTAGTCGATAACCCACTTTTCTGGCCGGTCATCCACTTGTGGTGGTCGGCCGGCCACTAAAAATCTACTTCCAAGCCCGACTTCAAACGGGAATAACTCCCTCATATGGACTCCTTTTCAGGTCATTTTTGTGTCTAAATTGAAGCCCTGGAAGTAAGATTTCCAGTGGTGGCAGCCTCACATCAAAATTCCAAGTGTACAAAAAGTTATGCCTCTTTTAGTGAAGACTGCTTAGTTTCGGTGTAACCGGATTGGTGACTAACTTCAACCAGCCATATCTTCCTCATCTGGCCTCGGCTTTAGGAGATTCTTGAGGGAAAATGAAGCCCTAGAAGTCTACTTTCCAACGGTGGTGGCCTCATAGCTGAAATCCAAGTGTACAAACGAAGATGCTCGATTTAGCGAGGGTTGCTTGACTCTCTCTTAACGGTTCATGCCCATCTTCTCTCCCAACTTGGTTTCTTCCTTCTCCTCTTATTTTCTTCAACTCCAAACCTCTAAATAAGGTGTTTTGAAAGATTTTTCAAAAAGTTCACCTCTCTTTCATGCATTTCTACTTTGTCCTTGCTCGGTTTACCGAAAAGCGCAATATTTAACGAAATGTGAGTCTTGGAACATTGTAGGAACTTCGTTTCAAAAATATTTTGAAAGAGAGGGTTTTAAGATCGAAAATATTTTTTGGTCCAAAAATGGGGTGTAAGGTTGGGATTTGACTCTCTTCTTGCCGAAGAAATCGAACCTTTGCACAAGATAGCCTGCACCATCAAGTAAGCAATCAGCGGCGCCCAAGTCTTAAGGGTGGTCAAAAATGGGGTGCCTACAGCTATCTTGCGCATCGCACAGTCTCGTGCAATTCCAATTCAATTGCGCTATCTTGTGCATCACACTATCTTGTGCAATTTCAATTCAATCGCGCTATTTTGCGCATCGCACTGTCTTGTGCAATGTCAATTGAATCGCGTTATCTTGTGCATCGCACTGTCTTATGCAATTTCAAATCAATCGCACTATCTTGTGCATCGCACTGTCTTCTGCAATTTCAATTCAATTGCGCTATTTTGCGCATCGCACTGTCTTGTGCAATTTCAATTCCATCGCACTGCCTTGGGCAAATTTTCAAATCAATCGCGCTATCTTGCGCATCGCATTGCCTTATGTAATTTCAATTCCATCGCACTGTCTTGTGCAAATTCAAATCAATCGCGCTATCTTGTGCAATTCCAATTCAATCGCGCTATCTTGCGTATCGCACTGTCTTGTGCAATTTCAATTCAATCGCGCTATCTTGCGCATCGCACTGTCTTGTGCAATTTCAAATCAATCGTGCTATCTTGCGCATCGCACTGTCTTGTGCAAATTCAAATCAATCGTGCTATCTTGGGCATCACACTGTCTTGTGCAATTTCAATTCAATCATGCTATTTTGCACATCGCACTGTTTTGTGCAATGTCAATTCAATCGTGCTATCTTGCACATCGCACTGTCTTGTGCAATTTCAAATCAATCGCGCTATCTTGAGCATTGCACTGTCTTGTGCAATTTCAATTCAATCGCGCTATCTTGCGCATCGCACTGTCTTGTGCAATTTCAATTCCATCGCACTGTCTTGTACAAATTCAAATCAATCGCGCTATTTTGCACATCGCACTATCTTGTGCAAATTCCATCGCACTGTCTTGTGCAATTTCAATTCCATCGCACTATCTTGTGTGATCTTAATTCCATCGCACTATCTTGTGCACTCCCGTGGTTTAGGAGACCTTAAATCCTCTAGAGGTGCAATTCCTTTGGTGTTTGTCATGCCCGAACGACTTCAGGTGGTCTGGTATAGCCACCTTCCTGTGTTTGCAATGAGTTCCTAGGAGACCAACTACGATGGTGAAAACTAGAGTTCGAATGGCGATGCCTAGAACACAAAAGGTTTGGAATTTTTGAGACTAAAGTTTGGTTTAAATACCTAGGGGTGTATCCCTGGCTTGAAATCTGTATGGTAGCCCCATGGGTTGAGGTAGCGTGTATGCGCCTCAATTCTAGATACTAAATCAACCTAGTCTGTCACCCCGTTGGAGAATAGGGAAAGTTGTGAATATGATCAGTAAGAAAAGCGGCCTTCGTGGCTTCTACATGTAGAGATTACCCCTTGTCAGCAAGAAATCATTCTACCATTCTTCCACTCGTGTGAGACGCGTTTGGACTTTGAATTTGCATTTGTTCATTTCATATGAAACGTGTTAGGATGTGACGTTTACTTGGTTAAAACCTTCCCCCTCTCCATATGAGATACGGTTAGGTATGCCTATTGGTTACACCACCTTTGCTCCTTTCACGTGAAACATGTTTGGATGTGACGTTCACCCGGTTAAAACCCTCCCTCTCTTCGTATGAAATACATTGAGATATGCCTGTTGGTTACACCATTACTTTTTTCCTCGATTAAAACCTTCCTTCTCTCCGTATGAAATATGTTGAGATACGCCTATTGGTTGCACCACTGTTTTTCTCCTCGGTTAAAACTTTCCCTCTCTCCATATGAAATGCATTGAGATACGTCTATTGGTTACACCATTATTTTTCTTCTCGGTTAAAACCTTCCCTCTCTCCGTATGAAATGCATTGAGATACGCCTGTTGGTTACACTATTATTTTTTTTTCCTCGGTTAAAACCTTCCCTCTCTCCGTATGGAATACGTTGAGATACGCCTGTTAGTTACACCATTGTTTTTCTCCTTGGTTAAAACATTCCCTCTCTTCATATGAAATACGTTGAGATACACCTGTTGGTTACACCATTGTTATTCTCCCCGGTTAAAACCTTTCCTCTCTCCGTATGAAATACGTTGAGATACGCCTGTTGGTTACACCATTGTTATGCTCCCCGGTTAAAATCTTCCCTCTCTCCGTATGAGATAGGGTTGGGTATGCTTGTTGGTTTCCCCTTTTCCGCATGAGATACGGTTAGGTATGCTTGTTGGTTACACCACATTTTCACCTTTCACGTGAAACGTTTTAGGATTTGTGTTCACTTCGTTAAAACCTTCCCCCTCTCCGTATGAGATATGGCTAGGAACATCTGTTGGTTACCCCACTATTCCTCCTCTCGCGTGAGACGCGTTTGGATCTTAAGTTCACCATTCCTTCTCTCGCGTGAGACACGTTTGGATGTCAAGTTCATTATTCCTCCTCTCGCGTGAGACGCATTAGGATTGTAAATCAATTAAAAATAGCAGGTGAGCCTGTCTGTTTACACCACCCCTCCTCCTCTTGCGTGAGACACGTTAGGATTGCAAATCAGTTAAAAACAGTAAGTGTGCCTATCTGTTTACACCACCTCTCCTCCCCTCGCGTGAGACGCGTTAGGATTTTAAATTGGTTAAAAACAACAGTTGTGCCTGTCAGTTTACACCACTTCTTCTCCTCTTGCGTGGGATGCATTAGCATTGTAAATCAGTTAAAAACTGCAGGTGAGCCTGTCTGTTTACACCACCCCTCCTCTTTTCGCGTAAGACGCGTTAGGTTGTTGATTCACTCGGTTAAAAATATCAGGTGCGCCTGTTGTTTACATCATCTTTCCTCATTTCACGTGAGACACGTTAGGTTGTTGATTTCTTTTGGTTGAGGTCTTTCCTCCTTAGCATCTTGCCCCTTAACTATGCTGGTTTGATTCCTTGCAAAAGGATATGTAGGCAACCTTCTGGTTCAACCACTTGCATTGCATCTTGTTCATTTGCCCAAGTTTTACGGCCTTGTCAAAAAGGTCGTCTTCAGGCTTTGACATTCACTCACGTCATGAAATGATCTCGAGCTCTATCAAAGAGGAGCAACTGTAGACAGCCCATTTTGACCAGCCCTAAGACTTGGGCGCTTTATTTTGAACACCCCATGATGAAAATTGGAATATGCCATTTTATGAATTTCTCAGTAGAAAAATCAGATTAAAACTTTAATCCCAAACCTCACCCATTTTGGCCAAATTATTTTATATCGCTAATATTTTATTAATTTGTAGTATTTTATAATTTTTATATAATTTTATGTGTGTGCACATATTTTTAAGTATTTTTATATAAATTGGTATATTTTATAAATTAGAAAATAATAAAAAGAAAAGAAAAAAAAAAAGATGGTATGGTGAGGGTATTTTTTGGGAGAAGTTAAAGAAGTTTTGGGTGCTAGAAGAAAGGGTTAGACGAATGATAATGTTTTTGGAGTGGAGATGGAGATAACATATTTGTGAGGATGTGTGGGGCGTTGGAATAGTTGATAGAGAGATTATAATGAGTGAGTGCAAAGTAAGTGTTAAAGTGTGTTAAGTTAAAGAGGGAGTGGGTGGTGTATTATTTTAAAGGAGACAATCTGAAATTAAAAAAAGAAAAGGAGAGGAAGATAGAGATGTTGAATTCGGTAGGAATGGGATTCAAAGGTAGGTGGAGAATATTGAAAAGAGAGGAGAGCAGGTGAGAAGATGGAGAATATTGAAAAGAGAGGCGAGCGGGTAAGAGGATAAAAAGGATAATACACAGAGAGCCACATGCACCCTCTCTCTCTCTCTCTCTCCCTCTCGGCAGTTTGGGTTAAGGAGAGGAAGAGAAAGATACACACACGGAGCTATGCACACATTGAGCTTCACCACACACACACAGCACACACACACACGCTGAGCTTCACCATACACACACAATGGGAGCTATACACAGACAAGCATCTTGACTCTTTATTTGGATCTTGTTTGGAAGAGCAACACATGAACCACACCCCTAAGTGATCATCTCTCTCTTCTCTTGTTCCCAGATTGCTATATACATGGAGATACACACACACACACACACACACATAGAGGAGACCGACTCGAGCTTGCTCTCTGAATAACTCGACCAACCTCTCTCTCTCTCTCTCTCGGTAACACCCCACTCGACCAACCTCTCTCTATCTTTTCTGCATCACCTAACTCGACCAAACCCACTTTTCTCTTTCGACACTCAATTCACACCATACCAGACACCAACACACACGGCCGGATCTATTTCTCTCTCTCTCTCTCTCTCTCTCTCTCTCTTATCTCTTTGCTCGATGCATGGGCAAAAAGAGGATTGGTCTGAGCTAAACAACACACACCAAACCAACCTCTCTTTCATGGGATAACAGACAGATACACACATACACAGGAGCAAAAACAGATCCATCTCTCTCGGCACTAGCTCTCTCTCTCGGTTTTCCAGGTGAACTACCATCCAAGCTAGAGCATGATGAGTGTGGTCTTTTATCAATAACAGCAGCAGCAGCATCTTCACGAAGCTCTCTATACTCTATTATCGAGGAGCAAGGATGAGGGACAGGAGCTAAGCAAAAATACACACACATACAGTGGTGTGCGCCATCGTAATCTTCTCCACCCTCCAGTTCCACCGCCTCCCAACGCCACCGTCAGCGGCTCCACCTCCAGTGCCCTCACCAAGTTGCAGAACGACAATAGATGGCGCCGGCGTAATAGGTTTGTGGTTTAGCCGCAGCTCGGGCTAGTGTTGTTCCAAACGTCCATGCTCATCAAGGGTGTTTATGTGCCATCGTCCTCTGGTTCTTCTCCAGCCCAGAATTGAGAGCTTGATAGTATAATGGAGCTATTCTATGATGTCAATGGCTTTCCATAGGCCATTAACTTTGGTTCATATGTCAATAGTTTGGCCCACTTTTATGGGCTGGTTGAATAGTGCTTGGCCGTGGGTTTGTTTTGCATCACTTTGGCCCACGACTGTTCATTAAGGAATTGGTGGGAGTTAAAGCATGGGCTGATGGGGTCCACTTGGTTTTGCTCGAGCCATCTCAGTCAGGAGTGATTAAGGTGTCACTGCTTCATTTTATTTTTATTTTGAGTGTTTGTGAGGATTTATTTTATTTATCTCCCTCTGTAATATTTAAAGCGTTGTAATAATCCCCCACCCCACTTTTTTCTATCCTATTCTTTAATCGCTTTCCTTAACTGTACATATGTATATATCTGACATACCATGCATATCCATGCTTTGCATCCATATTTCATGCATTAAGATTCGGCTAAGTTTGCATTTGTGGATTTAATCAATTCCTATGTGATTATGTGCGCTACCTCATGTTTTTGAGATGATTCACATGGCATATTTTAGGAGCCGAATTTTTAGCTGCATCTCATGAGTTAATTGCATTAGAAATTTGTATATAAGATCATGCATATTTCTCTAACTTTGTTTTATTGCTTGTTCGCGGGACGTCGATAAATATGTGAGTTTTTATGCTTTAGCATCCCGCTTGTACATAATTTTCTTATTATGTTTAGCACCCTACCATGTGGCTAATTGCTTAAGTGATAAATTGTTTGAATGCCTGTGGATGAAGGCTTGTTGCTTGAATTGGAATGATTGAACGATTGTACATTTTAAGCCCACTTTGTAGTGGCAAATTCACAAACTTGAAGCCAACTTTGTCAAGTGACAAATTCAAACCCCTTTCGACAAACAAACATGAAATTGAAATTGTTCCAATTCTTGCAAAATTAGTCTACAACTAGTATACTTCACATAGTAAATTTTAGGATTTATTAAATAAGCAGAACATTAACATATAAGAAAATAAAATTTATATCATGGTTAGTAAAGGCCGATCTTTTGATTGGGTGAGTGGGGGTGCTCAATTAATGACCTTCCCCTCTCATACTTATGGTTCCGAGCCAAGCATCCTTGGTTACGACAAATAGTGGCCGTGGCACGAGTCATGGGTTTCCTAATTTCCCAAAAATATTAGGTGGCGACTCTGAGATCTGATGACGTGGTCCTTTTCTGGCAAAAGGTTTTGCAATAAAATAGATTTTCAATAAAAGTTACCAAATATGGACTCTCATCTGTGTTTCACATTGCACTCGTAAGACTAGATCAAAGAAATCGAGGGTCCGAACTGTTTAACATGCGCGGGTACCTCCTGGGCATGTTACACCATGCGTTGCTCTCCTTTATGGACGGGTTTTTCGGGTACAATCATATTTTGATGGCACCCAAGGATAGGGAGAAGACTGCCTTCACCACACCGTAGGGAACCTATTGCTACAGGGTGATGCCGTTCGGTCTGAAAAATGCTGGGGCTACTTATCAACGGGTTGTAACCACGATCTTGCATGATATGATCCACAAAGAGGTTGAGGTGTACGTGGACGACATGATTGCCAAGTCCAAGGAAAGAGAGGGCCACTACACCGCCTTGAAGAAATTCTTCCAATGGATTAGGAAATATCGGTTGTGACTAAATCCACAGAAATGCACTCTTGGTGTTACAGCAAGGAAAATGTTGGGATTTTTAATTACACAAAGGGGCATTGAGGTTGATCCTTCCAAAATCAATGCCACCACCAAGGACTGAAAAGGAGGTGCGAGACTTTCTAGGTAAAGTGAAATTCATAAGATGGTTTATTGCAAAATTAACCTTGACTTGTGAACCGCTATTTGGTCTCCTGAAGAAAGGAAAGAAATTCCAATGGAATGACCGATGCCACATTGCTTTTGAGCAGTTCAAGAAGTAACTTCAGAACCTGCCCGTGTTGTCATCGCTAGAGCTGGGGAAGCTATTGATTTTGTATCTGTCAGTAACCGACACGACAATGGGTTGCATGCTTACGCAGGAATCTAAGGACAGAATGGAGATGGCCATCTACTACCTGAGTAAGAAGATGCTGGAATATGAAACCCGTTACACCCCGCTGGAGAAGGCTTGCTTGGCCTTGGTATGGATTACTAGGAAGTTGAGGCACTACCTATTAGCTCACTCCGTAATTCTGGTTTCGAGATTAGATCCCATCAAATATCTCTTCGAGAAACCAACGCTTACGGGTAGGCTAGCCCGTTGGTTGCTTCTTCTCTCCGAATTTGATTTGAAATATGTGACTCGCACGTTTGTCAAGGGGAGAGCGGTAGCTGAGTTCCTGGCTGACCACCCAGTGGAGGAAGACAAAGTAGTAGAGTATTTGTTCCCAGATGAAGCTATTCTGCAGGTTGAGGAAGAGATTTGGACCATGTATTTTGACAGAGCGTCTAACCAGTACGGTTATGGGATAGGGGTGTTGTTGATAGCACCCGATAATTCCCATATACCTTTAGCTTTCAAACTTCGGTTCAAGGTATCCAACAAAAAGGCATAATACGAGGCATGTATTGCTGGCTTGGAAGCTATCCTGGAACTAAGGGCAAAAAGGTTGGACGTCATTGGGGACTCGAACCTGGTTGTGTCTTAAGAAAAAGGAGACTGGAATGTTAAGAAAGAAAAGATGAAAATCTATCACCAAACCCTGGATATTCTGATTCCTAGGTTTGAGAAACTAACCTTCACGCATCTGTTAAGAGAGAACAACAGGTTCACAGACGCATTATCAACTTTATCTTCCATGATGGACATCCCTTTAGGAGTCCGGATGCATCCAATCATTATTGAACAGAGGTATGTGTTGGCCTATGAGTTGATCGCCGCGATAGATGAAGTGCAAGATCAGAACCCCTGGTATCATGACATCTGGAACTTCTTGGAAGAGGAAGCTTATCCAGTAGGGGCAAATGCCAAAGATAAAAGGGCAATACGGTGAATGGCTGCTCAGTTTATCATCTGCGGGGGGTAAATTATACAAACGAGGCCATCTGGGAATGCACAAATTATGTGTTGATGCAGAAGAGTTGAAGCGCCTAATGGAGGCCATCCACGGAGGAGAGTGTGGATCGCACAAGTGCGGAGTAATGCTAGCTCCGAAGATTCTCAGGTAGGGTTATTACTGGTCAACCATGGAAAAGGATTGTATCGGTTTTGTTCGGCGATGCCACAGATGCCAAATTCATGCAAATCCCATGAATATCCCGCCGTTGAAGCTATACAACATGACTTCACGATGGCTGTTTTCAGTTTGGAAAATTGATGTTATTGGGGCAGTTACGCTGAAAGGCTTGAATGGGCATGAGTATATCCTGGTGGCAATAGACTATTTTACAAAATGGGTCGAGGCCCAATCCTATACAGTGCTGAAAGCATCACATGTAGCCAAGTTCATCAGGAATAATATCATTTGTCGTTATGGGGTCCCGAATGAGATCATTTCAGACAATGGTTCCCACTTTAAGAAAGAAGTGATCGACTTGTTGAAGAAATACAACGTGGCTTTTCATAAGTCATTCACATATCGGCCGCAAACTAATGGAGCTGTTAAGGCTACCAACAAGAATGTCAAGCACATTCTACAGAAGATGGTGGAAACTTACAGGGACTGGCCAGACAAACTGTCATTTGCTCTTTGGGGCAATAGGACTTCAATTTTAACATCTACTGGGGCGACTCCGTATTCTCTGGTTTATGGGATGGAAGCTTTTCTGTCGATTGAAGTTGAGGTTTCGTCGCTGCGGGTTATGGCTGAGTGCCAGATAGCAGAAGCGGATTAGCAGCAGAACAGGTTCAAGGAACTAATGTTGTTCGACGAGAGGAGGCTGAAAGCACTGTATCACGTCCAAGGTTATCAACGTAGGATCGCCAGGGCTTTCAACAAGAAACTTAAGTCCAGGAATCTCAAGGAAAGGGATTTGGTGCTCAAAGACAACCGAGCTCCTATCCATGACCCTAGGGGCAAGTTCAGACCTAATTGGACTGGTCTTTACATCATCAAATCAATTTGGTCGGGTGGAGTTGTTATTCTTATGGACCTAGATGGCCTAGAATTCTCCCAACCAATCAACATAGACAAGTTGGAGAAATACTATCCTTGAGTGGCTCGCTAGGCCGAAAACCCGAAAAGGCAACCTAGGCAAAAGTTAGAGCACAAAAAATTTGAAATAAGAAAAATTGAGCTCGCAAGGTTGAAAACCCAGAAAGGGCAGCCTTGGCAAAAGTTAGAGCACAAAAGGAGTGTGTTAATACTCGAGTGAACCTGAACTGAACTACGTAAGGCTTGATTCCCATCTTCGGGATATGTAGGCAACTTTATTCTGAAGTCCAGCCGTAAACACTTCCAAATCAATTGTGTCCATGTGTTTGATCAAGGTATCTTTGTCTATTTGTTATCTGAAGGTTCAGTCATGATCCTTGCCCTAAGAGAAGAGCTGATTACAGTACAGTGCAGTCCTATTAAGACAAAAGGCAACTTTTCATTTGCTGGATTCGGGGTTGTACATCTCGAGGATAGATCCCAAGTGTGTCCAGTTGTGATCCTTATCAAAAATGGTTTTGAAAAGTTTTAATAAAAGTTGATTTTGTTCAAAATAATCTTTTTACAACTTAGACCATTTTTGGACCAAAAGGAAAATTTTCAATGCCCATAACTCCAATTTCATTGATTTCAATACAAAGTTCTCTAACTCTTGATGCACATCAAAGTTGCTTTTTATTACATTCAAAAGGAAAACTTGAAAGTTACATCAAAGCAATAAACTTGGAGCACAGATGAGTCAGGTGTTCATGTGTCCCCTCCCAAAGCTTGTGGAAGCTTTAGATGCTAAAGTAGGCCCGGTTTGCACCTCATCTTCAAGCTAAGCTATGCATTTGCCAGAAAGGATGCAACTGGAATTGGGAGAGGGAGCCAGAAGTTCTCTTGTCCTCCATGTAGTGGGATATCGAGCTAGTTGTGAACCTCGGATTAGAAATGAAGCCGGTACTCTACCCCTTATTCTAGGCAAGTCTGGTTGTGTCCAAACTAACGCTGGAACCGAAATGGAAAGTAGAAGACACAGTGTGTCAAGTCAATCAACTAAATGCCAGGTTGTCGAGACATGCTGGAGCTTATCTCGGGTAGATCAAACTAGGGGCAACACCAAGCAATGTCAGCAGCAGACCTGTTGCACATCCAATGGCACCGCCATCCTTCGTTCGAGAAATCAACTAGCTGTTGGCAAAAGAAATAGCCTCATGCTGAGTATGCAAGGCAAGAGTCCACTACCTTTAACTTGTCCATAAGCCATATTTGGGGAGGGATGAAAGAATAGAGAGGTGTATATAGAGAGAAAATGTGAGAATAGGTTTTGAGAGAAAAACAGAGCACAAGTGCCGAGTGGTGTGAGAAACACATATGAGAAGGCTGGGAAACATTACCTGTAAAAGTAGTGGACTACCTGCCAATTTGTTTGTCTCTCGTTGATGGAAGGCATCCAAGCCCATTAAAGTCTCGGCTAGTGTCAAGCCAATGCAACTCTTGCCCTCTTTCAAGCCTTGGGCCACTTCGATCAAGCGAATGCTAGACCCTCCAGAACTAGGGGCAAGCATGAAATGAGCTACATACACAAATAAAGGGCATGCTACCGAAAACTCTGCCAAAGACGGTCGCCGCGGTCATTGGTGTCAGAAAATCGATGAATCAGCCTGGGGATATCCAGCTCCTCGTTGTGAACCAAGGATCGAGCCTCATGTAAAGTGAGCCCATACATCCTTCCTAGAGCTTGGATGTGACCAAAACGAGACTGAGGCAAGATTTCCTTGTTACGCTGGAATTCCATCAAAACTTGGAATTCTTCAATTATGGGGCATATCTCTTCCCGTCCAAAGCTGAAAACATGTGTAACTGGATTCCAACACCTAGCTACGGCATGAAGGAACGAAAAACACAGTGGGGTACGAATTAGCGGGAATAGTGCATTTATCCCGAAATCCCAGAAATTCACTTTTTTCGAGCCATCTAAAATTGTAATCCAATTTGAGAGTGTTTTGGTGAAGAATGGCTCCATTTGTGGCAAAAACAGAGCTAGAATGAAGAAACTACGAAGTCCCAACTTTTGTAGAGGATACGGCACTGAGTGGAAGACAAATGGCAGCAATCTAGGAGCTCCTTGCACTGGTGGCCGACCGACCCCCTTTTGTAACAGACTGGCCCCTTTGGTGGCCGACAGCCTCTGTTCCTAGCTGTTGGCCTCCTGTTTTGTCCTCTGATCTGTCCTCTGGTCAATTTCTTTGTGTTGAGAACTTGTGTTTTGTTTTGCTCTTGGCACATTTTGTTGTTCTGTTTTAGTAGTCTTGTTGAGTTACTTTTGTGTTGTTTCGATTTGTTTATCGAGTTGTTATGTTGTTTATCGAGTTGTATTGATTTTGTTTTGTTTATCGAGTTGTTGCATTGTTTATCGAATTGTTATCGTTAGTTGTTCATTGAATTGTTTTACTCTATTTGTTATGTGTCGGTCGGTTCGTTACCTGATTAAGTAATTGCCAATACAATGTACAAAGTTCAGTTTCCATCAATCCTGTTTTTGTGCAATATGGTGCAATGTGATGCTCAGAATGTAAAACACAACACTTTTTTTCAAAAACTGATTTTCATTCCAATCATGGTTTCTTTTCATAAAAGAGTAGAAGTTTTTAAGAAAATAAAACTGTCTAAAACTGTACAATGTGCTAACACTACTAGCAAAAAAAGAGACTAAGCAAAAACATATGAATCTGTGCCATCCACCTTAGGATCGAGAGGCCCTCTTCGTCCTCTTCCTAGGCATGGACTCAAAGCTATCTCTATCGGCGCCGCTGTCAGAGGCCCCCGTATCTGAGCTAGCTGCTAAACCTACCTCAGTATCATCTCCGCCCTCAGAATTTGAGTCAGCATCGTCCTCTCTATCCTCAGATGACTCTGACTGCGGACTCACTGCCTCCTCGTCCTTGCTTGTCTCATCATCATCATCGTCCAAGGCAGGCTTTGAAGGGCCATTATCGTCATGGGTGTCCCTAGCTCTGTCTCGGCTGCGTATCGGAGCCTCCCGTCTCTTTCTCCCTACCGCTGGAGGAGGCATTGATAGTTCTGCTGCAGCTCCCGCTGGAGCGTCCGGTGGGGCTGGGATCTGAAAAGGGCAGTTTATCATAATACATCAGTCGCGGTGTATATCAGATGCAAAGATGTTGTGCAGTATGCAGTGTTTGAATCCAGTGTATCAGATCAGTGCAGTGTGGAATAGATTACAGTTGAAATGCTAATGTATCAGCAGAAAGTTTTATGACATGAGGTGCGAACTGAAGGAAATTACTGGAATCTTGTGGAGGTTGAGCAGGTTCATGCTCCTTTGCACTTTCTTCATCAGGGAAGCCAATAGCTTGAGAGCCTACCCGGTGCACTCTATAGGTGCCTGCAAGTGCGTTGAGAAGATCAGTGTTCTATAAAGCATAACTGAAATGAATTGAACATGCAAAATGTAAAGTGTGGTACATACTAGAGTCGGGCCTCGAACCCCGACAAGCTCATGCCCAGCTGGTGCGGGCTTAATGGGGATCTAATAAGCGTCCTCGATATGCCGCTAACAGGTGAGTGTGATAGGCAGCTCTGGTCATCCCATCCTCTGTCTCGTCTGAGCGTCTCTCTTGCCATGGGTCCTGGTTGCCCTGGCCCCTCTGTCTCTCTCTCTCTCTCGCAGCTGGAGCCCTTGCTCTCTCACCTCTACGGGCGCCAGTCAGAGGTGGCATAAGGTATGTCTGGATGAAGGCTGTGTAATCACCGTCGACTCGGAAAAAGTCGGCGTCCCAGCCCCTGGTGAAATCAATCATCTCCTGAAAAGTGAATTTCTTTGTGGCTCTCATATATGTCGGAGGTGGATGGAAACTACCAGCTCGGGCAAGCCGATGGTTTGGCATAAGAACTGCTCCCCTAAGGACCATGCTTGACAAACCGGACCCTCGAGCAGGAGCTGGAAGCGGGAAGCCTCTCGAGCACTGGCGAACTGATCTCTGACTCCCTGAGACATCGTCGCACAAGGCTGCCAAGTGATCTGTAAATAGAGAATGTGCAGATTGTTAACTGTTATCAGATATTGCAATAGGAATCAGAATCAAAGGAAAATGGAAATAACAGTGAATTTTGAATTACCTCAGCCGCGGTCACAGTGTCGAAGTATCGACGGAAGAATGGAAAAGACTCTTGGGACCTTTGCTGGCATCTCTTGTCGTATTGGTAAGAGTATGGTACGACAGGCGGCATCTCCACCTCTGGCTCTGGGGCAAGTGTTGAAAAATAGGCGTACACCCGTAGCTGCGAAAAGCAAAAAGGAGGGACAGTGAGTATACAACAGATAAAGACAGATAATGCAGAAAGCAGAGTATATGTGCCATGTCTAGAAAAATGCAATGTGCAAGGAATGTAGGATACAGGGTGTGCAAAGCAGAAAGCAGATTGTGTGCAGTGCAGTGTACAGTGAATGCAGTGTATAGAAAGTGCGAAACAAAAAGCATGATAAGAAATGCAAAATAGAAAAGTAAAGCATACCTCCTAGGCCCTCCAGTAGCCTCCTATCAAATGTCCATTCCTGTGGGAGGTCGAGCTCATGTACCCATATAAGGTGGCCAAGCCAACACCACCCCAATCGTAGAATCGAACATGAGACAAGTCCACCAGGGCACTCATGAGGTATAGACCGACAGTGTTCACCCGGTCGGCGAACAGGGTAGTGCCAAACAAGAACATCAGGAAACCTCAAGCATATTGCTCTATCTCCTCTTGGGTCGCTAGTGCTGTCCCTCTGAAATGGTCTACAAACCAGGTGTATCGAACCATCCCTGATCGTGAGATAGGTGGATGTGCCCCCAGCAGATAAATCCAGGTGGGCTCCCATTCACCCATATCCATATCGTAAGGAATCGAATGACCCCCCACCTTTATACCAGTGAACATGGAGAAGTCGAAGAGAGTCATTGTCATCTCCCCTGCCGTAGAGAAGTGAAAGGAATCGGTGGTATCCTACCACCTCTCTACCATGACGCCCAGTAAAGACCGACTCGCTATGAGGCGTGAGAGTCCCATGCAGAATGAGCTGAAGCCGGCCTCGTCGATGACATAGCGAACACTATCAGGGAGCTCCATGTACCACTCCCTCGCGGAGGTGGTCCCGTATCCTCTGATGGCGTGTGAATCCCCCTGTATTCAAAATAAGCAGATGAAATGCAGTGTAAGTAATACAATGCAAGAGTGTGATTTAGGCAAGCAATGCAAGGTACATTAGGAAAATGTGAGAATGTAGTGTATACCTTAGAGGCTCCATAAGATAAATGAGACTCCGGCTCGCGCAGTAAGAGGTCCTCCGGTGCGCCTTGTACAAAGCCTCTGAACTGATGAATGCTATCGAGTGGTAGCATATGTATATCAAGATGATACGTCGCCGGGTCAAAAGGTCGAATGCTGAGTGGCAATGGCTCAAGCTCTGGATCCACCTTCATCTTCGGAGAAGCTCCGTCGTGTGGGATGTCATCCGCCATCTTGGAAAAAGATGAGAAAATGGTCGAAAATGGAAAAATGGGTGGAGAATGCCAAAAGTCAACAAAAGTCAACTCTCAGAGAGGGAAAATGGCAGAAAAAGTCAAAGCCCGAGAAAGACACTGAATCCAAGGGAAACTCAAGGGAAACAAACCTCAAGTGGTGAAAATGAAGGAAGAAGCACTGAAATCGACTTTTAATCTGTTTAATGCGGAGTAAACTACGAGGGTTTAGCGAAGAAAATGTTTATGGGGCGTTGGAGAATACGTATAATGCTCAGATCTAAGAAGGAGGAAGGTCTAGAGAGGGGGAGAAGGGATTTTCGGACTTGAGGTTGTGAGGAAATGAGGTTTGGGGGTGTATATTTAAAGACCTAAGGTGCAATGTTCATTCTGTCCTAAATCTGCCATCGGTGGCCGACCAGCCACCACTGGTGGCTGACAAGGCTAATTTGTGGCCGGCAGTGCTTAGGGGTGACCGATAGGTGGCCGACGGGTGGCCGACACCCCTCTCTGGTGGCCTTTCAGTTCCTAGTGCTCTTATTTTGGTGTTTTTCTACTGTTTTGGTCCCTATTTCCCCGAGAGGTGCAAGGAAAAATTACTGTCGAGCTCAAATCCTCTGTGCAGAGGCTTGAAACTGTGTTCTCGGTGATCATTGTTTGTCTCTTATTGGATGAAATGCATCCTTTTTGTATCCTTCTTGTATATTGCAACCCTTCTGTGAGGCAGATAGAAGAGTTGCTTTTGAACTTGCCGCCTTAGAATGTATTTCCATTCTTGCGTGAGTTATGCATTCCTTCATTGAATATGTGAAGCGTGCGTCATGCATTTTGTACTTTAGCATAAAGCGTTCTTTTAATTGTGCATTGAACATGTGTTTTGTATTTTAGTATGGAACAAGCTTTTGCATAAGATATGCATTGTCATTATTTTGCATGGAAAATGTTCACATATTGCATTGTATTGCATTGTACATGTTCGCATGTTTGCATAGAATATGCATGTTGCATTGTACACGCTCTCATTTACATAGAAAATGTTTGTATTTGTTGCATAGAACATATGTTTGCTATTATTGCATGGAATATGCATTTTGGTGTTGCAAAGAATATGCTCCAATTTTCGTTACATAAAATATGCTTCTGTTTTGTTCCTTGCATGTTGTGCATGAAACATGTCCCTAACATTGTGTCATGGTTATTCGTCTTGCATAGAACATGCACCCTTGCTATGTTATGCTTGTTGAGTTTCTTTCTTATGCAGGCACGATATTGTATGTACGGTTCATTCAAAACTGGTGCAACCAGTCGATATTGTATGTATGGTTCATTCAGAGAAATTCTAGGTGAGATCATTCTTGTCCCTCGAACTCCTTGTTGGTTAGAAGCATTCGGGTGCGCCTGATGTTTACACCACTCCTTGTTTTGGTTAGAAGCATTCGGATGAGTTCCGGTGTTTACACCACTCCCTTTCCCCTCTTGTGTGTGACGCGTTAGGTTGCTTCGGTTAGAGACATTAGGGTGTGCCCCGGTGTTCTCGTTCCCCCTTTTTTCCCTTTCGTGTGTGGCGCGTTAGGACGCTTTTGGTTAGAAACATTCGGGTGCGCCCGGTGTTTACACCATCCTTTTCTCCTCTTGTGTGCGGCGCGTCAGGACGCTTTGGTTAAAAGCATTCGGACAGGTTCCGATGCTTATGCCACTCCTTGTTTGGTTACAAACATTTGGACGTGTTCCAATATTTATCACTGTTCCCTTTGGATAACAACATTCGGGTGTGTCCCTGGGTTCACACCATCTCCCTCATCGTGTGTGCCACACGTTAGGATCCTGTTTGATGCCTCGGGTGCCCCTGATGGTTGTGTTCTTCTTTGCCTTTCCTGCGTGATGCGCAGTTAAGATTGCATAATTTTCTTACATCCTTTCTGCATGAAATGTAGTTTGGCTTGTGTGTTTCACGTGTGGCTTGTTTACTTACTTCTGTTCATGTTTGAGTTTGTTGTACCGTGTTTCAGTTTGTTCAAATGTAGCATTTCTTTGCATAACACTTGCAACTAGATGTTTCATTACAGCCTCATTGCATGATCATAAGTTATATTGTTGCATCGTCCATATCATTTGCATCTTGCCCCAGAACTACGTTGGTTTAATTCCTTGCAAAAGGGATACGTAGGCAGCCTATGGGCGCAATCGTTCTTTGTTTTGCTTGTCTGTTTGTCCAAGTCTTTGGCCTTATCAAAAATGGGTCGTCTCAAAGCTTTGACATTCACTTCCGTCATTTCATGACTTCCGAGTTCTGTCAAAGAGGGACAACTGTAGACACCAAATTTTTGACCGTCCTCGAGACTTGGACGTCGTCGTTTGAACACTCGATGATTTTGTATGCTTGTGTTCATGTTAAGTGCCCGAAGATCTTGGCCGAGCGTCTCGTTTTTAAGCCTTCGAACCTTATCTGTTTTGTGCTTGGTTGTGGACCAAGAGCTTGTTGTTTCAAGTCTGGAGGAGAGGGTGGCTTGTCGGCTAGCCCCATAGCCTATCAGCCATGACTTGTGCCTGTCGGCCATCAGTGGTGGCCGGTCGGCTATGTTGGTGGCCGGTCGGCTACATTCATGGCCGGTCAGCCACTAATGGTGGCCGATTGCCATTTCTCTCATTTTTCAGATATTTGTTTGTTAGCTGTGCCAGCTGTTGTTACTGAAGTGTATTTTCATACACGTGTATGGTAGGATGAGTGGTGGTTCATCCCACTAATTTTTGGACCACTAATAGCTCTAATGAGCTAAAAAAAAAAAAAAAAACAAACAAACTCAAGCCAAAACATCACATCACTTTGGTGGGGGCCACTGTGCCACATCATTAGTGATGCTCTAGAGCTCCCAATTTAGTGCTCTAAAACATTATTCATGGTAGGATGACTTCAAGTTTCAACCTTGATTTTTTATATATAGGGGGTGCTCTCCCCCATTTGGAGGGGTTAGAAAATTTGGATCAAATTTCTCTCTCTCTCTCTCTCTCTCTCTCTCTCTCTCTCTCTCTCTCTCTCTTCTTGTTTTGTGCCTTAAAGTCTTGTTTCTCTACACCTTTGCACATCAAGCTTTAACCAAACACTCTCACCTTTGAGCTGAGGTTCTTTGGAGTTTAGTTTGAGCTCTTGAAGGAGGTTTGAGCTAAAATTTGGAACTATTTTGTACTTGAGCTTCAAGAGGTAGTTCACTTGCTTAGTGTACTTACTTTGACTACTCATTTTGCCATCCTTTTGTATTGTTTTTGAGCTGGTTTTCAACTACAAAAAAAAAAAACTCTATTTTTTTTTTTTAGGCTTAACATGATGGTTTGAGGTTATTTTGTGCTGAGGGGTGATCCACCCTTCTTGTTGCTTAATGGTGTAGACTTTTGCACCATCTTTTAGCATATTCAACTCAAACTTTTTGGGCCTTTAAACCACTGAAATTTAGAGTTATTTCAATGGCAAAAACCTTGTTTTGAAGTCCAAAATTAGAGGGGGTAGCCTCCCCTCCTTGTGTCTTGTTTGCATGCCTAGATAGCTTAACATTTGAGCACGTTTTTCTAGCATTTTGTACCTTAATCTCAGCATGTTTTTGCTATTGTTTTGACTGGTTTCTGCTCTATTTTGAGTTGGTTTGGTCCTTTGAGGCTTGTATTGTGTGGTTGTAGTGTAAATAGGCTTCAGTAGCTTAATGTTTTAGGCTTTTTAGCATGAATTGCATGAGTTGCTTGCATGCTTTAGTGTCATTTTGCACTCCATTTCAATATGCAATCTTCTTTTATTCTTCACTCGTTCATTTATTTTGAAAGTGGCTTTGAACCCTTTGTTGGCTTGAGTGCAAAATGGAGATATTCATGCTTAATGATTTAATTCCTTTGGGAGTTCATTACCAATGGCATGAGGTCTCTTTCATGCTCAAGACATTGTGGTTTAAGCCTACTTTCAATTAGAGGACATTCACCTTTTGGACTAATCAATTAAAGAATGGATCGGTAATCTAAAATGAGTAAACAAAAATGAACAAATAAAAGAGACAAGATAAAGCATCTCTTGTGTTGCATAGCATGTGTTCAAATCGGACGTTAATTCGAACACGAGAAAAATGGGACGTTTCATACTCAAAGTGATGAAACGTGCCACTTTCCTTGGTCACCATCACCTTTGATCATGCATGATAGGGTAGTGGTTTTGTTGACTCTTGTTTTGCACTCATTAAGCTTGTACAACCTTGGTTCCTTAGCCATCATGCATGGAAAATGCTTGGTTGGTGGTTTAAAGGCCGAGAGCCACACTCCTTTGAGCTTGTGTGATGATAAGGAGGGTAGTAATACACACACTCCTTGAGAATACACTGTTTTGCCTCTATTTGCTCTCTGTTGCAACAAAAAAAAAGAAGTTCAGGGAAGGGGTAGCCGACCGGCCACCAGTAGTGGCTGACCGGCCACCAGTAACAGCCGACTGGCCACAAATGGTAGCCGACAGCCACCATTGGTAGCCGACCGGCCAGAAATGAAATTTTTCACAATTGTGTTCCTGAGTTGGAGCAGAGGTGTTCTGGAAGTTGGCAGCATTGTTGGTGTTCAAGAGTGCAAACAGAGGCTGCAAAGGCAAAGTGGTGGCATTTTCGAGAGGAGAAGTTGAGCATGCATGCATCCCTCATCCCTTGAGGTTGTTTAATTGCTTTATTAGTTAGTTGTAGCTAATTCATTCATGCAAGTGTTGTAATTATTTAATTAATTAATTCGTATTGTAATTAATTAGTTTAATTCGGTTTGTAATAATTAGTTAACTAGAGTAATTAATTAGTTTTGGTTTGTAATAGTTAGTTTAATTAGCGTAGCTAGTTAACTCATTCATTCAGACCCTCTTTCGCGAGGGCGTAATGTTGTAATAAGCATGCATGCGTGCGTGTGTGCAGGTCTTCCAACCCATGTCTTTCTCCCTTTTATTTAATCGCTTTTGACGGTTAGATTAGGGACATGTTTTAATTAGCATACCTTATACTTGCATGTTTCCATTCATTCACTTGTCTTGCATACACCGAGGCTCGGCGCACCATTCAAACTGTATTGTCAATTTCAATACTTTTTTGAATACGTGTTTCAAAGCATGCTATCAAAGTGTTGCAAAATACCATGATTAAGTAGCCAAGCCTATTTAGTTGCATTATTGCATGTGTTGCATTAGGCATCTTGTATAGTTAGGATTATGCATTTTTCTAGCTAGCTTTTGTTTTGGCTTGGAGTACTCGGTGAGTTTTATGCTTTAGCATACTTGCATAAGTGCGATTGCCATGTTGCCATGTTTCGCATGCTTGCCATGAGGCTATGTGCTTAAATGCTAAACTGCATGAATGCCTGTGAATGAAGGCTTTGTTGTTTGAATTGGAACTGAAAAACTTAAGTGATTCGTGATTAGATCAAGATTTAATTACTCCAATTCCTAATCATTCAAAACTCATAATCTAAATCATCAAGCACTTACGAAAGTGATTTAGATTGTTGTTTTCGAAAAACAATAAATCGACACAAACGATTTTTACATGAAAAAATCACAATTGCAGCACCTTCAATTGTGATAAAAAAAACCACGAGCGAAACGCCACTAATCAATCCACTACTCAAGAAAGAAAGATTACAAAGATAACAAACAAATTACCTAAACGCTTCCAATTTGTCTTCAAATCTTCTGTATATCTTTCACCGCAACCTTCATCTCAGAATTGATTAGATTGAAGTTGAATCCACAACTTCTATTGTCGAATTAACGACTATGCACAGTATCAAACTCCTTTGAAACTCCACGCTTGAATCTCTGGATTCCACCGAAGAAGAACACTCTTGAATATAACCAATCAACCTCCTTCATATGTGCTTATCAAAACATGAGTTCAATACTCACTCAAATCATCAAGGAAAACTCACAAAAAACTCCAAAAGAAAACCTCAGAAGACCTTAAAGTAGATCTCAAAATGTAATCCTAGTTTTGGACTAAAACTAGTATTTATAGAAAACTGGGACAGCGAAGCTTGCTCGAGCGAGGAACTAATCACGCGTGTTTTCCTTAAGTGGCTTCGCTCAAGCCATGCTACCTTCGCTCGAGCGTACATTCATCCTTCTCAGGTTTTTTACAGATACAGCTTTTGCTCGAGCGAGGACTCCTTCGCTTGAGCGAGCAAGACAAAAAACTTAGAAAAAATACAACTTGATAAAAACATGTTTGTCCATGGGATTGACAAGACTAAGGGACTTAACAATCTCCCTTTGTCAATTCCTGGATGAAACATTCTAACAATTTCCTAGTGAAACACAAGTTCTAAAGAAAACAACCAACCTAGCTTAACAAAACAACCTAAACCAAACATCTGCAAAAATAGAAAATCATCACCAACAAAAAATAAGAAAATATAGAGAATAAAAAAAAACATAATAAGGCATAACACATAGGTCATAATGTAAGCAAAAACTAGTCCAGTGCTGCCTGCAAAATCCACAATGACTATGCAAAATCAACAAATATCCCATATATCCCATATATAGATATCCCATATATCCCATAGATACCCCCCAAATTACCGAAGAACCAATACTCTCCCTTTTTGTCGGGGAGAGACAAAATAAACAGTTATATACAGACCATAAGAGATGAAAATAAAAACAAACTGTCCAAAAAAAAAACACAAGCCAAATACTATAAAAACCTAGGAGTTTGATGGAGGTGGCTACTTCATTTGGAGCAAGGAAATAATCTGGGCTAGCATCGTGCTCTGCTGATCAAGACGACCATCCAGTGTACCCAGGCGAGCATCCAATAGATCAAGTTGATGCATGACCGACTGCTTGACTGCTGTAGCTGGCCACGAAAGGAACGCGGACGCGTCTCAGGCATCTCTCGTGCACCAGCAACGGCTACATCATACTCAGCCTCCTCAGCGAAGGGATCATTACCTGTATTAGCACCCCTGACTCCCGATGGACCCCCTTGAATATGAGCTTGACTTTGAGACATGGTCAACTTGGTAATGGGTTTAACAGGAGAGGCAAATTCGTCATCATCAAAGACGGGGACACCAAGAGAAGTGAGAAATCTAGTGAGAAACTCAAAAACAGAGATCATTTTGGTGACAATCATCGCGGGCAAGTCAATGGGAAGATGGTGATCAATGCAATATAACACATACCCTTGATCTTGGGTAATGTAAGAGGAATGTGTGGTCACATGAATATTGGCACAGACAATGATGTTAAGAAGTCAAAAACAGGGAAGAAGCTCATTTTGTTGAATGAGCGCCCCGGCAATCCAAGTTCAGGGAGTGCCACAAAGTTCAGTGGCAATTCAATCAAAGTCAACACCACTGCGAGTAAGAAAGGGATAATGAAAATCTCGGACTTCCGGTAGACCAAGAAACAACCAAACAACATCTTCAGTGATGACCAAAGTTTTTTTCCTAACCCAAGTATTAAAAGAGGGAGCAAGTTCCTTGCGGATAGAATGCATATTACAATAAAACTCACGGACCAGACTGAGATTTTGAGGCCCTAAAAAAGCAAAACTTGATCACCCCCTAAAGAATCAAACAACGAACGAATGGGGAGCAACTCAAACGCACTAAGAAGGACATTCCGTTCGAGGTGAACTTTCCCAGAGACAAAGAACTCCCGAAATAGTTTAGATTTTTCCTTGGATTCAAATTTTTCAGTGTTGTAGTTTGGGCAGGACACAGTAGATTTACAACGTTTTAAAGGCTCACCCATCACTGACCAACCCACAACGACAAGACAATCACAGAAAATACCCACCAACCCACAACACAAGGTATCCAATGAAAATATCAGAACCCCCATAGAGAAAAAAATAGAAGTGTCGATCAAAACACCATTAGTCCAACATGGTTAGAAAAGTAAAACACAAAACCTTAGCATAATATAAATGTCATGAAAAACAGAGCTAGGTTAAATTCCAACATACACCAATTGCAGTTATATGATAAATATGGAAATAGTAGAGCATGAAAAAACTAGCAATCATACAATGTACTAAAGCCATCATGAAGCAGATTTAGGAACAAAGGACAACAACTAAGGTAGGAAGAATCAAGCCCTAAAAACCCCTAACTGTAAAACCAAGCAAAACTGTGCCAAATCACAAAACCAAGATACAATAGAGAGACATAAAACCATTATGAAAGTACCAAAACCAATAAGAAGGAACCCTAGTTACCATAGACGAAATAGAGCAGACGCACAGACAAACAAACTGAGGATGAAAAAAATATAAAGAAAAAACTTACCAAGAAATGACAATGCAAGATAGATAAAGGAGTGAAGCCCCCCAAAATCGAGTGAAGTATCAAAGGATGAAAGGCAATGGGGGTGAAAAAACCCTAGGTGAGAGAGAGAGAGAACTCAAAGTAGGAGGTAAAAAAATGAAGCGAAGAGACGCAGCAACAGAATTTAAACCACGATAGGTCGCTCGAGTAAAGACACTTATGCGCAACGGGTCGCTCGAGCCTAAAAAGCACGCTCTCAGAATCAAAGCCAACTGCAGATGCACACTCGAGCGTACACGCCCTCGCTTACGCGAAGAAGAAAAAAAAAACTAAAAACTAAAAAAACTTTTTGAGCAAAAAACACAAAACTCACACCATGAAGTGGAACCTGAAACACAAGTAGGTGAGCACAATAGCAAAAAGGTGACACTAAGATGAAATAATCTACAAACCATGAAGCTCGCAAACTTGCAATTATAACAATATGAAGGATGTAATCATGAGCAAACTAGATAAAATTTAATCAATGATCATAAGCTACATGAGAATGCACAACTCAAAAACTAACATGAGAGCTCACAAAATGAATGTGTGTGTGTGTGTGTGCAAACCTTGAGAGGCCACAGAGCTAGAGTAAATCCTCGTAGCGATCGGATGGCTGGACCTCTGGCAAAAGTATCTAAACATCACAGAGAAAAGTCAAACCACTAGGAATCACGGGATATTTGTTGAGTAAACGCGGAGGCTCCCTCTTAATCAACGAGTCCCTTTTTTTTTTTTTTTTTTTTTCTTCTTTTTCTTCAACATTTCTTTCTTGTGGGCACTCACTAGTGGCATGCACGCTTAAGAGTATGGAGACCAAACCAGAGAAGAATGAAATAGAAAAGGATGGCCTGGTTGGTGCCTTTGAGGTAGCCTTTTCCTAATGCCCGGACTTCAAGCAACTGAGGGAGAAACCGTGGAAGTGAAAAACGATGGTAGATGGTTAAGAGACTCAACATCACCCATGATATACTAGTATAGGTCAATTCCTCTGAAAAAGTACAAGAAACACTGTTAGTGGTCCATAGAGAACTTTGATCATTTGTGCGGAAACCCCTATAACAGTTTGTCTCAAGGATGTGTATAGAATGAGATCATGAAGTCAATGAGCATGGGCATTCAGAATGAGCTATGAACACAGAAGAATAAGATCTTGTAAGCAGCATGAGCAGTGTTCATATAAATTTAGATGCAGAGATGACAGGAATCAATGACAATGAGATTATAGCATCCAAGTACACATAAAGCCAAACACTCACACCCACTCAAGGAACAAGTAACACTCTAGTGATCGAGCACTACACCCAAGGTCTTTCTAAGGAACTCAAACCGAAGAAGATCAAGGGGTTTTGTAAAAATATCAGTTTTTTTATGCTCAGTGGGTACATGTTCAAGAACAACAAGGCCCTCTTTCACTAACTCTCGAATAAAACGATGACGAATGTCAATGTGTTTGGTGTGAGAGTGTTGGACAGGATTTTTTGAAATGTTTATGGCACTTATGTTATCATAGAAAAGAGTGAGAGTGTTCTGATCTATCCCATAATCATGAAGCATTTGCTTCATCCACAACATTTGTGCACAATAACTCCCTGCAGCAATGTACTCAGCCTCAGCAGTCGAAAGAGAGATGGCATTTTGCTTTTTACTATGCCAGGAAACCAAATTATTTCCAAGGTAAAAACACCCCTCGGATGTACTCTTCTTATCATCAGCACACCCTGCCCAGTCGGCATCAGAAAAACCAGTAATTTCAGCTGTAGTATCAGTAGTAAACCAAACCCCATACCCCAGTGTTCCATTCACATATTTAATGATGTGTTTGATCTCAAGAAGATGAGACTCTTTAGGACTGGCTTGGTAACGGGCACAGACACCTACACTAAATGCAATGTCAGGACGACTGGCTGTGAGGTAAAGAAGACTCCCTATCATACTCCTATAAAGGGTAGGATCAACATCAATACCAGAGGAATCTTTGGAAAGATGAAGACTGGTGCTCATGGGAGTGCGTGCATGTTTGGTAGACTCAAGACCAAACTTTGACACAAGATTTTTAGCATACTTAGTCTGAGAAACAAACATACCCAAAGGAGACTGTTTAATTTGAAGACCCAAGAAATAAGACAACTCTCCCATCATGCTCATCTCAAACTGATGTGTCATGCAATCCGAAAAATATTTTACCAGATGATCAGAAGTGGATCCAAACACAATATCATCAACATAAATCTGAGCAACAAGAATATGACTTAGTATGTTTCACAAATAAAGTCTTATCAACACTACCCCTTTGAAAGTCATTATCAAGAAGAAAGGTAGTAAGTCTATCATACCAAGCCCGATGGGCTTGTTTCAACCCATACAAAGCCTTGTCTAACTTGTAGATATAGTTTGGACATTTAGGGTCCTCAAACCCTTTTAGTTGCTCAACATAAGCCTCTTCTTTCAAGTACCTATTCAGAAAGGCACTTTCCACATCCATTTGAAACAATTTAAAACTAAGAAAGCATGCAACACCAATTAAAATATGAATAGATTCGAGACGTGCAACTGGGGCAAACATCTCATCATAGTCAACACCCTTTACTTGTGTGTAGCCTTGAGCAACCAACCTAGCTTTATTTCTAACCACAGTACCATATTCATCAGATTTATTCTTAAAGATCCACTTGGTACCTATTACATTCATGTCTCTAGGTCTGGGAACTAGAGTCCAAACATTGTTACGTTCAAATTGACCTAATTCTTCATGCATAACATTGACCCAACTATCATCTAGTAAGGCTTCCTTTATATTCTTAAGTTCAATTAATGAAACCTAACACATATGAGATACCTCATCCCGAATTTGTGTTCGGGTTTTCATTCGATCCGAGACACTTCCAATCAGCTATTGAGCTGGATGATTTAGTTTCACCCTTGCTGATGGTTTAAACTCAGGACTTGTGGTGACAGAAGCATTAGAAGTGGTGTCTCTCTGTGTACTCTTTGGACTCTGACTTACCTGAGAAGTTGGTGTTGTCTTAACTTCTTGTACTTGGACCTCAGCTTCTCTTTGACTCTGTGGTTCAGTATCCAGGATTGGAGGCTCACCATTTTCTTCCTCATTTGTTGCTGAAGTAGGAGAACCTCTGTCATCTATAACCACATTGATTGATTCCATTAAAGATGAAGGTCGCAGGTTATAGACTCAAAAAGCCTTACTAGTGGCTGAATACCCTAGAAAAATACCTTCATCACTTTGGGAGTCAAATTTGCCCAAAGGCTCTCTATCTTTGAAAATGTAACACTTACTCCCAAAAGTTTTGAAGTATTTTACATTAGGTTTCAATCCCTTCCACAATTCATATGGAGTTTGTAAAGTGCTGGGCCTTAAATACACGCGATTTATGACATAAATAGCAGTATTTAGGGCTTCAGCCCAAAACTTTGGAAGAAGTTTCTTACTAAGGAGCATGACCCTAGCCATCTCTTGAACAACCCTGTTCTTCCTCTCAACCACTCCATTTTGTTGTGGAGTAATAGGTGTAGAAAATTCATGCTTAGTTCCATGCATATCACAAAAATCCGAAAACGAACTATTTTCAAACTCACGGCCATGATCAGTTCAGATTCTTATGATACGCCCAATGGAAACACCTTGTTCATTTTGGATTCTAAGGACTAAAGCCTGGAAAGCATCAAACGTATCAGATTTTTCTCTTAAAAAATTTACCATGAAAACCGAGTAAAATCATCAACAATTAAAAAAATGTATCTTTTACCTCCAATGCTTTCAGTGCGAGTAGGTCCCATTAAATCCATGTGAACCAATTCAAGAAGACGTTTGGTTGTAAAGTTGTTCACCTTTTTATGAGGGGCATGGGTTTGCTTTCCAAGTTGACATGGTCCACACACATGGTTCAGATTCTTACCCAGCTTAGGTACGCCTCTCACAAGTTTTTTGTTAGCTATCTTAGTTAGGTCTTTGAAATTCATGTGACCTAATCTTTGATGGCACAGATCAATGTTACTTATGATGGCTGAGTGGCAAGTGAGATCATTAGTAGTAACAATCCTATAGTAGTTATCAGATATGCAAACCCCCATGCAAGACAATATTTCCCTTTTTATCAAAAATTTCACATTTATTTTTTGAAAACAATACTTCATGGTGAGAATCACACATTTGACTGATGCCCAAAAGATTTGCTTTAAGGCCTTCAACAAGTAATGCATTTTCAAGCTTGGGAAGACCAGCCACACTTATAAAGCCCTTACCAATAACTCTAGAAGTGCCACCATCTCCGAAGGTAACAATTCCACCTTCATATTTTTCAAGGGAGGTGAAGTAGGATTTGTCACCTGACATGTGCCGAGAGCACCCACAATCAAAATACCACATGTGTGAGTCACGTGCTTTTAGAGTAGTGTGAACAACTAAACAAGTCAAGTCATCTTCTTTCACCCATATCTTTTCGGTCTTAACAAAATCAAGTTTGGCTGTCTTGGTAAATGTCTTAGCATTGTGAATATCCTCATGTATCTTGGTATTCCGCCTTGACATGTAAGGTTGTCTCCTAACCCAAAAAGTATTCGAATTTCTACCCTTTTGAGACACCTTACCAAACAATTCAAAGCAATAAGGACGAATGTGGCCATACCTACCACAATGATGACAAATAAAAACAGGTTTTACCTTCCTTTTGTTAATCTTACCCTCGTTAGGTAGATGAAGAAAGGGATCACCCTGGTGTACCTTCAGCTTTCCCTTTGCTTGAGTCTTCAGGTCATGTGATGTAGAGGCTTGTCCCTTGTGAGCTATCGCATTACCATAGCCTAGCCCACTTTTGTCACAACCCATTTGTTGAGATCCGAGGATGTCTTCTAATGATTTGGAACCTTTGTTCCACATGGCAATTGTGGCTCTAGCAATTTGAAGTTCTTCATCTTTATGACAAATCATCTTTTCCAATGTAGCTTGTGACATCTTAATGCTTTCAATCTTCTCTTCATATGTGGAATACACTTTCAGGAGTTCATTCTTTTCAGTCTCACAAGATAGGAGTTTCCCACATAGGTCTTGCCTGTCACTAGAGATCTTGATGACATTCTGCTTTGCTGTTACAAGTTCTCCTTTTAGCTTGACATTCTCACTTTCACATGCTTTGAGCTTGAGAGTGAGTTTGTCATTGATCTTGGACAAATTCAGAGATTCATCGCAAAGCTTTTCGTAAGCTTGTTGTAGATCATCACTATTAATCTCATCATTGTCTTATGATGTTTCATCATCTTCTTTTTGCTCCTCATTCTCCTTGACCTCATCCAGTCGAGCAACTAAGGTAGGCAAGGTGATAGATGGTGGTGAAGATGACTCATCTTTCATGAAATTGGCTCAGAATGTCCCACGCATCTTTATCCTTTGTGTAGTGAGCAACCCGTTGCTGTTCTTTATCAGAAATTGCTCCACGAATAGTAATCAGAACTCTTTGATTGCTCGGATTATCAGCACTTTCAATAACCTTTTCAATGGCTTGCCAGCCTTCTGGGTCAAAAGCTCTCAGAAACGCCCTCATTCTGATCTTTCAATACAAGTAATTACTCCACCAAAGGTGGGAGCACGGTGCTGATTCTGACCACCAGCAAATTCCACTGGCTTCGGAAGAGGTTGAGTAAAAGTGGACTAAAATGCCATGAAAGCACTATCCCCGTCTTCACCGGATTCAATTTCTTCGGGTTCTTGCTCCGACCTACTTTCATCATCCCAAGTCACTGTGTAGACTTTATTTCAATTCTTTTTCGAAGGACATTCAAGGGCAATTTGTCCAAATCCTTGACATTCATAACACTTGACCCCTTGCCCCTTTACAATCTTCTTTTCAGTTTTTGGAGCAAGTTTTGGTGGAAAAGTTTTGGGTTTATCATTACTTTTGTCTTTTGAAATAGGGTCTCTAAAATTAGGCTTCTTTTTCTTTAAATTTTTTTGAATTGTTTAGTAAACATAGCCGTTATCTCAAACTCTAAATCAAACTCAGTCTCAGGAGTTTTTGCAGTCTCATGAGCACTAGTGAAAGCCACACTATCTTTTTGTTTTTTCTTAGAAATCTGGTGGGCTTCATAAGTCTGCAAGTTTCCAACCAACTGATCAAGCTTGAGGGTATCAACATTCTGAGCCTCCTCAATGGTGTCACTTTTTATTGGAACCTCTCGGGTAAAAACCTCAAAATTTTTCCAACAACTTTAGCTTCAGGGATTTTTTCACCAAGTGTGAAACAGGAATTCATGACGTCACTAAGTTTAGCATAGAAATCATCAAATGTCTCATCATTACGCATAAAAAGGGTTTCAAAGGCAGAGGTGAGACATTGAAGTTTTGACCTTTTAATAGAAGTAGTACCCTCGTGAATCAATTCAAGAATGTCCCAAGCCTTTTTTGCTACCTCACACGTGCAAATACGATGAAACTCTTCAGGTGTGAAGGGAATTGAGAGCCTTATTGTTCCAACTCGAGTTTTGATAATCGAGTGTGTCCCATTTATCAAGGGGTTTGGGAATATCAATACTCTTAATAGTGATAATAGGTTCACTCCACCCATAGATCACACAGTGCCAAACTTTCTCATCGATGGATTTTAGAAACGCTCTCATACGAGCTTTCCAATAAGAATAGTTTGTACCATCAAGTAACGGAGGTCTATGGGTCGAGTTACCTTCACGAATTGAATCCATATCACCAATCACACAAAATCACACTCCTATAGTGTTAATAAAAACAAAAAGTGACTAGCTCTAATACCAATTGAAAAACCTAAGTGATTCGTGATTAGATCAAGATTTAATTACTTCAATTTCCAATCATTCAAAACTCATAATCTAAATCATCAACCACTTACGAAAGTGATTTAGATTGTTGTTTTCGAAAAATAATAAATCGACACAAACGATTTTTACGTGAAAAAATCAAAATTGAAGGACCTTCAATTGTGATAAAAAAAATCACGGGTGAAACGCCACCAATCAATCCACTACTGAAGAAAGAAAGATTACAAAGATAACAAAAAAATTACCCAAACGCTTCCAATTTGTCTTCAAATCTTCTGTATATCTTTCACCGCAACCTTCATCTCGGAATTGATTAGATTGAAGTTGAATCCACAACTTCTATTGTCGAATCAACGACTACGCACAGTATTAAACTCCTTTGAAACTCCACGCTTAAATCTCCAGATTCCACTGAAGAAGAACACTCTTGAATATAACCAATCAACTTCCTTGATATGTGCTTTACCAAAAGAAAACCTCAGAAGACCTTATAGTAGATCTCAAAACGTAATCCTAGTTTTGGACTAAAACTAGTATTTATAGAAAACTGGGACAGCGAAGCTTGCTCGAGCGAAGACTCTCTCGCTCGAGCGAGGAACTAATCATGCGTGTTTTCCTTAAGTGGCTTTGCTCAAGCCATGCTAATTGCGCTCGAGCAAGCAAGACAAAAAACTTAGAAAAAATACAACTCGATAAAAACATGTTTGTCCACGGGATTGACAAGACTAAGGGACCTAACTGGAACAATTCAATGAATGTAAGTTTTAAGCCTACTTTATTGTGGCAAAATCATGTTTTAAGCCCACTTGAGGTGGCAAATCCGCGTTTTTAAGCCCACTTGAGGGTGGCAACTTCAAACCATTTTCAAAACAGACATGACTTGAAATGTTCCAATTTTTGCGACTAGTCTATACTTACTTGTGTGCGTCACACAGTAAAGTTAGTTTAATAACCGAAATAAGAACACATAATGTTTATAAAAGAACATATCGTGATTAGTAGAGGCCGATCTTTGATCGGGTGAGCGGGGGTGCTCATTTCAGGACCTTCCCCTCTCATACCTAAGTTCCCGAGCCGAGGCAAGTTTGGTGATGACGGACACGTGGCATTTGGCATGAGTCAGGGTTTCCTAAATTTTCCCAAAATAAAACATTTCGGTGGCAACGCTGTATCTGGCAAAGCAGTCCAATTTTAGCACTTTTGATTCAACATCAATTTTCCAAAACAATTTGCCGGATTTGAACTCTTTGGTATTTATCAGTTTCATATTGCACTTGCGAGACTAGATTCAGAACCGCGAAAGTTTGAACTGTGAGGCCTTCTTTTCAAACCCTTTTCGAAAGACGGGGATCGGAAAAAGGCGAGTCCACAGACTCCAATGAAAGGCCAGACACGGTTTGGAGTGAAAGGAAAGTTGGCACTGAGATATGTTGGGCCATATGAGATCTGTGAGAAAATCAACCCGGTAACGTATTGGGTAGCCTTACCACCAATCATGGAACATATACACAACGTTTTCCATGTTTCAATGCTCCGAGACTATTTGAGGGACCCATTACATGTTATTGAGCCGACACACGTACTTTTGAAGGACGACTACACATATGAAGAATGACCAATCCAAATTGTTAACCGAAGAATCAAAAGATTGAGAAACAAGGAAATTTTGTTGGTGAAAGTTGATTGGCAGAATCATGGTGGAAGCTATGCAATATGGGAAACAGAAGAAGATATGATGAGAAAATACCCTAACTTGTTCCTTCTAGACCCGATATTCTTCCAAAATGAAGGTAATTCGAGTTTGGAGGACCAAACTCTTTAAGGGGGGAAGACTATAACAACCCCGACCTAAGATTAACTGTTAAACCATGATTAAGGATGCTTAATACGTAATTAGATGAAATCCTATGTTAATTACATGTGCATAGCATTATTTGTGTTTATATCTGTTTATCGTACTTATCAGTATCCGATCACGAAATTGACTTGAGTTATGTGTTATTTGAGATTTTTAGAATTTTATGGTAGGTCTAAGTAAAATCCAATTTGGAACGATTAAATTAGAATAATTAATGTCCATTTGATTAGCTTTAATTAATCACCACTAATCAAGCCTATATAAGGCTCCTATATGTGCCACCACTTATCTTTTTCCTTAGTCACAACTTTGACCTTACATACACATAACAAACATGAGAAAGGGAGAGAAATGAGAAGATTTGAGCTCAAACTAAGGAGATTTGCTAGGAAGAAGAAGAATTGGACTTAGAGACTCAAGAATTAAGCCTCTAGCTCTCACCTCGGAAAGTCTAGGTAAGAATTCAACCCTTTGAATGTATAATTTTGATGCCCAAGCCATGAATTCATGAGAATAAAGTTGTGTAAGACAAGGATTGAGCTAGAAAGGAAGAAGTTTAGATCACACCATGCATGCATGTGCATTTCATAGAGTTTTGATGTTGTTTTCAAGAGAATTTCCTTATACATGTAATAATTCTAGCTTAGTTTTAAGAATTCACCACATTTCCTATCAAATGACCTTAATTGATCATGTTTTGGAAGGTTTGAATTCATATCAATGCATACATGTTATGTTCTTTAAGCTTGAGTTTGCACAATTAATTTACTCTTGGGCCTTGATTTTGCGAAATAGTTTGGAATTCAAGATGTTTTCCAACTTTACACAAGTTTCCTTGAGTTTTTAGCTCAAGGGAACATGATTTGCAGCATTGAGTTGGGTTTTGAAGCTTGGAAACAAATCTGGAAATTCCAGAATTTTGCTTTTACGCTCATGCGACAAAACCTGCACTTGAGCGACCACTCTGGACCAAAAGTTGGCTTGAGCGTAAAATGCATGCTCCCAGAAGTTCACACATTTTGCAGACTGCTCGAGCGATAAGGGTTGCGCTCGAACGAAGACATCAGTCTCACGCTCGAGCGACCATCGAGCGTGCGTCGAGCGGAAAAATCAAGCAACCAGTACTTTTTCAGAGTTTACAGATCACTAGAGCGAAGGAAGTTGCGCTCGAACGAGACCCCTGTTTTCAGCATTGACTAAGTGTTTCAAAGTGCATTTTGATATCCTCATCGCATCCTAGGCATTCCTAGGCCATGATTAAGAAAAAATAATGAGGATAAAATTTAAAAACACACTAGGAACGAAACACAATGATTGTAATAAATTCCGAGTGTGTGTTTCAATGTGTACATATTATGTGTTGTTTGTAGGTCACGCGTCGTGAGCTATCTGATCTGTCTACTTCATCTGTTCTGCAATTGGAGCCATCTATGAGTAATAACTTTGTAAAGCTATATTCAATTATAAGTTTTTTCTGAATGATATATGATGATCTGTTTTCTAAAACATTCTTTTATGCATGAACGAATGGTTGTCCAATATTTCTGAAATGTATTCATGGTATTCTTAGCTTCAGATGACATTTGTTATCTATTCTGTTACATCCTAATTATGGGTCAACTATACGTCTCATGAGCCAACTGTTATGTGTCCTTTTGTATACGTCCTTTTATGGGTCAACTGTATGTCTCATAAGCCAACTGTACCGTTTCCGTGCACGTGAGTCAACTGTATGCCTTCATGGCCGTCCCTTTGTGGGTCAATTGTTTTTGCTAGTGTTAATGGATGTACCACGTATGATTAACTGGAAATCCTAATTATGAGTACGATACCGAATCAGTTTCTGTTATGAACTCTGATTTTTGAATTCTGATTATGAATTCCATTTTCTGTAACTGTTATGGACAACATTCATTAAGCCCTTTACTTTGTTATTATTCACTAGGCTTCCGCTCACTATTTATATTATGTATGTAGGTGAGTAGGCGTGTGACCAGGCCTAAGTTGTTGCTTGAGGAGTTTTGTTTTGTTAGCCAACCACCGTACCTCCTGGGGAGGTTCCCGTTTGTCAAGTTAAGTTTTGTGCATCACGTGAATGATGTTTTTGTCTATTTGTACTTTGGGCTAAATCACTTATGACACTATCTGTATTTGTATGGTGATATATGACGTATGGAAGTTTGACATTATATATAAGTTTTAAATCTTTTATGTCTCATGTATGTCTACACAGCTCTATGAACTATGTATGTTTCTCTATTTGCTTCCGCTAGCCCTTATATTTTATAGCGATCCCGATTTTTCCTTCCTTGTTTACTGTATTCCGGACTTAGTTTCGTGGATGTGTTGTTGTCGTATTCTCTTTTCTGTCCTTTACTCTTTGTATGTGAGTCTTGGGTTGTGTTGGGCAGGTTTGAAACAGGTTGGTTGTGTTTAGAAACCTAGAGTTGATGTCCAGAATTTTACCTTCACGCTCGAGTGGGAACCATCGACTGCAAAACTTCTGGAAGTGTGCATCCGGTGCTCGAGCGACACTTTTGACGCTCGAGCGTAAATCTGTGTCTGACGCTCGAGCAGGGAATCCCATGCTCGAGCGGACCTGTTTTTATATCAGTTCGGGATTTCACTTTTTGGATCACTTTTTCAGTACCTTCTCTCTCTTTACCTTTTTAAAACCTCCATTGGAGAGCTCCTCACTCTAAACTTCAACTTCTCTCTAGGGTTTGATTTTGTTTGAGTGATCTTCTACCTTAATGTCTTTGTAAAAAAGTGTAGAGCTTGGCTTGGGCTACATTTCCATCCGAAAATCTTAGGTTTTGGAGCATTTCGAAATTCTTCATCTTCTCCATTTGATCTCATCTTTTGAGGTAGGGATAACTACTCATTTTATGATCTTTAACATAAACTTTTGGTCATTTTGATTTAATGTTGAAGTTGGGTAATTTTGGGTGTTAAGGTTTCAAAATGTATAAAGAGGGGTTTTGTTCTTTGGGCCAATACATGTGTATTTTGGGTCTCAAATGGGGTTATTATTGTTTATTGTTGGTATTTGAGCCTTTGGGTCAATGTTGAGAAAAGAGGGAGAAAAACCCTAATTTTATGTTATGAATTAATTTGTATAATTAATTTGGAAAGTTATGGAAATATGAAATTGAGTTGGAAATGATGAAATTGATTTAAAATAAGGTTGAATGGTGGAGTTGGATTTATAATCTGCTCACTTTTGAAATTGTTGATAATTTATCTGTTGGATGTAATTATTATATGTTTAGAAATAATTGCTTTGGGCTATCGGTGGAGGATAGCCTTGATTGCTGTAGACACTGCATGATGATTAGGTGAATTAAAACTAATCGGTTAAATATGTCATCGAATATGACGGTTGGAATAATATATCGAATTTGTGCATTAATTGATCGTGTACATGATAATTGTTTATATACATTATTTTGTGTGGGAGGAGATAGGAGATGTACTCCATGGTTTAGGAGGAGATAGGGGATTGACTCCTAAACCGGATATTATTTGGGAGGAGATAGGGGATGGACTCCATTGATACAGCGAATCTGCGTATCATTTGTGAAGTATGGAAGTGTTTTATTATGAGTTGTTATCTCATGTGAATTGTGAAGTATGTAAGTGTTTGTTATGAATTTTAATTCATTTGAATTGTTGATATTGGAAAGGTTTTTAACATGAGTCGTAGTCTCATGGGAATTGTTTGGTCAGGTTCTGAGCCATGTTTATAAATCGAAATTGTTAAGTAAAGGAAAATGGAATGAAACATGGACATATGTGTCATGGTACTGAAATGTGTTATGAGTTGATTTATATGAGTTAAACATTTATCAAATGCTAATGTCTTAATTATTGCTCATATTATGTTTAGCATATCTCTACTGGGTGTTGGCTCACCCTATATGGGACATCATTTTCAAGTTCAGGTGATATGCCACCTCCAAGGACGTAGCTTGGAAGGCTTGAGGCTGATAGCTACTTTTGTTGTTAAAATGTAATATCTTTTGTAAAAATACTTTGATGAATGGCATTCTGTTTTACTCTCTTAAGTTTATGGATGTAATGAATGCATGATTTATGGGTTTATTTTAAGGGCATTACAACTCATGATATATTCAGGTTAGAGGCCTTTGGTAATCCGAGGATTATTGGCCGGTTACAACGCTAAACCTATAGGAACAAGTTTGGATCGTGACAATATCACTATGGCTTTTTAGAACTTATGATTGAAATAATTTTCTTTTAAATTATTTTTGCCTTAACTTTGTTAGTGTGGCAAAATATTTTATAATTTTGATTATGATTTTTATTACAATATAAATAAATTTATATTTTTAGATAAAAAACTGATTGGGGTTTGAATTTTTTTTTTTTTTTTTGATGTGATGATCCTATGGTGGTAATATTTGTCTATTATTATAAAAATATTACAGCATGAATGAATATCAAATTAATATAGGTTGTGGCAATTAATATTCAATTGTTTAGGGCATGTTTGGTAGCCATTCCGTTTTCAGTTTTCATTTTATGTTTATAAAAATTTAAAAAACTGTCATAAAAACTTGTTTGATAATTTTTTTGATTTATAAATCGTTGTCTCAGTTTATAAATTTGAGAAAAAAATGTAAACTCAAAAAATGAGTTCACGTTTTCAGTTTTTAATTTTGTTTTTCAATTAATTTTTTTTCAAATATTTTTCTCAAATATTTTTTTTTTCAATTAATTTTTTTTAAATAATTTTTTTTTCAAATAATTTTTTTTTTCAATTAATTTTTTTTTCAATTAATTTTTTTTCAAATAATTTTTTTTTCAACTAATTTTTTTTTCAAATATTTTTTTTCCCAATTAATTTTTTTTCAATTATTTTTTTAATTAATTTTTTTTTCATTTTTTCAATTAATTTTTTTTCAATTAATTTTTTTAATTAATTTTTTTTTTCAATTATAATGTGTGTGATCCCATTGTCATAAATAATAAAAATATATATAAATATTTTAAGCCTGAGCAAACATTTTTTTTAGTTTATGTTTTTAAAATTTTTTAAATATTTTATTCAAACCAAACACATTTGTAATTTATGTTTTTGTAAAAATAAACAAAATCCAGTTTATAAAATTTTTGTAAATATAAACAAAAATGTAAACATTACCAAACGCTACCTTATAAAATCAATTCAATTTTTACAGGCATTTACGCATGCTTAGCTGTGGCTTTTAAAAGTGTCAATGAAAAGAATATATGTGGCATTTTATAGTAGTGGTGGTAGTTTTGCAAAGTGTCACTAGAATAAGTTTCAATGGCACTTATATCCATTTAATGACACAAATGAATTGGATTTAGTGAAATTTATAAAGTTGTTAAAAATATTAATTGTAGCATAACAAGCGCCATTAAAAATCCATATAGTGACATTTTTTAGATTGTAAGTCTTCTTTAATAGCACTTGATAGCATCACGAATAGTGTCTACCATGACATTAAAATGTTATTGAAAGTTTTTAGTCCTGATGATGTAATGGCACTCACAAGTGTCAATGAAATGCGACTAAGTCTTTTTTTAATGACACTTGATAGTGTTACAAATAGTATCTATCATGACATTAAAATGTCATTGAAAATTTTTAGTCATGATGATGTAATGGCACTTGCAAGTGTCATTGAGGTGCCACTAGTATCTACCGTGGCACGAGTATAAATGACACTTGTTTAAAATGCCATAAACTTAAAAAAATATCATTAAAAGAATAATTTTGTGATATTTTCAAATATCACTAAGCTAAAAAAATATTGTAGTTGTTGCCAATTGTAAAAAGAACAAAAAGCAGAGGAAACTACGGAGAAACATAAAAGATGGAAGACTTTGATCTAGAAATCTGCCTAGAATCTGAGCAGGTGTTCATCAAGGTCTGAGGAGTATTCTTCATAGATAGCAACATATTTCCATTTTCCATCCTTGCAGTTTTTCTTTTTATGTGAATTGAATTTAATCACGATCACATAATTGAACATAACTATCACTCTCTTGGAATCATGTGTGAAGGCTATACCTAATTCTTCGAATGAATTTAGTACACTAACATTATGCAATCTAATATTTGATTTAGTAAAATAGATATTGATCATTCCATTAAAAAATTAACAAATAGTCATTTAATTGATGGTGTGCGGGGGTGATTTCCGCACTATGAAGAAGGGTTGAACTTCGTGGACGAACAGCGTGCGCTAGGAATTGAAGATCTGCAAGGAATAACAAACGGTGAGGCTACCCGACCGGGGTTTGGTCGGAAACCCCTCCGATGGTAAAGTCAGGGACTCAGGGAAAATCAGAAGAAGAGAGAACACAAAGAGTGTATATGTGTTAAGTGTGTGGATTTTCGGATCCCTTGAGAGTGAATAATGTTCACCTTTTATAGGAGAAGGTTGTTTGTCGTTCAAGTCCTTCTCTCTTCGCCATCTGTCCAATGTGTCTTATTCGTGGTCGTCTCCTATTGGAGGAGGATGACCACTCCGCCTGACACTTGGGTACAGGTCTGTTTTGTTTGTCTCATTAGTGGACATCTCTCATTGGAGGAGGACGACCACTCTGCCTGCCATTCAGATGCAGGTCTGTCATATATGCACCTTGTCCCTCTGCACCTCCATGTTTCCACGTTCTATTCATACAGAGGGAGATGAGCAGAGTTGTTTGTCTCTTGTGAGCCCAAGAAAGATCTTCAGTGAATTGGCCTTCTCTAAGTTGGTCTGCTCTAGAACGGTTGTCCAACCAGGAGGTCCAACATGTTGCTCAACCCACTTCGGAGTGGTTCTGTCCATCCAAAAGGTCTACCATGTTGCTCGGTCCACTTTGGAGTGATGCTCGTACATTGGGCCGAACTCCTATGATTGTCTTGCTTCGGAGCAAGTGTTGGCCATAGGGCTGAGGTCCGACCTAGCTCCACCTTGGAGTGAGTATTGCATTGGGCCTAGCACCAAGACTTGACTAATGAGGTCCGACCTAGCTCCACCTTGGAGTGAGTATTGCATTGGGCCTAGCACCAAGACTTGATTAATGAGGTCCGACCTAGCTCCACCTTGGAGTGAGTATTGCATTGGGCCTAGCACCAAGACTTGATTAATGAGGTCCGACCTAGCTCCACCTTGGAGTGAGTATTGCATTGGGCCTAGCACCAAGACTTGACTAATGAGGTCCGACCTAGCTCCACCTTGGAGTGAGTATTGCATTGGGCCTAGCACCAAGACTTGACTAATGAGGTCCGACCTAGCTCCACCTTGGAGTGAGTATTGCATTGGGCCTAGCACCAAGACTTGATTAATGAGGTCCGACCTAGCTCCACCTTGGAGTGAGTATTGCATTGGGCCTAGCACCAAGACTTGATTAATTTTTATCCACTTCATTTGCCCCCTGGCTTGCGCTTGCGTTTGGCGAAGCGGAAGCCAATTCTGTCACAAACTTCGAAGTTTGGTTGATCACAACTTAACTTGAGTTCCATGAGTTGGATTAGAAATTATTGTTCGGTCCAACGTTTGCGTCTGCCCAATGTTTCGTAGCTCGGTTGTGCCCCCAAACTAAATGTGTCTTCACTAGCCTTGTAATTGTCTAGCTTGGTGCTCTTTCAGTCGGCTGAGCGTCGTTGCTTGACTTGAAAAATATATATATACACAGCTCGGTCGGACTTGTGTCTTCTTCGGCCCGACATAGCTTCTTCGATTCATTTCAGTCCATAGATTCTGCTCATACCCAGCTTGACTTACCTCATGCATGTTTCAACTTGATCGGTTATCGTCGCTGCTCAGTCGCCCTTCCGACACTTGATAGGCCGAGCAACTCCACTTAATTTACGCACGACATCTCCTCAGCTCAAGTCATTATTTTGGTCTTCAAATTCGTGTTCTGCATTGCACGGCGATCTTCAATTTTTCTCAGTTCAATCTTGTTCGATCGTCTTTGTTGTTCGGTTTGATTGTTGCTCAGCCACGGGTTTGCCGTTGCTCGGCCTTAGAGGAGCAACCCATCAAATTGGCAGCTCGGTCACTAGCTTGATTCGTCATCGTCGATGAATGAGTTCGGTCGGTTGCCGTTACTCCGTAGCTTGGTTCGCACCAGCTTTCACGTTGCTCAGTGATCTCCAATTTGTGCTCGATTCATTCTTGTTCGGTTGTCTTCGTTATTGTTCTATCGGGCGGCGCATTTATGACTTGGTTTGCTTATCCTCTTCATACTAGAAATCTGAACTTATTTGCTCGCTGATTTGGCAAAGTTGCGTAGTGAGGCTTCGAACACTCACTTTCCTTGTACGGCTTGCCTAAAAAGTTTGGAGCTAGGTTGACTTCACACTTGGTTGTTACTGTTTTAAGTGTCCTTTAGCTCGGTCTAAAGTGCTTCAGTTGACCCGTCCTTGAGCATCGCAGCTCGGTTGTCCGTGATCTTGGCCTCGTCACTGAACCTTAAGCTCGGCCTTGTCTAATGTACTCACTCTGACTGTCGAGCTGCCACGCGTCCATAACTGACTAGTTTGGGGCTGTTTTCTCATGTCTTTGCTTGTTGTTTGTAGTGTATTTATTTGGTAGAATGTTGCACTTCCAACTTTGTTTGTTGTCAATCTTTTGGTTGTTTACTTGAGCTCTGAAACTTGGTTTTGCCTTAGCTAGTTTTAACCCGCTTCCTTTGCTCGGTCCATTTTGGAGTGGATGTTAGTCGTCCAATCAACCTTTGTCGGTTGGTCTACTTCAGAGTGAGCATTAAGTGTCCGACCAACTTCCGTTGCTCGGCCCATTTCAGGTGTTGGGCATCCAATCAATTTCCATTGCTTGGCGCACATTAGAGTAGGCGTTAGGCGTCCAACCAACTTCTGTTGCTCGGCCCACCATGGAGTGGGTATTGGACGTTTGACCAATTTTTGTTGCTCGACTCACTTTGAAGTAGGTATGTTGGAGTCCGACCAACCTTTGTTGCTCAGCCTAGGCATTGGGTGTCTGACCAACTTCTGCTGCTCGGCCCAGTCGTTAGGTGTCCGACCAACTTTTGTTGCTTGGCCCAAGCGTTGGGTGTCTGACCAACTTCTGCTTCTTAGCCCAAGCATTGGACGTCGGATCAACTTTTGTTGCTTGGCCCAAGCGTCGGACGTCCAACCAACTTCTATTGCTCGGCCCAGGCATTGGGCATCCAACCAACTTTTGTTGCTCAGTCTACTTCAGAGTGAGCAATAGGTGTCCGGCCAACTTTCGTTGTTTGGCCCACTTCGGAATGGGTGTTGGGCGTCCAATTGAGTTTTGTTGCTCGGCCCACTTCGAAGTGGACGTTGAGCGTCCAACCAACCTTTATTGTTTATCCCTCTTTGTAGCTCTTCCACTTCGTATCAACTTCGTTAGGCTGAGGTCCTTTTGTAATGAAACTTTGAGTTAATAAAGTATCTTCGAAATTTGCCAAGTGTTGGGCTTGTAACTCGAACTTTCAATTTCTTCATGTTTATGTTGTTTGCCCCCAGCCGAGCAACAAGGATGTAGCCCTACATTGTTCGTTGTTCAGCTAGACTTTGCCTTATGCCTTTGAAAAATTGAGTTGCTCTTCCAGTCGAGCAATAATAGGGAAACCTTGCAAGATTTCCCGTTTGGCCTTAATTGAATTAGTTGTCTTGTCCCCAACCGATCATCATTGTTCGGTCGTTACTTGACTCGGTTGTGCTTCTGTTTATCCCACTTTGGAGTGGAGAGCAAGCTTCGACCTAGCTTCTGTTCAAACTTTATTGTAGAGGGCTCAGTTTAACCTAGCTCTTGTTCGGTCCACTTCAGAGTGGCATTTGTTCGGCGCACTTTGGAGTAGACGGCTAGGTTGAACCTATCTTCTTTTTGGCCTACGTTGGGTGGCCTCTATTCAACCTACCTCATAGTGAAGGACTAGCTTCGAATCTAACTTCTGTTTGGCACACTTCAGAGTGGCCTTTGTTCGTCGCATTTCGGGGTGGATAGTTAGGTTCAACCTAGCTTCTATTCGGCCTATATCAGAGTGGCCTTTGTTCGGCCCACATCGAAGTGGTCAACTAGGATCAACCTAGACCTTTGTTAGGTCCACACTAAGGTGGTCGGCTGAGATCGGTCCAGACCTTTGTTAGGCCCACGTCAAGGTGGTCGACTGGGATCAGTCCAGACCTTTGTTAGGCCCACGTCAAGGTGGTCGACTGGGATCGGTCCAGACCTTTGTTAGGCCCACGTCAAGGTGGTCGACTGGGATCAGCCCAGACCTTTGTTAGGTCCACACTAAGGTGGTCGGCTGGGATCGGTCCAGACCTTTGTTAGGCCCACGTCAAGGTGGTCGACTGGGATCAGTCCAGACCTTTGTTAGGCCCACATCAAGGTGGTCGACTGGGATCGGTCCAGACCTTTGTTAGGCCCACGTCAAGGTGGTCGACTGGGATCAGTCCAGACCTTTGTTAGGCCCACGTCAAGGTGGTCGACTGGGATCGGTCCAGGCCTTTGTTAGGCCCACGTCAAGGTGGTCGACTGGGATCGGTCCAGACCTTTGTTAGGCCCACATCAAGGTGGTCGACTGGGATCGGTCCAGACCTTTGTTAGGCCCACGTCAAGGTGGTCGACTGGGATCAGCCCAGACCTTATGTTTTGGTTGTACCATACCCTTGTTTGTCGTTTTCTCCATCAATGGAGTCTTTCCTTCCAATAGGTGGAACAACTCAATTGCGAGGATATGGTAGAGCTTCACCACATCTAAACTTTGTTCGTCAATACAAATCTCATCTTTCAGAAGACTCAGGAGCATCTATCCTTTGTCATTCGTTTTCTCCATCGTTGGAGTTCTTCCGTCTAGTCGGTGGGACAACTGAATAGTAGGGATTCGGTGGCGCTCTGCCGCATCTAGACTTCATTCATCGATACAAATCTAGTATTTTGACACTGTTAGGATTATTGGTTCTTTATCATTCGTCTTCTCCAATATTGGAGTCCTTCCGTCTAAATGGTGAGACGAGTCAGTAGCAATGATGCGGTGGTGTTCCATCGTATTTGAACTTTGTTCTTCGATGCAGATCTGGTCCTCCAACACTTTCATAAAATATAGTCCTTTATCGATCATCATCTCTTTTATCGGAGTCCTTTAGAATGAGGCATTAGAACGACTAAACAATAGTACAGTGGTGTACGCCGTGTCTGGACTTCATCTGTCGGTGCAGATCTGGTCTCTCTATATCCATTAGTGCAGATCTGGTTTTCCGGCACTCTTCAAAGTGTTAATTTGTTATCCTTTGTCTTCTCTGTCAACAGAGTCCTTCCCCACGGTGGCAACAAAGGTATCTCTTTCGTTCCCTCACCAGAGCTTGTCATAGAACAGTGTAGTACTCTCTTTCTTTGGTCGCGGTTGTCTCTATCAAGGGAGCTATGTTGGGGTGACTCGCTGACGATGATATGACGTTGCTCCACTACATCGGCGGTCTATTCGTTAAGGTCTGTAAGGTCTTCATGCCTTCTATGGCAAGAGATGTGGGTCCAAGCCCTACCGTGATCTCCAAACCCATTGAGTCGATGATGCGGTCACGGTGGTCTTTCTCAACAAAAAGACGTTGAGACGTCTGAACGGCAATGACCCGGCGTCGCTCCGCCGCAATGGGTGTCTGATCGTCATGGTCCATAAGGTCATCGTGCGCTGGAGGGAATGCCAGACCCTTATCTTTGGTTCTCTCCGTCATTGGAGCCATCTCTGCTAGCCCAGAGTGGGGTGTATCTTCGATTCCCATCGCCGGAGTTCGTCACGAAGCAAACAGTGGTTTTCCCACAGACGGCGCCAATTGTGCGGGGGTGATTTCCGCACTATGAAGAAGGGTTGAACTTCGTGGACGAACAGCGTGCGCTAGGAATTGAAGATCTGCAAGGAATAACAAACGGTGAGGCTACCCGACCGGGGTTTGGTCGGAAACCCCTCCGATGGTAAAGTCAGGGACTCAGGGAAAATCAGAAGAAGAGAGAACACAAAGAGTGTATATGTGTTAAGTGTGTGGATTTTCGGATCCCTTGAGAGTGAATAATGTTCACCTTTTATAGGAGAAGGTTGTTTGTCGTTCAAGTCCTTCTCTCTTCGCCATCTGTCCAATGTGTCTTATTCGTGGTCGTCTCCTATTGGAGGAGGATGACCACTCCGCCTGACACTTGGGTACAGGTCTGTTTTGTTTGTCTCATTAGTGGACATCTCTCATTGGAGGAGGACGACCACTCTGCCTGCCATTCAGATGCAGGTCTGTCATATATGCACCTTGTCCCTCTGCACCTCCATGTTTCCACGTTCTATTCATACAGAGGGAGATGAGCAGAGTTGTTTGTCTCTTGTGAGCCCAAGAAAGATCTTCAGTGAATTGGCCTTCTCTAAGTTGGTCTGCTCTAGAACGGTTGTCCAACCAGGAGGTCCAACATGTTGCTCAACCCACTTCGGAGTGGTTCTGTCCATCCAAAAGGTCCACCATGTTGCTCGGTCCACTTTGGAGTGATGCTCGTACATTGGGCCGAACTCCTATGATTGTCTTGCTTCGGAGCAAGTGTTGGCCATAGGGCTGAGGTCCGACCTAGCGCCACCTTGGAGTGAGTATTGCATTGGGCCTAGCACCAAGACTTGACTAATGAGGTCCGACCTAGCTCCACCTTGGAGTGAGTATTGCATTGGGCCTAGCACCAAGACTTGATTAATGAGGTCCGACCTAGCTCCACCTTGGAGTGAGTATTGCATTGGGCCTAGCACCAAGACTTGACTAATGAGGTCCGACCTAGCTCCACCTTGGAGTGAGTATTGCATTGGGCCTAGCACCAAGACTTGACTAATGAGGTCCGACCTAGCTCCACCTTGGAGTGAGTATTGCATTGGGCCTAGCACCAAGACTTGATTAATGAGGTCCGACCTAGCTCCACCTTGGAGTGAGTATTGCATTGGGCCTAGCACCAAGACTTGATTAATTTTTATCCACTTCAGATGGTAAATCTAATAACCTAAACTTTTTTGTCGAACTGTATTGCATAGAACTTTCAAAATTAATGGCACATGTTATGTGTGGGCCAATTAGACCGCAATTTGTACAGAAATTTTAGTCTATTCAGATTTGAGAGACGCTACTACCTGGAAGTTGTCGAATTAGAGGACCAAAGACCCAAGTCAAGAAAAGAAAAGTTTTTGACCAACGTCATATCATTAATCAACAACAATCTTACTTTCCAATGGAGACTAGGGCTATAACTCGAGCAGGATTTTTGTGCAACCCAAATCTTATTTTTATCGAAATATTTTGTTTGAGTTCGAATTTAACTCAAAATTTGCATTACAACAAATAAAAATTTTGAGTCAAATTTTTAATTTTTAAAAGTAAAAATTTTGTTATAAAAAAAATATTTAGAAACTAATTTTTATCATTGACAAGATAGTCGATTTTTTTGAAAAATCAAAAAAGAATTTTTGGCTTTTTTTTTTTGTTGAAAATGTAAAATAGTTTGTATATAAAATGATAAAATATATATTACATTGTAAAGTAATCTGTAATGTTTAATGTTTATTATGTGTATTGACAATAAAATTTAAGGATAAATTACACTTTACCCCCTTTAAATTTGGTCACTTTTACACTTTGCCCTTTAAAGGTTTTTTTTTTTTTTTTTTTTTTTTTTTTTTTTTAACCCTTCGTGTTTCAAATTTTTTCAGTTTATTCGTAAAGCTAATTTTGGTTAAAAATTAGACAGAAAATAACACATTAATAGTCATGTGACATAAAAATATTTTGTTATATATAATTCACTTCTCTAGCATAAATATATACTCTAATATAATAATTTTTTTTTTTATGTTACATGATAGTCATTATGATATTTTCGTGTTTAATTTTGAACAGAAATTAATTTTAAAAGTAAATTGAAAAAATTTTGAAACATAAAGAGTCAAAGTGAAAAAAAAAAAAATTAAAATAAAAAAAAAAATAATCAAATATAACCTTAAATATTTTTTGGATTGGGAAGCAACCAAGTACTAGCTAATAGGCACTGTAACCTTAAACGACCGTCATACGCGTATTCTCTCACTACAAGAAACGACACTTTTGGCGACCAAAATATTGGTCGCCAAAAGCCCAATTTTTGGTCGCCGAAACAATTAGCGACTAAATTTATTTGTCGCCAAAGTGGTCGCCTAAAAGCTGTCGGCGATAGTATTGGCGACTACACTATTTTTGGTCGCTGAAAGTGAACGTTTTGGCTTCTAAATTTTCGTTAGTCGGCAAAGGCTATGTTTTGGCGACCAAAATATTAGTAGCCAAAAGTAAGCATTTGGCTACTAAATTTTCATTAGTCGGCAAAGATTATGTTTTGGCTACCAAAATATTAGTAGCCAAAAGTAAGCATTTGGCTACTAAATTTTCATTAGTCGGCAAAGGTTATGTTTTGGCTACCAAAATATTAGTAGCCAAAAGTGTTCAAATAAAATTAATTAAATTTTCAGCGACTAAAGAATTTAGTCGCCAAAAGAATTATTTTTCATTTTATTAAACTTTTGGCTACTAACCATTTGGTAGCCGAAAGTCTTCATTATATTTTTAGCTATTAAATTTTTAGTCACCAAAAATCTTTAGATTCTTTATGGCTACCAAATATTTAGTCACTAAAAATATTGATTTCCTTTTTGGCTCCCAATTGGTTAGTCACTAACAAATTCACTTCTTTTTTTTTCGCTACTAAAAATGTAATTGCCAAAAACTTTATTTTGTGTTTTTTTTTATTATAATTAATTTCTTCCCAACCTATATTTATTTCGTGCAACCTGCACCCTGTATTTAAACAAAATAATACATATATCTATATCTATTTCGTTTCAACAATACAAAAATTTAATCTGTTAACATCAAATTCTATACAAATCAAATACAATCCAACCCAAAATAATAATTCCATACAAGCACAAAATCATACAAAAAAGATGTCCTCTGTACAAAAATTTCTACATCAAATGTCATTTACAGAATATTTTGAAGGTGTAAATTTAAACATGATGGGAAAATTAAATTTATTTACTAAAACACTTGCTTAATTTTAACAATGAAGCCATTGATCTAAACGCTTCTCATCCTTCAAGCTTCCTTCATATAGTTTGGTACCTTTCTTTCTGAAGACACCAACTGCAAAATAATGCAAATGTAGTAATGCAATTAGAAAATCGAGAAATGGAATGGAAAGATGCCATAACATTTTCCAATACACCCATTGCCCACGTCTCATAAAACATTGTAATAATCACACCTGCAAATATAGTAGGAGGCTAAAAATCATTAAGTGATCTATAAGTAAATCCACAACTATCAATCATTAATCTAAGATGCAACAAAATTTGGTATTTTCTCAAGCATATCTTAGCAGTCAAAATCATTAACGCATAACTAAAAATATATATATCATTAAGCTTATTAAGCTTATAGTTGAGAGAATTTTCCCACGTAGGTAGGTCTTATTCTCCATGTATTTATTACAATTTTTCTCTCACTTTGAGTATTTGATCATCAAGCTTCATTGTAATATTGCATATGAATCAAATAAAATAAAAAAATGTAGTTACTGAAAACTAAATGCAAACACGAGATGAATCTGTAATACACAAAGTATTGACAAAGGGGTACTCTCAGTTTTACCACAACCAATACATCAAAGTTTTACCACAACCAATACATCAAAGTTTAAATATGAAGTTACTATTATAAATCAACAGAACAATATATACTTACAAAATTATTGATACTTGTCCACATTTTACTTTCCGTGTAAATAATGCAAAATTTTGATACAACAAATTACCTCATTGGTGGTCTCTGGACTTATCAGACCTGCATCATGGAATAGACAAAATGGCTATAAGCCCAATGACAAAGGCTGCAACTGCTGCCACCACTAAAGCTGGTGACTTACCAACACCAAACGGTCCAATTCTGATAGCCACCATAACCTGTTTGCGGATACCAAAACATCAATCATCTAAATGGCTAAATACACGAACATTCATTTATGACTAAAGGTCTTTCCTCTGAGAAATCTTCTTTTTGACATAATGTGTTATTATACAAGTCCACTCCTGCATTGAACCGCTGATGGGAAATTAACAATGCCGAAGGGAAGGCACATACTTTTCATTTAGCATAAATCCGAATCACTCATCAACAGCAACTTATCTGGGTAAGTCAGTCTCGAGAGTAATCCAGAACGTGCAATCTATTTGCTTTTAGATGGTGATTAGCCATAAAGCTAACCTTTCTACAATATGGGTTTGTTCCTCATCAAAGAAGTTCTCCACTAAATGCACAGACAACTTCTTTCATATCACATTCAGTCACCGCTGTTGCATTATGAGTTAAGAGTGCAGTTTTGTGCTTAAACTGTGTGACAAGATGTCTGGTATGCATGTTGAGTAAGAGTAGTTTGTTCAGATGTCAACTTCATCCATGTTACAAATCCTAAGGTTGCATTTGGATTTATGGATTTAAAATGAAAACAAAATATTTGGGCACTAAACATTCAAGAAAAATAGCTCTAATTTAGATATGAAGTTTAGATGTGGATTTCAAAATTGAATTTAAGAGCTCAAACCATTACAGATTTGAAGGCCTAATGAAATAAGAACTCCCCTATGCTGAGGATTATAGTTGTACAAATATCATAATAAAACAATTCTTTTCATGAACACCTTTATCTGTCACATGGACTAAAGCTTATTTCACATGGGTTCTCATTACTAAGTTAATAACCAATAAGCGGAGATTGTATCCAGCTCATTGGTAGTTCCAATGATGGTATGCATAGAAAAACAAAACAAATAAAAACCTCAAGGGAAATTCAGAAAGAATGACACTATTATAAATCAATATAACACAAACCATTTACAAAATTCTTGATACTTGTCCACATTTTACTCTCCGTGTTGACAAAGAAAAAAAAAATTGCAAAAAATTGATACAACAAATTACCTCATTGGTGGCCCCTGGACTTAATAGGCCTGGATCGTGGAATAGCCAAGATGGCTATAAGCCCACCGACAAAGGCTGCAACTGCTGCCACAGCTAAAGCTGGTGAGTTACTACCACCAAATAGCTGATCCAATGGTCCACTCCCGAGAGAAACCACAATCTGTGATTAAAAACCAAAATATCATCACCTAAATGGCTAAAAACACAAACATTCAATTATATGCTACAGATGGCTTTTCCTCTGAGAAATCTTTTTTGACATAACATTCTATTAGACAAGTCCACTCCTTTCACTTATTTAAAACAGGTAGTAGAAAGGTTAAAAAAGAAGCACCAATAAAAACAATAGCTAAACGTATTGCAAGGATAAAGAAAACCAATCGTGAAAATTTCTCATAATCAGTAAAGACACTGTCCTCTTGCTAGGGGCAGTTGAATTGCATGCTTCATGTGAATCTCATTATTTTGGAAAATAATCAAAACATGTCATTATACAATTGCCTAAGCATGATGTTAAGGTTGCTTCAATGTGCTTTTGGTGGATTGGCAAAAGATGAAAATTATTATAATTATCTATTTGCTTCGCTATGAAGGCAACGTCTTCCCAATTAGACGGTGTAATTGTGCCCTTATATAAGAACTATTGTATAAGCATATGCCAAAATCAATTTATTTTATTTTTTATTTTTTATGATTGTCCAACATTATGTTTTTTATAGTCATATCTTTTAATTTTCAATTCAATTCAATTCCCGATTGTCAAAATTATGATTTTGATTCACCATGCAATTAGTTATTAAATAGATTCTGTAAGACTGCCAACTCATGCCATTTTAATTTTGTGGTGCATAAAAAAGGAAAGGAACTTATTGATATTTATTACCAGTACCAAAAAATAAAAAGGCAACAGTAAAATATACCTGTGGGATCACAATTGCCAGATTCAGAACACCCATGGATAAACCTGCAATAGATTAAACTATCAACATAAGCACTCTAATCACCACATCTGCAAAGAAAAAAGTAAAAGCATCCAATAATAACCCACCTTGGCCAAGTCCTAGAGACTCAATATGTGTAGATATCAAGGCATATGGAACACTGTAAGTGATCTGCAAAGAATTGTTTCAGGAAACACAAATCACATGGTCAAACAGAATTCTATCAAAATTCACAGCACCACTGAAACAATATTTAGATGAAAATGTCGGAATTGTCAACCTCACTCTAGTCCAAGGCTATCCCAATGTCTAGGTTCAAATCTCACAACAGCTACACAATGCAACTTCCCCTTTCCCTATTCCCCTCTTACCGATTGAAAAAACTAAAACAAAACAAAACTCACTATGACCTCTTCCTCATTGGTTCAGAAACTGAAACAGTTTGAGAATGTTTAATTGTTAAAAATGAATATCTGGAGATTCTGGACTCTTAGATTTATCAATAATTAGTTTGAGAATTAAACAAGAGTGAGAGAAGGAAGGAGTGTTCTCACACAGAAGCCGGTTTTGACCATGAAAAACTCCATTGAACCTCCAATCCCAAAACTTCATTTCTCTATTTCACTTCTTTTTACACTGAAAATTTGTACAAAAATGAGCAATTAGGGCAAGTTCCTTTCAGCAATTAACAATCAAATAGCCACACTCAAACGCATACACACAGATGATCAGAGAAATAACTGAAGAAGATGTGAAGCAGAAGAAAAACACAAACTTGAGAAGAAATTAATGGATTAGAAATCATACCTTCTGACTATTTGAAGAACCCATGTGTGTGCGTGTATGTGAAGCTGTATGGGTTTTTGTGAGTGAATGGTGAAAGAAAGAGAGACAGAAAAACAGAGCCGAGAGGGAGAGAGAGGATCTCAGGCGACGGTGACCAACAAGGAGGTGAATCGGTGCTCTGGTTGCCGGCCAACGCGAGGAGGAGTGGCGGTGAGGGAGAGGGAGACGGAGAAGGACGCTGGAGAGAGAGAGAGAGAGGGAGATACCTGGGAGCGAGCTGGTGGGGTTTTGGGTTGCAGCATCAATGGTGGCGTGAGCAGTGGGCGAGAAGGAGGAGGAATGAGAAGGAGTTGTGTGTGAGACTGAGATGAGAAACGGAGACGGGTTAGGGCTAAATTTTGGGGGGAATCCCCAATTTGAGAGGGAATATTTGTTTTAGGGGAATCCCAATTTGAGAGGGAATATAATCGCCGACTAATATTTAGTCGGTAAAAGAAAAATAACAATTTTAAAAAAATTTAAAATAAAAGTAACAAATATATTAAAATTATATTTAAATAAAAATATAAGTAATAAAATTATAAATTAAAAAAAAAACCAAAAATTAAATTATCTTAAATATTTGTCCTAATATTTTTTGTACTGAAAAATATAATAATATATTTTAAAATTTTATTTTCTTATATTGTTATATTATATATATATATAAAATAAGAAAGAAAAGAAAGAAAGAAAATTAAAAAAAAAAGGAAAAATTTAATACTAAAAAATATTTTAATGAAAAATATTTTTGTAGTAGAGGAAAAGGAGCGGCAGTAGTAGTGAAGGTGGTGAAAGAGAGATAATGGTAGTAGTAGTAGCAGTAGTAGTAGTGGTGATAGTAGAGTAGTAGCGATAGTAGTAGTAATGGTAGTCGTAGAGTTGAAGTAGCGACAGTAGAAGTAATAGTGGTGGTGGAATGGTGTTTGCAGTAGTGGTGAAGGTGGTAGAGGAGATGGGTGGTGAAAGAGAGTGATAGACAGAAAAGAAACATAGAGAGAAGAGAGATAAAGAGAAATGAGCGAGAGAGACAGAGAGAGATAGCGAGAAGAGAGATGAGCAAGAGAGACATAGAGAAAGATAGAGAGAAGAGAGAAGAGAAATGAGTGAGAGAGACAGAGAGATAGCGATAAGAGATATGAGCAAGAGAGACATAAAGAGAAGAGAGATGAACGAGAGAGACATAGAGAAAGATAGAGAGAAGAGAGAAGAGAGATAAAGAAGGGAGAGAGTGAGCAATGTGAACACAATGGGGGAGAGAGATAAACAGACAGATAGACACATAGAAAGAAAGAGAGAGAGAGAGAAGAGTGAGAGACAGACAAATAGACACAGAGAGAGAAAGAAAGAGAGAAGAGTGATAAGTGAGAGAGAGATAAAGAGAGAAAGAGATATAAAGAGACTGATAAAGACAGAGACAGAGTAGAAAAGAGAAAGAGATAGAGACAGAGGCAGAGAGAAACAGAGAGAGAGAGCGAGAGAAGAGAGATGAGCAAGAGAGATAGAGACAAGAGAGATGAACGAAAGAGACATAGAGAGATAGAGAACGGAGAGAAGAGATAGATGTGTGAGAGACACAGAGAGAGAAAGAGACAGACCGACATATAGACAAATAGATAGACAGATAGACCAACAGATAGACAGATAGATTTTTTGTAATTATAATCGCCAACTAAAATTTAGTCGGTAAAAAATATATTAAAAATATATATTAAAAGTAACAAAAAAAATTCATTATTTAAAATTTTTTTAAATAAAAGTAAAAAATATATTAAAATGATATTTAAATAAAAATATAAGTAATAAAATTATAAATTAAAAATATTAAATTATCTTAAATATTTATCCTAAAATTTTTTTTATTGAAAAATATAATCACAAATTGAGCTTTTAATTTTATATATAATAAGAAAGAAAAGAAAGAAATAAAATTTTAAAAAAAAGGAAAAAAATATAAAAAAAAATTTGAGCTAGCTCAACCCGTGTTTTAAATTTTTTTGATGTTTTATTTTATTTAATTTCATTATTTAAATTTTGCCACAAAATATTTAAATTTTATTGATGTTTTATTTTATTTAATTTCACTATTTAAATTTTAATAGATGTTTTATTTAATTTCATTATTTAATTATTAATATTTTTTAAAATAAATTTATTTAAAATTTTAATTAAAAAATAACATATATTTTTATTGATATTTTATTTATTTAATTTAAAAATATATATTTATTTAATTGCGTAAAAGATCAAATGAAATAAAAGAAAATCAACTTTTGGCGACTAAATGTTTAGTCGCCAAAGAGAAAAAATTAATTTTTTATTAAAACATTTGGCGACTAAAGAATTTGGTAGCCGAATGTGTGGATACGGCGACTAAACAATTTTTTGTCGCTGAAAATCAACTTTTGGCGACTAAATGTTTAGTCGCCAAAGAGAAAAAATTAATTTTTTATTAAAACATTTGGCGACTAAAGGATTTGGTAGCCGAATGTGTGGATACGGCGACTAAAAAATTTTTTGTCGCTGAAAATCAACTTTTGGCGACTAAATGTTTAGTCGCCAAAGACAAAAATTAATTTTTTATTAAAACATTTGCCGACTAAAGCCTTTAGTAGCCGAATGCATACCTACGGCGACTAAAAAAATTTTTTGTCGCCAATTTATGCCATTTTTGCCGACTAAATTTATTTTAGTCGCCAATTGTGATATTTTTAGCTACTAAATTTTTTTTAGTCGCCAATAATCAATATTCCCCGACTAAAAATAATTAGTAGCTAAAAATTTGACTTTTGCCGACTAAATTTATTTTTGGTAGCCAAATCCGTAACATTTGGCGACTAAATTTGTTTTAGTCGCCAAAAGTGGTCGCTGTAGGTGCTTTTTCCTGTAGTGTCTCTAGGTGTTCACTTGAAGTTATGGCCAAAAGTTTATTGTGACAGGATAAATAAGCCTTATATAATTGAATCTATACCATATATTAAGTAAAAGTGGGTTTTTAACCCTTAAGGCCTATGGAAGCTTCAATATTTCAATCTGAATTTTTAAAATTTTTTATTTAAAAAAAAATTTAACATTTATTGATTTGGTCAAAATTCTTGATCAGCATTTATTAACCTTTTTCAATCTACATATCTTTCCACATGCCTGCAATTATTGATTTGGTCCAAATTCCCTGATCAGCATTTAAAATCCCATTATATAAATAATTATAGATACAATTCGTGTATAGTTACTGCAGTACCCTTTTCAACTTCCTCCATACACTATGGTTAGTGATAAGAAAAAAATCTTAAAAAACATAATTTATATATTAAAAAAATCTAAAACAAATATAAACCATTTATAATTATCCCGTGTATAGCACGGGTGATAGGCTAGTACTATATATTAAGCAAAAGGGGGTTTTTAACCCCAAGGCCTGTGGGAGTTCCAATCTCTTAATCCCAATTTTCTAATTTTTTGATTTAAAAAAAAAAAACCCTCAGCATTTATTGACTTCTCCCAACCCAACCTCAGCATTTATTGACTTCTCCCAACTCACAATTCCTTTTGACTTCTCTCATAATTATTGCAACACCTTTTTCAATTTCTTCTATACACTATGGTTACATACAAAAATAAAAAAAAAAGATAAGAATTTAGCTATAGATCTCAAAAAGATATAACATCTAAATTTGAATTATGATTTAATAATATAATTATGTATTTTTTTTATGTATATCTATCAAAATTTTAAATCACTTAATGAGACAAATTAATCAATTTTTCAAAATTATTGATTTTTAATTTACAAAATAGATTAAAAAAAACTATTGACTAATTTATTTATTTAGTAACAAAAATATTTCATAATCTCTCCCTCCTAATCTCTCTTACAAATTTTCTCTTCCCCAAAAAATCAGATAATATTTTCTATTAAAGTTGTAGATATCTACCTATATTTTATATATTATATTATAACATAACAAAAAAAAACTAAAAAACTAAAAAAAAAAAAAATCTTTAAAGTTTATCTAAATAAACTTTAAATCAATAAAACTCACATGTCTATCACATATCTAACTCACATCATACCTTACCTAAATAATAATAATTAAAAACAAATGGAAATCACAGATAAATTAAATTTAAAAAAAAGATACCCACAACTCCATCTTAAATAAATTGAAAAAAAAAATATCCGAATAGAAACCACACAAAAATAAAAATAAAAATAAAAAGATATATCTATCTATCTATCTATATCTATACTATATATTAAGCAAAATGGGGTTTTTAACCCCCAAAGCCTATGAGAGCTTCAATATCCCAATCTGAATTTTTAAAATTTTTTATTTAAAAAAAAAAAACTCATCATAACTTACCTAAATAATAATAATTAAAAATAAATGGAAACCACAGATAAATTAAATTTAAAAAAAAAATACCCACAACTCCATCTTAAATAAATTGAAAAAAAATACCCGAATAGAAACCACATAAAAATAAAAATAAAAGAAAAAGATATATCTATCTATCTATCTATAATCTATACTATATATAAAGCAAAAGGGGGGTTTTTAACCCCCAAGGCCTATGGGAGCTTCAATATCCCAATCTGAATTTTTTAATTTTTTATTTAAAAAAAAAAAAAACTCAGCATTTATTGATTTGGTCAAAATCCTCCGATCGGCATTTAAAATCCACTCATACAAATAATTATAGATACAATTCGTGTATAGTTACTGCAGTACCCTTTTCAACTTTCCCCATACACTATGGTTAGTGATAAGAAAAAAATCTTAAAAAGCATAATTTATATATTAAAAAAAATCTAAAACAAATATAAATATCTATAATTATCCCGTGCATAGCACGGGTGATAGGCTAGTACTATATATTAAGTAAAAAGGGGTTTTTAACCCTCAAAGCCTATGGAAGCTTCAATATCCCAATCTGAATTTTTTAAATTTTTATTTAAAAAAAAAACTCAGCATTTATTGATTTAGTCAAAATCTCCTGATCAACATTTATTAACTTTTTTCAATCTACATATCTTTTCCATATGCCTGCAATTATTGATTTGGTCAAAATCTCCTGATCAACATTTTAAAATCCCCTTATACAAATAATTATAGATATAATCCGTGTATAGTTTACTGCAGTACTCTTTTCAACTTCCCCCATACACTATGGTTAGTGATAAGAAAAAAATCTTAAAAAACATAATTTATATATTAAAAAAAATCTAAAACAAATATAAATATCTATAATTATCCCGTGCATAGCACGGGTGATAGGCTAGTATGTAATAAATTAAAAATTAATATGTATTATATCATATTATTACGAACTAAAGTATGAGAGATTTTTAGTGAGTCTTAGATATTTTCCTGGTCAAAATCATGAGTGTATATATATATTAAAATGTAATCTTTACTTATAATTTATGAAATAAAAATTATTGAAGTTACTTTTAATTATTAACTTTCTGTTTGAGAAAAATTAAACTAAATAAGTATTATCGTTTGCTAATTTGGGAAGTTGATTAAAAGTTAATTTTTGATTTTTAATTTATTTTGGATCATATCATCTCTCTACTTTTTCATACATTTTTTTAATAAAAAAAAAATTCAAAAAATTAAAAAACTAATTTTTAACTTCTCATCAAAAGAAAGAGTTAATAAGATGGATTCTTGCTTTACATTTTTTTTTATATATCAGAAAGTTGGAAATGTTCAACACTAGAAGAAGTAAATGGAAATCTCTCTTCGAGTAAATAAATAAGGACAATGAGATATATAAGAGTATTTTATGTCAATTTTTTTCATTAAACATAAAAGCAATAACACTTATATATATTAATGTTGTGTCACAATCTTGCTAGTGTAAGAAAATTGAGTAAAAAAATCCATTTATTACTCAATAAATAATAAATACATATTATATTTGTACATAACATGTACATGCCTACACATGCTCTGTTTGGTCAAAATCTAAATAAAAAAAATTACATTTTTTCAATATATATATATATATATATATTAATGTATAACAAAAGTGGAACTTAAGAGTCAAAAGTTGCTAGGAAAAAATTTCATCAAAAAAGTTGTTAAAAAAATTTGTCAAACCAACCCGTACTTTGTTTTGTTGCCCGTTTGTCAAGGGAGCAAAAATTGAAAGATGAAAAAAAATAAAAAAGGAAAGCTAAATAGACACTACAACATAAGGGTTTTATATATTTTTTATTTTCAAAAGTAAAAATTACGTTGTAAAAAAATTAAGAAATCAATAGCAATCATCATGTGAGTCGTCACCAAAAGATTTATTTAAAAAGTAAAAAATATAATTTTTAGCAACAAAATTTTGATAATGTTGCTATTAAATGCATTTTTAAAAACAAAATAATTTCATGCTTAAATATTTATTTTTTGAGACGGAAATTTTGATCCCAAAATGATAATTACATTACTAAATGTTCAATTTTATCGCTAAAAATACAATAATACTTTTGACAATTAAAATACTTATTAGTCTTTAAATTTGTCTGCAAGACTTTAATTTGTTATATAGTGAGAATTACTAATACATTCATTTTTTATAGGTAACTAAATTAATTCATTACTAATACATTCATTTTTTAGGTAACTAAATTTATATATATATATATATCTGATTTTCCTAACTCAATCAAAAAATTAAAAATATTTTGTTTTCACATTTAAAAAAATAAATAAATAAATTCTAAACACAGAATTTATGTGAACTCTGGCTTCTTCTACGAGCTAGGTTGGAAGCATGACATATGCCATTGATTGGGTGGCTAAAATGAGGGAATCCATCAAATTAAAAAAATAAAAAATTTACGAATTTAGTCTGAATTCCAAAAAAATAAAGAAGTCCGACCTGCAAATTAGGTGACCTAAGTATGAACACAGAAGACTAGGAGGTGCTTTCCCCCACTTTTTGGAAATTTGCAATTCATCTCTATCCTATATACACCCACAATAGTGCTTTATATAGCACTATGTTAATGTAAAAACAATATTATAAATAAAGACTAAAAAGCAGTTTTAACGCAGGAGAATTCCATAGGACTTTAAAAATTCAACCATGATTGAGACTTTCAATTTTATGAATTTTTATATCTATTAAAATGATTTAGATCACTCGCATGAAAGAGATTTAAAAAAAAAAAAAAATTCATAAATAGTCCAAATTATTTTGGAGGCCATAGGGATCTTCAAAATTGAGGGCCATAATTATTTTTGTTGAAAATTAATGGCATATGATTATGGGGACCAATTAGAAAGCAGTTTTTTCTAGAAATTTAAATGCATTGAAACTTAAAGAGATCAGTAGTGCTACAAAAATCAATTAGATCATCTCTAACGGTGAATCAAATTTGACATTAGATTTAAATTTTGGTGAAAAAGTCACTTTTTTGTACTCCAACGATTTCACCAAATTGGTATCAAAATGAGAATTCAACAAAAAAATCATCAAACTAAGAACAAGCTACAGATTTGACCAAATTGCTATGCATGACCGTTGGAGGAGGTAAACTGGCCAACCTGCCAGTTGCCCGGCCGGTTGACCAACCGGTCGACCGGTTTCCTTTCAAATAGGTAGGCTCAAACCGGTCAAAAAAGGTTCAAACAGCTAAAAAAAAAAAAAAAAAAAAAAAATTGCCCTTACTGGTCAACCAGCCGGTCGACCACTTCCTCAATTCTGCTTTGATGCTCACCGTTGGAAGAAGACGTATCAAATTGAGAAAATAACCTATTTCTTACTCAAATTTGGTGAAAAAAGAAGTGAACGGTTGGAGATGCTCTTAGTATATCAACATATATTATAACATTATTATTGACTTCACCCATTATACAAATTACAAATATTTAAAATCTCTAAAATTATGTCACATTATCTATTAGTACACTAATTGATATATCAATTGATACATTTAACATTATTCTAAAGAGACTGCTAGAAAGTTGTCAAATTAAAGAGAATTGATTGAGTTTTTAGAACATCAAGAACTAGTTTGATAAAATTAAAAAATAAAAAAATATTTTTAAATTTTTTAAAATTATTAGACAAATTACAACAAAAAAAAATAAAAATAAAATAAACCTAAGATTTGAGCCTTATAACAAAATAAGTTTTGAGTTTTTATTTCGTCAATTTCAATTCTAATATTTTGATTTATTTTTAACTCAATTATTTATCTATTTTCGTTAAATAAAATTAGCAAAAAAAAAAAAATGTAATTTAATCACTATACTTAACGCAGGTGTATGAAAAATGTCTAAAATGGCATTTTTTAATTGATTTTAATAATTAAAATATTATTTTTTATCAGTTTTACTTAATAAAAATAGACAAATAGTTTAAATTGAAACAAATTAAAAAATTTAAATTTATATTCACAAAATAGATTTATTAAGAATACAACTGATATCGATTTTAAAAGAAAATATTTTCTTATAAATATTTTATTAAAATGAAAATTTTGTAAGAAAAAAATAAAAAAAATTTAAAAGTTTAGTTATAGCTAACTTAGTGTTGACACTAAAAATTGTATATTTTCTGTCGATTGCATAGAACAAATGTAGAGAATTGGTCCAGCGGATGCTAGGTTTAAAAGACCATGAGTTTCAACAAGTTTACAAGTGAAAAATGGGTGAATATGAAATCTGGAATACAGAGCAAGTGACAAAAAGGAAATAGTCAAAGAGACAGACGTGGCAGTTGCAGTTTTCCTGTCGATTCGTCTAGTAGCGAAGTGGAATGTGGCCCAACATGGCCCAGACGTCAAGCCATAAAGTTAGCATGCAAGGCATACAAGATACGTGTCACGTTTCCTAGAAGGAGAAAAGCTGTAACAGGGAAGCAGTTACTGGCAGTTGCAGAGATCATAGGCATTGAAGTGGAGGTAGCTGGCTACATGATGGGACACGTGGCAGCAGAGCAGCAGTGGAGTTTGAAGACCAGCAATATAAAAGTTGGAAATTCGAAGTTAGAAGGATCTTCAAACAAATTTACAACCCTTATAGCATTAGGATTAACTTAACTTACCTAGTTCTTACTTAGGAGTAGTCTATCTGTAGTTTAGTTTCTGTAACTAAGAGTTCTCTGTCGATTGTCCTGTACATTGAACTGGAAATTTAATTTTACTGATTAAATTCCAAGTTTGTTTGTTCAACAATTGATTTTCAGTTTATTCCTTCTTGTTTCTTCGCATTACAGCCTCCAAAGAAGTCCTTGAATTTGTCAAGGCATAGAACGTTCAGACCACAATTGCTTGATCTATTGTTGTTTGTGAAATTCTGGGTTTTCTATCAAATCACATCTGTCGATTTGGCCCAATCCAGATTTTTTGCTAACATATTTTGGCATGCCCAGTGGGACCTGTCTAATTTGGAGTGATGGCTAGGAAGAAATAGCATGAAGTCTTTGAAGATCCTGATAAAAGGTTCGAAGATGAAGAAGAGTTGAATGATGGAGTTGAAGGAGTACAAGACAACTTAACTGATGGCCATTCAATGGCTAGGCAAGAAATAGGCCAAGGAAATGGCCAAAACTGGCCAATCCAGTTGTCCACCAGTTCATCCAAGAAGGGCTCTTTTGCTGCATACCCAGCAAGCAATTGGTTCCATGTCAGCATATGAGAACCAAGTGATGATTGATGACTTAATGGCTTTGTTTGAGAAAGCCAACATCAAGCCCAGTCAATCAAGAAAGATTGGAGAGGAGACGCAAGAGAAAAAAACACAACCTAAGTTCCAAATGGCTCCTCAACAGGATGAAAAAGTAAGTGAACCTGTATCATTTTATAGACCTCCTACACTCCAAGAGAGATATAAGGAGGGAATAAACATAAATCCAATGCTTGAGAGGGAACAACCCACATATCATACAAACCCAGTGTTTAATTACAATGTAAATAATATGGGAATGAGACCTGGGGGGTAACTAAGGCCACAAATGTATGATAATCTTGCATTTGAAGGGCCTGGTTATCAGGCTATGGCAGAACAGAGAAATAGGCCGCTTAATCAAGTAAGGCCTCAAGATGCAAGGGATTTTACCATGCCTCAACCATATTTTGAACGCTATATGATACATCCAAGGCCTAGAGGGCTTGGTCCTCCTAATCCTTACTTCCAATCGGAGGTTGAAGGAGGAGGACAACAATAACAATATTTAGAACCTCAAGTCAACAGACAACAAATAGTGAACATCATACAGGAAATATATGGTCCAGGCTTGAGAAGGCCAGATAGACTAATGTTTAGGAGTCCTTACCCTCCATGGATAGAAACAATTCTCATTCCAAGGAATTACAGAATTCTTGAGTTTACTTGGTTCACAGGGGAGGAAAGACAATCAACCATAGAACACGTGGGCAGATTCATACTCCAGTGTGGAGAACCTAGTTATGATGATAATTTAAAGTTAAAGTTCTTTCCTCATTCTTTGTCGAAAGTGGCATTTACTTGGTTTATTAACTTGCCAGAGAACTCTGTTCACACTTGGCAAGACATGGAAAATCAGTTTCATGCTCAGTTCTTTAGAACTGAACCTGACGTAACAATGGTGGACTTGTCAAAATTTAAACAAAGACAAGGAGAAAGTACAGAACAGTACATCGACAGGTTTAAGAAAGCAAAAAACCGCTGTCATGTATACATGCCTGAAATAGAAGTAATAAGATTAGCCCAAAATGGTTTAGATTTTGAGCTTAGGAAAAAATTTGAAGGCATGATATTTAGAGATTTATTTGAGTTGTCTTCAAGAGCAACTAGTTATGAGGCCATTCTCAGAGAAGAACAACATAGAAATGCAGCCTCATTAGGCACTTATTATCAAGAAGTCGAATTTGACATGGAAGTTGACATAGATGTTGCCCAAGTAATAGGTAAAAAACCTGTGGTTTGTGAGACATTAAGAAAGACAGACCAACCTGTAAGCATGCCAGCAACACAACCAGCCAAAAAGAATGTGGCTATATCACATAGACAATATTCTTTTGATTTGTCTAAAGTAGATGCATTATTTGATAAGTTGTTAACAAATAAGTTTTTAACTTTAACTCCAGGCCACAACATTCCTAAAGAAAGGGACAAAGTTGGCAAGGAATATTGCAAATGGCATAATTCTTTCAGACATTCTACTAATAATTGTGTTACATTTCGCAATTGTGTGTAGGATTTAATTCAGAAAGGGATGTTGAAATATGCCGAGAAAGATAAAGGAGTAATGGCAGTTGACAGTGATCCATTTCCTAGTATGGTGGAAATCAATATGGTGACTACTGATCAGAAGAAAAAAGGGAAAAATCCTAGAATTCTGTTGGTGGAGTTGGAAAAACTTCACAAAGAAAGGCTAGAGAAAATGGCAAAAGAAACAAAAGGAAAAAGAGTTCAAAAGGAACCAAGTGAGAGTTTCATCTGTTTCAGATGTGATTCTGAGAAAAAAAAAACTAAGGTCATTGTGATTGATGGGATTTAATAAATTGGAAAAGATGTTGGCCTGAGATTTAATACTATGGGAAGTGGAGATTTACAAATTTTTGATAACGATTGTTTGTTCTATGATGGAACATATCCTGGAATTTTTGGACCTACAAAGAACTATGGTAAGGATGATGCTCCATTCTTATTCCAGGGAGCACCTGTTCATCCATGCATGGTTGGAGCTAGTAATGTGAGGACTATGCTCAATCAACATAAGGGTTCTAAGCCTTATGGAAACCCAAAGGTTCTAACTAGGCCATATAATGGCCATCAGCAGCAATTTGGTGCATCACATAGTGGCCATCAACAACTTGGGAGGCCATATGGAGGGCATCAACAATTGGCAAGACCATCTGGAGGATATCAGCAGCAGCATCATGGCCCAAGAGTGAGGCCAGAAATGCAACTAGTCCAGCCAAGAATGGTGAAACTTCCAATACCATCTCATTTGGGATGGCAAGGAGTGTCACATCCAAAGTTCCCTATGAGTGGTTGGAGACCAACGGAAGAAACAATAACCCAGAAAATGAGAGAGCAAAGAAGGTTTCATGCCATGATGTCCACTGCTACAGGGGACAAACCATCTAGAAAACAAGACTTAGTGTGGACAAGGGAATGATTGGTTCCTACAGTTCCTGCTACTAAAGGAAAAGAAGTGAAAGGTTCAACTTCTAAAACCCATCCAGTGCAACCAGTTCAGATTTTGAAAAGGAGAATAGGACTAGAAGAGACTGAAGATAGACCTGTGGGTAGGCTTTCAGAGAAGGCTTTGTTAAGGCAAAAGCTGAAACAGTTAGAAAAAGATCTGATGTTTGATGAAGAAGATAACAATAACAAAAAAGATGTGGTAATGAAAGATGATCAAGATTAGGAGATGGTCATTGATAACAAGGATGTTAATGAAAGAGTTGAAGAAGATGAAGTGAAATTAGACAGTTCTGGTGGTGACTTTGGAGAAAAGTTGGTTGCCATTCATTTTGGTTCTTTACCCCCTTCCAAGGAGTGCAACATGATTATGGCCATCCCACAGAGGTTTTAGGCCAAACCAAACCAACTAGATAACTTGGCAGGTGATGTTGAAGATTTGACAGAACCAGCTGTTCAGATAGCAATAGTTGAGACACAGGCCAAGCCATTGAGATCAATCGAGGTCATTAAGTCCGTCGATGGGGAGAAAGTTGTACTTCAAAAACAAGAAGATAAGCTTATTAAAAATCTGAGGCCTCTGTATGTTAAAGTTTTTCTGGATGGGGTACCAGTGGAAAAGGTGTTGGTAGACAATGGGGCTATTGTCAACATTCTCCCATCTAGGACACTGAAAGCTATTGGTAAGTCTGTCGATGACCTACTTCCTATTGAGGTAAATATAAGTAATTTTTTTGGTGGATCATCTGAGGCTAGAGGAGTAGTAGCTTTACAACTTCAAGTTGGTTCCAGGTTAATGGGAACAACTTTCTTTGTAATAGACTCGACTTCTAATTACAATGTGCTCCTAGGTAGGGATTGGATTCACCTTAATGGGTGTGTACCTTCGTCTCTACCCCAAGCATTGATTTTTCTAACTGGTGGTGGTTAGAATAAAAAAGGAATGGAAATCTTCTGGGCTGAAGCAAATCCTTTTGTTGCTAATGTCAACAACATAGAGGTTGTGCTGTATGATGAGGATTTGGCCCCGGTTGTGATAGATAAAGAAGAAGTCAAATCGCAAGGGAAAGGCTTAACAACTGAAGGGTTCAAGGCCTTCATTGAGGAAGGTTTCAAGCAGATAGGCCAGGAATTGGCCAAACCAAGCCTGATGCAGAAGCAGAAGAGACTTGTGATAGAGGAAATTGCTGAAAATGATGGGTGATGCAAGTGCAAGTAATAGAAGAAGACAAGCTGGATGAGACAGCTGATGTAATTAAATCTACTTTTTCTAGGCTTTTTTATTTCTTTTTAGAAAGTAAGTTTAGCCCTAAGTGTTTGCCTAATTGTTCTTGGGCAGAATGTGTAATCGACAATAGCCCTCTGAGTTATAAAGAGATGCAACTGGAACATCTGAAGGCGGCTCCTGCCAAACTTGATGATCTCAAGGCAGATGTGCAGGACCCTTTAGAGGAATATAACTTAGGAAGTAAGGCTTGTAAGAGGCCCATCTATGTAAACGCTAGTCTATCTAATGAATGTAAGAGCAAACTAGTTAGTTTGCTTTCTGAGTATGTGGATTGCTTTGCATGGACGTATGAAGAAATGCCTGGATTAGACAAAACATTGGTGGAGCATAGACTCCCAATTAAAGGAAATTTTATTCCTCATAAACAACCTCCAAGAATGATGACTAATGAAGTCACCTTATTAGTTAAGGAAGAAATCGAAGGTTGCTCAATGCAGGTTTTATTAGAACTGCCAGGATATGTTGAATGGCTGTCTAATATTGTCCCTGTAATGAAGAAAAATGGTAAGTTAAGAGTGTGTATAGCTTTTAGAAATTTGAATCTAGCAACTCCTAAAGATGAATATCCTATGCCAGTGGCTGATCTATTAGTTGATGCAGCAGCCAAGAGCAGGGTTTTGTCCTTTATGGATGGACATGCTGGGTATATTCAGATCTTTATTAACCCAGAAGATACACATAAGACAGCATTTAGATGTCCTGGTGCCTTAGGGACATTTGAATGGGTAGTCATGCCTTTTGGATTAAAGAATGCAGGAGCAACTTATCAAAGGGCAATGAACTTCATTTTCCCTGATTTGATTGGAAAATATTTAGAAGTTTATATAGATGATGTAGGCATCAAATCTGACAGTTTTGATGAGCATCTAGAACATTTGCAGCAGACATTTCAAAGAATGAGGACATACAAACTCAAAATGAACCTTTTAAAGTGTGCATTTGGAGTATCTGCCGGAAATTTCTTAGGCTTTTTAGTACATCACAAAGGAATAGAAGTAGATGCTAATAAAGCCAAAGCCATTTTGGGGGCAAGACCTCCAGCCAACAAGAAAGAGTTGCAAAGTTTTCTTGGAAAAGTAAATTTTTTGAGGAGATTCATAGCTAATTTGGCCAAGAAAACTTTAGCATTCTCTCATTTTTTGAAAATTAAGTCAGACCATGAGTTTAAATGGGAAGTGTGCCATCAAGAAGCTTTTGACTTGCTCAAAAAATACTTGACAAACCCTCCAGTGCTTATGCCACCAGTGGCAGGAAAGCCTTTGAAATTGTATATATTAGCTTTTGACCTGTCGATTGGTTGTTTATTGGCTCAAGAAAATGATATGGGTCATGAACAAGCTATTTACTACCTAAGTAGAAGGTTAAATGATGCTGAAACTAGATATAATTCTATTAAGAAATTGTGTTTGGCACTTTATTTTGCAACGATTAAATTGAGGCATTATTTGCTGGCAACAGAAGTGTTTATGATAGCATAAACAGATGTTATTAAATATATGTTATCTAAACCAATTTTAAAGGGGAGACAGGGTAAATGGATATTAGCATTAATTGAGTATTGTCTCAAATATGTGCCACAAAAAGCAGTCAAGGGGCAAGCTTTGGCCGACTTCTTGGTGGAACACCCTGGCACTTCTGTCGATTTAGACCTATATGAAGTCAACTTGGTGGAAAGTGAACCATGGAAATTGATGTTTGATGGTTCAAAAACAGATGAAGGAGTTGGAGCAAGTATTATATTGATTGCACCAAATAGGCAAATGTATCAATTTGCGTATTAGTTTGAAGCACAATATGTACAGTCTTGTAATTAAGCTGAATATGAAGCCTTGATAATTGGCTTAGAATTGGCCACAGAATTCAGGATTAGAAGCCTCCAGGTTTTTGGAGATTCCCAGTTAGTCATTAAACAAGTTTTGGGAAAGTTCAAATGTGTTAGTGGTGCTCTGGAAGAGTATTTAACTGAGGTTAAATGGTTAATTAGTTTTTTTGACCATATCACATTCACACATAGGTTTAGACTGGAGAAGAAGGAGGCTAATGAGATGGCTTAAGCAGCTTCTGGACTAAAAATACCTAAAGGAGCTCAGCAAAGGGTGATTCGAATTCAGAAAAGAAACTTTTCTGCACTTAAAAATAGGTGTAGGAATTTCCTACCTATTCTCACTTTGGATGTGACAAAAGAAGATTGGAGATTCCCTTTAATAAAGTACCTATCGAATCCCAGCGAAAAAAGCAATAGGCAGGTGAGGTTTCAAGCCATAAACTATGTTATCATGGAGATGATTTATTTAGGAAGGCTCATGATGGTTTGACTGTGCTTTGTATTGGTAAATTAGACCAAATAAAAGCTATGGCTGAAGCACATAAAGGAATTTGTGGGGCCCATCAAGCTGGTGATAAAATGAGATGGCTAATTAACAGGTGTGGTTATTTTTGGCCATCCATTAGAAAAGATTGCATAATGTATGCAAAGGGATGTCAGAGTTGCCAGAAGCATGGCAATATTCAAAGGGTGCCAGCTACCAGCCTGCATTCAGTGGTTAAACCTTGGTCTTTTAGAGGATGGGCAATGGATTTAATTGGGCAAATTTTCCAGCATCTTCTAAAGCACATTCTTATTTATTGGTAGCCACTGACTATTTTACTAAATGGGTAGAGGCAATACCCTTAAAAGTGGTGACACAGGTCCAAGTTATTGAATTCTTGAAAAAGAATTTGATACATAGGTTTGGTTTACCCCAATCTATCACTGTCGATCAAGGTACAGTGTTCAATGGGGATGAGATTAAAGAGTTTGCCAAAGAATACGGCATTTAGATATTAAATTCTTCACCATATTATGCCCAAGCAAATGGACAAGCTGAGGTAACAAACAAGATTGTCAAAAAATACTTTAGAGAAAATGATTGAAGACAATCCTAGAGATTGGCATAATCTCTTGTCAGAAGTGCTTTAGGCTTATAGAAATTCCAAAAGGAATAGTACAGGTACAACTCCATATGAGTTGGTTTATGGGCATGATGGTGTATTACCTTTGGAAGTGACAGTGAGATCCAATCGACTGGCCAAGCATTTGGATATTCCTATGGATGAATATTCAGAGGCACTACCGATTGAGTTGCAGGATTTAGAAGGAAAAAGAATTATGGCCTTTAATCATTTGGTGCCTTAGAAAAAGAAAGTTGAGAGAAGTTATAACAAGAAAGTTAAGAGTAAATTATTTTATGAAGGAGAATTAGTGTGGAAAACCATTTTACCTGTTGGATTTAAAAGCCCAGAATATGGTAAATGGTCTCCAAATTGGGAGGGACCATTTAAAATACATAAGGTTCTTAGAGGAGGAGCCTATCATCTTGCTTCTTTAGAAGGTGAGCCACACAGAAGGATAATTAATGGCAAGTATTTAAAGAAGTATTATCCAACCATGTAGGAATGCATGAGTTCATACACATGAAAACAAAGATAGGTGACAGAAAGAGTAAAGCCAAAACAAATGTAATAAGTATTTTCATTAAACTTGTATAAAAAATACAGAAGGGCAAATTATGAAATTTTTTACATTTGGCTTAATCCCTTTGGAAATACATTGAAAATCTGCTCCAAGCTTGAAGAGCAGTCTGATGCTTTAGCTTATTTTGCCTAAGTTTGGTTTGGGCTTGCTTGAAAGCCAGTGGACCACTTTTTGCTTGAGCAAGAAGGTTTGGAATTTGCTGAGAAAGGTTGGCTTGCTCTTGTTCAATGGCATCTTTCTGGGCTTCACGTGGGCCAATTGAGTTTCTAGCTGAGCTTCTTCTGCTGTAAGAGTGTTAAATTGAGCAATGAGGGATTGTGATCTAGCAGATGCTTCAGTTAGAGCATGCATTGCTTTCCTCACTTGCTCAACTTGATTCTCAACATTTTTTGGCTCAATATGAAATCATTGATAGCTAGTAAATGCTGAGGAAGCTCTGAAATGAAGGTCTGAAAGATTTTGCACTTGGTCTAGATCAAAAAGTTGAGGAATTAGTGGTGCAATGGCTCTCAAACAATCAGTCAAAATTGGAGTTTGAGAGAGACCCAAGGCATCCAGTGGCTGACCAAGTAAATTAAAAAATTGTTCAATAAGTTCTTATTCTTCATTGGATGTTGCTTCAATTTTTCTTCAATAGTCAAATTAGCAACAGTTTCTTGAACAGCAGAAATCCCCAAGAGTAAGTCTTGAATAGAGGAAGAGAAGGTAATTGCAGGCTGTAGTTATAAAAAGTAAAGTTAACAAATGAAGAACAATGAATATGGAAAATTATATGAGAGATTATTACCTCTGTGACAATGTGAGATGAGGTAGAAGTACCCAAGATCTCTTTTGAAGGACTTTGAACTGGTGTAGTCTGCACCCCATGTTAGCAGTCAATGATGTTTGAAAAGGCATCTCAATCTTGCATAAGAGAATGAAAGGGGACTATTTTTAAACCATATACACTTAAGTATATATATATATATATATAGAAAATAAGAACAAGGTGTATAGGTGAGAAAATGTTACCTGTATTGGAAATGACTGACTAACGGAAGTGATGATAGTTGATTAAGGAACTCTTATATCACTTAAGGTTGACTCATCATCTAAAACCTCAGTGTCAGCTCTGTCAACTTCATTAGAAGGTTGTTATCTGGCTCAAAAACATGCTCATGGACAGGAGAACCTCTGTCGACAGGAGATGTGTGGCTGTCAGAATTAGTGGGTAAGTCAATTGGAGCTTCTCTGACATGGTCTGAATTAACTGGGATCTTCTTGAGCATGTTCAGGGATGGTTGATTCTTCTGGAGAAGAGGCCACACCAGAAAAAGTGATGACCTCATCAGTTCCATATGGAACCCTCTAAGAGGAAAGGCCATTAGGTCTCCTAAAGCTACTTCTTGGGGAATTTCAGACAAAATTTGAGCTAGTTCAGGAGCCAAGTTTCTTAAATGGCTCTTCGTTGGTCAATTTGTTCTTTTTCAAGGGGGTTTGGTTGAGACTCTGGCAATTCAGTTTGGCTTTCAGGAGGACTAACTTGTGCCTCAGCTAGTTCTTCATTCTTAGAAAGAGGAGGAGGTAGGTTGGTATGAGTTTCAGGTATATCTCCATGAGAAGAGGAAGAGGTGGTCAAAGAAACAAGTTTTCTCTTTTTGTATGACTTAAGATATGTCTGAAAAAGAAAGAGGAAAATGTTAGACAAGCAAAATAGAATGTCATGTTTACAATGGTAACAAAATTGACAGATTGAGTAAGATTCATACTATTATGGGACGAGAAGGTGAACTACTAGAAGAAGAAGAAGCTGGTGCAGCAGGAGCTTGTGAAGGAACTGGTTGTTCTTGCTTTCTTTTAGGTCTCCTTACAGGTGCTGCACCACTGGAAGAGGAAGAAGCTGGCGTAGCCAGAGATGGTGGAGGAACTGGTTCCTCTTGTCTTCTTTTAGATCTCCTCTCACGTGTTGCATCACCTTCCAATGTTGGTTGAGAAATACCACCTTCTGGTTGTGGTTAAGATGCAAAGAATTTTTGAAGTTCTTCTTCTCTAGTCACCCTTTGTTCAGTCTCCACACTTAGGTTGTAGGGCTTGAAACCTTTAGCATTGGTGGTGTTTAAGGGATTACCCTTATGCTTTCTTTTCTGGTTAGTGGAAGTAGGCATTTCTATAGCCAAAGGAATGGCTTTGACTGAGGACTCAGCTGCATATATGTAGAAAAGATATATGTTGTTATACACCCGTAAAACTTTAACAAGAAATATAAAGTAAGAAGGAGATAGTTGTTTACCAATGCCCATGGTCGCTCATTTTTTGTTGTCAGGATGCACATTCCAGAGGCATACTTGAGTTTCTTTATTAAAGATTACTGCATTCATAAGAAGCCACCAGTCTCTGAATCTTGTGGAGAGAAAAGGTGTGACTTTGCAGTAGTAGAAGCTGAATTGATCAAATAGTTCTTGATTGTGGGCTAGAAGGGCCTCCACAACTATTTGATGTTTGAATTGAATTCTAGCTCCAACTTGCTCATGAATAATGGGATGAAAGTATGGGCAAGGAACAGTTTGATAGAGGCCCATTTACCTAGCCCATTGACAGGGGTTATAACTTTCAAAACTGTAGTTAGAAATTCTGTTAGTTGAAAGGGTCCCTCCCACTAAAATGTATCTTGGAGTAAGGATCTGAGCCCAAAAATGCTTTTGTTGTTGCCTCAATTCATCACCCAATATAGAAGGATCATCATGGACATAGGTGAGTCTAAATGAGGTATAGTGGAGTTGGTGAAAAGGGATAAAAAGCTGAGGATCTCTGTCGATAGGTAGTTCATAAAGAAAAATGAACACCTTAGTGAAAGAATTAGAGGTGGCTAGTCTGAAGGAAAGAAAAAATTCAGCATAGCTTTGGCATGTGGGGAGATATGGAGTCTGAGTGGTAGGTCTGATTTCAGGAAAATAAGCATACAACCATGCTTGAAGAAGCCAGAAAGGACCGCCACCATTATGATCAATCTCTTTATCCACTAAAGAAAAGAGACCTCTATATAAGGTGCCTTGTAAAAAGGGGGGCAAGAGCCAATTCTATACCCTCCTGAATGCAAGTGGCTAATGCTAGGTATTCTTTAGTGATTTTCAAACCAGGAACACAAAGAAAGTGTTGGGAAAGCCATAGTAAATAAAAAGCTATTCTCTCTTCATTTGTGGGTTCAATGCCAAATTTTTGGTACTTTTTTTGAAATTTCCCATAGCAGAGGGTAGTGTCCAATTTGATAGGTGTTTTTGGGATTAAAAGGGCACTGATGTGTTGACCAGAACAAGGAAGGCCAGTCAAATGGATAACATCAAGAATAGTAGGTGACATCATACCACATTTTAGAATAAGGGAATTACATGATGAAGACCAAAAGCATGTAGCGGCACCAATGGCCCATTTGTCCATATCTAGGGAGAAAGTTGATAACCTGATGGCATCGTAAATACCTAAAGCTCTCCAGAGGTCTATGTCGTATATCATTATTCGTTGAACCCATCGTTTCCAGTCTGGATTGGGTTTTTGACATGTGCGTAGAGGATTAAGGCTGGAATCCCAATGTTTCCATGACAACTCTGCTTTGTTGAAGAGTAGTGTTTCAGTGTCTGCAATAGGATAGTACTGGGTAAGTTCATCAGGAATGGTTATATTGAAAGTAGGGCCCAGTTCTCCTTCTCCAGGGTTGCCATGGCGTAGGATAATGCAGCTGTTAAAGATGTTTTGACGTAGTAGCTGCTGAAAATTGATTGGAAAACGTTGGACAGATGATGGCTCAGTTTGTTTCTTTCCTTTGACCTGATCTCGTTTGGGCTCCATTAGAGAGTGTGAGCAGAAAGGTTTTTCTCGAAGTCAGAGGCAAATAGCAGAGAAAGATAGAGAATGGTGGAATGATGATTTGAATTCTAGCATTCAAATAGCTTGTGGTGGGCCCTCAGTTTTAAAATTTGGGCTTTATTTGATAGTTTGATCAATTGGTCTTACTCGGAGTTCTTGAAAATTATGTTAGATTAATTTTTAACATTTAACATTTAGGCCTTATGACAAATTGTAGATAAACAGCCCAAATATTTAAATGTCCAACTTTATTTCTTTTAGATAATCATTCAAGGCAAAAAACTCCTTTTTTGTCTTGAATGAGAGGGGCATTGTTGACACTAAAAATTGTATATTCTTTGTCGATTACATGGAACAAATGCAGAGAATTGGTCCAGCGGATGCTAGGTTTAAAGACCATGAGTTTCAACAAGTTTACAAGTGAAAAGTGGGTGAATATGAAGTCTAGAATACAGAGCAAGTGACAAAAAAGAAATAGTCAAAGAGACAGACGTGGCAGTTGCAGTTTTCCTGTCAATTCGTCTAGTAGTGAAGTGGAATGTGGCCAAACATGGCGCAGATGTCAAGCCATGAAGTTAGCATGCAAGGTATACAGGATACGTGTCACGTTTCCTAGAAGGAGAAAGTTGTAACAGAGAAGTAGTTACTGGCAGTTGCAGAGATCATGGGCATTAAAGTGGAGGTAGCTGGCTACATGATGGGACACGTGGCAGCAGAGCAGCAGTGGGGTTTGAACACTAGCAATATAAAAGCTAGAAATTCGAAGTTAGAAGGATCTTCAAACAAATTTACAACCCTTATAGCATTAAGAGTAACTTAACTTACCTAGTTCTTACTTAGGAGTAGTCTATCTGTAGTTCAGTTTCTGTAACTAAGAGTTCTCTGTCGATTGTCCTGTACATTGAACTGGAAATTTAATTTTACTGATTAAATTCCAAGTTTGTTTGTTCAACAATTGATTTTCACTTTATTCCTTCTTATTTCTTCGTATTACAGCCTCCAAAGAAGTCCTTGAATCTGTCAAAGCATAGAATGTTCAGACCACAATTGCTTGATCTATTGTTGTTTGTGAAAGTCTGAATTTTCTATCAAATCACATCTGTCGATTTGGCCCAGACCAGATATTTTGCTAACACTCAGAAATTCAATTTTTTTTTTTATATACAAGAAATTAAAAATGAGTTACAATGCTAATATGAGTTATACAAGAAAATTAATTTTTTTCTATTTTCCACCACTTTCAAACTAAACAAACTCATAAAAGTTTTTTTTTTTTTTTTTTTTTTTTTTTTTTTTTTTTTTTTCTTTCCTTCACTTTCCATTTATTTCATTCTAAACAAACTGATCCTAAAAAGTTAACAATGATGTAATCGTTTTTTCAATTTTAGCATTATATTGACGTAATCATTGAAAATGTTTGCAATACTGACTATATAAGTCGAGTCTTTCTTTTTGTTTTTCTTTTTAGAGAAAAGTTAGGAATCATGAAAATTTTTTCATGAAAATAATTATGAAATAATTATGATTCTTGAATTACCTTGATTAGTATGTGGTGCTTTATTTTAAGTTTAATCTAAGAGTCACAAAACTTTCATGATTATTTTCATGAAATTTTTTTCATGATACCCAACATTGCTGTTCTTTTTAATAGATTAAAGTGAGCTCCCGTAAAATAATTTTATTGGCCAATACCCCACCTAATATAATTATATAACTGCGTAGCCACGAATTTCGTCAGAAATCTCAGCACAGTTGTTTTACACTTGCTTTTCTTTTCTTTTCCCCGATCACTCTCTTATATTTGTGAACAATTGCTTTCCTTACTCTATCTACCCCCAACATTGCTTCAAAGAAAAGAAAAGAAAATCCAACAAAAAGAAAACTTGCTATATATCTTGAAATACTGTCTATCATGATGAGGGTAGACTTCTCTCCACCACTACTTATCATGTTTTCTTGAGCTAGCTAACAATAACATGCATGCATTTATATAAGTATATATATAATATCGGTTAGTACTAACATGTTGGTTGATTTAATCTTTTGCAGCAAAGGATTGTTATAGACATGCAACTGAACAGCGAGAAACATAGATCAAGAGCCATGCGGATTGCTACTAAGACTCAGGGTATACCTCATATTCATTTATACTCCATTTTCACTCCTTAATTGCAAATTTAAACCTTCGGCCAAGTTTGGTTGGGACGAAAATAATGAAAAGTGAGGGAAATGGAAAAAAAAATATTTATTTTTGAGTTTGTTTAGTATAAAAATGGTAGAAGTTACGAGAAAGTTAATTTTTTTGTACAACGCATGATAGCATTACATTAAAATTTCTATTTTTTTACAAAATTTTCATTCTAATCAAATTTATACAAATATATATATATATATTTCATTTTCTTTTGTTTCACTTCACTTTATACTATTTTTATTTTCTATCATTTATTTCTTTTTAATCAAATGGGGCCATATATATATATATATATATATTAGGCAAATTACATTTATAGTCCATGTAATTTATTTTTTATGTCAATTTAATCATTACAACTTTAATTGTATCAATTTTATTTTTAAATTTTTCACGTTGTATCAATTTAATATAATTGATAACACTCATGTATTCAACTAATGAAGTTTTAAAGAATGTGGTAGTCATTTTTTCTTTCTTTTTAAACAATCCTAACTAAAATTTCCTGACCCTCTTAGAAACCGAATTCACGGTGATATGGCGCAAGTCAGAAACGGTGGCTGGATTCCAGTGGTGAGACAGCGGAGAAGTGGTGGCGCTTAGAGTAAAGAAGGAAAAAAAGGTTTCTTCACTGTATTTGTAGATAATATCCCATCAGCAATGGATGCCAAAGCTTTGTTCAAACTTTTTACTAAGTTCGGAATCATGAAGGATGTCTTCATCCCTCTTAAAAGAAGAAAGGTGACAAATTCAAGATTTGGTTTTGTGCGTTATGACTGTCGTATAGCAGCATCTGTTGCCATCCAAAAAGCTAATGGCCTTTTGGTGGATGATATGATGCTTGTGGTTAAAATGGCTACCTATGATAGGAGTAGCAGCACTGAACAAAATAGAAGAAAGTCTCAGGACGCCAGAAGATGTTTGGATACAACTCATATCAGAGGCAATGCTGCATATGTGGGCCACAGATCTTTTGCTGATGTAGTAAAAGGGGAACCCCTGTGGAGAATGGGAACTCACGGATAACCATAAAAGTCAATCAAGAGGGCAATGGTTGGCTCTATGATAGTGCAATAGTGAGATTCAACACAGAGTATACTACACACAACATTTTCAAAGCGCTGAAAAAGAAAGGACTGGAGTAGATAGAAGTCAGGAAAGGGGAAGGTCGAGACATAATACTATCCTTTAAATCTACCAATGAGCTACAGTCAAACATTGATAAGATTAAAGAGTTATTTAAGGGCTGGAGCCAATCTGTGATGGTTTGGAAGCCAAATCTTCATCTACAGCAGGAGAGGTGTGTTTGGTTGAGGTGTCATGGTATACCTCTGCATCTCTGGAATAGGAATACACTTAACAGCATTGGGAGTATATGGGGTACCATTCTCAGCCTAGATGGTGATATTTGTCATCCTAAATCCTTCTCCCACACTAGAATCAGAGTGGCTACTGCGTGTATGGAACTCATCAACAAACCATACTTCTGGAGTGTAAGGACAATTTTTATTCCATTCTTGTATGCGAAGATCACTTAGCAGATTCTGGTGGATTGAAACTATCAGGAATGGATGAATCCAGTTTCACCGGAACTAGCTACAGTGAGGCGGGTAGAAACACCCCAGCGGCAGCTTTCAAGAACAAACTAGATGATGATGAGGTGGCAGAAATGAGAGCTTTATTAGGTGCTGACCTAGCTTGCACAAACGAGTTTGAGCAACGGAAAGAGCCTAGTGGCAGTCACATAGGTGAGGAAATAGGCATTGTTGTTGAAGAGACTTTCTGTGATGAAGGCTCAAATAGGACAAAGGGAGCATGCGTTGAGGGGACTTTGATGGAAAGGTCAGAGCAAAATTCAAAAAATAATGATAGCAAGTTAAGGTGTGTTCAACAAGCTTCTTCACCTGGTGTATCTAGAGATGAATTTGGACTTTGTATAAATTTGGAAGTCTTTCTAGCCAACGAACCTACTGAAGTTCTTGGGCCTGGCATTAGGCTTGGCATTGTGTAGACGCGCCCAAGGACTCCCGAGCTCTGCGCACGAAGGCGCGAAATTCGTTTGCTTTCTAGCTACTACAAGTTCGGACTCAATGTCACGGTTCTGAATCTGATCTCGCAAAGTGCAATGCAAGACCGATAAATCACCAAAGAGTCCAAATCCGGTAAATCGTTTTGGAAAACTAATTTTTGTAAAGAAATGCCAAACATGGACTGCTTTGCCAGATACAGAGTCGCCACCTAAATATTTTGTTTTGGGAGAATTTAGGAAACCCTGACTCGTGCCTAAGGCCACGTGTCCGTCATCACCAAAGTTGCTTCGGCTCGGGAACTTGGGTACGAGAGGGGAAGGTCATGCAATGAGCACCCCCGCTCGCCCGATCAAAGATCGGCTTGTACTAAGCATGATATCTTATTTTTGAAAACACATGTGTTCTTATTCCAATTATTAACCTAGAATTTACTATGTGATGCACACAGCATACATGTATAGACTAGATCACCTAAGTTGGAACAAAACATTACATATCCGTTTGTTTGAAAATGGTTTGAAGTTTGCTACTCGCAAGTAGGCTAAATCGGGGATTTCAATGAATTGTTCCAATTCAAGTAATCCAACCTTCACCCACAGGCATTCAGGCAGTTAAACACTTAAGTAGTTAGCCTCATGGCAAGCATGCTTTCATGGCAATCAATAACACATATGTAGTATGCTAAAGCGTAAACACTCACAGTGTACTCCGAGCAAAAACAAAGAACTAGTTAGAAATCATGCATGATCCTAGTTCATGTTTAAAATGGCTAATGCAACACATATAAAATGCAACTAGAAATAGGCTCGACTATTCTAAAATGGTATGTGAATGCTACACTTGATACATGTATTCAAATTGGAATTGAAATACAATGCAGTTAGAATGATGCGCCGAGCCCGGTGCATGCAATACGAATGAATGATGCACACATGCAAGCATAAGGATGCTAATTGAAACATGCCCTAAAACTAACCATCGAAAACAGGTAAGTAAAAGGGAGAAAGAAATGGGGGGTGGAAGACATGCATTGCACACACGCACGCTTATTACAAAATTCACCCTCTCGACGGAGGGTCCGAATGAATAATACAAACAAACTAATTAACTAACTAACAAGCTAATTAATTATTACACAATCAAATTGAATAACTAGCTACAACTAATTATTACAAAACTTAATTAATTAACAAATTAACTAAGTTACAAAACCAAATGCTAATTAACAAATAAAGCATAAAAAAAAATGTAGACTAGGCCGCCTCAGCTCTGCCTTGAAGAAGTTGAAGAAGCATGCTCGATTCCCCCCCCCCCCGGGGAAAGCTCTCCAAATGCTCTTTAGAGGCTCTGTTTGCAGGGTGTCTTTGAAAACTTGCTGCTGGATCTTACCAAGAACATGCTGGGGAGTGCACCAGTGGCCTGCCGGTCATGAGGGGCTACTGCCGACCACCCAGCCGACCAAGAGTGCACACTGCCGGCCAAGGATGCCGGGGGTGCCGGCCGGGATGAGTGGCTGCCGGCCACTGGTGTACTGTGACACCAAGCTGCAACAAAGCACAAAATAGAGGAAATGGAGGGTCTACCAAGGATATGTACGCACTATGCCGCCCCATATCACCTCAAAACATCAAGGGAAAGGCATAATCGGATCCAAAACCATCAATCACGCATCTTGATGCATGATGGCCAAAGATCCAACTTGTGCAAATTCAATGTAAAATGAATGCATAAATAGACATATAAAGCCTAAAACTCTATCATGCGTCATCAAGAGTGTCGGCGACCGGGAATTGAGGCACGTTTCATCACTTAAAGTATGAAACGTCCCTCATTTTCCGTGCTCGAATTAATACTTAATCTAAACAACAATGCAACACAAGCATGGCAAACATGCAATATGACTTAAGCATGCAAACATGTAACTACATGGCATACTCAATGCTATGTGATATGATTAACTTAACAAAGCTAATGATATACGGACAATGCTAATGCATGCGTGCACGATGCAATGCTACAAGGACAAATTAGCAATGTTAGGGACATGCATACTCAATGCAAGGCAAAATAACTTAGCATACATGATGCAAATAACTACGTGGCATACACAATGCAATGTAGGATGGCATACTACATGCAATGAACAACATGGCATACTCAATGCAATATACATGACATACTCAATGGAGTTAAACCAAAATGGGTAGACCTCGGTCATGCCCCAAATCAGTGGCCATGATGATGAAATGATGGTATGAAATGCAAAGCAAAGCATGCACATGTAATGGCCTAAGAATTAAGGCATAGGGACACAACTCTCATACATAAGCAAGGAGTGACAATCATGATAATGTGGCAATAAGGTAAGCTCTGAAATCTCATGTAAATTGATGGCAAATCAACTAAACAATGCAAGCATAGCATGCTAGGATGTTCAAAGCTTAAGACTAGCCAAGGAGCTTGTACCAAGGCCACATGAATCAAACCCCAAAGGACCAAGCATAATCAAAATAGTCCTATATCATGCCAAAATGAATCTAAAACATGTATGGACCAAGGCCAAAACAAGTCAACATGAAAGGCATAATGCATGGCGCAAGTAAGGCCAACAAGGGGGATTGCACTACACCTATTCCAACCCAACATGGCATGACTTAACCAATAAAAATCAGAGTTATGGTATGTCAAAATAAGCCCAAAAATCCACTGAGATGGTATCCCAAAGACCTAAGCATAGAGGCATGCACAATGGTCCATTCACGAGGCATAAAACACCAACTCTTCAAGGCATTGAAAGCATGACAAAGGCAAGTGTATGATCATGTAAGATGCACTGATATAACATTTCAAATGATGCCAAGGCATGCAAACATCACAAGTTAAGCATACAAGCTCCCTCAAAACTCAAGGCTAGTCAAAGTATTTGCACCATAGCTATACAAAACATGAGTCATATGACCATGGCAGCCCAAAATAGTCTTAGAACAGCCCAAAATATGAATAAAATCATGCTAGAGCATAGCCAAATTATGCTAGAATAATGAGCCAAAACATCATGCATACAAAGTTAGTAAGCAAGATTTGTTCTACAAGTACATGAGCCACTCAAGAAACTACCAAACCAACTTTAGACAGGGTTATGAGATGTCAAATGATGGCCAAAAACCTGCTGAAATGAAGCCAAGACATGCTAGCAAGACATGCTACTTTGATGAGCCACAAATGAGATTACACTACACATACCAGATGCATGCACAAGGTGACCAAACCAACCATGGAAAGAGTTAAGCCAGGCCCTAAAAGTCACAAAAAAGTGCCTGAACTAGGCCTCGAAAGTATAGAGATACATGCTCATTTGATAAGCCAATAACTTAAGCAAACAAAACAAAGAGAGAGAGGGTTAGCCTCCTCTGATTTTAGGCCTCAAAACCACATGCTTACCACTAAAAATCCATTGGATTTTAGTGGCTAAAAGGCCAAACAAAGACTAACTCAAAGGCCTTAAAGCATGGCACAAAACAAGGCCAAACAAGGCATACAAGAGAGTAGAACACCCTAAACACCAAAGAGGCCTTAAACAATCATCAAAAGCACTTACATACAGAACTTTTTTCAGTTGAAAGCAAGGCCTAAAACAATATGCAAGGATGGCCAAAATGAGATACAAACAAAGGCTTAAAAGGGGAATATACTCACCCTTGAAGTTCAACTTCAAAACCAGCAACCTCAAGGGCCAAAAACCAACTTTCAGAGCTCAAATAACACTAACAAGAACCTCAACTCAAAGGTGGTGGTGTATCACTATGTGTTGTAGTGCAAAAGTGAAAGAAAAATGGACTTTAGAGCACAAACAAACACAATATATAGAGAGAAAATGAAAAATGTAGAGAGAGAGAGATACAACTCTTCAAAATGTGCTGAACCTTTGTAAGGGAGGGAGAGCCTCTCCTTATATAGAGGAATGCAAAACCAAGCTTGTTCAACAAGCTTGGAAAGGGCTTCATCCCTCCATATACGTATATGGAGGAGGGATGAGTGAAAACCAGCTGGCTTAAAAGATCTGGTGTAAAATCTGCTGAGACAAAGGGTTCTGCTGGCCATCAGTTGTGGCCGACAGTGCCTTACTGATGGCCGACAGGCATCATCAGTAGCAGGCAGGGAAGAAACCATGGCTGGCAGTGCTAGACAGTGGCCGGCAGTGCCCCATAAGAAGCATGCTGAAAGGACCAACTCATGGTCCAAAAAGGGGTAGAAAGGATACAGGGTTTGGATAGCTCAAACCTGTGACGTTCCGCCGTGAAAGTCGAGTATTCGACGAGCAATCGAACTTGTGGCTGGATGTACCTACAAGCACAACCAAGTCTTGAGGACGGTCAAAAATGGGGTGTCGACACATTGGGCCTGATATCAACTTGGAGGTTAACTTGGCTCATTCACCAAAGAGGTTCTTAGCCAGTAGCTTTTCTAATAGGCCCATTGAATCTAGCCATTCGACCTATTTGCAATCTGCTGGGCCTTCAAACAAGTCAGGACCAAATGGAATCAGTTTACTAAATCTCAACCACTCAGCCCAGGTCAAGTCTCTTGTTCCTAATCCAAAATACCTGCAAACAGAGAGGAAAAAAGGGAAGAAGAAGACTCATATCGAGGGATTCACTAGCTTTACTAGATTTCACGGCTTTAGATCTGTAGCAGCTCATAAGCATTTCTCTAAGTCTATCATTTTCAGACCAGCAGCATCTACTTTAGCCAAGTCTGATCTATCTGAAAGTGGCTCATATTCAAACAATTATCTTCTTGAAGAAGCCAAAGCTACTATACATTTGGGGAAATCATTGGGTGTCAACTACAATGGGGAAGAGGATGTTGTATTGAGAAAGATAATTGACCTAGAGCTCAAGGATAAAGCGAGAATCACTAAAGGGGGGAAGGCTCAATAATAAAATCCTGCAGATGGGTGAATTAAGTGTATCACTTTGTTTACTTATGAAGCTACTATCTTGGAATATTAGGGGTTTGGGTAAACCAAAGTGTAACAACGCCCGCGGGGGACCTCGCTACAGTTCGGACTCGATTTTTGTTGCGGTTCTTAATCTTGAACCAAAGAGTCCAAATCCGGCAAATCGTTTTGAGAAAACAGATTTTTTGAAAGAAGTGCCAAACATGGACTGCTTTGCCAGATAATAGAGTCGCCACCTAAATATTTTAAAATGGGAAATTTAGGAAACCCTGACTCGGTGCCAAAAGGCCACGTGTCCGTCATCACCAAAGTTGGCTCGGGAACTTGGGTACGATTAGGGAAGGTCACATCGTGAGCACCCCCTTCTCGCCCGGTCAAAGACCGGCCTCTACTAACCATGATATCTGTTTTTGAAAACATTGTATGTTCTTATTCCGGTTATTAGCCTAGGTTACTATGTGATGCTCGCAGCAAACAAGTATAGACTGGGCCGTCTGAATTGGAACAAAACATTTCATGTTTGTTTGTGAAAGATGGTTTGCTACCCGCAGGTAGGCTTAAAATACAGATTTTGCCACAATCTAGTGGGCTCAACAAACAATTGATGAATTGCTCCAATTCAGATAACTCAACCTCCACCCACAGGCATTCAAGGCAGTTATATCACATAAGCATATAGCCTCATGGTAAGCATGCTATCATGGCAGTCACTCACACACATGCAAGGATGCTAAAGCATAAAACTCACCGAGTACTCCAAGCCAAAACAGAAACTACATTAGAAATCATGTATGATCCTAAATATGCTGAAATGCCTAATGCAACGCATGCAAAAATGCAAACTATAGCAGGCTCGGCTAGTCTAAATATGGCATATGGAATGCTACAGCTAACAGGTATTCAATTTGGAATTGAAATACAAATGCAGTTTGTATGATGCGCCGAGCCCGGTGCATGCAAAACAGATGAATGATGCAAACATGCTGTCATACTGTATGCTAATTGAAATATGCCCTATATCTAACCATCGTAAGTGGATAAATAAAAGGGAAGAAAGAAATGGGGGTTGGAAGACATACATCACACTCACACACCCTTATTACAATTGTGCCCTCGCCCAGAGGGTCCGAATAAATAATACAGTCCGAATAAAAGAATAATACAGTCCAGAATAAATATACAAATTTCTAATTAATTGACAAATTAATTACAAAAAAAGTAAAACTGGCATGCAAGCCAGGGACTGCCTCGCTTCTGATGGATGATGTATGCCGGGCTGCCTGGCGCGGAAATCCACTGGGATGCCCTGATTAGCCTCTGTTTGCAGTATTCCTCGAAATGCGCGTCGGATTCTGAAAAGCTGTTGACTCTGGATTTTGCTGCAACAGAGAGCAGGAAAAGGGCACAGCAGTGTATTTCACAAATATATGCATGCCTCGATCCTCGTGCCACCAATCACGCATATCGATGCATGATGGCCGAGGAACCGAATTGCACGACTCAATATGGGATGAATGCAGATGAATGCTACAACAAAACCTAACTCCATCATGGGTAATCCGGAGTGTCGGTGACTTGGGAATTGAGACCCGTTCCGTCACTCGGAGTACGAAACGCGCCTCGTTTCCCGTGCAATATGCATGATATGCATGAAATGCAACTAACATACAATCCTAGCATGCGCAATGCTGTGAAAATGAGATGCCTCGAAATGCGTGCCCACTGGAACGCAAACCGAGGCGATGACATAAAGGCACGAAATGCAATGATGGGCTTACACCAATATGAGAGGGCCTCAGCCACACTCACACGGGATGCCGGAATGATAAGAATGAGGTGCCTCAAAATGCGTGCCCACTGGCACGCAAACCGAGGCAATGATGAAATACAAATTGGATAAAACAGAGTGTCTCGAAATGCGTGCACACGGGCACGCAAACCGAGGCGGCAGCATACGCAATGCCAACCGGATAAAACAGAATGTCTCGAAATGCGTGCACACGGGCACGCAAACCGAAGCGGAGGCATACGCAATGCCGATCGGATAAAACAGAGTGTCTCGAAATGCGTGCACACGGACACGCAAACCGAGGCAGAGGCATACGCAATGCCAAGCCGGATAAAACAGAGTGTCTCGAAATGCGTGCATACGGGCATGCAAACCGAGGCGATGATGAAATGAGAAAATCGGATAAAACTGAATTGCCTCGAAATGCGCGCCCACAGGCACGCAAATCGAGGCGATGATGTGCGATGCAAAATCGGATAAAACTGAAGTGCCTCGAAGTGCGTGCCCACAGGCACGCAAACCGAGGCGATGATATGCGATGCAAAATCGGATAAAACCGAAGTGCCTCGAAATGCGCGCCCACAGGCACGCAAACCGAGGCGATGATATGAAATGAAATGGCATACGGAATGCAAATTGGGCTTACGCCAACATGAGAGGACCTCAGCCGCACTCACATAAGCTGCCGTAATGATAAAAATAAAGTGCCTCGAAATGCGTGCTGGCGGGCACGCAAACCGAGGCAATGCATTAAGGCATGAAATGACATGGGAAATGATATGCAAGCATGCAAATCATATTTCAACACCTAAATAAAGGGGGAAACAGCCCCGAAACAATTCGAAATGACACCCGAAGCATGCATTCATCCCGAAAATGCGAAATTAAGCCCCGAAATGGCCTATAGCCATGCTATACATGCAAAATATGATCATGACAGCAAGAACAGTAGCAAGACAGTCCCAAAAATGGCATTTTTTCAGTAATAAACATGGCCTAAATGCAAGCATAGATAGATCAACCAAAGCATGCAAAGTTAGTGGCCAAAAGAGGGGTATTGAGACAAGTGATATATGCAAACCCCAAATGGACAAACTTTCTTCTACAACATTGAAGATGAGCTAAAAAAAAAGCACAATTGCAGAAGATGACATCCTCAAAATCAGAATAAAATCATGCTAACAATTCCATGCAAAAATGAAGCTCAAAAGAGGCTATAACAAGAGTCATGCAAAACAAGCACCAAATGACAAAATTTTATTCATGAAATGTGTAAAGGGGGTCAAAATAAGACCAAAGTCAGTAGGGGTCGAAGTCCCAAAAACAAATAGAAATAGGTCAAAAGTTGTGTACAAAAATGGGCACACTTGATGGAATTTGAAGGAAGTGGTGGATATAATGGCCAAATGAAATTGAGCCTCTCTACAATGTTGTAGAGGGGCTCAAAACAAGCAAGAAATCAGTAGGGGTTGGACCCCTAAAAACAAGCACAAACAAGCCAAAATTAGCATGCAAGATAATGGCATAAAAGCTAGGTATTGAAACAAGTATATCATAGAAGCATCAAATGAAGTTGAGCCCTTCTACAAAGTTGTAGAGGGGCTCAAAACAAGCACAAAAGCAGTAGGGGTCGGAGCCCCAATTCTCAACCAATTAGAGTATAAAAAAAGATCAAGAAAAAGCCCTAAAAGTTGGTTTTGAATACTTACCCTTGAAGACTTGTCTTTCTTTGCTTCTTGGCTTTGATTTATAGCTTCTCAACCTCTGAAATTCACTTCCTAGCTGCTGGAATTGAAGTTGGAATGGTGAAGCTAGGTGTTGGTGAAGGAATCAAGCAACACTTGAAGAAATTTTGGAACTTTTGGCTATGAAAATTAGGTTTTTTGCTATGGAGCTCTTGAAGCAATTTTTTCTCACCTCAGCAAAGGGGAAGGAGGGCCCTTCAAATAGACAAGAAATAGGGTGTAAAAGGGGAGGGAAAGATCAATCTTTCCCTCCCGAAATATCCCCCGGATGCCCCGGGATATGTTGGAAGATATCCGGACAGCTGGGACAGGCTGGAAAGCAGGAAGCTGGCCGGCCAGGTAAATTTGTGGGAGGTGGCCGGCCGGCCACCCCACCTGGTCGGCCAGCTACCCCTCCTGGCCGGCCGGCCATGGCACAAAATTGAAGTGAAGATTTTCTGGCCGACCACCATGCAAGAGTGTCCTCCCAAGTGTGTAGAATAAGGTCCCAGGGTTGGAATCTGGCAACGCTGAAGCAGAAGTCACAACATAGAGCTTGAAGGAGAGGCCCAAAAATGAAACCAACAATTGCTGGCCGACCACCAACTTTTTGTGTCCTCCAAGATGTGTAGAACAAGGTCCCAAGGTCGGAAATTGGCAACACTGAAGCAGGAGCCACAACATAGAGCTTGAAGGAGAGGCCCAAAAATGAAACCCTGAATTTCTGGCCGACCACCAACCCTTAGGGTCCTCCTAGATGCCCTCATCACAGATATGTAGCTTTGGTTGGAAGAAAATGCCCCTAGGGTGTTCAACATTGGCCCGGAAGTGAGAAAAACAGGCTCCGGAGGAGCGAAACTGGTTATCTGGGATAATTGCTGGCTTCTCACCCCCCAGTGATCTTCCTGATATTGAAACAGAGGTACCTGCCAAGTTTGAACAAAAACTAAAGAGAAATGAACACTCGGAGCCCAAACCGAGCAATTCGGGATCCCGAAAATGGGCTGCAGGTGCCGGAAGTGGTGTTCAGCAGCGAAGTAGGTATCTGCGACTCCAGTGTCCCTCGGAATGACAAAACAGAGGTTCCTGCCAAAAATCAGAGAAAACTGATACAAAATGAATGCTCGGGGCCCAAATTACGCAGTTCGGGGTCCCGAAAACCGGCTACGAACACCGAAAGTGGCATACGGCCACGAAGTGGGCATCAGGGGCCCCAGTGTTCCTCGAAACATTAAAACAGAGGTCTCCGCCAAAAACCGGAGAACTCGGAGATGGTTGGGCGGTCCCGAGCCGAGTCACACGGCCTAACGGCTCCGAAAACCGGGAACCGGGCTCCGAAATGGGCAAAATGGCCTACGGCCACGAAACGTAGCTCACGGCCACCGGGAGATAGTCTACGGGACCACTCCCTTCCCTCAAGAAAGAAAACAGAGAAAACCGAGTCTGGTTCGCAAACCGAGACAAGGCACAGAAGAGGGTTCGGAAGTCCGGAGGCAGGGCGCACGGCCGCAACTCTGAGACTTCTGAACGAGCACAGTATGCAACATCACCGAGCGCTCAACTGGTGACGTCTGAGTCTTAAGGTCGGTCAAAAATGGGGTGTCTACAGTTGCCCCTCTTTGACAGAACTCGGAAGTCATAACAATGATGGGAGTGAATGTCAAAGCCCAGAGACGACCCATTTTTGACAAGGCCGAAGACTTAGACAATCATACGAGATAAACAGAGAATGTGTGCCCGCAGGCGGGCCCGCAGGCAGGGGCAAGATGCAAATGATAGGCGCGGAGCCAAGCGATCATGCAAGTGCAACAAGCTGTAATGAAGCAGGTATTGACAAATAGATGCAACAGTTTTAAGCAAGAATGCAAAGCAAACAACTACATTTCATGCAGTTAGGAATGCGGAGAATCATTCAATTCTCGTCGCGTCTCACACGAAGAAGATATGATACCTGCGCGATTCGTCTGGTCGCACCAGCCTCAAATGAACCGTACATACAATATCGTGCCTGCAAAAGAGAGAAATTCAACAAGAACAATATGCTAACAACATATATTCAATGCGATTCCTGTGATTCGAAAAGTCTGACACACACAGTGTAGGTGAACAGATGCAACATAACGCGAGAGAAGATAATGTGTGGCAACGCATGTTCAAGCGTAGAAGTATTGTACACCAAGAAATCATGCATGACAATGCAAAACATTCATGAGAATGCGAATTATGAGCCGAATGAAGCAAAACGAACATAAATCAGGATGCCCATTTGACATGAAATGATGAACCGGAAAACGCGCATTTCGGCGACGGCAACTCAATCGCGGCCTCTGATTCACCTCCCGGAGAGGTCACAACATGTTTAAAAAGGATACACTCTGATTTTGATGAATAATGACGAGACACATGTCAATAATTGCAATCAAAGTTCCGGCGGAGCAATTCGGCGCCAGAAAGTGCACTTTTCTTCAACTTTTTCAGGTCCCGGGAACTCCGATTTTCCTCAAAATTTGCAGAGAGGTAGGGGAGGGGGTGGGGAGCATGGTCGGCCAGGTGGTTGCCCTTGGAGAGGCCATCGGCCAGGGGAGAAAAAGGATATGGCCGGCCAGCCAGGTTAGGTGGCCGGCCGGCCACCTGCCAAAAGCAGGGGCAAAATGGTCATTTTGGCATTTTCTATATATACACACCTCCAATGCCATCCGAAATCACTCCTCCAAGTGTGGAATTCTCTCCTCTTGCTCTCTAAGCCATTTTCTCTCTCAGATCTGCATTTTATACGCGTCCCTCGGCCTCCCACGCAAGTTGTTTTTGCGAAATCTTTCAGATTTAAACACTTTGAAGCGACTAAATTTCGACTTTGGGGCTTCTCTTCTCATTTTCACCACTTGAGGTAATTTTGTTTCAATATTTGGAAAATTTTCCGGGGGTTGACTTTTGTTGACTTTTCATTTCCCGAGAGTTGACTTTTGTTGACCTTTTCTAATTTTAGCCCATTTTGCTCATTTTTGCTCCTCTTTGCAGATTTCTTGCAATGGCGGGTCATTTCCCATTCGGTGGAGGTCTTCCAGGTGCCGGGGATGATTTTGATCTCATGACATTGCCTCCGAGAGTTCGCCCTTTCATTCCCGATCGATATGCCCCAGCGGTTCATAGGCTTCCGCGGGCCACTTTTCGTCATTTCACTGAGTTTAACGACCGAGTACCAGGGGATCTTCTCCTACGAGAGCCAGAGCAGCACCTCTCTTATGATGCAGAGGTATTTTACTTTAGTCTCTGTATTCCTCGTGCATTTCATACTTTGCCATGCTTTAGACACACAGTTTAGCTTACGACATAGTACTTGCATCCCGAGCATGTGACTAAGCCGCTTGAATTTCATGAACACCTGGCACATTGAATAATTGAGAACGCTCAGTGCACATTAATTAGCAATTGAACACACGGCTCAAACATTGATTCACCGGAGAAACAACCCGAAGTTGAAAATGAGCATACGGCACATACTGACTAAGAGTAGAACACATAGTCCCAAAACTCAGATTTTCTGAACACGCAGCCCAGATTTGAAAGTAGAACACACAGCCCTAAACTTTGATGCACTGAACACACAGCCCAGATTCGAAGCGAACACACAGCCCACTGATTGAAAGTAGAACACACAGTCCCAAACTTTTGAAGTGAACACACAGTCCCAAACTTTTGAAGCGAACACACAGCCCGCTGATTGAGTAGAACACACAGTCCCAAACTTTTGAAGCGAACACACAGCCCACTGGTTGAAGCGAACACACAGTTCCAATTTGAAGCGAACACACAGCCCACTGATGTTGAGTAGAACACACAGTCCCAATTTGAAGCGAACACACAGCCCACTGATTGAGTAGAACACACAGTCCCAATTTGAAGCGAACGCACAGTCCACTGATGAAAGTAGAACACACAGTCCCAAACTTGAAGCGAACACACAGCCCACTGATGAAAGTAGAACACACAGTCCCAAACTTGAAGCGAACACACAGCTCACTGATGTTGAGTAGAACACACGGTCCCAATCTGAAGCGAACGCACAGCCCACTGATGAAAGTAGAACACACAGTCCCAAACTTGAAGCGAACACACAGCTCACTGATGTTGAGTAGAACACACGGTCCCAATCTGAAGCGAACGCACAGCCCACTGATGAAAGTAGAACACACAGTCCCCAAACTTTTGAAGCGAACACACAGCCCACTGATTGAAGCGAACACACAGTCCCAATTTGAAGCGAAACACACAGCCCACTGATGTTGAGTAGAACACACAGTCCCAATTCGAAGTGAACACACAGCCCACTGATGTTGAGTAGAACACACAGTCCCGAACTTGAAGCGAACACACAGCCCACTGATTGAAGCGAACACACACAGTCCCAATTTGAAGCGAACACACAGCCCACTGATGTTGAGTAGAACACACAGTCCCAATTTGAAGCGAACACACAGCCCACTGATGTTGAGTAGAACACACAGTCCCAAACTTGAAGCGAACACACAGCTCACTGATGTTGAGTAGAACACACAGTCCCCTGATTTAGCTGAAATTTGAACACGCAGCCCAGAACACTTCATTTGCACACAACTCATTTTCACTTCATTTGTACACAACTCATTTTCACTTCATTTGCTAATCTACGTATTTATTCTAAATGCAGGTTCACTCTCGCACAGTGCGAGGGTATGGCTCCGTCACCGCGAGGGAGTGGTATCTTGAGCTTCCGGAAGCTGTCCGGGGCTTGGTTGACTTTGCAGGATTCGGGCCATTCTGCAGAGGGTTATCTCATTGCCTCATCAGTAGGACTCTTTTTGCTGCTCTAGCGGAGAGATGGTGGGACACCACCAATTCTTTCCATTTTTCTGCAGCCGGGGATATGACCATGACCCCACTGGACTTCGCTATACTCACCGGCCTAGACGTAGGCGGTGTACCCATTCCCTATGACGAGGATATGGGCCAGTGGGAGGCTGCTTGGATGCACCTATTGGGGACACACCGCCTGTAGACAGGGGTTCGGGGAGAGTCCGATACTCCTGGTTTGCTTTGCACTTCCGGCGGCCACAGATGGAGCCCGGTACTCCTGAGGAGGCGGAGCAGTATGCCCGCGGTTTTCTCATGTATCTCCTCGGCACCACCTTGTTCGCTGATAGAGGGAACATGGTAGGATTATATCTCCTGAGTGCTTTGGTAGACCTATCACAGGTCAGCCAGTACGATTGGGGGCGACGCTAGCCTGGCTACCCTGTACTGTTACATGAGCGCAGTCTCTCGCGGATGGGGAGATTTACTCGGCGGCTACTGTGAGAACCTGGGAGGTACATTCTGTCCTTTTGATTTACATTTTTGCTTCTCATTACTTGTTCACTGCACACACGGCGCACTTTGCACTCTGTACTCTGCCTTTAGCACCTTGTATTCACATCCCGCACTGCTTTTCTCAGCTATGGGTATATGCATATTTTCCCAACATTAGCCCCGGAGATGGAGGTGACAGGACCTCCTATGACCCCGTATTCATTGATGTTTGAGGGCGAGCACTTGCCGAGGCCTCGAGAGACTCTCTTCTCTCTGCGGCAGTACTTCGACACTGTTCGAGCGACAGAGGTATTTTAGAACTCTCAGTTCTTTTTCCATTTTCATCTTTGATCTGCTTTGTATGTTCTGATTTCTGATTGACTTATGCACTGGTTATCCGCAGATCACTTGGCAGCCTTGGGCAATCTTCGGCGATGACCTCGAGGATCAGTACCCCGGAGGGTCGACTAGTTCCCAGTATAGGTTCCTGCTCGAGGGGACCAGTGGGTAGAGTTTGGTTCCTGGGGGAACGCTTCCAGCGCCAGCTATGGGGGGGGAATTCTCAGGACCCTCCTGCTGTGCCTCCAGACACCATGCGGACTGCTGATAGATTATCTCCTGAGGAGGTCAGCAGTGCTATGCAGGGCAGTGATGCTTTGATACATCTCCTTGAGGGGAGCTACGCCACCTACCGCCGTATATATTTGATGCCCCCCCTTGACGGGAGTACGGGCTCCACCACGGAGGTCCGCGGGCGCACCATCTTCGAGTCGCGCTCGTGCTACAGACATCCCTTCTTCTAGCAGGGCTGGCACATCTAGGGGTAGAGGCAGTTCGATTCCTCCGATCCCTCCGACTCTTGATCACCCTGGATGGCCAGAGATGCCGACTGAGTTGACGTGTTGGCAGTATGGGGCTACCTCCCCGATTCCGATCCCTATGGAGCCTCCGACGCCTGGTCACAGATACGTCAGTGATCCTGACTCACCACCGGTATGTTCTACCATTCTTCATTTGTCACACAGACATTTTGACAGTTGCTTGTTAATTGATGAATCGAGCTTGTATCTGCAGCCACCTCGGGATTACATAGATCAGATGCTCGGAGTGGTGGCCTCACTCGAGGGGATGGTCCTGCGCAGAGAGGCACAGATGTCCATCATGGGCTTCCAGGTACCCTTCATCTTTCTTGCATTTATCATATTTCTGTTAACGCTCTGGCTTTAAACATTCCATTGCACTGATAGGCTGTGTAGAAACACATCTGGCACACACCCCCGCTCCCATACTGTACTTGCACCTGTTTTTTATGTTTGAACTGATGTATTGCACTTTGCATTTTCAGATGCCTCCAGTCTATGCTCCGACACAAGGTGGGCCTCCCGGGCCTTTTCAGAGAGGTAGAGGTACCGGGCCTCGAGGAGTTAGGTCATCTCGGCCTCACCGAGGAGCTCGAGGAGGAGGGTCGTCTCGCAGACGCAGGGCACCCATTGTTGAGGATGACGAGGAGGAGGTCGCAGATCATGGTGTCAGACACATCTCCTGGAGAGGGAGGCTCCGGTCTTGGTTCCGGGAGTGGAGACGAGCCTGAGGGGGATCCGGAGGACGACAGCTCCGATCCAGATGGTGATGATGATGTAGAGATTATCCCGCAGAAGAGGATGAGAGGGCCTCCCCATTCCCGCTCCCGAGGGCACTGATGTTATTCCCTGCTTTATTTTACTTTTTGGCTAGTAGTTTGTAGCACTTTGCACATTGTTAGGCAGTTTTATTTTCTGTAAAACTTGTACCTTTATTCTGTTGTAAAACATGATGAAATGAAACAGCTTTTGAAAAGATGTTGGTATTTGAAATTCTTAGCATCGCATCGCATTATTTCGCACAAAAGGAATTGAAAGGAAATGTGCCTCATGTATTTACCGGGTCAGGTAGTGAACTGACGCAACAAAGCAAAACAAAACGACTCACTAAGAAATAAAACAGAACCTTAGCAAGTTTACAACTCGATAAACAAAGTACAATAATGTTAACGACTCAATCGACAAGACTTAACAAAATTGTTGTAAGCAAAAAGTAACAACTCAAAACACAAAATGCGACAGCTCGACAAAACTTACAACTCAATAAGCAAAAACAACAACTCGATAAGCAAAAATATAGCACGATGTACTTCGGATGGACTATCTGGATAATGGAATGTATCCAAAATTGATAGGCCCGGATGCCTTCTACTGCCGGGAGACAACCAGATTTGCAGGGAGTCCACTACTGCTACAGGTAATGTTTCCCATTCAAGCTCACATGTATGTTCACTCACATCACCCGGCCCTCGGGCTCGATTTTTCTCACAAAACCCCTATCTCACTTTTCTCTCATCGCACATCTCTCTATTCTTTTAATCTCTCATTTTTCATCCCTCCCCAGATATGGTTGATGGATAAGTTGCAAGTTGTGGACTCTTGCCCTGCTTATTCAGCCCGCAGCTACTTCTTTCGGCAACACCTAGTCAATGCTCCTGATGGGAGCTGGTGGTTTGAATGGATGTGCAATTTATCAGCAGATCGCATTGCATGGCGCTGCCCCTGGCTCAATCTCCCGGCAATGAGCTATAGCGTGTCCTGGCAGGTTGGGATTCGACTGATCGGTTTGACTCACTGTGTATTTTACTTCCCATTCCGTATTCTGCACCAGTTCGGCCATGATCAGACTTGCCCTCCGGAGGGGATAGAGTATCCAGCTACACTCCCAGTTCGAGGCGCACAGCTGGCTCGACAAGACCGCAGCATGGAGAGTTAGAGAGCTTCTGGCCCCTGCCCCTGTCTTCAGTTGCACTTTGTCTGATGAGTGCTGGGATTGGCTCAACGAAGAAGCACAAGTTAGGCCTAAGCTGGCATCTGAAGCTTCGACTAGCTCTGGAAGGGGGCGCAGGACATCTGACTGGACTGTGCCCCAGATTTATTGCTTTATTAGTACTTTCAAGTTTTCGTTATGAATGTAATAAAAAGCAACTTCAATTGTGTGCAAGAGCGAGAGAACTGTGTTTTGAAATCAATGAAATTGAAGGTTGTGGTACTGAAAATTTTCCGCTTTGGTCCAAAAATGGTCTTAGTTGTGAAAAGTTTAATTTGAACAAAGTCAACTTTTATTAAAACTTTTCAAAACTATTTTCGATATGGATCAGAACTGGACACGCCTGAGATCTGTCACTGAGACGCACAATCCCGGATCCTAGCAACTGGAAAGTTGCCCCTAGTTTGAAAAGTGCCTTGGCAATCGTAGCAACGGAAAGTTGCCCCCTAGTTTGAATAGCACTGTACCGGAGATCACAATAAATACTGATGAATAGAGATGACTGAGATGATCAGAATGGACAAAGTGATCGGGGAAAAGATTATGACTGAACTTCAAGATGAAGCTGCCTACGTATCCCAAAGATGGGAATCAAGCCTTACGTAGTTCAGGCTCAGGTTCGCTCGAGTATTTTTGCTCTCCTTTTGCGCTCTAACTTTTGCCAAGGCCGCCCTTTGCGGGTTTTCAACCTTGCGAGCTCAGTTTTTATAATTTCAAATTTTTTGTGCTCTGAGTTTTGCCTAGGTCGCCCTTTCGGGTTTTCGGCCTAGCGAGCCTCTCAGGGATAGTATTTCTTCAACTTATCCATGTTGATCGGTTGGGAAAACTCCAAGCCATCTAGATCCATCAGAACCACAGCTCCACCTGACCAGATTGACTTGATGATGTAAGGACCAGTCCAATTAGGTCTGAACTTGCCCCTTGGGTCGTGGATAGGAGCTCGGTTGTCCTTGAGTACTAAATCTCCTTCTTTCAGATTCCTGGACTTAACCTTCTTGTTGAAAGCCCGGGCGATTCTGCGTTGATAGCCTTGGACGTGGTACAGTGCTTTCAACCTTCTTTCATCGAAAAGCATGAGTTCCTCAAATCTGTTTTGCTGCCAATCCGCTTCGGCTATCTGGCACTCGGCCAATACTCTCAATGACGGGACTTCAATCTCAATAGGCAGGACGGCCTCAATCCCATAGACTAATGAGTACGGAGTCGCCCCAGTTGAAGTTCTGATCGAAGTCCTGTAGCCCCACAGAGCAAACGGCAGCTTATCTGGCCAATCCCGATAGGTTTCCACCATCTTCTGTAGTATGCGCTTGATGTTCTTGTTGGCGGCCTCAACTGCTCCGTTGGTTTGTGGCCGGTAAGTAGACGACTTATGAAAAGCCACATTGTATTTCTCCAACAAATCAATCACCTCCTTCTTGAAGTGGGAACCATTGTCAGAAACTATTTCATTTGGGACTCCATAGCGACAGATAATGTTGTTTCTGATGAATTTTGCAACGTGTGAAGCTTTCAACACTGCATAAGATTGGGGCTTCAACCCACTTCGTGAAATAGTCTATCGCTACGAGGATGAACTCATGCCCGTTCGACCCCTTCGGCGTAACAGCTCCAATTACATCAATTCCCCAGACAGAAAAAGGCCATGGTGAAGTCATGTTGTACAACTTTGACGGCGGAATGTTCATACGATTTGCATGAATCTGGCATTTGTGGCATCGTCTGACGAAACCGATACAATCCTCCTCCATGGTAGACCAGTAATAACCTTGTCTAAGGATCTTCCTAGCCAACATCACCCCCATTCATATGTGCGCCACATTCACCCCCGTGGATGGCTTCCATCAGTCGTTTGGACTCTTCAGCATCAACACACAGTTTATGCATTCCCAGATGACCTCTTCTATACAGCTTACCCCCACAGATGATGAACTGAACCGACATTCTTCTGATTGCCCTCTTGTCTTTGGCATTTACCCCTGGCGGGTATGCTTCTTTCTCCAAGAAATTCCAGATATCGTAGTACCAGGGGTGTTCGTCCTGAACTTCATCTATGGCTGCAATCGACTCATAAGCAGGTGCAAATTTCTGGTCAATAATGACTGGACGCATTCGGACTCCACACGGGATGTCTATCATAGATGATAGAGTTGCTAATGAATCTGCGAACTTGTTGTTCTCTCTTAGTAGATGAGTGAAACTTAACTTCTCAAACCGAGGAATCAGCAAGTCCAAGGTCTGGTGATACATTATCATATTTCTTCTTTTACTTTCCAGTCTCCTTTAGCTTGAGACACAACAAGATTCGAGTCCCCAATGACGTCCAGCCGTCTTGCCCCTAGTTCCAGGGCTGCTTCTAAACCAGCGATGCACGCCTCATATTCTGCTTCATTGTTTGAGACTTTGAACCGGAGTTTGAAGGCTAGAGGGATACGGGAGTTGTCGGGTGCTATCAGCAACACTCCTATCCCATACCCATGTTGATTTGACGCTCCGTCAAAGTACATCGTCCAAGTTTCTTCGTCGATATGCAGAATTGCTTCATCTGGAATAGATACTCAACTGCTTCATCCCCCTCAACCGGAATGGTCGGCAAGGAACTCTGCCACTGCTCTTCCTTTCACTGACTTGCGCGTCACATATGTAAGATCAAATTCGGAGAGCAACAGCAACCAACGAGCTAGCCTACCCGTAAGCGCTGGTTTCTCGAAAAGATATTTGATGGGATCGAGACGTGAAACCAACATTACAGAGTAAGCTAACAGGTAGTGCCGCAGCTTCCTGGTAGCCCATACCAGAGCTAAGCAAGCCTTTTCCAGTTTCCAGCATTTTCTTGCTCAAATAGTAGATGGCTTTCTCCACCCTATCTTCAGATTCTTGTGCAAGCATGCAGCCCATTGTGGTTTCAGTCACTGACAGGTACAAAATCAACGGTTTCCCTGGTTCTGCTGGCGATAACACGGGTGGGTTCTGTAGATATTCTTTAATCTGTTCAAACGCTGCTTGGCATCGGCCGTCCCATTGGAACTTCTTTCCTTTCTTCAGGAGACCAAAAAGTGGTGCACAAGTCAAGGTTAATTTGAGATAAACCGTCTTATGAATTGCACTTTACCCAGAAAGCCGCGCACCTCCTTTTCAGTCCTTGGTGGGGGCATTTCTAGGATGGCCTTGATTTTGGAAGGGTCGACCTCGATGCCCCTTTGTGTAATCAGAAACCCCAGCATTTTTCCCGCTGTAACACCAAACGTACATTTCTGAGGGTTTAGCCGCAACCGAATTCCCTGATCCTTTGGAAAAAACTTGTGCAAGGCGGTGTAGTGGCCCTCTCTTTCTTAGACTTAACAATCATATCGTCCACGTACACCTCAACCTCTTTGTGGATCATATCGTGTAATATTGTGGTCGCGGCCCGTTGATAAGTAGCCCCAGCATTTTTCAACCCAAATGGCATGACCCGATAGCAGTATGTCCCCACGGGGTGGTGAATGCAGTCTTTTCTCTGTCCTCTGGCGCCATCACTATCTGGTTATAGCCCGAGAAGCCATCCATGAATGAGAGCAGTGCGTGCCCTGCTGTAAAGTCCACTAACTCGTCGATGTGTGGTAGGGGAAAGTCGTCCTTCGGACTGGCCCTGTTCAAATCCCTGAAATCTACGCACACCCGGATCCTGCCATCTTTCTTCGGCACCGGAACAATGTTGGCCAACCAAGTCGGATATTCAGAGACTAGCAGGAAGCCTGCGTCAATTTGCTTGGTGACCTCTTCCTTGATCTTAAGAGCCCAATCCGGGCGGATCCTTCTGAGCTTCTGTTTGACAGGTCGGGCCTCGGGGTCAAGGGGGATCCGATGCTGTACAATCTCAGGATCGATCCCAGGCATGTCTTCGTAGGACCACGCGAAAACATCTTTGAAATCTTTTAATAAAGCGACTAAGCGCTCGCGTTCTTCTGAAGACAGCGTGGACCCGATCTGGACCAGCCGCGGGTCCTCCTCAGTACCAATATTCACAAAAATGATTTCATCCATTAAGGGCTTAACAAACCTCTCTTGCTCTTGCTCAATTAGTCGTTGTAAAACCGGAGGAACTTCGTCCTCGTCGTTTTGATCAAAATTTTGAAAGTCCTGATTTAAGCAATAAATTAGGGGCACAGAAAAGTACTCGGAAACCACATTCACCTCATTCTCATTAAGTTCATCCAAATCGTCCAATTCTTCTGTTACAACAGACTCAAAAGAAAAGGAAAAAGACGACCTGGACAGGACTTTGGCATCCGGGTTTACACCCCCAGGAGTACCAGACTCAGACTCAGTCGAGCTGGAATCTGATTCCGACTCACAGGACTCGGTGGAATCAGACTCCGGCTCACTACCTGACCCGGTGCTGCTGGATAAGAATCCCTCCTCATACTGCCAGGTGAGGGAGGGTGCGATTGATGCATCCAAAATAGCCTGCTGGCTGGCTCGCGGCCATCTCATTCCCAATCATGGAAACCACGGCGTTATTCCCCAAGCAATCTTGGTCGATCAGAGGATCAGAGAGGAGAACTTGCCAGTGCTACCCCCCATTTCCAATTCAGTGCCCTCAGGCTCCTCTGCCTTATTCTGCTCAGCCTCAGTTGTTGGGTCTGTCTGCTCTGTGGCAACATCATCCCCGGATAGTTGCAGGTCGAAGAAGATTTCAAAACCTGGTACGCGCTTCTTCTCCGCGTTCAGCCATGGCTCTGGGAAGCCACAAAATGGAAAATCTTCCCCCTCCCGGATGAAGCGTCCGTTCAGGGTACCCCAGATGGGCCTGTGCATTAGATCAAAAGGCTTCCCAGCCTGCTTCGCTCTGGCTCTGCCGGCCATTTCCTTTCCTTTCCTCGCCCAGTCTTCTTTGGTGGGCAGATAACCCAGTCCAACGGTATGTGGATTGTGTGGCACTTCGGCCAACGCTGCGACTCCCTTCCTGCCGCTTCTTCCCAATCCCATCCCTGGGATATGCTGTAGCTTATTCATGAGGTAGACGGCTTGAGCGCTGACATACAAACCCTCATTCACAGCCATGATATTCTGTACTACCCGGGCCTCAGCCAAAGTAAATCCCGATATGAACATGTCCTCCATGCCGTGTTCAATCTCAAGGACTGGCGTAGATACCTCCGGAGGGGGATGGATTGATGAGTTCCCAAAAACAATGGCTACTCCCTTTCCGTAGGGGTACTTCACCATTTGATGTAGAGTAGATGAGACGGCCTTCACCTGATGCAACCAGGGTCGCCCCAAAAGCATGTTGAAAGATGCAGGGACCTCCAAGACATGAAAATCCACTTCGTGTTGTCCCGGCCCAATCTTGGTTTGGATTTTTACTGTCCCCAGGACATCCCTGCTTGTATTGTCGTAGGCTCTAATTACTTGAGTAGTCGGTGTGAAGTCCGCAGGCTTTAACCCAATTGCATACGCCGTTCTTGCCGGGCAGACGTTGATAGCGGACCCAGTATCAACAAGTACCACCGGAATCCATTTGTCCCTGCATTCTACAGAGATGTAGAGAGGTCTGTTATGATCCACGCCCTCAGGCGGCAATTCTTTGTCTGAAAAAGTCAACGCCGGGGAACCTCCTCCCGGAAAGACCAACCCAACTAACTGTTCTGGCGTAGTTTCAATGGAGAGTTTGGCTCTGTCCATAGCAGAGAGGACAGCCTGCCGGTGCACCCTCGAAGCCATAAGCAGTCCCCAGATGGAGATGTCTGCTTGTATTTTCTTTAGCTGCTTCAGTACAGCCTCTTCTTCAACCTGCTTCTCTCTCTGTTTTTCTGCCTCCTTATCTTTCCCTGATGCCTCGGGTTGATCAAGGTGTGGGGGCTTGAAATACCACCCACTTCTAGTCATATGGTCCACCTCCTCGAGGTACCAGGTGCTGTCTGGTTGGCCACCTGCCCAGTCTTCGTCTGTTGTGGGCGAGATACAAGTCATCATCTTCCCACCACATTCCACCAGCATCTAGCAAACACCTGTCTGGTTCCGGCTTGTTTATGCTCTCAGCATTTTTCCTCCCTCATGCTCACAGCATGTTCAATTTTCGTGCTCGCAGCACTCTCAACTTCCTCATGGTTCTTTGCTTTTCGGGCTCTCTCAGAATCCCATCTTTTTCCTTGTTCCTCCAACAACAACTGTGCGGTTTTCAAAATGTTTTGTTCCTGAGCGAAATTCTTCGTACCGGCGCTCTCCGGCAATTCCATCTGATTTTCGGCCCTTCCGGCCACAAATGGTACTTTTGCCCCTGCTGGGCGTTGTTCTGACTGAAACTCCACAACATCCGGCTGATCATCCAACCACCCAATGGCTTCTGCCGACTCCTCATATTCGTACCAGTTGATTGATGCATCTCTTGGTTCCTGATCGTTGAAGAGCTGGAAATTGGCAAAGTCCTCCTCCACCGCAGTTAGATCATCCCTCGCTGATTCAAGCTTGTCCCCTCGGATCATACACAACTCAGCCTGTTCCGACAATCCCGCATTCAGCTTTGGTTGGCTTACTGACAAAATATACCCACTCGGATCATAAGCTCTGCCAGCTAAATTCTCAGTTTGCTCCACCCCAGACTCAACTGTTTTGCTCTCCTCAGAAGCCTGCCCCGTTCCATCCTCGGTGGTCACCACCTTTAGCTCAGGTTGGGGTTGTAGAGGTGTCCATCATGCACAAGTCCGTGCTATCAGGGAGGATCACCTCTGGCTTGGGTAGGTGGGAGGGAGTGATATAGATACTGGGATCATATGAAGCGACCCCGGTATGGATGAGGTTGACTCTTTTTGGTGGATCTTGGTTGTGTTTGGGGAGTGGGTTGTTTGTGACGTTGGGTCCTTGGGGAGGTAGAATGATGTTTTTGTCAATGAGATCTTGAATCTCATGACGCAGCCTGTAGCATTGGTCGGTGTCATGACCATGCTGTTGGTGGTATTGACAATATTTGGCTGGGTTATGGGAAGGAGGGAGTGGATTTGGTGGGGGCCTCGGTTCCAGGGGTTTCAGGTGCCCCTTTCTGACTAGAACTCCGAGGACTTTGGATAAAGGCATATGTAGTGGAGAGAAGGTTCGTTGACCCCTGGGTTGGTACCTTGAAGCTTGGTTACTGCTCCCAGAGGCATCAGAAAAAGGTGTGGCCGCTGCGGACCTTGGTTGGGGAGGGGGATTGGTGGTGACCATTCCGACCTCTGAAGTTCTTGTATTGGAAGAGCCACTCGGGCCTGCATTGGTATTCCGGTTAAATGTTCTCCGGGGTT